>CM046666.1:74856110-75456110 GCA_025594165.1 Tamias sibiricus
AAAATTCTATCCTCATTCTGTATGTCAGGCATTTTCATAATAATGTGCCTTGTTGTGTGTGTATTGTAATTTTGTACATCTGAGGTCCTATAAGCCTCTTGTATTTGATTTTCCATTTCATTCTTTAAATTTGGGGAATTTTCTGATATTATTTCATTGAAAAAAAATTTGTATTCCTTTGTTTTTTAACTCCGTGCCTTCATCTATCCCAATAAATCTTAAACTTGATCTTTTCATGTTATCCTATAATTCTTGGAAGTTCTGTTCATGGTCTCTTAACATCTTCTCTCCATAGTCAACTTCATTTTCAAGATTATATATTTTGTCTTCATTGCCTGACATTCTGTCTTCCATCTAGTCTAGTTTATTAGTGATGCTTTCCATTGAATTTTTAATTGGTTTATTGATTTTTTCATTTTGAGGATTTCTTCTCAGAATTTCTATCTTTATTGAAATCATTTTTCATCTCCTGAATTTCATATCTGATTTCACTCCTTACATCTTTACCTTGTGGATCACTTCAACTATGTACATTCTAAACTCCTTCTCTGACACTTCTTCCACTGTGGTATCAATGGATTCTATTATTGGAGCCTCTTGGTTTGTTTGGGGTGATTTTTTTCCCTTGCTTTTTCATGTTGTTTGTGTGTCTACCTATTTAACAGTGTGGATCTGAGGCAGTACAGTTCTTACCCTGGAGACTTATAGTGTCCCTGAAGGTTTCTAAGTACCTTGCCTTTAAGAGGGAGACAAATAATAACAGCAACCAATGCAAACAATATATAGTTTTAAACCAAATAGCTCCTACTAAGATGTTTACAGTTTTGTCACAATTAGCAGAAATGATGTGTTCAGTTATTGCCTACAATAAAAATGGTAAGTTTACAATTTCAAAGGGTTTACAATTTCAAATGGTGGACAAAGAGAGAACAGAAGTGGTTTAGGATGTGATGTTTATGAGGAAGGAGGAAAGAAGATAGAAGTAAAACATTATAGGAAGAATAAAGGCATAATAGAGATTGGCTGTTAGCAGGATAAAAGAGAGGAAGAGAATCAAGGGAAACAGATGAGAGGAAAAAATTATATAAAGTAAGAATTTTAAAAGATTAAAAACAGAAAAAAATAAAAATACAAAACAATGCTGAAATATAATATTCAGATATCCCAGTCCTCAACTGATGCATGAAAAATATTTGGTTTCAAAAATGGTAGAAATGTGAGATAAAAAAGAAAATGGAAAAAAAAAATCTTGAAAAATTGAACAATTTTTTCCATTGGAGTTCAAAAGTTTCTCAACTTCCCTTCTCAGCAGTTAGGTGGGAGTTGTCAGGGTAGGTGGGGTTGCTAAGGTGAGAAAGTTAATCCTGGGGGTGGAACTCCTGGAGGTGTGGTGTAGACTTAGGTATGTTCCAGTCTCTTCCCTCAATGCCAATTGGTCTGGGGATTTTAAGGCAGTGCACCTCCAGGGCCCAGCAATTACCAGTCCACACTAGACGACTACATCCCAGGAATCTCCTCTGAGTTCTACTCATGTGGTGTAGGAGCCTGTTCTTATCTCACTGTGTCACCTGTAGACCCCACAATTCCTTGTCTCTGATTTGGTCTCCCAAACTCAATGTCTCCCACCCCTGCCTTTATAATTCCTGGTCAAGTGCTTCCCTCCCAGCTGGTATTGCAAGCAGTCAGATTGGAGGGTTGGAAGCCTGGTAAGTTTCTGACCAGTATTCCTCTGTGTAAACTTCTCTCCATGCTTGATTTTCTCCTAGTCACTTAGGCACACTCTCTGTCATGCAGTGGGTTTTTTGAGCCAGACTCGGGTCTGCCAGAAATTGGCTCCCCTAGCTGCTGGTCCATGCACCTGGCTGCAAAATAATTCCTTCTGTTATCCTCCAAACACTGCCGGGTGAGATGGAGGCTTCTTTCCCATAGAAGGATATTGTGCAATGCACATTACTGTTTATTTGGGCAGTGAATCTGATCTCTAAACTCTCCATTCCCCGACATGCCTCTGTTCTCCCCAGAATGGGGATTCCTTTAATTCCCTTAATGTTTTACTGAGTTCATGGAGGGACCATTCTGGTTTGTGCCTCCAGCCGCTTCTGTGGCTGTGGGGCTAAGGCTTTTTCTCTTATTTTGTTATATTTGATCTCCTGAGACCCCTATCTGTTTTGAATGTCCAGTATTAAATTCCACTAAAGTCTCCCCTAATTCTCGTTCATTCACCCAGCTTGCTGAAAAGCTGCCTGTCTGCTTTTCTTGGTTTCATGCCACAGGGCCGCCAGGGAATTGACCTTCCCATTCTGCTATCTTCCTGGACCCTCTCATGCTTTTGTCAACCAATTGTTTAAGAATGTGATGAACTCTAGATAGGGCAAAAGGTTGGGAGGGGAAAGGAGGGTGCATGGGAGTAGAAAAGATGGTGGAATGAGATGGACATCATACCTTAAGTATATGTATGAAGATATGAATGGTGTGAATATACCTTGTACACAACCAGAGATATGAAAAATTGTGCTCTATTGTGTAATATGAATTACAATGCATTCTTCTGTCATATATAACAAATTAGAATAAAAATAAATTATAAAAAAAGAATGTTAAAGCAGATATAGGCAAATGATAAAGATAGTTTAAAGAAAAAACACCATTTTTTCCCCATACTGAATTAACAAAGACTCAGGAAATGAAAAACATTCAATTTGGTTCAGTTAAAAAAAAAAAGAAAAGAAAAGAAATAGACATTACCATACACCACAAGTATTAGTTCTTATGGAAGAAAGATCTGAGGCCTGTCTGACTTTCCTTTGTGTTTGGGCACTTGACGGAATAATTTCTTTGACCTTAATTTCCTTCTCTAATAGAAAATACAGAAAAGAAGAGGTAATGAGAGTGGAGAAAATATATAACAACTGGCACCAGATTCTCAGGGAGAGAAAAGTGTCCTCAGAAGTGTTAGTGACAGCAGGCGCTGCCCTCCCTCACCCCAGGGCCTGGGTGTGGGCTGGGGCCACTGTTCAAAAGGAGCAGAAAGCTGTTCTTTGTGAGGCCTGGGAAGAAATGTTTTATCTGCTCTTAATGGAAGAGAGAAGGTGGCAAGCAGAAGCAGAGAGGGAAGGGAGGAATGAGAGATGGAAAACAGCCAGGGTACAAGAGGCTCCATGGTGGTGAGGAATTCTGCATTTTATGAATGATGACGCCTATTGTTTGCCCTAAAGTTATTCTCTTTGCCTTTCCACTCTGTACAGGAAATCTTCACTAAAGCTAGCTAAACCCACAAATATTTGCTGCCAGTGGCTTTGGATTGTAATTTTTGAGGGAACTGGAAAAGGACATGTAAAGATTGCCTTGGTGTAAAGTGGATTCTGATGACAGGGATGGGTGTCACAGCACAAACAATTCCCCCACCCTCTGATCCTCAACCCCCACTCTGCCATAACTGCAGAACGGGTGGCAAGGCTTTGATCACCTGCAGGCTATGCACTGGGCAAGAAGAGGTCTGTGCCAGGCACAGTTCTAAGAACCAGGAAAAAGGAATTTAAGAAAGCATTTACATTCCTATGAGAGAAGCAGATAATAAGCAGATACCCATAATAAATGTGATCTAATGTTCTGTTATCCCCACTAACTATGAAGAAAACTAAGGCAGGAGAAAAATAACACAGGACAAGAGAATAGAAATTGACGGGGTGAGAGTCAATGTCTCTCTGAGGAAGAGAGCCTTTTAGGCATGGACAGTAAGGACCAAGTTCCTGCAATGGAAACCACCTGATGTTTTTAAGAGAAAGATTTGCAAGAGAGGGTGCTGAAGTAAGGGACAAAGGGATAGATAGTGGGAGGTGAAACTAGACTGGAAGTCAAAGGCCAGGTCACCTAGGGCCCAGGAGGCAGAGTCTGGCCATTGGGTTTTATTCTGAAAGTTAGGTATTGCAGAGATGAGTGACAGGATTTGATTTATTGTCCTAAAAGAGCACTCTAGTGTTGTGTGGAGAAGGGGATGTAGGGGACATGCATAGAAACAGAAGAACCAGATAAAATGATAAAATGATGGGTTTAACATGGATTAGGGTATGCATAGAGGTGATGTTGTGGAAGGGGGACATTTTGAAGGAGAAACTGACATGACTTGCAGATAAATTAGGTATGAGATATAGGGGAAAAAATGACACCTAAGTTTCTTTGTTTTTTTTTTTTTTTAAGAATAGTTTATGGTTTTAATTACAATTATAGAAATGATGCATGTTCACTATGGAACATTTTAAAACTGCAGGGCTAGGGTGGGGAGTAGCTCAGTGGTATAGCACTTGTTTAGCATGCATGAAGCCCTGGGTTCAATTCCCAGCACCCAAAAAGAAAAAAGAGAATAAAAGAAAATTTAAAGAATGCAAAAAAATTTAAAGTGAAAAATAAACTACAGTACTCATAATCCCAGTATGTAGAGACAGTTTAGTATACAACATTGCATGTGTGTATATGTGTATGTATAAATATATTTGGATGAATGGATACTCCCAATTTTCTAACTATATGTAATGTAATAGAAAATGAAAATAACATTGGCTATATTATTTTATAAACTATTTTTGTAAAACATTTTATTTTGAACAAACTGTAGACTTAAAAAATTATTGCAGAAATAAAACTCATTGCAGAAATACTAGAACTAGCACATACTTCTCACACATCTTTCCTGAACATTAACATCTTATGTAATATAATTATCAAAACTAGGAAGGTAATGTTCATACAATATTACTAACCAAACTCCAAATGCTAATCAAATTTTATAAGTCTTTTGCATTAATGCCATTTTTCTGTTCCAGGCTCCCACATTCCATTTCATTGTTATTTTTTCTTAATCTTCCCCAAATGTGAGAGTTCTTCAATGTCTCTTTGTCTTTTGTAACTGTGGCACTTAAAGAATACTGATAAATGAAGTACAGTATATGCATGAATGAAATTATCATGAATGAAACATATTATCTTGTACAATTAATATATACCAGTAAATGTAATAAAAATATCTGCTTAGGGAAGAAAAAAATGCTGATTGGTTATTTTGTAGATGTTCCTCAATTTGGGTGTCGATTTGAAGTTTTCCCAAGATCAAAATGTGATTGCGGGTTTCTGGCAATAATGCACAGAGGTGATGTGTTTTTCCTACCACATCATATCAATGGGTTCATGACATGTGACATACCTTATTGCCTGTGATGCTGACCTCAAATATATGGTGGAGCTGTTTTTCTTCACTGTAAAGTTAATATCTTTCCCTTAGTAGTTAAAATATATCTTGAGGGTGATACTTTGAGACAAAGAAAATTCTATTTTTCCTCAGACTTTCACCCAGTGATTTTATAATCCATCACTAGATAATATCTGCAAAAATTATTATTATGGTATTTCCCTAGTTTGCTACTCTGATTTTATGTTTTCATCTTTCCTTCTATATTTACTAATTAAATTCTTTGGTAATGAAGAGCTCTTGCTTCTTCTCCTTCCTTTGTTTATTTATTTGATTATTTACTTATATCAGAATGGATTCATGGATATTTACATTAGCATAAGGGTCAAAATCTGTCATTGCTTTTTTCCAAAACTTACAATTGACAATACTATATATTTTAAATGTATAATAGAATGGTTTTATGTATAGATACATAGTAAAAATTGCTATAATCAAGCTAATTAACATATTTATCACCTCACATAGTGTGTGTGTGTGTGTGTGTGTGTGTGTGTGTGTGTGTGTGTGTGTGTAGTAAGTATACTTAAGATCTACTTTCTGAGGAAATTTGAAGTATATAATACATTATCATTAGCTATTGTCACCATGCTGTACATTAAATCTCCATGACTTATTCACTTTGTAACAGAGAGTTTTGACCCTTGGATCAAAATTTCTCCCATTTCCCCCACTTCCAAGTTTCTAGCAACTATTATTCTACTCTCTGTTCCAATGTGTTCAACTTCCTCAGGTTCCACATGTATGCCATCATAAGTAAGTTGCTATCAGCTTAAAATAGACTTGTTTTATGCAAGTCAAGCTGATGGAATCCACCAAACGAAAACTTATGGTTGATACACAAAAGATAAAGAGAATCAAACATGTGACTGTAGAAAATGATCAAACCACAAAGAAAGACAGCAAAATAGGTAGGATTGATAAAATACTCCTCCCCTTTTTTATTGAAGACACAATTTACATCTTTTTATACTGTGTATTAATTAAATTATTGCAGTTATGGTTATTTTAATACTTTGTCTTAAATTTTATACTAGAGTTACAAGTTATTTACACAACAATATTGGAGTATTGGAATACTCTGAACATGAATTTATACTTACCTTTTCCAGTGAACTTTTAATTTCCATATGTTTTCACTTTACTAAGTAGAGGTCTTTTTGTTTGTTGTTGTTGCTTTTGGTGGTACTGGGTATTGAACCCAGGAGCATTCTAGTCCCTAGCCTTTTAAAAAATTTTTATTTTGAGACAGGGTCTCACTATGTTGCTCATTTGAGCCTCAAGCTCCTGTCTCAACCTCCTAATTAGCTGGAATTGTAGGTATGTGCCACCAGGCTTGGCCAATTACAGTCTTTTGTTTTAGCTTGAAGAACTCCTTTTAACATTTCTCATAGGGAAGGTCTAGTGATGAAGAAGTCCTACAGGTTTTGCTTCTCTGTGAAAGTTTTTACCTGTCCTTCATAACTGAAGGACAGATTTACTAGATGAGGTACTCTTGGTTGGCAGATTATTATTTTTTTCTTTCAGCACTTTGACTATATCATCCAACGTCTCCCTGCCCTGTAAGAGTTCTGCTGGGGAATCAACTGATAGTCTAATGAAGGTTCCCTTATCTGCAACAAAGCCTCTTTTCTCCGACTGCTTTCAAAATTCTCTGATTTTGACAGTTTGATTATAATGTGTCTCAGCAAAGTCTTTTTAAATTCTGAATCTGTTTGGATACTTTTCAGCTTCGTGTATGTACATATCCATATCTCTCCCAAGATTTACAAAATTTTCAGCCATTATTACTTTCAATAAATATTCTGCACATTTTTCTTTCTTTTCTCCTTTAAAGATTCCCATAAAGTGAATGTTAGATTTTTTATTGATATTTTGTAAATTTCATAGGCTTTGTTCATTCGTTATTTTTTTTTCTTTTTTTCTTTTCTGGCTTTTTACCTTAAAATAATCTCTTGAAGTTCACAGATTGGGAGACTGCCTTCTCCCATGCAGAGTTGAGTCAGATCTCTGTGTGAGACACACTTGCTATCCCTCATTCTGCTCAAAGAGGTCTGTTCTTGATGATTTTTATTGTGTTTTCACTTCATTCACTGTATACTTTGTCTCCAGAACTTCTGTTTGGTTCTTCTTTTTATTATTTCTCTCTCTCTCTCTACTCATTTTGTTCACATATTGATTTCTGATTGTGTGTTATAATTTTATATCTAATTGTGTTCTCTTGTAGTTTGCAAATATTTTGATTAATTCTTTAGAGCAACAAATTCTTTTTCAGGCAATTCATAAACCTCCATTGTTTTTTTTTTTTTTCAGTGGGGGGAGGGAGTAAGTTTATGGAACATTATTGTGTTCTTTTGGTAGTATCATGATTCTTTAATTTTTAATGTTACTTGAATCTTGAATTGCTATGTTCACATTTAAAGAAGCAATCTACTCCAGTCTCTAGTTTCTAACTTTGGGAGATAAATACCCTTATCAATTAGCCTTGCTAGGGATTCTTGAGGCTCTCTCAAGTCTTTTCTATGGATATACCCTCTCCACTCCACACCCTTTCTTTCTTTTCAATGAAAGTCTCACATTTCTGTGCCTTCTTCCAATCCTGCAGTATTGAGTCAGATCTGTGTGTGAGACACACTTGCTTTCCCTGGGGATGTACTCAGGGAGCAGGCCTGAGGGAGATGAAGCACACAGAGTATTTTGGGTACCAGTGGGCTAACTGAGGAAGGGTCCACAGACAAGGTGTCTCAGACTGCTTGTAAGTTGGCTTCCAGATGGAGTACACAGAGCAGTCAGTAGGGTCCAAGGCCTATTTTCTCTGTTCCCAGCCTCTCCCAACCGCTCAGCTGTGTTTATCATCTCAGTATTCTGGTTGAAGTGAGAAAAAAGTGTGCTTTGTAAGCAGCATCTCACATATCTGGGGGGTCTGGGTTCTCACTATGCTCTCACTTCACCCTTTAAGAGGAATCTTGGGACAAGGGAATCAGCATTTAGCTATGCTGCCTTGGAAGAGGGATGAAATAGAATTGTTCTTACTCCCTTCAATCAATTTATTCTATTTTTTTTCTCTAACAGTGTGCTAGAAATTCTCTGCTATACTTTTAGTGCCCCCCCCCCCCAATTTAGGTCCTCTCATCTGTGGGTTGCTGTCAAAATTGATGCTTCTGTGAGTGAATGACAGTGGAGAGCTCTTCTTCTGCCATCTTGCTGATGTCATCCTATTATTATTTATTTAATTGCTCAAATTATTTCAAGTTTGGCTATTATGAGCTCCTTTAGGTTGAACCTGTTTCTATAAGCATTTGGACTGCTTTTTAAAATTATAAAATAATCATAAATACCAAACTCATTTATATCTCATATGCATAGCATATGAGATATAAATAACAATATACTGAAAGTCTCTGTATCAAACTCCTAGGTTTTAAATCTTAGTACAAATATTCATTTGATTAATTAACATTTTTAGTAGTTCCTTCAAATTCATGTTTTCACATGGCTAAGATACACTATGTGTGTGATTTTTGTGTTCCTTTTTGCCTCACTTAACATTGTAATATAAAAATCTTCAAATATTTTGTAATATTCAAACATATTCATACATCTTGATTTATCTTTAACATTAAAAAAATTTATCCCTGGGTGTCTTGGTTTCAGATTCATTTCTCTAAGTTTTCTTGATTTTTTATGGGTCTTTTTAGTAACCAGTCTTAGAGTTGTTGTTATTTTTTTTTTTCCATACCTACATTATGCTCTTCTCTAGGATCTTGGACTTTTGAATAGACTCACTTTTCTGAAAAAATATACATAGTTTATAAGATCATACCTTGAGGCCCATTGATCCTTAAGGACCATTATTTTATATTTCTTTGTTCCTTTTTAAAGTTTTTTAAATTAACTTTTTTCTTGAGATCATCTTTTTACTTTGAGCTATTCTCAATGTTAATAAAAGGAGTATTATATATAATTGGCAAAACAAAGAAAAAATATTTTGGAATCTTGTGAAGTAAGAGACAGAAAGAAAGAAAAATCAGGTATCCATACTGATGAGGGTGGAGGGGTGTTACATAACCCAAATGCATCAGGGACACTTTTTCTCCTGAAAACCTTAAATTTTTGTCATGTGAAATTCAAATAATAAACTTTAAAAATCAAACAGCAACCATAACCCATGACAACAACAAAATCTAAAATCACTCTTCCAAAAGTGTAGGCCAGAAAATAAAATGACACTCTGGGAAAGCAATTGCTTTTATCCAAGTGCTCTGACAGCTGACAAACAAAATCACATCAACAAGATACAGAAGAGTATTCGTGTGAATAGTAATAATAAAAAAAGTAGGAGTGGCAATATTAATATCAGATGAAGTGGATTACAGAGTGAAGGAAATTAGTATGGACATGGAGGAACATTACATAATGATGAAAGAATCAATTCACCATTAAATATGTATGCAGCAACAACAGAACTTCAAAATACACGAAGCACAGACTGATAGAGCAGAAAGAAGAGCAAATATGGAATGTAAATAGCTGTTTTTGAATTTTTATTGCTATTAGAAAATAGTGCCGCAGTAATAAACTGCCATGCCTTCTGTGGCCATGGAAGACAACAAGACTTCAGCCTCCTTGTCTGTATAAATACACCTGCACTTAAGGCTTGAATTAGACCAGCAATGGAATATACCTACCCCAAGTATTACCCATCCTTTTCCTATAGCCATACCAGATATTGCCAATTTTCACCTTTCACTCATTTTCCAAGCATTTATGGTATACTTACTTTGTGGTGATACAATGTGCCAAAAGGACATAGGATAAGTCCTATGAATGTATATAGCAAGAAGAATAGAGCAAAGAAGTAAAGAGGATCTTACAGGGTAACCACAACAGACAAGAAATGTCTGAGGACCAGAAGGCATTAAGAACCGGTTATGTGGAAGAAATGTCTACCTGGGGAATGAGACAGACAGACATTATTACCTTATACACATATGTGATTACACTACTGGTATGACTTTACACCATGATCAGCCAGAGGAAGGAGAAGTTGTGCTCCATTTGTGTACAATGTATCAAAATGCATTCTACTGTCATGTAAAACTAATTACAACAAATTTAAAAAAAAAAAGAAAGAAAGAAATGTCCACCTGGGACAGAGAGAGATTCTTATGGATGAAGAAAATAAATTGTAGGCAAGCTTTTGGGTTCTCTTCTTTGTTGTGAGGAGTTGATGGACAAAGTTGTTTTCAGGACAGCCAATATTCCCACTTCCTCATCCTCCATATTCTGAGTGCTAGCATATTAGAATAAAAAGAGATTATCACCTCAAATGTGCTTTTTTCCTATAGATATTCCATGAAAGAAATGAATACTATATATATACAGGATAGCACCCAGTATGAGTACTGGCTACCTAAAGTTTTTTCTTCAGGAGCACATCCTCTCCTTCCTCCTTAACCTCAACAAGAGAGACACAAGCAAATGCTTGGACTAGACCAGCAGTGACAAATTCTGAGCCCCATTACATCAGATGAGCTGATGCCACTGGAGGAAGAAAGAGAAAGCTCACAAGCAAAAATATGTAAACATTGGAGGACTATAGCCAATGTAAAAGAAAATTGCTCAACTGATTGCACTTTTCTTCACCAAATAAAATAATAAAACAAACAAATCCAGAACTTAAACCTAACCATTATCCTCAAAAAGACAAGCAGGATATTGGCAATAAAAATATTAACAAGAGGTCAAAAAATGATCATAAAGGGCTGGGATTGTGGCTCAGTGGTAGAGCGCTTGCCTAGCATGTGGGCGACCCAGGTTCGATCCTCAGCACCACGTACAAATAAAATACATTGAATAAAACGCATTGTGTACAACTAAAGCAAATAAATTAAAATATTTAAAAAATGTTCATAAAATAGTTTAGTTATGAAAATGTAGTAGATAAAATTAAAAACACAATGGATGAGACAAATGGCATTATGATTACAATTGGTGTCAAATGATCAAGTTGAAAAACTGATCCTAGAAGACAGCAGTGAGGGATACAAGATAGAATTTATTTTTAAGCCAGACATGGTGGTGTACACCTGTAATCTCAGCAGCTTGGGAGGCTGTGACAGGAGGATACCAAGTTCAAAGTCAGCTTCAGCAACTTAGTGAGGCCCTAAGCAACTCAGTGAGACCCTGTCTCTAAATAAAATATAAAAGGGGGGCCGGGACGTGGCTCAGTGGTTAAGCACTCCTGGGTTCAATCCCTGGTACAAAAAAAGAAGAAGAAGAAGAAGAATTATTATTTATTTATTTTTTTAAAATATTCATGTATTTATTTGCTTTAGTTGTACACAATGCGTTTTATGTTTACGTGGTGCTGAGGATCGAACCCTGGCCGTGCACGTGCTAGGCGAGCGCTCTACCGCTGAGCCACAATCCCAGCCCTATTATTCATTTTTAAGAGAAAAAGATATGGAGGAAAAGAGTACCGGCAGTCAAATTAAAGAACTCCCAAAAGGTAGAAAGGAGAAACTTTTAAAAACACAATAGGGAGAAAATGATGACTTTCTCAGAAAAGAAGAAAGATGAAGAAACTTACATCAGCACTGTCACAGAATGTCAAAAAGTATAAAAAAAATATGTATAGACTCATTACAATGAAATTTGATAACCTTAGAGTGAAATTTAGTAATACCTTAAAGCTTCCAGAAAGAGATCAGTTCTAGAAGAACAAAAATCAGATTGACACCTGACTTCCCAAAGCTATACTGAATGCAAGAAGACAATGGACAAATATTTATAAAATATTGATGAGAAAGAACTTTGAGACTAGAATTAGTATCCAATCTAAATATCATTCAAATGCAAGGATAAATATGGAAGTTATCTGGCATATCAGGCATTAAACTTTAATATTTACCACATAAGACCTTTTCAAACACTCTTTGAAGAACTACATCAATAAGAAGAGAAATTCAAAAGGATGCTATAGGAGAAAATTGGGATTTAAAGAATCTAGTAATTTAGAAAATATGATTTTTAAAAAGCAAGGAATAAAACAGATAAGCAAAAAATAAAACAGGCAAATGAGCCAAAAAAAAAAAAAAGATAAAAAATCTTCATAGCAACCCATAACTTACATTTTAGATAACATCTGGGAAGAGGGGTTTGAGGGAGACACCAAGGGGCACGATAATGTAAAAATACTTTTTCTTCTTGGGGGCTTGGGGAAAGACTTAGGATAGGTCAATTAATTAATATGCTTAGAAATTAATTTACACACACACACATATATATGCATAAACCTTAAGTAGTTAAGCACAAAAGTCAGAAT
Source organism: Tamias sibiricus (assembly GCA_025594165.1). Taxonomy (NCBI): domain Eukaryota; kingdom Metazoa; phylum Chordata; class Mammalia; order Rodentia; family Sciuridae; genus Tamias; species Tamias sibiricus. The sequence continues at coordinate 74,868,680 of CM046666.1, forward strand.
GATAAAAAAGGAATGTATAACTTTTAGATCAAAAGTTGATCTATATAATGGAAGTCTTCATAAATGAAGAAAAATAATAATGATAGTAAATATAAAATATGAAGTAAATTCATAGGGTAAAAAACAATATAATAAAATAAATACAAATGTTCTATGCTTATTCTGACAACACAATGACTCTCAGTATGGATTTTAAAATAAAATACAGTAATATGTTGTCTAGAAGAGGCATATAGTTTTATAAAAGAACAGAGAGAAGTTAAAAATAAAGAGATATGAAAAGCAATTATGAAAGAGAGCCATGTTAGCCTGTAACAAAATAGAATTCAAGACAAACAAATCATATTGGAATTGAACAGAAACATCACATTGGCAATAGAAACAAAATTGTGGGAAGTACAAAAGGAGAGAAAGTATGGATCTGAAGTTTAGCTATAAAAGGAATTGAAAGATTGGGTAGTAGCTGGAGAGAGAACTGAATTTATGAAGCATATACCTAATATACACTGTTAGATAAAATTCAGGCCAGCAGACCATACCCCCAGGTGCCTTCCCAGAAGTGCCCATCTCTTGTGAGAATCCACCTTTGGCAGGCTTTGAGTCCACATCCTTCCTGATCCTGGGAATACTTGCCTCTCACGGGAATTCACCCCAGGGCAGGCTCTCCCTTTCTGAGCCAATCCAGACCATACAAGTGACGCTCCCGCCCCTCTGTACTTAATCCCCTGCCAGTCCAGAATGCTTTCGCTTTTACTGCCATCTTCTCACCAGCTCTCCCCTTTCCTGTTCCCCTCTCCCTTCCTCCCTTTCCCCCTTCCATCTTTCTCCCCTTCTCCCCTTCCCTTAATAAACCCCTTTTACTAAAAGTGGTCCCAGTGTGGTTTTTGCACTTCATTTGGTACCAAAACCGGGGAATCGTCCCTCCTGAGGGCATAACCCTCTTGGAACCGTCTGACTCAGCCTTTCGCTCATTTTTTGATCGCCACTCCAATGCATCCACCACTGGCCATCGGATTGGTAAGCTCCCCATTCCCAGAGCTTCTAAACTGATCGGGCCTTTCACAGTGGGAACTGACCGTTGATGGTTCTGCAGCCCCACCTGTGGCCCGTACGGGGAGGATCACACCCCACCTAGACCTTCATAGTCACAGTGGACCTCAAGGAGCTCTCTCTCGTGCACACCCTTTCCCTCTCCCTCCCTCTCTCTGCCTCTCTCTCTCTCTCTATGTCTCTCTCTCTCTCTTCCTTTTCTGGGAACAGTTGAAGAAAGCCCTTTTTCCAGCCTCTGGCCTCCGGACTTGGGTCTGTCCTTCCCATTCACACGGGACACGGAAATCCTTACACAAGGTGGCCCTTTGTCGTCTAGTCCCTTTGGACCCCATGTCTGTTTGACTCCAGTGACAACTGGGTCTCATGGACTTGGATCTCTCAGATATATATCTTGAGGGGGACACACTTCAGGATAATATATCTCCCATTATGGGGGCTTCTTCTTCTTCTGCATGCCGACCGAGCAATCCACCTCCATCCCTAATTGACCTGGGGTTGGAGGTTCTGCCTCCTCCATAATTTCCACACCAGTCACGACCCACCTCTAGTCCCTCCTCTTCCTTCTCTGCCATCTTCCGTGCCCACTCAGCTTCTGTCTCTTATCTCCTGTGACGACCTATTTTCTGGCCCCTCCCCTCCCATTGCCAGCTTCCCGACAGCCGCACTGGTTCCAGCCCCCAATCTTTCTTCAGCCCCCTCCCTTATGGCTTCTGCACCAGCTCTGGTTTCTCCGGTTTCTCCCCTGGCAGTTTCTGCACGCTTTCCAACTTCTCCCCCTGCAGCTTCCATGCCCATTCTGACTCCTGGCTTCGGCTCCTTCCCCTTCTCCTGCTGCGGTCCCAGTGTCGCTCTTCCACCACCCACTTCTTCTTTAGTCCTCCTGTTACCTTCTGTGGAAATGTTTTCTCCAAACCACCCACTCCCCTTATACTACTCCCATATCCAAGCTTTCTTTCTCCTTCGCTCAAACGCATTCATTTGTTCTCATTGCACTAGTTTTCAAGCCACGCGCTCTTTCCTTGGACAGGCTCACAAACCCCTCCTCTTCATCTTCCCACACCTGAGCCATTCCGCCATTCCACTTCTTCGGCTCCTCCCTGCTTTTCCTCCTCCTCCCTCTTCTTCACTCTCTTCATTGCTCTAGTCCCCACTTGCTTTCTCTGTCCTCAAGCTCTCCTCCTCCCTCCTCTTCAACTCCCTCACCCACTTCTTCCTTTGTTCCAAATGGGCCTTAACTTTTAGAAACTCCAACAACTAATCCAATAGAAGAAAAAAAATAGGGTTAAATGCCTTGGGTATGAAGTTTCTGCTCAGAATAAGTTTCCCCCCTCCCACCTTCCAGACCTTAGCTAAGACTTATATTGAAATGCAAATGAGGAAGCCAGAAAGCTCAGTAGGAGATGGCTCAGTCCCCAAAAGAATGGGGAAAAAATTGTCTTTTACCTGAACTTACATTAGACTAAACCAAAAAGCAATTGTATGGTAATTTGCTAATTACTGACTGGTCATTTTTCTAGGACTCTTGCTTTTTCTTAGATTAAATATGTATTTTTTGAGCTCATGATTTTGATACTATGCACGTAGGTTAATGTTTTTCTGATCAGACCTATTCAGCTATGAAGTTTTTAAACATCTGTAACATTGCAATGGAGATTGCCTAAAAAGCTACAAGGCCTTTGCTATTGTGTTGTGTGCACACTTGTGTTATGTATTGTATGTTTATATGTGCGCATGTCCATAAGTCATGTACATGATATCAAGATTGGCAAATAGAAAGCGAGCGCTCATAAAAATTTTATAAATGGATCCAAATACCTTTAATTCACTTGATTTAAAAGTATTCAATTTAAATTGGGTAAACAAATAAAGGTGCCTTTAAAATGAAACTTAACTCACAAGTCTCTCTAGGTGGTCAAAAAACTAGTAAAATGTTGTCTAATATCCCTTGGTCCTAGGAGTTCTCCTCAGCAAGGAAGAAATGGCTAGTACTGTTCAGTCTGATATTTTGGTAAAAGTACAGTATATTTGACATGGGATTACTAATTTGTGAGTAACTTTGTTTGTTAAACATCTGATTAATTTACAAGGTTAAAATGCTAACTGTTAAATACGCCATCAAGTTACTCCTTGAATTCCATTGGGTAACATTATTGATTGTTTTCATAAATTGGTAAATTTAAGAAGAGGTTTTAAGGTTGCTTTGTCATCACTGAAAAAGGTTGAAGTTCCAACAGGTATAATTCTATATACTTGAACATTGTGTTCTCATGAAATGGTTAACAGATGTGTGATTCTATATACAAAAGTTTATAAAAGATTTCTGTACATACAAAGGCTCAAAAGTTTCAATTGTTCCAGTTAAGAGTACTGTAAAAAACAAAATATTTGTATTAAGATGAAATAATTTGTCTAAATTCAAATTATTATAAGGATTGTTTCAACTTTTCCACAAAAGGTTAAAAGCTCTCAGCCTTTCTTTAATTCATTCTAAATGTAATATTGTGTTAGCTAATGCTCATGGGAACTCGAGCAACAATATATGTAAACTCTGTAGAATTCTATTTAAGAAGCAGAGATCAGCTTCAGAACTAGAACATCTGACCTAAGATTTATAAAGAGCCCCACCTTACCTGAGATAAGGCTCTGGCCTTCCACTTAACTACATGCCAGAATGACCCCAAAGTACACCAAACTTCAATTCATTTACCGTTATGGTCAAAAGAGTGATTCTTGTTGTTAAGACTACTAGGATCTGAAACAGGGGTTATAGTATATAATTCAGTCAAAATTCAAGATAGTTATTACACAAACTAAATGTGTTTTTACTCTTGTTAATTTTATTTTCCTTATAAATTGTCTAATGGTTGCCTGTTAATGTTTTGCAGAGGTATTGCTTCAAGAACACAACCTGAGTTAATTTAAGCCATCACCTACAGGACAGATAGGGAGCACAGACCCCAGCTAATAAAAAGGGTGAATGACTGTAAGTTTGTAAGCATTAAAGTTAAAGCCCAATGCTCTCAATTTAAGATTGGTGAGGCCAATTTGCTAGATGTTTAAGATCAAGACTTTAATTAAATTAAAAGGGCCAAGAAAACCAATATTTGGCTCTTGCCCTCAGAGTCAGTCTGAATCCAGGGAACAGGAAAGTTCTGTAAAGAGCTTTGCAACTCTGGGCCACATAGCCTCCCGACCATGGAGGTTATGAGACCTATGGAGAAGAGAAAGCCAATCAGTGCACTTGCTATGAAAAGGAGGGTCCTTGCAGAAGGGAGAGACATCCCTGGTGCTTCCAAGGGAAGCCACATGATCAAGCAAGACCGGGACACATCCAAGCACAAAAGGCACTAGCAGAACCAGAAAAGCTGCTCTCAAGTTCCCCCAAGAGTTACTTCCATCAGAAATTGGCTGACTCTTAGCAATAGATAAAAGCAAAAAGTCAGTTTGACCTACCTCATCTTAAACACCTAGCAAAAACAACTGAAACCGAAACACAACCATTCCTGGGCATTTAAGAAATAATAGTTAAATGTAACTTAAGATATACACTTGCCCGCCCGCTGGAAGGAGAGACCCAGCCGCCAGTGTCCCTGACCGCCTGGGAGAGTAGCCCCCTGCTGCTGCACGCCCAGACCTGGGGAAGGGCTTCCTCCAGTCGGGAAGAGTCCCTGCCCATTTGTGACTGACCGCCCCGCTGGAAGGAGAGACCCAGCCCCAGTGTCCCTGGCGCCTGGGCCCAGAGTAGCAGCTCCCTGCTGCTGCACGCAGGGCCAGACCTGGGGAAGGGCTTCCTCCATTATCGGGAAGAGTGCGACCTGCCCATTTGTGACCAGAGCAAGAGGTAGACTCCTGCCCGCTGGAAGGAGTGATCCCAGCCGCCAGTGTCCCTGCCCGCCTGGGCCCAGAGTAGCAGCTCCCTGCTGCTGCACGCAGGGCCAGACCTGGGGAAGGGCTTCCTCCATTATCGGGAAGAGTGCGACCTGCCCATTTGCGACCAGAGCAAGAGGTAGACTCCCGCCCGCTGGAAGGAGAAACCCAGCCACCAGTTTGCCTGGTCTTCGGGGCCCAGAACAGCATCTCCCGGCTGCTGCACGCAGGGCCAGACCTGGCGAAGTGCTTCCTCCACTCCCTGGGGGAGTGCGACCTGCCCAGCTGCAACCAGAGCAAGAGGTAGGCACCTGCCCGCTGGAAGGAGAGAACCCGCCGCCAGTTTGCCTGGCCTCCAAGGCCCATAGTAGCATCTCCCTACTGCTGTAAGCAGGGCCCAGCCTGAGGATAAGCCCCTTCCACTATTCCACTGTGCCACTCTGCAAGGACCAAAGGTGCAGCCTTGCCTCCACTAACAGGGTGTTTGACTGTACATGATCTGGGTCAGGTGGCTTAAACTGGAAGGGAAAAAAGAAGGGCTTCCAAGGGTCCATTTTGTTTGAGACTTGTTCTTGGGTTCAACGTTTTTGTTTTTATTTGCTTGTTTGTTTGTTTTGTTGTTTCTTGGGAGTTTTTTGTTTGTTTTTGTTTTGATTGACAGTGTGTTTGTGTGCTTCTGCTCCTCTTTTCTTTCATTTCTTCCTTCTCACTTTTATATTTTTTTTCTTCTTCCTTCATCTTCCCTATTTACACCCTGCCATTGCATTCTCAACAGAGGCAAAAAACAAGTTATACGCACAAATTGAGATTTCTAGAACGTGTACAATTGAAATATATAGCAAAGTGGTGTTATATATGGTTTATTCTCTATTTTCTAGACTTATTCTCTCTCTCCTCTCTCTTACACTAATTACTACTCCTTGGTTATTTTTTTTCTCTTCTTTTTTTTTTTTTTTTTTTTTCCATCTTTCTTTATTTCTCCTCTCAACCGCCGCATAAGTTAGGTTTATATGTAAATCGGTCTTTCCATCTATTCATTCACTCCATTCTCTTTCCTCTCTCGTCGGCTGATACTAAACCACTTCCATAGAACTCTCTTTTCATACTTTCTAAGAAAGAACAAGTCAATACACTCACTTCCTTCTTCCTAAACATATTACCTCTCTGTCCATTACTTGAAACTTTAAAACCCCATCAGAAGCATACAGAGTAAATTAGAAACAACATCTGGGTTAACTAAATCTGTACATTGTGATCAAACTGGGATTCTCTGAATAGAAAGTGTTTGATTTTAAAGTGTAAAGAAAATATAAGGGGTTCCGATAGCATTGTACTACAGGAGCAACATAAGGTTTTAAGGTAAAATCAAAGTAGACAAGGTCCCACAGTGCAGGTAGAATAGACGCACAAGCAATATGAAGAAACAAGGGAAGAAAGTGACACAAACAAATCAATATACCTCCTCAGTAGATTCCATACCATGCACAGTTGGTGCAATGCCAGAGATGGAATTCAGAAATTACATGTTCCAAATGTTAGCGGAACTTAAGAATGAACTAAAAAATGAGATGAGGGAGCAAATACAGGAGGTGAAAGAACATTTTGACAAAGAACTCCATAAACAAATACAGGAAGTAAAAGATTACTTCAATAGGGAGATAGAAGCTCTAAAGAGAAACCAAACAGAAATTCCAGAAATGAAAGAAGCAATAAATCAAAATAAAAGCTCAATCGAAAGTATCACCAACAGAGTAGATCACTTGGAAGAAAGAACCTCAGACAATGAAGACAAAATATATATCCTAGAGAAAAATCTAGATTACACAGCAAAAATGGTAAGAAACCAAGAACAGAACATTCAAGAATTATGGGACAACATAAAAAGACCAAACACAAGAGTGATTGGGGTAGAGGAGGGGGCAGAGTTTCAAGCCAAAGGAATGAGTAATTTATTTAATGAAATAATTACAGAAAATTTTCCAAACTTGAGGAATGAAGGGGAAAACCAAGTTCAAGAGGCCTACCGAACACCAAACATACAAAATCACAACAGATCCACACCAAGACACATTATAATGAAAATGCCTAATATACTGTGCAAGGAGAGAATATTAAAAGCCACAAGAGAAAGGAAGCAGATTACATATAGGGGGAAACCAATCAGACTATGTTCAGATTTTTCTACCCAGACCTTAAAAGCAAGAAGATCCTGGAATAGCATATTTCAAGCTCTGAAGGAAAAGGGATGTCAACCAAGAATCTTATATCCAGCAAAATTGAGCTTTAGATTTGAAGATGAAATAAAAACCTTCCACGACAAGCAAAAGTTAAAAGATTTCACATCTCGAAAGCCAGCACTTCTGAACATCCTGGGCAAAATTTTTCATGAAGAAGAAGAGAAAAATAACAATGAAAATCAACAAAGGGAGATATTAAACTGAGGGAAATACCAACCAGAAGAGAAACCAAATCAAGCTAAAGATCATCATACAAATAAAAATGGATGGGAATAAAAATCACATCTCAATAATAACCCTGAATGTTAACGGCCTAAACTCACCATTCAAAAGACACAGATTATCTGAATGGATTAAAAGAAATGACCCAACAATCTGCTGTCTCCAAGAAACACACCTCATAGAAAAAGACATCAATAGACTGAAGGTAAAAGGCTGGGAAAAGTCTTATCACTCACATGGCCTGCGGAAGCAAGCAGGGGTTTCCATTCTCATTTCAAATAAGGTAGACTTCAAGCCAAAGTTAATCAAAAGGGACAAAGATGGATATTTCTTACTACTTAAGGGAACCATTCATCAAGAGGATATAACAATCATAAATCTATATGCCCCAAATAATGGAGCACCTACATTCATCAAACAAACACTTCTCAAGTTCAAGAGTAAAATTGACCACAACACAGTTATTCTAGGGGATTTCAACACACCTCTCTCACCAATGGATAGATCATCCAAACAAAAACTAAACAAAGAAACCTTAGGCCTCCTTAAAACAATTAATAACTTAGATCTAACGGACATATATAGAATATTTCATCCCTCAGTAAATGAATACACTTTTTTCTCAGCAGCACATGGCTCCTTCTCCAAAATAGATCATATATTATGTCACAAGGCAAATCTCAGCAAATATAAAAAAAATAGAGATACTACCCTACATTCTATCAGACCATAAAGGGATGAAATTGGAAATCAATGACAAAACAAGGAATAAGAAAAACTACTCCAACAACTGGAAGCTAAGCAACATGCTACTGAATGAACAAGGGGTTGAAGAAGACATCAAAGAGGAGATTAAAAAATTCCTAGAGGTAAATGAGAACACAGATACATCGTATAGAAATCTCTGGGACACTATGAAGGCAGTAGTAAGAGGAAAATTCATTGCACTGAGTTCATTCTTTAAAAGGAAAAAAAACCAACAAATAAACGACTTAACATCACACCTCCAAGCACTAGAAAAAGAAGAACAGATCAACACCAAGAGCAGCAGAAGACAGGAAATAATTAAAATCAGAGCAGAAATTAATGAAATTGAGACTAAGGAAACAATTCAAAGAATTGACAAAACTAAAAGTTGGTTCTTTGAAAAAAATAAACAAAATTGACAGACCCTTAGCAATGCTAACGAAAAGAAGAAGAGAAAAAACTCAAATCACTAAAATTTGTGATGAAAAAGGGAATATCACAACAAACACCTCAGATATACAGAAAATAATTAGAAATTACTTTGAAAACTTGTACTCTAATAAAACAGAAAATACTGAATGCATTGACAGATTTCTAGAGTCATATAATTTGCCTAAACTGGATCTGGAGGCTATACACAATTTAAACAGATCGATTACAAGCAAAGAAATAGAAGATGTCATCAAAAAGCTACCAACAAGGAAAAGTCCAGGACCTGATGGGTTTACAGCAGAGTTCTACAAGACTTTCAAAGAAGAACTAATACCAATGCTCTTCAAACTATTTCAAGAAATAGAAAAAGAGGGAGCTCTTCCAGACTCTTTCTATGAGGCCAATATAACATTAATTCCAAAGCCAGGCAAAGACACATCCAAAAAAGAAAACTTTAGGCCAATATCTTTAATGAACATAGATGCAAAAATCCTCAACAAAATTCTGGCAAATCGGATACAAAAACATATCAAAAAGATAGTGCACCATGATCAAGTGGGGTTTATTCCAGGGATGCAAGGCTGGTTCAACATTCGTAAATCAATAAACATAATATATCACATCAATAGACTTAAAGATAAAAATCATATGATTATCTCAATAGATGCAGAAAAAGCATTTGACAAAATACAGCACCCCTTTATGTTCAAAACACTGGAAAAACTAGGAATATCAGGGACATATCTCAACATTATAAAAGCTATTTATGCAAGGCCCAGAGCTAACATTATCTTAAATGGAGAAAAATTGAAAGCATTCCCTCTAAAAACTGGAACAAGACAGGGATGCCCCCTCTCACCACTGCTATTTAACATAGTACTGGAAACTCTGGCAAGAGCAATTAGACAGACGAAAGAAATTAAAGGGATCCAGATAGGAAAAGAAGAGCTCAAATTAGCACTATTTGCTGATGACATGATAATCTACCTAGAAGACCCAAAAAACTCTACCAGAAAACTTTTACAACTAGTAAATGAATTTGGCAAAGTAGCAGGATACAAAATCAATACCCATAAGTCAAAGGCATTTTTGTACATCAGTGACAAAGCCTCTGAAAGGGAAATGATGAAAACTACCCCATTTACAATAGCATCAAAAAAAATAAAATACCTGGGAATCAACTTAACGAAAGAGGTGAAAGAGCTCTATAAGGAAAATTATAGAACACTAAAGAAAGAAATCATAGAAGAACTCAGAAGATGGAAAGACCTACCTTGCTCTTGGATAGGTAGAATCAATATTGTCAAAATGTCCATACTACCAAAAACATTATACAGATTTAATGCAATTCCAATCAAAATCCCAATGTCATTCTTCAAAGAAATAGAAAAAGCAGTCATGAAATTCATCTGGAGAAATAAGAGACCCAGAATAGCCAAAGCAATCCTGAGCAAGAAGAGTGAAGCAGGGGGCATCACCATACCGGACTTTAAATTATACTATAGAGCAATAGTAACAAAAACAGCATGGTATTGGCACCAAAACAGACTGGTGGACCAATGGTACAGAATTGAGGACACAGAGACTAATACATATAATTTCAGCTATCTTATATTAGACAAAGGTGCCAAAAATGTACAGTGGAGAAAGGATAGCCTCTTCAACAAATGGTGCTGGGAAAACTGGAAATCCATATGCAACAAAATGAAATTAAACCCTTGTCTCTCACCATGCACAAAATTCAATTCAAAGTGGATCAAGGACCTAGGAATTAGACCAGAGACAATACGCCTAATAGAAGAAAAAGTAAGCTCCAATTTCCAACATGTCGGATTAGGCCCCAAGTTCCTTAATAAGAATCCTGTAGCACAAGAACTATTACCAAGAATTAATGAATGGGATAGATTTAAACTGAAAAGCTTCTTCTCAGCAAAAGAAACAATCAGTGAGGTGAATAGAGAGCCAACTAATTGGGAACAAATATGTAATACATGCACATCAGATAGAGCACTAATTTCTAGAATGTATATAGAACTAAAAAAACTTAACACCAAAAAAGCAAATAACCCAATCAATAAATGGGCTAAGGAATTGAAAAGACACTTCTCAGAAGAAGATACACGATTAATCAACAAATACATGAAAAAATGCTCAACATCACTGGCAATTAGAGAAATGCAAATCAAAACTACTCTAAGATTTCATTTCACTCCAGTCAGAATGGCAGCTATCAAGAACACAAACAACAATAAATGTTGGAGAGGATGTGGGGAAAAAGGCACACTCATACATTGCTGGTGGGACTGCAAAATGGTGCAACCGCTATGGAAAGCAGTATGGAGATTTCTTGGGAAAATGGGAATGGAACCACCCTATGACCCAGCCATCCCACTCCTGGGTCTATTCCCAAAAGACTTAAAAACAGCATATTACAGTGACACAGCCACTTCAATGTTTATAGCAGCACAATTCACAATAGCTAGGTTATGGAACCAACCTAGATGCCCCTCAGTAGATGAGTGGATAAAGAAAATATGGTATATATACAAAATGGAATTTTACTCAGCAATAAGAGAGAATAAAATAATGGCATTTGCAGGTAAATGGATGAAGTTGGAGAATATAATGCTAAGTGAAATTAGTCAATCTCAAAAATCCAAGTACCGAATGTTTTCTCTGATATAAGGAGGCTGGTTCACAGTGTTGTTGGAAGGGGGTACATAGGATCAGAGGAACACTAGAATGGTCAACGGAAAGGGATGGGAGGGAGGGAGTAAGGGGGGGGTTGGAAAAAAATTGGTGGTTGAATGAGATGGATATCATTATCCTAAATGCATGATTGAAGATCTGAATGGTACTTATATACTTTGTATACAAGCAGTTGTATGTAAAAAGATACTATACTTGTGCATGATGAATAAGTAAATAAATAATAAAAAAATTTAAAAAAAAAAAAAAAGATATACACTTGTAATAGCCCCAAGAATTGGTAAGACTAAAGGCTACAAAAGAGATTCTTAGGCAGGAATTCCTGATAACTCTAAAAAGAAACAGTTTAACTATTAAGTGACTGCCAAGTCAAAAGTTTTTAGTTAGTTTAAGGCCTACAGATCTTCCTAACCTACACAGGTAGGCTTACTATTCACTAGTATGATTATCTAGCCCTAAGTAACACAAATAAAGGGTTCTCTACTAGACACAGAGGTCACACCAGTAGAAAGATTTTATAGGATCAGATGACATTAAGTAGCTTGACTACCATCTTATCAGGATAGACATCTGATCTGTAAGATTAAAAGTTAAATGCTGTGTTTACATTCCTGATAACTCTGTGAATGTTAAAGATTTATATTCCCAAATAAAGGCCATGTCCACTCTGGCCTTATTATGGGGACAGCTTCTCAGTCCTCACACCTCCTGGTGAGAAATTATCGACTGCTATCATCTTTATGGTATACATTGACATGTTTCAGATGCTGCAACATTTATTCAGTACTCATGTTTTTTTTGTTTGTTTGTTTATTTGTTTTGTTTTGTTTCTCTCATAGAAGCTCCCATCCCTGATGACTTTACATCCTGATCTTCCCAGGCTTCAACCTGACCTAACTTCCAAAAAGGGAACTCCAAACTACTTGCCCCCATCTCGCCACCCCTGTTCAGCTCAAAGAAGCCAGATCTGGTCATCGTCCCCTTTCCTTACAGTAATAAGGAGTTCCTAAAATTAGAAGGGAAATGAAGCCAGAATCTCATAGGCAGTCAGTATAGACAGGTAAATCAAGTCAGGTTGAAAGCCAATTTGAGTGAGCCAATTTTGGGAAGTTGGGAGACTATCCCCTGAGGGATTGAAATGTTAATTCCCTCAGAGCCCTTCCTCCACCCTTATTAACAACCTGCCCCAACCTGATGCTAAGGTAACCTGTCCCAGGAATTGCCCCCCCACACACACACAGGGAGCTATACAGTTTTTAATTCATATGTTCTGGGCTACACTGTCCTGCCCTTCCCCCCTTCAGCCCATCTGCTTCCCACCTTTTGGCCATCCCACTGGGCCTGGTCACAGTACAGGCCTGGTCACAGTACGCAGGAAGGTAGACCTGCCTTGCTTTTTGGGATATAAGATACCAAAAAAGGCCCCCTTCTTGTTACCCCTTTTAGATAGACCCTGCTTTATGAGCTTGCCTTGGTGTTCTCTATTGTTCAAACTTCAACATTCAAAGAACAGTTAGAAAGGGAAAATTACAACTGGCACAACAGTCCCATTGGGACATGTTCACAAAACCCCCTCATCAGCTAGGCTCTCCCAATATTGGGACCTCTAGTTGGAGTTCTCCTATTCTATGCCTTCCTTCCCTGTATTATAAAATTTCCACAGGAACAACTAAGTAAAATCTCTAACCAAAACTTTAACCAGCTTCTCCTTAGGATTATCAACTGTAAAACAACAGATGACTTCTCGTCACCTCAGGACGAACTTGCCAGACTCTAGAGGGATCAACTACACCCTGAACGACTCCTCACTGGCTAGCTCCAAAGGGTCCTTAATCTGCCACCCTATGTTCATCATGATGACCTTGCTTGAGAGCCTCCTACACTCCATTGGCCTCTTCGCCATAAGTCTTGCCTGGTGGAACACAGGCCAATGGACAATAATCCCTCTCACCTTCTTTCTCTTTGTTGTTTTCATAATAGTGTTAAGATGCTACCTGTAAACTTGTGAGGCCTACAATTCCTACATGCTCTTCAAGAGGATAACTGGCTGATTCTCCCAGTGACCTCTGCAGAAGCTTGGTTTGACACCCCTCACCAATCTATGGCTTCAAGGAATCTTCATCCATTTCACACCTGCAGAGATTCATCCTTTTTTGTGCCTGCCTCCTGGGAATTTTTTCACCCTCAAGCCTGACCTGCCTGCCCATATCTCCCCCCTCATAACACCCCATGTTGCCCTATTTCAGCTCAAAGCAGCCAGACTGATAGACACGATGACCCACTTCCTAATAAAACAAAAAGGGGGGAACGTTAGATAAAATTCAGGACGGCAGGCCATACCCCCAGGTGCCTTCCCAGAAGTGCCCATCTCTTGTGAGACTCCACCTTTGGCAGGCTTTGAGTCCCCACCCTTCCTGATCTTGGGAATACTCGCCTCTCACAGGAATTCACCCCAGGGCAGGCTCTCCCTTTCTGAGCCAATCCAGACCATACAAGTCATGCTCCCTCCCCTCTGTACTGAAGCCCCTGCCAGTCCAGAACACTTTCTCTTTCACCGCCATCTTCTCACCAGCTCTCCCCTTTCCTGTTCCCCTCTCCCTTCCTCCCTTCCCCCCTCCCACCTTTATCCCCTTCTCCCCTTCCCTTAATAAACCCCTTTTACTACAAGGCGGTCCCGGTGTGGTTTTTGCCCTTCACACACCAGTACAAGCTTCTTGAGAGGGTGACAGGGCCCAAGACATAGGACACGGGAGGAAAGCTAATACTCCCAGAGTAAGAAGAGGGAAACAGGAAAGATGACACTTGCAGGTAGACCTACAGATTGGGTGAGGGAACATTGAGGCCTGCTGCTCTGCTGGGCCAGGGTAGGTGGCCACATGCCCTTCAGCCTGGAACTTTAATGGCATTCAGATGAAACCTATGTTTCTGTCTCCAGCAGATTACTTGAATAACAACTAGGAAGCAGATTGTCTTACAATGCAATGAGTATATTAAGATCATACTAACATGACACAGCAATAATTCTAATATAATCACACAGATATTAAATACGGTGAACACTTCAACTAATAATTAAAGTCAATCCTAAGGATAACCACAAGTCCCAGAATACCTCTGAGGCCACACGACTTCTCTTAGCCCAAAGGCCAACGTCCTCTGGTGGTTCCTTCCAGTCGTTTCCGATGACAGGATGGTGGGTCAGCATCCTCCTAGGACGACAGGGTGATCAGTCTCATCCACTTGTCCTCCAACACAGTCGTGGGTGTTCTCGTGCTTTCAGTTTATACTGGTGCTGAGCTCAACATTCATTGGCCACACCTATGTGTGTGTCAGGTTACTCCCTGGATTTTTCTGGTTACCCCTAGGCTGTATGCTCCCTACTGATAGCTACAGGGCATACTGGGCACTGGAATATGCCATCCAAATATGTTCCTTACAATTTCATATCATATATACCCAAGGATGTTCAAGGATGATCTCTGGGAGTTGAAATTACTCCTACACTGAATAACAAGCAAAAGAAGAAAATAATTTTATACCCCACAACCAAAATTCTTACTAGATCTCAATAAACTCACAAAGCTTACTTTTTATGTCTTATTTGGATATACATATATTTTTAGTAACTCTTGGTATGTCAAATATAGTTAATGATAGAAAAATTGAGTGTATAATATTCAGGCTAAGTCAAGAGGTGTAAAATACATAATTCAGATTTCCCATCTAGTTTTCAAATCCCAGAGTTGCAGCCAGCTTTGAAAGCGTGGATATACATCTGCACTAAGCCTCTGAAACTTGTGATGTTTGCCACCTCTGATGGAAATGTCTGCCTCAGGAATGTTCCTTTATTACACTGAGAATGAAAACCATCCGTTAGAGTAAGTGGCCTGATGTCTTCATAAGGGACTTGAAAATGGATGAAAGAAAATCTCACCCGGTGAACTATAGGAATGGTGTGTCCAGTACCAACACAAAAGGGCCAGAGACAGGAAGATTTGGGGTAAGCTCCTCAGTCTAAAATAATGGAGATTTTTTTTTTTTTTTTTCCTGGAAACAAAAAACAGCAACATGTTGTGCCTGGAGGAGAGAACAAAGGTTGCTATTTTTTCTTAATGACAGCTCTGGGTTCTGAAATTGAGCACAGCAGGTAGGAAGTGCATGTGTAGATTTCAAAAGACACCTAAATGTTACACAGGCTCTTCCCTGAAGAATGGGGAACAACAAATGTGTTAGTGGTTTTCTTTATTTGGTTTTTCAACCCCAAACAAGATGTTCAGAGAAAAGAATCCTATTCCTGCCTGTCTCTGAGACCTGGACTTTACTGTTATGATGGAAGGTGGGGGCTGGGAAGGGCTAACCTGTCCGTTCTGGTGGCTTCCCCTGTTCAATTAATTCCCAGCCTTAGGGGATGCCTCTTCCAGCTTCTGTCTTTGTTTCTATAATTGTCATTATTGTTTGCTAAATGTCTCCTTCTGTGTTCTTGACTTCAATACTCTGTTTCAGGATCATTATGGATTCCTCTACTCCAGGACATTTAAAAAAATAATCATGGAGACTGATACATTCCATCTCCCAGGCCTGATGCTATTTGGTGCATTTACAAGAGCCTTGAAGAAGGGCGGGGGGGGGGGGGGGGGGGGGATCTAAAACCTTGATCATATGTGCTAAGTATAACAAAAACAGGAAGACAGGTAAGATTTTTTTAAAAGGTGTTTGTGACAAGGCAATTCAAGTAGCATAAATCAAAGATTAGCTGTAAAAGAAGAGAATGCAATTTGTAAAAAGTAAGTGTAGAGTAATTCAAGGAGGACAGGAAAGTCCTAGTCGCTGCTGGATATAAGAAACCAGGGGCTGGCCCCCAACAGTGCATCAAAAGACTGTTGATAGCTGATGAAAAAACTAAAGATGAATATTCAAGGCAGTGTCAGGACAGAAAACTAAAGTGGCTTTAAGAGGTGTAATTCTAGACATTAGGTTTAAGAAAAGAGTCTTTCCTGTACTTATTTATGGCCAGATCCACAGACAAACAGATGACGAGTTTTGTAGGAGGAAAAAAAAACACTTAACGTACTTTGCCAAAAGACTTGAAGGGGAGAGGCTCAGAATGGCAAAGGAGTGGAATCTATCAGGATTAGGATAATAGAGCACATCATTGTACTGAAAAAAACACATAAAAGCATGTGCTGATTTTGCAACAATTACATATAATTAAATCATGAAAAATTCTGTATAGAGAAGGTTGGGGTGAATAACAACAAAAACAGGAAATAAAAACGGGTAGGATGAAGCAGGTACTGAGATCACTGAGGTATAAGAATTGAAAGACCTGCAGATTTCTATCACAGCCTGACAACGGCATTTGTGCAATGGTCTCATGCACTAGCGGTTAAGGTTATTCCCTCACCCACATCCAAGAAATTTTACAATCTGACCACTTTGTGACCTTCATGTGCACAGAATTGCTTATTCTCTCTGCATTGCAGTAGGATACTCATGCTTCTAACCTGAAGTCTGTGTCCTCAGAAATGTGGAGATCATGGTTCTGGGGCTTTGGCTGCCTTGGCCTTAATTATATCTGTAAACCAAATTTGAAGTGGTGCACTGTGACTCCGCCATGGGGTGAGGGGCATATGATCTCCATTATAACCCTCTAGCATAATTTGGCCTCCCTTACCCTTTTTTTCTACTTTGTGAGCTTTCTCAAATAATGCGGACAGATGGTCTATTGGAAGACAGCCTGAAATGAAGGGAAAAAAGTGGGTGGTACTTCACTAGAAGGTGAAAAAGATGAGAGACTAAAGTGGACCAAATTCCCAGCCTCTCAGAGATCCTTTCAGCAGCATCTGTTGGTTTTTAAATCAATTTCCTTCCTATTTCTTCCTCAGTAAGACTTTGTTGACTGCTTTCATTTTAGTGTTTAAGTGAAAAAAAAAAATAGCACGTGGGTTATCTAGTGCTTTACCTTAATGAAAAAATGTTGCCTTTAATATTTCTTCTTCCTTAACTGACTGGCTCAGCTCTTGATGTGATGAAAATAGATTATCCAAAGAACACATCCACTATAAGCAGCTACCATTGGACTTAGCATCCAGCCTGATGATTCAGCAGCTCAGTTTGCCTCCAGCAGAGGTTGAAACACTCAAAACCAGAAAGAAAAAATGGTAGTGGGGATGGGGAGACAATTTTAGTGCAAACCAGTGGTTGGATTTTTTTTTATAACACTACCACAGGAAAACTGTTTGCTAGGGTTATGACAGTATTATCAAGATTTATTAAAATTGAAAAGTTACAGTGATTTCTTTCTTTCTGCAACTTCAACATAGGAAGCCAATGAAATAAACACTTTCATCTGTAATGCAGATGGAACCTTTGGAAAGAGAAAAGCTACAGCCATGAGTAAAGGGGGAAAGGACAGTCACCACTGAAAGACAAGGCTGTGGGTTCATCAAAGGAAAGCACTTTGTTACGACACTCATAGAATTAAAGATGCCTTGTGCTCACAAGCTGGCCTGCGGTATTCTCTTTGAACCTGGTCAATTACTGTGATTATGACCTTGAACATGGCTTAAAGTTCTATCTCCCTAATGTCACCCATCAATTGTCCAATGCCAGAGAATATAAATCTCTTTAATAGTTGGTCTTGTATAAATAAATGTATTCCTTACAGTTCTGGAGGCTAGAAATCTGATATCAAGGTGTTGGTAGGGTTGGTCCTTTCTGAGGGCAAAGAAGGAGAATCTGTTCCAGGTCTCTCTCCTAGATTCTGGTTGTCTGCTGGAACCTTTGTCCCTTGATTTGTAGATGCATCACTCGGGGCTCCGCCTTCACCTGCAATTGAAGTTTCCCCTATGTCTCTTCACGCAGTCCTCCCTCTATATATGTCTGTGGTCAAATGTCTTCTTTTTATAAAAACATCAATTATACTGGATTAGAGCCCATTTGATGACCTAACTTCAATTTGATTAACTCTATAAAGACCTTAGTTCCAAATAAGGTCACATTCTACTGCTATGGGTTAGGGCTTTGATGTCTTTTTTGGAAAACCCAACTCAACCCATAACACCACGTATGACTAATGAGTTGGTGATAATTTAGCTGAGATTTCAGCTATTCTTAAATGAAAATGATCAACTGTCCCTGAAAATGAGACTATTCATTGTCTTGATGTGTATCTTTCCAGAATAGTCCTGTTCTGGGCCTAGAGAGCAGGGATAAAAATTCCAGGGGATTTAATTCTATGCCTCCTTTTGGGCTCCAAGTTCCCTTTTGGTGACTTGTCTTCCTGCTAATCAAAATAGAGTCACATTCCACCTCACTAGCCATCCATAGCCCCAAAAGTGTATGGGGTCAGCCATGAAAGATGTACTTCTCCCACAAAAATGGCCACCTCTGCAATATGGTGGTTCACTGATCTTTCTCTTGAAGTTTCAGTGTTGAGGGAGTTTGCTCCAGGGTATCAGCTGTCAAAGATCTTAAGGGGAACCCACTTCCTTCAGCTTGCTGTCTCCTCTACTGAAAATACTGAAAAAAAATTTTTCTAGGATTGGGGCTGGAGATGGATGAGGACATCATGTAATGTCTCATTTCACCTGCTGTTCAAGTGTAATGCAATTTGCATCATAAATTTGGAAACACATCCATTACAATTACATCCTGGCAAGTCACACACATCCAGAGGCTTGGACTTACAAGGAAGGAAGGTAACATGACAGAGTTTCAAAGATGGATGCATGCTAGAGTGATGAAAGATGCTATGCCCACCAAAAGTAACTATTTCAGCATCAGACAAAGTCATCCATCCCTTTACTATTGCTCTTAACCTTCCTGAACACAGGCCTAGTCCAAAACCAAAATTCTAAAGCATATGAAATAAGCATGAAGATCTTTGGTTTCTACGTGTGGGCCTCATCTGAGTAGCACATTTCTCACGTACATGCCAAGGCCATTGACTGAAATTTTTCCTTCATCTCTTTATCCACAGCCACAGTGAAAGTATCACTGTGGAGACTCTTGTCAAATAATTCAAAGACTTAAGAAAAGGAAAATCACAATAGAAACAGACTATTGGAGGGATCATGGGGTCACAAATATCTATTTTGATTATTATTTACCTTTGTTTGATAACCAGAATTCACCAAATCTAGTGACAATGAGTCACACACACTGCAAGTATGCAGAAGTACATGCTCAGTGGTTTAGAACCCTGAGTTATAAAAGCTGAACAAATGGACAAATAGTCTTCTTTATGATTGTGGGAATAAAGGGATGTTTCTTCAGAAAGTGGTAGTTTTCCATTTCTATTATTCTTTTAATGAGTTTGATGGCTATATCATATGGGATTTTTAAATGTGTGTGTGTGTGTGTGTGTGTGTGTGTGTGTGCGCGTGCGCGCGCGCATGAGCATGCACGAATACATACAGTGAAAAATAAAATTGCTGAGAGAAGAAAGCACATTTCAGCTTTGGCTTTTTAAACTTGTATTGCAACACATATATTTTGTTTTTATTTTAAACACAAGGCCATTATTTATCGCAAAAGGAAAAGAATGCTTACCCTTTATGGGAAGACTGAAAGCAAATATGAAGGATTGAATTGTATCATCATCATTCAGTGAAAATTGGATGCTTTTCTAGATTGACATAAAAAACTCTTCCTACAGTCAGTTAGAAAGTAGCTTGAAATCCATAAAACACATAAGCCAGTTCTCAAGTTGAATAGCAGAAGGTTGAAAGTTGAATTTGTACACTGCTTGTAGGCCATCTATTTCCATGGTGCTTAGAACAAATTCAGAAGGTACAAAAAAAAAAAAAAAAAAATTCCTTTGGCTCAGTGATAAGTGAAGCAGAATAAGTCATGCAAGGTGACAGAAGATAAAACTATGCTAAGGAGAATATAGGAGAGATGCTCTGGAGCCAGGGATTTTAAACATATTTCCCTAAGGCTGCTAAAATCTACCTGTTGTCCAAGCAGAGAGTCCAAACAACAGTTCCTGAAACTTCCTGCTCTTGGAAAAGAGGGAGCTACAGTAGTATTACTCTTTGCTCCTGACACAACAAGAAGGTCTGCATGGCGAGTGAGTGGCAATAGGAAAATGTGCACAAACACAGGAAGAGCTCGCCTATTACTTATTCCTGACCAGAGGAAGAGCAGTCAAGAAATGGACCATGTCTCCTGAAAAGCTAGGTGTTGGAAGTCCGGTGTGGTGACTGAAGACCAGAAACCCTGAGAGCTGGGTCAAGTTCCATTAATCCCAGCTGTGTGACCTTGAACCAGCCACACCTGGTTCTGAATTTTGGTTCCTTCCTCCATAATATGAGTATAAATCACTATTCTTAAAAGTACTAGGTGATGAAGATTTGGAGGGACACATACAAACACACATAAATAATAGTGGCAAAACAAGAGCAGAGAACATTTGATTGTTAGCTAGGTTATGCCTGTACCCTGTAGTCATCTGGACTGCAGCATGTTATGTAAGATCAATTAAGCTTGATGGATCTTCTCCCACTGCCTGAAGTTCAACTCTTACTGCCAACTAGTCTCTGGAGACCAGAGCCTTTAGAGTTTATAAATAAAGAGAAGAAAGCTAGAGAAATGGCCAGCCTACTCCCCAAATCCAGACACTGGGCAAGTTTGCCATGCTGAGCAGGGGTGCCAGAGGTCAAAGAGAAAGGATTCATCTAACTCAAGTGTCTTTTAAAATCTGGTATTGCTGGGCATGGGGGTGCACACCTGTAATCACAATGACTTGGGAGGCTGAGACAGGAGGATTACAAGTTTAAGTAGCAGCCTCAGCAATTTAGTGAAACCCTATCTCAGAAGAAAAAATTAAAAAGGTCTTGGGATGTGGCTTAGTGGTAAAGTGCCACTGAGTTCAATCCCCAGTACTCCCCCTCCAAAAAAAAATGTGGTTACACTGATCACCAGTAACCATGGTTCAATCAATATGGAATTTGGAGACATGGAGGTAAGAGATGGAAGGAGCAAGAGATTTTCCCACCACCTTCATCCACCTCCCTGCTTATCTCAAGAGACTGGTAATAATCAGATCAATCAGGTGTGATCCCCTTTGTAAACTGCAAAGCACTACAGAAATATAATGGATTGTTATTGTTATTGATAGAGGAAAGGAAGGACAGATTTGTTAATGAACCAGCACATGCCTTTAAATGGCCTCGAGCCTCCCACTTTTAGGAATGCCAACCAGTCTTGGTGGTGAGTTTCTGCAAATGTTGGGATTCCAACATTTCAACATTGTATTGGATGAAGGAGGTGATTATTGGAGAGCCCAATTCCCCATACTGACATGGAAACTGGTATTAACTTTGACACATAAGATCAGTCTTTAATTGTCTGCTGGAACTCCAGGAGAGACTAATGTGATATACTAACACAAACACCATCTGCAGAAAGTAAAAAGTTATTAGTAACTGAGGTTCTTAACTCCAAGGAGCTATTCCAGTTTACTCTTTGAATGTAGAGACACTCAAATTCAGTGTTTGAATGCTAAATTCCTAGTTTCTTTCCTTCTTTTGACTTTCTCTTTCCTTTTGTTATCTAAAGAGTCTGCAAGAATTAGAACCAATTTAAAGGTTAACAATACAGAAGTGAATATATTATAGCTGCAACCATATAATGGGATACCATGCTACCTAATGTGAAATGTTTTTTATGTAATAGACAAAGTGAAAAATTCAAGTTATAAAGTGGTGGGCTGGCTTTGATTTCATTTTTGTAAAAAAACCCATAGCTATCTAGAAACATAGCTAAACATACATATTCACATAAAAATGGTAACTAACAGTAGTTATTTGTAGATATGAAATATTTTTCAATTTATTTGTTCACATTTTCCATGAATATATAGAACCATTTTATCATCAAAAAGGAATGTTACTTATAAATAATGAATTTTACAAGGACTTAATAAATCTTTTCTCATTTTCTTGTCATTGGTTTCGCAATTCCAGGAGGAATTTTGACCCCAGGCATTGTGGTCACAGATTGGTAAAACTGGCACTGTTTATTTTACATGAAAACTTCCACCTATAGCATATTTTTATTGTTAATGATTCACATGATACAGCAAAATGCAGAATGCAGTATAAAAATGCCTGCATGGAAGGTCTTCCACTTGCCCCTCCAAATTCATTCTTCACCTGTCCCTGCCCTGACCTCTGCTGCTGGGCCTGCTGACCCCTATGGACTGCATCAGTGGGCCCCTTACCTCTGACTTCCTGAAGAGACCAGTCAATGAGGAAGCTTGCAGGAGAGTGGAAGGAGAGAGGAAAATGCAATTGATCAGATAGTTACTGCCCTGACTTCTTCCCTGAGCAGCAGTCAAAGATTGTGTCCCTTCCTCAAAGGCCACAGATCCTCTGGGAACAGTCCTTCTCCCACCGCTCCTCTTCTGCTGGTTCCAGGAACTAACCTCTGCTCTTGTCCCTTCAAGCCTGTAGATGGTAAGTAATAGCCTTGCAATTTCTAATCCCAGGGCACTGCAGATTCTTTTTCCATACAGCTTGCTCACAGCTTTGTAAATTATAAAACCATCTCTAGATTATTCTAATTTAAGGGTTTTTAATTAATTTCAGGAAGTTAAATTTAATAATTTCCTGTTAGAAAGTTGATACTGTTCCCATTCTTGCTACCCACTCCCACTCTGTTTACTGACCACAAGGGAAAATGTAGACATCAATTTAATGGACACCTATCCAGATTATTTTTCCGACATTTGCACATAAATATATGTGTGTGTCTACAGATGTAATTATATTTCTATATATGCATTTAGGCATAATGTACATACCGAATTGTTTTTTTTTTTAATTATAATAATGTTATACGTATTGTCCTGATACTTGCTCTGTCACTCCATCTTTTATTAGGAGTTATTTCCCTGTCAATGCATATTGATTTATTTCTGGTGGCTAAATAGTATTCCTTAACATGGGCTACCCAATTCATCAGCAAACATTTATTTTCTTTATAATTTTTCTTTAATCCAAGCATGTAAAAAATGCATGTATTTACATATATACCTTTACGCATGTGTGCAAATATTTCTTAAAGAGGAATGATTCCTAGACGTGGAATTGTTGGGTCAAAGGACACTGATTTTGAATTTTGATTAAAATTACCAAACAGTCTTCCAAAAGTTGTGTCACCAATTTTCACTCTAATAGAGGAAGAAAGGGCCAATTTCTTCATTCTTACTCACATTATCCATCTTTTTCAATTTTGGTATTCTAGTGGGTGAAAAATGTCTTATTGTTTTGATGTGCATTTTCCTGACTACTATTGTGGTTGAGCATCTTTTCAAATGTTTATTGGCCATTTGGGTTTTTTCTTCTGAGAATTACCTCTTTAGATCTTTTGTACATTTTTGTACTTGTTTGTTTGTCATTTCTTTTTTACATAAAGGAAACTTTTATGTTATATATGTTAATTATTGCCTATTAAATAAAATATATTTTCTTTGAGTATGTCATTTATCTTTTAATAAGTTATGTTATGACATCTTGTTATGTTATTTTCTGGCCTACAGAAATTGTCAAATTGGTACTTTTTTATTTTAGTTGCTTTTTTTGACTCAGGAATATAAGAAAAAAACATTTAAACTGATAAAGTCTCCTAACCCTACTGTGTATTCATTTTATTATTTAAAGTAACATAATGTAAAAATGGCTATTTATTTGCCTTGGTATACAAGTCTATGAATTGTAACACATGTATAGATTTGTGTAACCATCACCACAGTCAGGATAAGGAACAGCTCTACCACCCCAAAAATACCAACATGCGATTCCATTTTAGTCATGACCCGTTCTCCTCAGACCCCTACAAATCTCTGATTTGCTCTTCATCACTGAGGTTTTGTCTTCTCCAAAAAAACCACACATAGTCATGCATCACTTAATGACAGGGATACTTTCTGAAGAAAGGTAATTTTTATGTGATTTTTGTCATTGTGCTAATATCATTGTGGTAAGATGGTGACAGAATCTTATGGGACCACTATTGTATACATAGTCCATCGGTGCCTGAAACATCATCATGCAGCATATAACTGTAAATAGACTCAGCAAAGGGAAACTTTTGAGACTACGTCCTTCACTGAACATAATGCTTTTGAAATTCATCTACAGCATTATATATATCAATGGCTCTTTATTTTTCATTGCTGGGTAATATTCCCCTGTATAGATATAGCCACAGTTTATCTATTCACCTACTCAAAGTCATTTGGTTTATTTGAGGGTTTTGGTCATGGCAAATAGAATAATTAAAAACATTTATGTGAAGGTTTTTGTGTGAACAAAAGCAGAAATCTTAAATTTTGGTAAGATCCAATCTATAATTTTTTTCTATTATGGATTATATTTTTGTTGTTAGATATTATCTAAGAATCCTTGCTTAATTCCTGCTCACCAAGATTTTCTCCTGTGTTTTCTACTAAAGGTTTACAATTTTATCTTTTATTTTTAAATCTATGTATCATTTTGAGTTAACTTTTGCTATAATTTTGAAGTTTAGGTAAAGTTTCCTCTTTTTTCTTCCTCAAATGAATGCCCAATTCTAAAAAACATTTTTAGAGCCGGGCGCGATGGAATCCCAGCACTTGGGAGGCTGAGGCAGGAGGATCTCGAGTTCAAAGCCAGCCTCAGCAATGGCAAGGCACTTAGCAACTCAGTGAGACTCTGTCTCTAATAAAATACAAAAAAGGGATGGGGAAGTGGCTCAGTGGTCAAGTGCCCCTGAGTTGAATCCCGGTACCAAAAAAAAAAAAAAATCTTTTTTAAACAATTGTAAAAACTATACTTTCTTCTTTGGATTGCCTTTGAACATTAATTAAAATCAATTGGTCATAATTATGTGGATGTATTTCTGGACTCTCTATTCTGTTATATTGATCTATGTGATTATCTTTTCACCAATATCACACTGCTTTAATTAGTTCAGTCTTATGGTTTGAATATGTGGTGTCCCCTAAAAAATATCATGTGAGACAATGCTAGAGTGTTCGGAGGTGAAATGATTAGATTATGAGAGATGTGACCTAATCAGTAGGTTAATCCACTGATATGGATTAACTGTAGGTAGGTAAGGTGTGGCCCTAAGAAATAGGACATTGGAGGTGTGCCTTTGTGGTTTATATTTTGTTCTTGGTGAGCTTTCTCTTTGCCATGTCCTGAGTTGCTTTCTTCTCCATCATCTTCTCATCCTGGGCCTAGAGCTATGCAGTCAGCTAACCATGAACTGAGCCTCTGAAATCATGAACCAAAATAAAAAACTTTGTTTCTCTGCCTTGTTCTTGTCAGGTCTTTTGGTCACAGTGACAAAAAAAAAAAAAAAAAAAAAAAAAAAAAAAAAAAAAAACTGATTAAAACAGCAATTGGTACCAATAAATGAGGTTGTTGTTGTGATGAACCCGACTACATGATTCAGAAACCTTTAGAGCTGCTTTGCAGTGAGAAGGAAGGAATTTTGAAAAGTTTAAAGATGCAAGCAGGAAGAGCTTTAGAATATTGTAAGCAGACCTTAATGGGCAATTCTGGTGGAAGTTAAGAAGTGCTTTACTATCGGCCAGAGTGCTGATAGTAAAGACTGAGCCCATTAGGCTTCAGAGGAGAAGGATTCCTTTGTAAATTGGACTAGAGGCCATTCATGTTATGTTTGGGCAAGGAAATTATCTACATTTTGCCCATATCCTGAGGCTTTTTTTGTGAGGCTGAAGTTAAAGCTGATATATTAATTAATCTGATGGAGGAAATTTCAAGGCTGCATAATATTTGGGCACTGTTACAAGTACTGATGGCTGCTTTTAGCCAAGTTTACTGTGATAATGGGAAGGAGAAAGAGTTGAAAAACTTGGAGTTTGATTTAAAAAAAAGTGAGTAGAACTGGGGCTAAGATGTTATGGCTATTGAAGATATTACAGCCACTAAAGAGATGCTAAGTACTTTGCAAAGAGACAACAAGATGGTTTGAGGGCATTTCAGGAATTGGCAAGACCACACTCAGTCTCAAGGGAGTAAAAGTAAAAATTCCTTTGAGAAGAGACTATGTGGGCACTCTGCTTGTACAGAAGGACCTAGGAAGTTAATTTAATGAGTTGAATCATGCAATTAGAGGCTGATTTGGTCCCAAGAATCTTGGCTATTGCTCAATATGGTGTCAGACCCTGGCATTAACAATGTGGTGCTAGATTTGCAGGAATGCAGGATGCCAGAGTTATGGGATCATGGAGGCTTTCACTGAGACTTCAAAGAAAGGTCTTGGAGGCCAGGCAAAATATAGAAGGGTTGAAGACCTTACTGGAAGCTCCTAAGAGGGCAATGGATGAAGATGTGAGAAGGAATCCAAAGTTGCAGTGAGGCCTGCCCAAGATTAGAAGATGCCAGTAATGTGGAATATCTGCTGAGGAAAGCTGCAGGAATTGAGCAGAGACAAGCCAAAAGAGAGGCCACGTGGGCTGCAACCAGAAAATCCATAGGTACAGAGATAAATGAGCAATTTTGAAAGAACATCACAATGTCATGTGCCCCAGATGCTGGACATGGAGCTACAGAACTTATTTACCCATCTGGATTTCAGTCTTGTTTTGGTCCTATCCTTTTCTTTGCCCATATTTCTCCCTTTTGGAATGGAAATGTTTACTCTGTGCCATTGTACATTGGAAATGTGTAATGTGCTTTTGATCTTTGTTGTCATAGCTAAGAGTTTGCCTTGAGTCTCAGATGAGATTTTGAACTTGAAATTTTGAGCAATTCTGGAATTAAGACTATGGGGACTCTTGAGTACAGACTAAATGTGTTTTGCATTGTGAGATGGGTATGAGCTTTGGGGAACCAGGACAGAATTTTTATGGTTTGAATATGTGGTGTCCCCCAAAAGCTCATGTATGAGACAATGCAAGAATGATCAGGGGTGAAATGATAAGATTATGAGAGATGTGACCTAAGCAGTGGATTAACTGTAGGTAGGTAGGATGTGACTAGAGGAAGTAGGTCACTGGAGTTGTGCCTTTGGGCTTATATTTTGTCCTTGTTGAACAGAGCTCTTTCTGCTTCTTGGTGATCATGTCCTAAGCTACATTCTCCACCATTCCCTTCTTCCGTGATGTTCCGTCTCACATTGAACCCAGAACTATGCAGTTGGCTTACCAAGCCTTTGAAATCATGAGCGAAAAGAAACTTCCTTCTCTACCTTGTTCTTGCCAGGATCACAGTGACAAAAAATAATCATATAGCTTTCTATCAAATCCTAAAATTATATAGTGAGATTTCTCCAACTCTATTTTCTTTTCCAAAATTTGTTTATTTTCTTTTTCAAAAATTTTTTGCCTATTATAGTTCCTTTGACTTTGCATATGAAATCTTTTATTTTATATAAAAAAGTCTGCTGTTAGAGTCACACTGTCTCAACCACAGTCCAGTTGGGCCAGGGCTATGGGGTATATTGTAGACAGGCTGAAGAAAAGGCCCAGAGACATCATGGGAAACATATGGTGTTTTGAGGAAAGCTCACAAAAGATGAGAGACATGCCAGGCATGGTGGCACATACTTCTAATCCAAGAGACTTGGGAGGCTGAGGCAGGAGGATCACAAGTTTAAGGCCAGCCTCAACAACTTAACAAGGCCTTAAGCAATTTATTGAGATCATCTCAAAATAGATAAATAAATACAAAAAGGTAAAATACTGCTCCAAGAAGAGTTCTAAGGGCACAGGCTGGCAGCACCTCCATCCCTCACTGTGCTTTGCCAGGTGGTGCCTCTTCTCTTTCATGATGTTTGGTTCAGCAGCAGCTGGCTGGCCAGTGACACATATCCTTTCCACAGTGCCCTAATTTCCCTGACTTTCCCCACTCTGTGGGGTTTTATAGTTTAGGCTGAAAAAGCAATGACATCATCAACTTTAGCTTGCTTAGTTTGCTTATCTGACCACTATCCCTAGGAGCAGCATACATACAAGAAAGTAGCTTTCTACAGAAAACACTAACTTGTCCTAGTCTCCAGTGTATGTGAGAGAAAATCAGTGTCCTCCAAAGTCATACATACCTGGACTTTCTGGCCCAGACTTGCTCTCATTGTTCCCCTTACTTGGCTGTGTTTTGGGGAACAGAAAGAAGGCATTTAGGGGCATGGCACTTTACTGTCCCCTTTTAAGGATGATATATACATGTCTAAGTATCTCATTTGGAGGGAACTATTGAACTATTATCTTTCACCTCTAACTGTTAATAGGTGGAGCATATTGACAGATTTTCAAATATTGAACCAGTCCTGCACTGGCAGATAAAGCACCTTGGTTGTGGTGTCTTCATATGTTGTTGAAGTTAACTTGCTAACACTTTGTTGAGGATTTCTGTATCTATGTTTACAGGGGATATTGGTCTACCTTTTTGTTTTGTTTTTTAAATGTCTTTGTCTAGTTTTAGTAGCAGTGTAATAGTGGTTTAAATTAGAAAGCATTTGCTTTCTATTTTCTAAAATATAACATGTATAATATAATTTTTCATAACTATTTTATTGAATTTTCCAGAGAAACCACCTGAGCCTGGAGATTTCTTTTTCAGAAGATTTTTTAACTACAAATTCATTTTCTTTAATAGTTACAGGACTACGCGGGTTATTTACTTCATTTTGGATAAGTTTGGGAACTTGATGATTTTTGAGAAATGAACCATTTCATGTAAGATATCAAATTTTTATCATATAGTTGTTCATAGTATTAAAATAATATTATTTTAATATTCATGAGATATAGTGAGATCACTTCTTTCATCCCCTATATTGAACTTGAGTTTTCTTTCTTTTTCCCTCAATCATTGTTATTAGAAATTTATCAATCTTATTGATCTTTTCACAGAACAAACTTTTGGTTTCAATGATTTTCTCTATTGTTTTTCTGTTTTTAATTTTGTCAATGTAGGCTCTTATTTTTATTATTTCCTTCTTTCTGCTTGTTTTGAACTTGTATGGTTCTTGCTTTATTAGTTTAAAAAAGTGAAAGCTTAAAAAAAATGAAAGCTTAGATTAAGACCAATCTTATTTAATATTATAAACATATTGTGCCATAAATTTCCCACTTATGATCATCTTACACATTTTTATCTTTTGTATTTTTATTTTTGTTCAATTAAAATGATTTCTAATTTTCCTTGAGTCTTCCTCTTTGTCTCTTTGGTTACTTAGGTGTGTTTTTTTTCTTAAAACCCAAATGTTTGAAGACTTCCCTTTAGATGCTAGGGGTGTGGCTAGGTAGTAGAATGTTTGTCTGTTATGCGCAAGGCCCAGTGTTCAAACTCCAGTACTGAATTAAATAGTTCCTTTATCTTTATATTATTGGTTTCTGGTTTGATTCCATTTTGCTTAAAGAACATACTTCATAAGATGTTGAATATTTTGGAGAACTGTGGTTTGTAGCTCAGTAGTAGAGGCCTTGCCTAGCATGTGTGAGGTTCTGGGTTTAATCCTCAATACCACATAAAAATAAATAAATAAAGTAAAGGTATTGTGTCCATTTACAACTAAAAATATTGTTTTAAAAAGATGTTAAATATTTTTGCTTTATTAAGATAATAGTTTATTTTGGCAAGTGTTCCATGTATACTCTAAAAAATATTTAGTCTGCTGGTATTGGGTGAAATGTTCTATAAACAACAATTATATCCACTTGTTTGATAATATGTTCAGCACTCTATCTTCACTGATTTTTCTATTAGTTCTATTGATTACTTAGAAAGGAGTATTTGAGTTTACAAATATCATTCATCTATTCTCTTTTGAGTTCTGTCAATTTTTGTTTTATATATTTTTAAGCATTAGAGCCAGATGTATTCACATTTTGAATTGGTATATCTTAATGATCTTATAATATTTAATTATGTTATGTCACTGTTTATCTCTGGTACATTTATTTGTCTAGTACTAATATATCCACTGTAGCTTTCTTCTGATTAGTGTTTATATGGTATATGTTTCCTACTATTTTACCAAATATTAGTTGATATATGTATATCATTTTATTCAAAATATGTATCTTACTCACATTTATTATTTCATCCAAATTGTGTTTTTGTAGCAAACAGGAAATTTGGTCTCTTTTACTTAATTAAATTAATAATTTCCTTATTTATCTATTTTTGCAGTACTGGGAATTGAACCCAGGGGTTGCTCTACCACCTCCCCAGCTACATCTCCAGTCCTTTTTATGCATTTATTTTAAAATTTTGAGGTAGGGTCTTGCTAAGTTTCCAAGACTGGTCTTGAACTTGCGATCCTCCTGTTTCAGCCTCTTAAGTCAGTGGAATTACAGGTATGGGCTACCACACCCAGCTATGGTCACATTTTAAAAATAAAAGTTAATTCTGACAATCTCTGTCTTTTAATCAATGTGTTTATATTATTTATATTTAATGGAATTGTTATCCTTGTATTTAGGTCTTCCATTGTATTTCACTTTTTCTGTTTTCTCTGATTTTCATTCTTTTATTTTCACTTTTCTACCTTCTTTTTTTTTTTTTTTTTTTTTTTTTTGGTGGTGGTGCTGGGGATTGAACCCAGGGCCTTGTGCAGGCAAGGCAAGTGCTCTACCAACTGAGCTATATCCCCAGCCCTTCTACCTTCTTTTGGATTGTTTGAACGTTTTTCTTATACCATTTCAATTTATTCATTGTATTTTTACTACATTTCTCAGAATGCTTGTTATGAAATAGATGTTTTTTTCCCTCTTAAATGTACTTATTAAAAACCTGCCTTTCCCCCAAAAAATATGATGGTATTAAGAAGTGGGGCCTTTGGGAGGCAGTTAGGATTAGGTGGAGCCCTTAGAATGAAATTAATGACTTTATAAGAATCAGGAGAAAGCTTGCTTCCCTTTTCTGTTTTCAGCCATGTTAGGATACAATGAGGAACAGGTAGTCTGCAACTTGGTAGAGGGCCCTCACCTGAATTTGATAATGCTTACATCCTGATCTGACTTATAGACTACAGAAGTATGAGAAATTCATTTGTGCTGTTTATGTCACTCATTTTACAGTATTTTGTTACAAAAGCCTGAACTAAGACAATACTTTTACTAGTGGTTGCTCTACAACACACACACTTAACTTTTCACAATCTACTAAGATTGAACGTTTTACCACTTCAAATGGAAAACATATAGGTCCCCTACTTTATTTTGTGTTGTATAATACATCTAGAATATTGAAAATATCATATTTATTTTTTAAAGTATCCTACAAATTTTAATTTCTAAACAAGTAAATATCAGTCTTCATAAACACGAAGCAAAAAACTTCTGGAGTTCCTTCTTATTTTTATTATGAAATTTGAAAAAGTCCTGGAGGCTGAAAAGTGAGACAACCACTGTAGGTTATGCCCAGGTATGACTGGGCTGTTTCTTCCTCTGACCTCACAAGGAGCCATTTTGAGGAAATTTCAAACATTGGCTACATGAGGCAGACTGTGACTGGGTTTTTGTCCTAAGTATAGGAAACTCTTGGTGGTGACCTGTTAGACTCTCAGATAGTTAGTGCATTTGGTGGTTGGTAGTTAGTGGCTGTGGTCTTTGGATATTGGTTTTTTGATTTGGATTGTTTTGTTTGTTTTATTTCTTGGTTTTGGTTTGTTCTTTTTATTTTTATTTATTTATCACAGTTTGTATCCTTAGTTCTGTTTAGGATGCATAGTCAGAGTAGTCAAAGTCCTGCTACGAGACCACTTTCATGAACCATCATCAGATCCACGGGGACATTAGATATGGTGGCTTTGCCCAGGTGAGACTAGCCTACCATCTCCTCACTGGGACAGAGGTGGCGGTGAAAGTCCTGCCCAATATAGAGCAGAACATCCTTGTCCTATCCTAAGCAGATATCATGCTGGTCATGGAACATCAGAATATGATCTAGCTCTTTCAGATCATTGAGACCATTAAAAATATCAACTATTATCATGGAGCATACAGGTGGGGGACATCTATGACACCGCATCCTAGAGTCTGGTGGCATGCAGGAGGAGGAGGCCCAGAGACTGTTAAGGAAGATCATATGTGCCGTGCATTACTGCTAGGAGAAGAGCATTCATGCACCAAGACCTAAAGGCAGAGAACATCCTGGGAGATTCCAGCGGCAACACTGAACTCATTGACTTCTGCCCGAGTACCAGGTCTATGGCTGGGTGGAACTGAACAAGTCCTGGTGCACTCTCCTATACCTTGCCCCTGAAGTCATAAAGTGACAAGAATATGAGCACGCCCCCTCAGTGGATATCTGGAACCTAGGGTCCCTCTATATTTTATGGCCACAAGGAGACAACCTTTCAGGGGAAACACCACTAAAGAGCTGAGAAGTTGTTTTAGTCAGCTTTTTCTCTGCTGTGACTGAAGGATCTGACCAGAAAAACTGTAGGGAAGGAAAAGTTTATTTGAGGTGTCATGGTTTCAGAGGTCTTAGACCAGAGAAGACTGGCTCCATTCCTCAGGGCTTGAGGGGAGGCTGAACATCATGGCGGGAGAGTGTGGCAGAGGGAAGCAGCTCATATCACAGTGAGCAGGAAGCAGAGAGAGAGAGAGAGAGAGAGAGAGAGAGAGAGAGAGAGAATCTACAGATATAAATACCATCTCCTATGGCTATATCCTACTACTTTAGTTACTACTCAGTTAATCCCTATCAGAGGATTAAATCATTGATTGGGTGAAGACTCTTAGACCCAATCATTTCTTCTCAGATCTTTCTTGCATTGTCTCACATGTGAGCTTTTGGGGAACACCTCACATCCAAACCATAACAGAATTATATAGTACACACAAGGTATTTATCTGGAATTTGGTTGGAATTTCTGCACACATTTCTGAGGGAGCACGGAACTTCATCAAATACTGATTATGGACATGATGCAGAGTCCCATAGTAGAACAAATCATCAGACACCCATGGCTGAGTCAGGGTGAGGAATATTAATCCAGTTAGTGTAGTGAACCACTCCCCAAATACCCAGACCCCACAACTATGATAATTATGTTTTACATGGACTGTGACCCATATAATGCCTGGGTGTCCCTGGTAAATTGAAAACACAATGAAACGATGGTTATGTACCTGATATTCCAGCACCAGATAACCCAGGGGGCAGGCTGCATGTTCCAGGTGAAACTGGCATCTGGGGGATTGGGCTTGCCCAGGCCTTGTGGGTCCTTCCAATATACCTGTTCACCCAAGGAGTAGTGCCAGTGAGCCTGCTCTTCCCACCTTCCCCTTGCTCTGTAAGCATTAGATGCCTGGGGAGGTCAAGCAATCAAGGCAGAAGGGTGGTAGAAGAGGCAGTGTGCCTGCCATTCATCTTTGCTTCCGGCATGTGAGGATCCCCACTCCCAGCATAACCTCACAGCATGACCCTGAGTTCCCCATACCCAGCTCCTGGAGAAGCATCAGTAGGTGGGACACAGCAGACAGCAGCAAGTCTTCCCAAGGTACAAGATTCAGAAGAAACCGCCCTCCCACCCCCTCCACAGGGCAATCGCTCTCAGCAAGGGCTGGAAGGAGGTGACTAGGAGGATCACCACCTGCATTCAACAGCTGTGTTGTTGCATGATATGCTATGCCAGCTGGCATTCAGGGGGAAAAAAAAGTGGCTCCAATGAAAAGAGGGCAGAAATGTGCTAGATTCATAAAGAGAGTGACTCCAATGAAAATGGAGATCTGAGACAGACAAAGTCAATGGACAACCAGAAGACCCTGAGCTCTGGAGATCCAGACATCATGGCATGTGCATTGGTCAGGCATGGCCTCAAACAGCTACAGGAGTGAGGTGTGCAAACGGCCTTAGGCACAGATTCCAGCCAACAGCACATCTGGATCCACCAGGAGTCTCCTAGGCCCCCGCCTTGAGCCAACATAGACAAGGACTTATTCACCTTGAGCCAATGTAAGGTGGGGACAAACTGGCCTTGAGCCACTATAGATGGAGACTTGTTTCCCTTAACAGAGATTCTCTCCTTGAACCAGTGTAGACATGATTCACTTTGACCTGGGTGCATTGGGCCAAAAATACCATATTTAAATAAATGTTGCAGTTATTCTTATGAATATTGGCTTCCTTATTAATTCACAACCAGTTTGTCAATGTCCCTAAAACATTTATCTAGAATTTAGTTAGAATTGCAATAAAGTTAGACTCTTTGGATAGAAATTATCATTACTCAATAAAGTTCTTGGCACATAAGAGATCCTTGGTAAATATTTATTGAGTGATGAGCATTTTCAGAGAGGGATATTGTATGTCTTTCCCTTTACATATATATTTTAAGTTCTCTTTTAAAAAATATTTAGTTTATTCTTATACCATAGTAATTAATCTATATATGTGTGACTTAGGTTGGACCAACCACAATACTCTGACTCCCTTGACTATAATTGATTTGTCCAGGATGGGCATCTTACCCAACTGGTGAAAAACATACCCTTATAAGGATTCTAAAATTCAGGAGCAGAAATAGTTGCAGTTTCTCTGATGTGAACAATACAGTAAAAGGTGGGGCCCTACTACTAAAGACCATCATGGCACTGTCCCATATAGAAGAAGCCTACCAAGGGCATGAGAATCAGGGGTGAGAGGCATTCACTACTCTCATGGTTCCAGTTATCCCAGGAGCCAGCTAAGTTCTTGCTGCTATGGTCTGAATGTTTGTGTCTGCCCCAAATTCTTATGTTGAAATCCTAATGCCCCACTCTCCCTTCAAAGTGGTGGTACTAGAAAGTGAGGGCTTTGGGAAGTGATTGGGTCACGAGAGTGGATCTTTCATGAATGGTATGTCTTTATAAAAGAGGTCCCAGAGAGCTGCTGTGCCTCTTCCACTATGTGACAACACAACAACAAACTGCTCTCTGTGAACCAAAAGTATGACCCCACCAAACAACGAACCTGCACACATCTAAACTGTGGACTTCCCAACCTCCAGAACTCTGGGAAATAATTTCTGTTGGTTACAAGCTACCATTTTTTAGTGTTTTGCTAAAATCACTCAAATGGAATAGGATACTTAAGATACAAAGAACTTAACTCTTCTTCTTGCAGTTAAATGAAGACAAAAATCATCCATTTCTGGAAGTTTGTTCAAACTGGGTTTCTGTAACTTAAAAACAAAAGACTCCTAACTATCCTAAATATCTCTAATGATTCAAAAAGGAGTATCTGTAAAGTCTCAAGGTAATAGCTCCAGAAAACTATTTTTATGAGTGAGTAATGTTGATTATTATTATAATCAGCTAAGTAGTGATGTATAAATGGTAGCTTTATAGTAGTTAAGAGTATTTGAAAACTAGTTTCAAAAGTTAAGCATTCTCTTTGCAATCTTGCCCAACTTAATTAGCCTAGCAAATTATAGTTAATGCAAATCCATCAAGATAAATTTCAGGGTAGCCTCTGTCAAGTTGTCTAAAATTATGCATTAATTAAATAGTACAGTGCTAATATTTTCAGGTGCTAGAATAGGCTTGCATAATTAGAAATCACAGATATTTTCTAAAAATATAAAGTCTTACAAACATTTCAGTAGTAACAGACGAAACTGCCAAATGACTTACTAGTGATATCATTATTCTACCCATGTCATTACTCAAAATGCTAAGTAAACATTTAGCAATTAATGTTTAGGATGACAAGAAAGAGCCTAGTGAATTACTTATAATGACATATGGAGGCTCATTAACCCCTTTTGCTCAAATCTCTGTAAGCTGTGGCTTTTATTTCCTTCCACAGTATCTACCTCATCCTAAACACTTCCTCACAGTTTCTGTAGCCAATCCTGTTCTTTCTCTGGTTTAAAGGATTTAAGAAATCTTCACCAGAAAGCATTGAGGCTCATGGTTAAGAGAGCCTCATAGTTATTCTTGCTCTGATCTCTTTCTTAAGACAAACTTGAGGCCCAACTCTACTGACTAAATGTCCCTCCTTGAGATCTGAACAGGCCTTAGGTCCAGAACCTTGTCCCTGAACCTTGTGTCTGGGCTTGTGCTAGAGGTCTTGATGCCGACTGGCACCCTGTGTTTTACCTACCACAAGACCTTCTTGCTTTGCTTACCTCACCTGCCAGGGCATACTCCTGAGATCTGCTAACCCATGTCCTGTACATCCACCTTCTATCTTCTTCTGGGACCTCTCTAGAGGCTTCACTCCATCCACTCTGTGACAGCCTTGTCTAGACTCCAGA
Source organism: Tamias sibiricus (assembly GCA_025594165.1). Taxonomy (NCBI): domain Eukaryota; kingdom Metazoa; phylum Chordata; class Mammalia; order Rodentia; family Sciuridae; genus Tamias; species Tamias sibiricus. Next base: position 74,905,156 of record CM046666.1, read on the forward strand.
ACCAAGTCCTCCATTATGAACTCAATCCCAGTACCAGCTTCCTGCAAGGACCTGTTCTTCACTGTTTATCTATCTTTTCTTGGACATTACTCAGAATTGCTTCTATGAACATTCCTGTAGTGCTTCCATGATCCTCTATCCTTCCATGATTTAACACACTGCATTATAATTGTCTACTTAGCTAGCTCCCCCAACTAGACTGTCAGCTCCTTGAAGGCAGGCACAAAGCTCTATCCAACATTACATTCTAAGTTATATGCATTTTTTAACCTTTATAGATACTTAGTGTGTATTTTAATAAAGTTGAGGTATGATAATACCTCAAAAAATCTAAGAATAAAATTATACTTACTGTCCCCAGCTACTCAAAAGAATGGTGGGATACTTTCTTGATTTGTAAGGTTGAACCAAAAAATACTCTCCCTCATCATAGCACCACAGTATTTAATTCCATTTAAATCTCTCTTGAATATCCACAGCAATGCCAACATTCATCAGGTCATAACAGTATGGAACTCAAGACCAGTTCTGTGTTCTTCTGGCCAATTTCAGCATAGCATTGATCTTTGGCTCTAGAGCTTTCATCAGTTTTAACAGTCTGTGTTAACATGCTTGATACCACAGTGATAATGATAATGTACTCATGCTAAAATGTAAACAACATTTAAAAATTCCAGGAATATATGGCATAAAAGATACAATTGCAGGATCTAGAGTCAGGCCTATGATTAAATCCTGGGTCTTACTGTATAATGAATGCTAGGCTAATATTTTCTTAACTTCTGTAGGTCCCGTTTTGTCCACTTACTAATGGGGGCAGGATTAAATGAGTTGAAGTGTCAAGCACGGTGGCAGGCACAGCATTATGAGCTACTATAAGCCTTTAGGAGCATGTTTTAGTTAGCTTTTCCACTGCTGTAACTAAAAGACCTGACCAGCACAATTGTAGAAGAGGAAAAGTTTATGTGGGGGCTCATGGTTTCAGAAGTCTCAATCCAGACAGCAGACTCCATTCCTCAGGGCTCAAGGTAAGGCAGAACATCATGGCAGAAGAGTGTGGCAGAGGAGTGAAGCAGCTTACATGATGATCAGGAAGCAGAGAAAGAGTCTCCCCTTGCCAGATAAAAATATATACCCCAAAGCCACACTCCCAATGCCTGCCTCCTCCAGCCACACCCCACCTACCTCCAGTTACCATTCACTTAATCCCATCAGGTGATTAATTCACCGATTAGGTTAAGACTGTAACCCAATCATTTCTCCTCCAAACCTTCTTGCATTGTCTCACACGTGAACTTTTGGGGGACGCCTCACAACCAAACCATAACAGAGCAACATTTCCTTTCTTTTTCCTTGGTATTTTCTAGTTCAAAACTGTTTATTGAACACCTTACCCTATGTGACACACTGAGCTAAATACTATGGGGAGTAGGAAGCTATAAAATACAGTGTCTGCCAACTCAAGCTTCTAATCCAAAGATGGAGCAAGACATAGCCCCAAAACTACCCATAGGGACAACAAATAAGAGGTGCTTCAGAAAAGCCACAGACAAAGTGCTGTGAGAGCTTGTGGATGGCAGGAGTGTGCACACACGTCTCAGAGAGGAGGAGCCCTGGGTGCTCAGTGCAATGATGTACATACAAGAGGTGTCCCATAAATGCCTACTTTTTGTCCCATAGTGTTCTCAACTAGTAAAAAATAGCAGCTCTAAAAATAATGCCAATCTGAGTAATTTAAGGGATTTTTTTCTGCTTCTGCTATTTATGATTCTGTCACAGAGATATTTAATTGTATAGTATTCTTTAAGAACATGCAAAGGGATCCTTGCAAGTCTGCCTAATAGGTACTCATTAATTCAGCCAAGCTAAACGAGCTGTAAATGAAACTGACAAATGCTATTATCCCACTTGCTATATTTTTCTTTTTATATTCAGCAGAATATAGTTTGAGGATCTCAAAACTCCTGACACTGTGCAGGGAGCCAAAGGGCCACAGATAATTAATGTGGACTGGTGCTGAATCCATCTCCCTTTCATCCTTAATGTGTAGTAAAAGCCACAGGAATATCCAGTCCAGAGTCTTGGATTCAGTAGTCTTGATGTCCCTTGAAAGGCATCAGATTTAATTATCTCCAACCTTTTCCTCCCCTTCCTGGTATGTGGGTTGAAATGAGGAAGTACTCAGGTACACAAAGAAGAGTTAGCTTCCTAGGCTACCTCCCCCAGAGAGGGGTGACTCTTCCTGACCTGGGGTGGAGGGGATGAAGAACAAGGTTGGCTATTTTAAAGGTCGATGCCAAGATTACAGAATCTGTGCTGGGTGTATATACAGTTTGTAGATGGCCACGTGGCAAGTTTGGTGGGTGTTAAGCCCAGGCCTGCATTCATCTTGAAATGTCAGGGCCTCAAATTATACCGTTCAACATTTATTCCTTCAAGTTTTGCACATCTGCTCTTTGTTTTTTTTTTTTTTTGTTTTTTTTTTTTGTTGTTGTGTTTTTTTTTTTTTTTTTTTTGGTACCTGGGATTGAACTCAGGGGCACTCGACCACTGGGCCACATCCCCAGCCCTTTTTTGTATTTTATTAGAGACAGGGTCTCACTGCGTTGCTAAGTGCCTCGCCATTGCTGAGGCTGGCTTTGAACTCGTGATCCTCCTGCCTCAGCCTCCCAAGTGCTGGGATTACAGGCGTGCGCCACTGCACCCGGCCACATCTGCTCTTTGTAACCTTCCTTTTAAGTACAAATTCCTCTGGGAGAGTCCAAATATTACCAAGTTCTGCTACATGTGAGTGAGAATGTGGTTTGTCACCCTCCTCTGAACACCACCATCCCCAGCAGCAGCAGCTTCCACAGCCAGCATTTTTTGGGTGTCTATTTTGTTCCAGCCATGCCACACCTGGATTTCAAAGGGTGAGTACCCAGAAACTTAAACACAGCTTCCAAATCATTCTAGCAGTTACAAATAAGATTGACAGTTCTAAATGATTTATCAAAATTCTTTGAATCAAGTAAGTTGTTTCTCTTTGATCAATTTCTTAGTATCTAATTCCATACATTACTACAAAATAATTTGTATTTGGACTTGAAATGCACTTTGTGTTTTTGTTTGAATGTAAGTGTGCCCCATCATTCTGGGAATTTAGGAATACTTCTAAGCAATGACCATGTTGTGCTGTACAAATTTGTAAAGGATGGGACACTGCCTGGGTTCTAAACAACCTTCTGCTTGATGCTGACTGGCTCATCACCCACCCTGGCAGGAAATAGTATGCTGCCTTTCAGAGTGACAGAACTTCCACTCAAGACTCAGATGTACCTATCCACCCATACTGGATGCTTGGTTTGGTGGGATCAGGGTGGGAGGAGAGAGGGAGAAGGAAGCTCATGCTGAACCAGGAAGAGCAGGCATTATGAATGGATGTCTCTTTATTCTATCTACACACACACACACACCCCTTATCAAGGAGGTATACTCTAAGGTGCAATTTTCAGCTCTTGTCACAGATCCTTATACAAAGATATTAATTAGAAGATACTTTATATAGGACCTGCTTTGCTGAAGTCCATAAGGGGAACCCACGTGTGCTGCCAGCTGTCTTGGCAGTAAGTCTGCATCTCAGTTGCTTCCCATGTGCACCAGAGATACTGCCTTTTCACGGACTGCATGATGATACCTGAATTCCTCTGTGCCTAGTAATAACTTATTATTTTTAATTTTGTGGTACTGAGGATAGGATCCATGGGTAGTCTGCCACTGAGCTACATCCCCAGCCCTTATTTTGTATTTTGAGGCAGCGTCTCTCTACATTGCTAAGGCTGCCCTCAAATTTGTGATCCTTCTGCCTCAGCCTCCCAAGTATTTAGGATAGAATTTTTCAAGCATATCTTTTGTATATATTTAAAAGGACTTCAGACCACGATAAAGAAAGCATTCTCAGAGGAATCTACTAGAGAGCTTTATCTCCACTTCATGACATATCTTCAAAATATTTTCACTCTAAATGTGATATTGCTGTGTATTTCCAAGGTGTGTAAAATTCAAAGTGTAAAAGCATTAGGTAATTTTAAAAGTTCTAGAATCCAAACGTGGCTCAGATGCTTTATTCAAATAGTATTTAAATTGGGGGGTAAGAATAGAGTTTCTGTCTTATGGACAATACCGTAGGGCTCTTCCATACATGGGTGATATAAGAACTATATCTATAGTGCAATTTTCCTAAAGAATTTTTCAAAACACCATATTCTTGTAAATTAACACTTAAATATCAAGTTTTTGTTTTGTTTTGTTTTTTAAGAAAGGATTCTAAGCAGCGAATGTATATTTATTTTTCTGGGAACATCCCCAAACCTCTGAATCCAAGCTGTGAAAAGCATGGTGCCATCCTTTGTGTTATCCATAGCTCCCTGAGGCCAGTATTGATTGGGTGACCAGAGAATCCTTTTGCTCTTCATTTGCATTCTTAGGGGTTAGCAGGGAGTTCCCATTAGTCCATCTTCATTGTAGCTTTTGGCATAGGCCATGTGGGTAGCATTTCTCTCTGCCTCATCAGTCTCAGCTTGAACATTCACACACAGCCAACTTCTCCCTGTACCTCCTGTGAGATGGGCTGAGACCAAGTGAGCCTGAGTTAAGGCTTATTTCACCTATAAAACGATATCGCCTGCATCTCAAATCCCACATTATTGGTTTTGAATTGCGAATCAGTATCCTTCATTTGGTTTAGATCTTTAAACTATCATGTTCTCAATCATTAAATTTTATGTATCTACTCTACAATTCATTTGGCTTTCCAATTTTTAACCTAAGACCTAGAATGCTGTTCTTTCCATGATTGAGCTTCTTGGATCTTGCAAACTTGGTTTAGGAATATTATAGAAAAAGTTAAAAATTGTCTATCCCTTTGTTCATGATCTACCTTCACAAAGTACCCAACAAACTTGTGATTTAAAAGGTCCTGTCCAACCAAAGTATTGTCCTTATGGCTGAAATTCAAAATAAGCTTATTTATTTCTTTGTTTAAGACATATTCACCAGCAATTTCTGTCAAGTGAAAGTGTTAACTTAGAAGGCAACATGTTAGTGTTTAATAGATGTCTGGTTAATTTAGCAGGAATCATGGTCCTCAGGGAATGTGAAAAAATATGAATATTTCAAAGAGGGGAGCAGATCAGAGTGCTGGGTTTAGAGTATAGGAAACACAGGTTCAATGGAAAACTGCAAAGAATACTCCAGGAGGAAGCCTCCCTGACCCTAGCACAGGCATCAGAAGGAATCAATTATATATAAACAGCAAAAGGTCTTTTTTCAAGAGCCTAGTATCTTTTGGAAATGCTACATAATTATTTTACATATTCAAATTCACATTCATTGCAGCCTGTCACCTACAGGTAGTACTGACACCTCCTACCAACCAGAAGTAGGTACCTACACCTCGACTTCACTTAGAGGTGAAGGATGTGAGGTTAAGCAGGCTCAGGAGTAAGCCTTACCTGGAGGTATTTGCAAGTGTAAGAGCTGGCACTGGGCGTGGCAGCCTGGCCCATCACCATCCCATGCTTTATCTATTCTGCCATTGATGCCTGAAAGGACAAAAGTAAGGAAAGAGGGGAGGGAGGCTCTCTGGGGACAAACTTTATAATGTCTGCTGTCAGCTCTGCCAAGGATACCACCTGGGACATTTAGCACCAAAGAAATATGTGAAAATTAGCTACACACAAGAATTTGAGTAATGTAATTTTCACGAGGTTTAGTATAATCTAATATAAAGTTGAATTTCTTGTTTTTAGACTCAATATTCTCTGGCCAGTATAAAAGCATGAGCTTGCCAGGCACAGTGGTACACACCTATAATACCTGCAGCTTGGGAGACTGAGGCAGGAGCATGGTGACTTCAGCAACTTAACGAGATACTGAGTAAATCAGTGAGACCCTGTCTCTAGAGAAAATATTTTTAGAAAGAGTTGGGATGTGGTTCAGAGTTTAAGTGCCCCTGGGTTCAATACCTGGTTACCCACCCCCCCAACAAAAGCATGAATTTAAAATATTATTCTACCTTATTACAAAAAGTATTAAAGGTAGATTCACTAGATTAAGAATAACAGCTAGAAATATATTATGAATTAAAATAGTGGCATAAATTAGAATCACCAGTGAGATTAATCTAAAACAACACATGAGCAGTCTGATAAACTTGCCATGGGGAGGTTCTTTTTTTTTTTTTTTTTTTTTTTTTTTTGCACCAAGGATTGAACTCAGGGGCACTAGACCACTGGGCCACATCCCCAACCTTTTTTGTATTTTATTAGAGACAGGGTCTCACTGAGTTGCTAAGCGACCCGCCATTGCTGTGGCTGGCTTTGAACTCACGATCCTCCTGCCTCAGCCTCCCAAGTCCTAGGATTACAGGCATGTGCAACCACGGCCGGCAAGGTTCTTGATTTTCTAGCACAGAACAAAAAGGAGAGCTTGACGGCATATCACTCAGTGTGCATGAAATAAGGCAAATCATTTGCTTACATGGGAATTGGATGAAAATATGAAGGAAAAGAAAACCAAATAGCATTGATGTTCAATAAACAGCCATTATTAGCATGACCATCACTTATTTTTTTCTTTTAAATATTGCTTATGGCTTCTAGCATCTTTTCAACTGTGACCAAAAAAAAAAAAAAAAAATCTATGAAGCAAAAGAAGACAAAACTTTCATGTCAATATTAAAAACCCAAATTAACACATGTAATCTACTACAAACAAGAGAATACATCAATTAAATATAAGCCTTGTGGATCAAAATTGAACAAAATAAGCATGTCATGGTGCCAGAAAAAGCAAAATGGATGGTGAAAAAAAAATGAAAGATTCATTGTCTTCTTACAATTAATTACCTTTGGCTCAGAATCATTGTCTATGGCAACTAACAAACTAAGGAGGTCACCATGCTGCTATCCAAACCAAAGCAAGAATACCTCCCATTCTGGAAAATAACAAGTTAGAAAGTAAGAGTTGGTCTGGTATGAAGCATGGTGCCCTAAGTATGGATCAAGCAAGTCAAGAGGTGAATCAGAAAGAGAATAGCAGAGAACGGTGAGAGGACCAGCCACCAGGGTCTTGCGTTTTCAGGTATCAAAAAATAAGTCAACAAGTGTAGAAGATAACCTTAGTTCATTCTGTCAGCACCACATGTGATAAACACCCACCCAGGTCTAAAGATAATGATAGAACTGCATTTGACAAGATTACCACAGTCTATAGACCAAGAGCATGCACGTGTAGAGTGAGCAGGGACAAATTAGGGAACCAACGTCTACTATCCAAGTTCAGGTCTGGATGGAGCTCTCTGATTGAGGCTAAGGAGGAAAACACACACACACACACACACACACACACACACACACACACACACAATTCAAAAATATTGCAGAACGGGAGGAAAAGATTTTTTTATAAAAACAAAGGAAAAACATACCACTGAAAGAAATATACTATCAAAATCAGAAAAAAATAGTAAATGGGCATTCTTAATTGCCTACTAGAAGACACAATTTTTGTGATATAATAGCAGAAAAGCCTTTAAAAGACTGATCCTGTCAGAACAAGAAATAATTGGTTTAAAATATCCTATATAAATATAGCAAAAACCCATCTGCTTAGGGGTTAAAGGAAGGAGGAGTAATCAATTCCATTCAACTGTATAATATGTATCTGAAAGAAAATAATATTGAAAGGTCAGAAATAATGTGCTACAAAGACAAAAATGAGGACAAAACAGGCTGAGCATATACATTGGACAAACAGAATGAAAAAGTGGATACCACAAAGATAATACAAAAGAAATCAAGACAAAAACATTGAAAGAGTGAAAAAAAAAGGATCCTTTTATGTTGATAAAAGGTAAAATTAACAAAAAAGAAATTATATGTATATATGTAAGTGTATGAATCTGAAAGACCTATATAACGTACCATTGTTATAAATTCTAAAAACTTAGATATTTTGAGAAAAATGGACAAAACCCAATTTCGGGAGTGCTAAGCTAAAAGCAAATATTGTGCTCTATAAATTTCTTCTTGAATATCATGCAAATTTTATAAAAATTGTCATGTGTTCTACTACCAAAAACCTCAATAGTTTCCAGAATGAAACTAAGCTAGATACATTGTCTGTCTTGCATATTAAAACAATAAATTAATATCAAATTTAAGCAACAATGAAAACTTAAAATGTCTTGATAGCAACAAATGCATATCAATTTCTCCAAAATGATACTCCTTAGAAACTATTTGATCAAAACAAAACAAAAATGACTGCAGAATATTTTTAAGCATCGAAAATTGAAACAATAGTTTCAATTTAAGAAAACAGATGGAAAATAAATCATTTGACTCAACACTATAAAGAACATTTTAAAAAAAGGTAAAGAGCTAAAGCGTATGAGGCAAATTTTCACCAATAAGCAACAGAAGAAACAGAATAAAGATGCCAGTTTTCTTTTTAGTGACTTCAGGAGAAAAGAGCAGTACCACAAAGAGCAAGTAAGTTGGAATAACATGGGAGACATACCAGACACAAATTTTAGAATGATAAGATAATGTGTTGTATTACTCAATGTTAATATTTAAAAAATTCAAACGAAATATAAGCTTGTCTTTTAAAACATAAGTTACTAAAATTGACTCAAGAGGAGTCAAAATCAAATAGACTCACAACTACAGACAACACTGAAAACACAAAAAAGAAGTCCTGACTCTGAAACCAGATGGAGATTTTTTTGAATGTGCAAGGAACAGCTAATGCTACAAAAATTGCTCCCAAGAACAGAAAGATATAGATAGCTACATAATTTATCTTATAAATCTAACATTGCTCTGCACTCAAAAGGAAAAACTAATCCCTTTTGATATATTCAAAACCCTGAAACAAATTACTAGCAAACTAAATTCAAAGATATGTGAAAAATCAACCAAGCGATATTTATCCCCAGAATTCACAAATATATCAAACAGATTCAATAGGAAAAAAATTATGTGATTGATAATAGCCATGTACTGAAAGAGATTTTGGTACTATCCATTCTTATTTTTTAAGATTAGAAAACTATAAGTTGAAGACTATCTGAACATTATTAAATTATCAAAGGACATCATACTTCAAGATGAAATACTAGAGGCATCTATTAAAATCAGGAGCAAAGCAAAAATATCTATCAATGTTATTGTACAAAATTATGCAATGAGTTCATGACAATAAAATAAAAAAAAGTATGAAATATTTTTTAAACATGAATTAGGAGACATTACTTATTGGTGACATGGTTACAAGTCAAAATTGAAGAAAATTATCTTCAAAATAAAATCTTTTGGACCTAAGGAGAACTCAATATGTTAGTTAGATTAGAAAAAAAAAAAAAAAAAAAACATTTAAATATCAGTGCCTTTCCCATGATGCCCACAATCACCAGTCAGAAAATGTAATGGAATAATATTCATTCATTAGTAGCACACTAAATTCGTGACCTTTTATCTCTGCTGTTGCTCCAGTCCCTAGTAATCCCATTATGGTTCTTTAGTGCACGTCCTCTCCTATCCTGGTCATCCATTCATCTTCCACTTAGGAGACAACACCCAGCAGGTGGGAGCCTCTCAGCTTCCTGCCACCCAGCTTGCCAACCTACCTGTGTCCTCTTTTCTTTTTCCACAAAATCCCAGTGGCTTCACAACCTCTTCCCACCCTTCCAGATACTTTACATTGTGAATTAACCTTTCTTTCTATTGTACCACCCATCTCTCCTTTCTCTGCTTCTATTCTAATTCTGTATAAATATGGTTTTTAAAAATTCCTCCCACATTTTCATACTCCCTGCTTCTTCTCTTCCAGTTCCATCCTTTTCCCCTTTACAGATATTTCTTCTTTTAAATAAATTGGGACATTATTTATCAGCCTCATTTCCTAACCTTCTTCACTTGTTATGTGAACCTATTCTAATCCGGCTCCACCCCACACTAATCCTCAGAAAGCACAATTTTTTTAAAGTCACCACAAACTACCACTTCACTATGCTGGCCATTTCCTTTTGGGATTCCTGTATTCCTAAAACACACAGTCAACTGGCATTCATCCACCCCTGATCCCTTTTGTGGATGGTCTTCCTTCTTTATCTGCCTTCTAAATGTTTGAGTTTCTCAAAGTTGTAGACCAGAAACCGTTCTCCCCCAGAAATCTCATTTTAGATTTTCTCATCTATACCTGAAATTTATGAAACAGAACTGCACTGTTCTATGAGATTGCACCAGCCACATGTATCTACCGAGAACTTAAAACCATGCTAGTGTGAAATGAGACCTGCAATAAGTGCAATATGCACAACAGAGTTCAGAATTTTGGGGTGAAAAGGATTAAGACTGTACAGCAGCTCGATAATACTTTGTGTTGATTATATGTTGAAACACTAATATTTTGGATATATTGACTAAATAAAATATGTTATCTAATATATCTTACTAGTTTCTTTTTTATATGGCTAACAGAAAAGTTTTAATTACCTACATGATTTAATTTATATTTCTATCAGAAAGTGCTGGTCTTTTTTTTTATTTATAGTAGTAGTATGTATTACAATTCATAATGCACATATATAGCATCTTTTTACATACAACTATTTGTATACAAAGTATATAAGTACCATTCAGATCTTCAATCATGCATTTAGGATAATGATATCAATCTCATTCAACCACTATTTTTTTTTCTTCCCCCCCCCCTCCCTCCCCCTTGCTCCCTCCCTTCCCTTCCCTTTCCTTTGACAATTCTAGTGTTCCTCTAATCCTCCTATGTACCTCCATCCAACAACACTGTGAATTAGCCTCCTTATATCAGAGAAGACATTCGGTATTTGGATTTTTGGGATTGGCTAACTTCACTTAGCATTATATTCTCCAACTTCATCCATTTACCTGCAAATGTCATTATTTTATTCTCTTTTATTGCTGAGTAAAATTCCATTTTGTGTATATACCACATTTTCTTTATCCACTCATCTACTGAGGGCCATCTAGGTTGGTTCCACAACCTACCTATTGTGAATTGTGCTGCTATAAACATTGAAGTGGCTGTGTCACTGTAATATGCTGTTTTTAAGTTTTTTGGGAAGAGACCCAGGAGTGGGATAGCCAGGTCATAGGGTGGTTCCATTCCCAGTTTTCCAAGAAATCTCCATACTGCTTTCCATAGCGGTTGCACCATTTTGCAGTCCCACTAGCAATGTAAGAGTGTGCCTTTCTCCCCGCATCCTCTCCAACATTTATTGTTGTTTGTGTTCTTGATCGCTGCCATTCTGACTGGAGTGAAACGAAATCTTAGAGTAGTTTTGATTTGCATTTCTCTAATTGCCAGTGATGTTGAGCCTTTTTTCATGTATTTGTTGATTAATTGTGTATCTTCTTCTGAGAAGTGTCTTTTTAATTCCTTAGCCCATTTATTGATTGGATTATTTGTTTTTTTGTTGTTCAGTTTTTTTAGTTCTTTATATATTCTAGAAATTAGTGCTCTATCTGATGTGCACGTATTAAATATTTGTTCCCAATTAGTTGGCTCTCTATTCACCTCACTGATTGTTTCTTTTGCTGAGAAGAAGCTTTTTAGTTTAAATCTATCCCATTCATTAATTCTTGGTAATAATTCTTGCACTACAGGATTCTTATTAAGGAACTTGGGGCCTAGCTGGTCTTTATAGACATTGGCCATTTCAATATTTGTGTCTCTAGATCAGAGCTTTCCTCTGAGCTCCAGGTCCAAAAATCAAATTGCCTTCAGATTTCATATTACATATTGTGCTAGTTATCAACATATGCTTTTAGCTCCAAACCCACCTTCCTATACTTTTGCATTGTGATGCTAGTACTGAGACTCTGCTGTTCACATTCTTCCTTTTCAAGATGTCTGCCTTTTGGTTCTTCCAGCATAGGCCCTAAATATTAATATCACCTGCAGTTGTTTCTTCATCCCAGCTGATGCAGCCCGTTCAAGTGTCCATGTTTTTACACATTTACAAAATCAGTTCATGCCCCCAACTCTGAGATTGCAGCACCAGCCAGCACTCCCCACTCAGAGGTCTGCAGGTCTGGTTCTCAGCTCTGTGGGTCCCTCTTCAAGTTCTAAATTGTAAAGATCCCAGGCTCTTCCCTTTCTTTATGTAGCCTTATTAACAGTAGCTGCTTTCTGCAGATACTACCTATGAATTGTTTCAGCGTTTGCCCTTTTGCTTAATATTTTTCAATAATTAATCAATTTCTTAGATTAAATTTTATCTTTTATTCACATATAGGTGGTTTTTATTTTTCTCATGGAACCTAACTGATACATATATATTGTGCAAACAGAACGTGTTTCAAAATTAAACATATCTTCTTTACCCGAAAACATGATCATTTTTCAGTGCTCACTGTCTTAGCAGTTGGCAGCACCTAGTTCCTGGAGTCCTGAGGAGGCCCTGTCTCCTTTATACATGCTCCATTAACTCCTAAAATGCCATTTTCATCTGCTCAGTTCTCCTTTCCACTGTTGACTTCTTTGGCCAGTTTTCCATGGGATCACAGCTCTGCATTATTCTCAACCATCTTTCAATTCTCTCTCCCCTCCTGCAGCCTGACTGATCTATTCAGTAGGCATATTTGATCATGCAATCTCTTGCTTTAAAACTTCCCATTATCCTGACATTTCCTCTGGTTAACTCCTCTCCATTCTTCAGCTCACTGCTCAAACAACACTTAGCAATTAAGACTTGAATACAGAAAAGATAATGTGTTCCAACCATAATAATGAATACTGATTAGATGGAAATTTTTCTAAAATAATTTATAAATATAACACAAATCCAGTGTCCAATGGAAAGTGGCATAACTTTGACACTAAAACTCAATGATAGCACAAAATGATAAACTAATATTACCTATTAATGTGGGAGCAAAAACGCTTCAGTAAAGTACTAGAAAATAAGATCCTCTCCTTTAATGAAAACAATACAATATAGTCTAATAGAATTTAGGGGGGGGGGGGGGGGGAAAGCAAGGTGTTTCAATATGGAGAGTGATTTAATGAAATTTATTTATCATTGAATGAAGAAATTATGCTTATCAATTACTACTGAAGAAATGTTTGATTGTGAGATTTATTCACAATAAAATCTTACCCAAAAGACAACATAATATGTAATGTGAAGATTAAAAACCAAGACTAGAATGACCATTGTTCCTATCATCAAAGAATAATGTGACAAGACCAAAAGAAAATGAAAAACATAAATAGCAGAGAAGAGAAGATAAAATCTCTGTTGTATGTGGATGAGGGGATGCTCTCCCTCTCAGACCAAAAGAGAATCAACTGATTTTTCTTTCGTAAACATAGAGAAACATATGACTTTAAAATATACTATTAAATTCAGTTAAAAAAAGCAAAAGATTCACCCCTAGTGGAATCGAATATATTGAATCTCTGGTAAACTTATCAAGTAATGTGCTAGAGTCACATGTATATATAAATATGTTTTTTAAATTACAAATTTACTTGAGGACAGAATAGAATATTTGAATTAGTGCAGAAATGTCATGTACCTAAAAATTTTAATTATATTAAAATAAAAATTCAATCCTAAATAAAATCTTACACAAAGGAATTTTAAAACATTTGTTTATTTTATACAAAAGGAAACAAACAAAAGCAAAACATGTTTCTAAAATTATCTAAAATAAAAATTAACTAAAAAGAATAGTCAAAATTTTTGAACAATAAAAATAAGAAACAGGCCTTTTCCTGTCAAAATTTAAAATATATTAGAACAAAAAATTAATTAATTCTTGTGAAACAAGCATAGAAATGGGTGAACAAAGAACAAGGATAGAATATATGATTTTAGGATATGATAAATTTACTACTTCAAAAGCATTGGAAAATGATAAATCATTTAACAAGTAATACTGAAATATCTAGCTATTCATTTAAGAAAAATCTATGTATGCATTAAAATTCACATAATAAGAAACATGTGATGATATACAGATGATCAATTGACATTGTTCTAGTTCAAGTAGTAAAATCCTACTCTATTAGCAACACTACGTTGGAAGGAAACTGCACTACCCCAGAGAGCTAAATAAAATCTGAACAAGGAAACCTACAGGACTAAAGCAAGGACTGCTCTGAGGTTCTCAGTAGCAGGAGCTCTCAAATTTTCTGGAAAGAAGGCAACCATCATATGTTCCTACTCCAGTCACCTCTTAAGGTCTCCTTACAATTCTCAGGACATAATCTGGTGGGTTCAGGTTTGGCTGGTTTTCTCTCTGTTTAGCTAAGCAACCAGGTCAAGGTGTAATATGGGTGGCACCCACACAGCCTTATGTGATGGAAAACCACTTCAGTATGTGTCTGTTACAAGCTATGCAGTAAGGCTCGTTTTTCATAACAGGGTCGTAAAGTGCAGAATTCTGGTTTTACATATGCTGGTGTATATATTAAAATATTGGAGGAATATTTGGAAGAAAATATTGTTGTCCCTCATTTATAAAGATGTAGTAAGACATGAGTAGCAAGTTTGAGTGACTTATTTTCTTCATACTTTATGTACATACAGTAAAATTTATTCTTGTAACAACATTAATTTGGCCACAATGTTCCTAGCAATTGGCTACATTGCTCAGTCAAGTCCCCATTTTCAAATAAAAGTACACTAAAAATTGGGGTATGATAGGAAATTGAAAGGAGGAAAAGCCTACTAAAGAAATGATGGACAGTGGTGTGGTGATGCATGCCTGTAATCCCAACAACTTGGAAGGTTGAGGAAGGAAGATCTCAAGTTCAAAGCCAGCTTCAGCAACCTAGGGAGAAAGACCCTAAACAACTCAATGAGACCATGTCTCAAAATAAAAATAAGATGGTCTGGGGATATGGCTCAGTGGTTAAGTGTCCCTGGCCTCAATCCCTATTACAAAAAAAAAAAAAAAAGAAAAGAAAAGAAAAGAAAGAAAGAAAAAGGAAAGAAAGGAAGGAAGGAAGGAAGGAAGGGGAGGGATGGAGGGAGAGAGAGAGCGAGGGAGAGGGAAAGGAAGGAAGGAAGGAAGGAAAGAAAGAAGGAAGGAAGGAAGGAAAGAAGGAAGGAAGGAAGGGCAGATAATCCCTCCTTAAGAAATATAACCTGAAGTGTGTATCTTATTGTCCTCAATATACTGATAGCCTGGTTCTTCCAGGTTGGATTGACAAAATAGCACTAGCTCATTAGGAATTTCCTGGAATCAATAGTGACTTTCTGGAAATCCCAGTCAGTGGTCTCAGCCCAGATCAATTTCATCAGTATTTATATCAGAGTGGGCATGTGCCACCAGAGTACACCAACACACATCTGAGACAAGGCTGGATTTAGATGGTCTGGTTGGACTTCCAGAATACCAGTTGGGCTAATTTCATAAACTTGCTCTGGTCATTTTGCAAGTTTGGTTTTCTAGATTCATTTTTATTACATTACTTTCGTTCCTAAATTTAAAAAATGCTTTCATTAATTTTTGAACAGATGATTCATTCACTGAATCCAGACTCCAATGAAATAATGGGTCTAGGCAACATTCAGAAATTTCTGCTAACATCACGAAAAGAGAAACATCACTTTATGGAAGGGCAGAACACTGTGTATGAAGTCTTCTTGTCAAAATGGTAAACCTGGGTGTTCTCAAGCTTCTGACTCTAACTTCTAGTTTACAGACACACCAGGGACAGTAGAACATGGAAAATGACACCATGAAAGCCATCAGCAAAAGCCAGCATGTAAGAAACTCTACAAAACTATCTGATTTCTTAAATAATACATTTCAAGAGGAAAGGAAAGGGAAATTATAGTTAAAAGAGAATTGGTGATTAAGTACCAACCAAGCTTTGCCTTAATTGTGACATCAACAAACCAACTGAAAAACTTTTTTTCATGTAGCAAGATCTTATTAAACAACATTCCAGTCTTTGCAACTATCCAAAAGTCTAAAATGATATAGCTAATGATTTTTCAGCACTGTTCAAACAGTAGTACTGAAGCTGAAAGAGGTTTCAATTTAATGAATAGCATTTGTACAAGATGAGAATGAGTTTTTTTGTGGATGACGTCATATTTAATAACAACATTTTTATTGGGAAAATAGTTAGCAAATTGGGGATTCAACTCCATTCTTCAAATCATGGTTACATTGCAACCGCAGCTTGGCTAAAAATCAACGAAGGCATTCTGCGAGAGTCAATTAGTTATATGGAGTTTACAATAAAGAAAATTTTTAGATAAGGACATTTTGAAACCAACTATTTTGTGATATTTTAAATTACTGCTAAAATATTAAGATGTGATAATATTATTTTATTTTTAGCTTTTAAAATTCCCTTACAGGGATGGGAATAGAAAAGACAGTAGAATGAATTGGACATAAGCTTCCTGTGCTCATATATGAATACATGACCAAGATAGCTCTGCATCATTTACAACCACAAGAATGGGATCCTAGTTAGAATAAATTATACCCCATGTATGTATAATATGTCAAAATATACTCTACCATCATGTGTATCTGAAAACAACAAATAAAATAAATTTAAAAATTAAGTGCCATTACATTATAAAGAAAAAGTTAAATTTTGTGTATTAAATTATATGATGTTTGAAAAATGTGCTTTGAAATAATCCAGTGGGTGTTGGAAGTATAGATAAAATAATATTGATTGTCAGTAAATAAGTGTTGAAATTGGGTAATGGGAATATGGCAATTCACTATTTCAATCTCTCTATTTTTTTCCATGTTTATAATTTTCTGTGATAAAAAGTTAAAAAAGAAACTACAAAGTTTCCATTCCAGTCCTCATTGTTCCAGTTCCCAATTCTTTCTAAGTAATAACTCTCTGTAGTTTCTTATGTATCCTTCTATAATTTTCATGCAATATATTCTTTTTATAATTAAAAACACCTTAAGATACATATTTGTGAAAGACAGATTTCTTGAGAAGTATCTGATTTTCACCCTATCTCTTGACAGTCATTTGAGTTTATTCCACACGACTATGCTCATTTTCCCTCTCTGACTTCCTTGGACACAGTACCAGCTCTTGGGGATCGGGATAAGTGCTTGAAAATAATGACAGAAGAATCATTCCTAGTGACTGTTTCCATGGGAATGGGAATGAATCAGCGGCAGAAAACTCTTAAATTTCAGCCTGAGGGTCACAGAAGGCCATTCCATTTTCAAAGGGTTGTGGCTGCTTACAGCTTTTATGTTTAGGGTGATGAAAAATATCAAACATAAATTTATTTCATTGAGGAACATTACCTAATCCTATGTGTGAAAACCCAGCCATTACTCAGGCAGATCTGACATGCAGTCTTGCCTGTATATACAGCCCTGGTTGTGAGTGGCTGCTAAACACCATCATCTTAAGGACAGCTGTGATTGTTCTGAAGTTCTGCTTCTCTGTAGTGTTTGACAGTGAAAGGCAGATGCGTGTGGTTTTTGAAGGATACTGGTTTACAACTTGGAGTAGTACTGAGGAGGCTTTCTGTGGGCTAATTGGAATGCAATGAATGATAGAGCTGAAAATTGAGATTAATTTAAATTAATCTCTGATAAGAAGAGTTTGAGGAAAGACAGCAGCCTCAAAAATTCTTAAGTGAAAATAAGTTTTGGGGGAAGCTATTTAAAGCTATTTTAAGTAATTATACTCAATCTGAAGGCTGTTTGTACATCTGTCTTTTTATTGTTTAGTAATACTAGATTACGATTCCAGAACAATATGTGGTCTCTTCTTTATGCACATCCAGCAGCATGAATCTTGGCAATATATCATCTGGGAAATTGTTTTCTGGGTGATGAATTGCCAGGTTAAGAGTATTATATTTCTGCTATCATGGCTTCATTATCAGAGCATTTTAGAGAATGTTTTTATATGATACAGCCGTACTTTTGTGATGAGAATTAATGTAACATTTTAACAAGAAGTTTAAGAAAAAAAAACTGGTGGTTTTCTATTTGTGCTCCACAATGTTATATAGGCAATGTAGATAATAACATTAGTAGCAACATTTTTAAAAGCTGTGCAATTGACACCTACTTATATAATGAAACAAAAGCAGAATAAGTAAAGGCATTTTCAGCTAGTGATTCATTAGAATAGATAAAGATAAATGAATTTCATGTGTAACACCAGAGGATAGTAAAATTAATTCCACATTCTTCAGTTTCAAATAGATGTGTGTGTGCGTGCACGCGCGTGTGTGTGTGTGTGCGCGCGCGCGCGCTCGCGTGCCATGTATGTTTTGTGGGGACAAAGGCAGGGTACCAATGCTGCATTTAAGAAAAACCATAGGTTGTAATTTTTTTTTTTTTTTTTTTTTGCTCTGGTTGAAAGTAATAAGTGATCACTTAAGTTATGCAGTGACTTTTTATGAGATAAACTTCAGCACCTCCTTTGAAGCATGCAACATTTAAAACTAATTAACAGTTAGTGATGTTGGAAAATTCCCAGACTTTAAAATTTTGTTTTCTTATAGAAACATGTAGTAAGAACATGTAGTGTTTGAGAAGAGTACTCCATTTTCTCTAAGTGAGACAGAAGACAAAGAAACAAAAAGGACAACGAACAAGTAACATGAAACAAGCTAACAAAAATGACAATAACCAGCAAGTCCCAAGCAGAAGGACTTGCAGGAACATTAAACAATGGTGTTGGCATTGTGCAGACTGGGGATGTTTGTAACAGGGAATAAACTCTCAACTGTGCTTCTTAGATTAGTGTGTTATTTCTCTATAAATCTTTTCCTTATAATTCCACATTTGTCATTTAGAACACACTATACAAATGTACTAAAGGCCATTATTTATTTTACCTTTTGTGTCCTAAGACTGACTTACAAATTATATTTTTTAAACACCAGCCAAATATTTCAAATCTTAAAAGTGCAAAACTACATAAAATACTTATTAGGTTTCAAGCTTTGGAGGTACATATTTACATGTTTAGGCTATTGTTTTTAGTATTGTTCTCATAGTCTTTAATACTTATAAACTGATGATTGATTGGGGTAGGATTTGAATTATCCTCTATTTATAGACAGTCATTTTAGATTTTGCAGGGTATAAAAGAAAACATCCCAAACCTTGGGTGCCAAGTGCCTCTATGTTCTAGCATGCATGGTTTGCATAAATCCTTGGCAACCCTTTTCTGCAAATATAATGTCCCATCTATGCAAGGTCTGGTACCACGCTACCATGTTTTGGGTGCTTGACAAATGTTTGATGATCTGCTAAAGAAACTGAAGCTGAAGAGTTATATAATTCATCCAAGAAGTTATCAGCTAGTAAGTGGCAGAACTAGAATTCAAAACTCAGATTTCTGATTCCAAACTCAGCATTTCCCTCTCTCTCTACAGTCCTTTCTTTTAGAATCAAAATATGCACCTAGTATTGTACTCAGGTCTATTTAAAGATAAGAATTGTCTGAAGAATTGTTCATGGAGATACCATATTAGAAAGGAAACAAGCTTTTAATACAAGACTTTTGAATTTATCTCTGGCTTTGGCTTTAAAATTCAGCAATCAGAACTCCTCAGACCAGGAAAACAAACAAATAAACCTACCAACCTGGCTATAAAAGTGTATGCCCTTCCAATGAAAATTATTTAGTGGCATATCATAGACCCACAACTTGGATACACCTTAGAATCAGAAAATGGATCATGATGATGGGAGAGGGTTTACAGCCCTCCACATCATAGCATGCAGCAGTTTATGCCAGGATGACATATGGGGCTGGCAGCAGTCTCACAATGAATTAAATTCAGAGGGGTGTTATTCCCAGGAAGAGGACTGAGTAGTTGGGCATGCATCCATTTCTTATCTTTCATTCAATAAATATTCGTCAAGTATACTTTAAGTACATTTAATCATAATTTAAGTAACATTGCCTCATCTGTAAAGTGGGAGCAAAATAGCACTTGTCTCATGGAGTTATGAGGATTAAATGAGTGTGTGCAGATGGCTTAGAACCATGGCTGGCATGTAGGAACTGCTCAATAAATGTCAGCTGTGATTATCAAATTCTTACTGTGCACCAGACACTGTGCTGGGGGCTGGACAAAGACAAATGTGGCATTCGTCTTTTTCTCAGGAAAGTCATAGTTTTCAGAGGGAGACAAACTTGCAATCTAAAGCCATGTAGATAGGAGAGGAGAAAGTTCCATAGGATGCAGGGATAGTACAAAGGAGAGAGTAGCCACATATGTTTGGTAGACATGAAAAACTCCACTTACAAGGTGGAGTCTGAGTCTTGAAAGACAGAAGAATTCTGCAGGTGAGGGAGGTAAAGACATGGGGAAGGCACGTTCTAAATAGAGCAATGTGGAGAAACAATAAAGCTTAGAGCTGTGAATATTCTGGTTGGAGCAACTGCAGGTTTATGGTTGAAGACAGGTGTTTGTTGGGGAGAGGAAAGTGTGAGGCCAGAGAGGGATCCATCTATGAAGGAACGTGTCTTGTCAGCAACGAGAAGCCACTGAGGTGCTCTCAACAGAAGGGCATCATGAACAGATGGGTGCTTTAGAAAACTCGTGGGGTTAGCTTGGGAGGTAGATTGATGGTAGGGGAGGGGTATAGAGAGAAGGTATGAGTCTGGAGGCAGGAAGGGAAGAAAATGGCTTAAACTATGAGCGGAGTCAATGGGCTTGGAGAGGATGACAGATTCAAGAGACTTTAGAAGGGCAGGATAGAAAAGAAGTTGGAGTCAAGCAGTTAGGTGGCAGTGAAAATAAAGGTCAGATACCATTGTTTCTAACTTAGACACTTTGAAGTATGTTCAGCAATGTAGGGATGGAGAAGTAAACATGGACAGATAGATGTAAGTTCTGCTTTGAACACAGAAAAATGAAGATGCTTGGAGAATATTCTGGTGTAGATGTGCGGTAGGCCATTTGGGTATGTGACTTTTGAATGTAAAGGGTAGTGACGCTCGAAGTACAGATTTGAGGCCACCAGCATTTTGATGGACATGGAAACCACCAATGAGATTCCTCAGAGAGAACCTGTAAGCAATGAAGAGAAGAGTACTAAGGACAGGACTCTGGAGAACCCACCATACAAGTGATGGTAGGGGAAGAGAAGCCTGGAAACGAGACCCAGAAAGAATAACAAGAGACAGAGGTTGAAGCAAGAATGATAAAAGCCAAAGCAAACCTGGAATCTCAAGCAGGCCATCAGTATTATATACCATGAAAGGGACAACATGAAGCCTGAAAGAGGCCTATCGGATCTGAAGAAGAGAGATTTGATATTATTGTTGCTTCCATCTTTGTTAGGCCAGTTTTTGGAGAAGCCAAACCATGCTAGGTTTCCTGGCATACATAGTCATGTGTGTGTGCACAAACTCCTAGGTACGTTTCCTCCTAAACAAGTACTGCCTAAATATTTTGTATAGTACATGGCTCTTCCCTTCTACCATGTTTCTTGGTTTCCCATGTACTTGTGCCTTATTTGATAGTTTAAGCCTCCATATGCTGAGTTTCAAACTTTAGGAAACTAAATTAGTAATATTTTCCAAAGTAATATTTTCAGCTATAATAAATATGTACAAGTGAAAGTACCTCCATCACGATCCTTTTTCCTAAGGAAAATGACTTTCAGCACGGAAGAGCCATTCTTTTATTATTTCAATTATGTCTACCCACAGTGTCCTGAAAAGCTCCTATCTTAATAGGAGGATCTGCCAAGTGTTGCTGAAATCAGTTCAATCTGTAGAAATGTCCTCCAGCTTCTACCACAGGGCAATTTTTCAAAGAAAGTCTTTAAAAACTCTGAAGAAATGACTATTACATAGGTTTCACCATAGTTCTTTATGCCTCAATGTAACCCTTACGAACTAAAATTATGGTCCAAAAGTTGCATTTAAATTTTAGCTTTTTATTTTGAATCAATTATATATTCACTGTAAGTTTCAAATATTGTACAAAAGGTGCCAGTTTTGTTTTGTTTTGTTTTGTTTTTTTCAGGTACATCCTACATAACTGTAGTATAACATCAAAACCAGGAAGCTGAGCCTGGTAAATGTGTCTGCATAGGTCTATGCCACTTGATTGCATGTGTAAATGTGATCACCCAGGAACCATCATAGCATTCAAGAAATTATTCCAACACTACAAAATTATCTCCCACATGACCCCTTTGTCATTTCAAAATGTCACATAAGTAGAATCACATAGTATGTGATTTTTTGAAATTTTTTTACCCACTCAGCATCATGACTCAAGATCCATTCAAGTTATTGCAAGTGTCAATAGTTTGTTCCTTTTTATTGGTGGATAGCATTCCATGATATGGATGAACTGCCTCATTTAGCCACCTACCCAGTGAAGGATAGTTGTATTGTTTCCAGTCTTATAGCTCTTACAAGTAAAACTTCTGTGAACAGACTTTTGTGTGAACTTGAATTTTCATTTCTCTAGGGTAAATGCCCAAGAGTGCAATTGCTGGGTCATATGATAAACTTACATTTAGTCTTCTTGAGCAATAGGCATACTATTTTTCAGAGCAAGTAGATACCATTTTACATTCCCAACAGCAGGGAATGAAAGATTCAGTTTCTCCACACCCTCAAAAGCATTTAGTATTGCCACTATTTTTTTTTTTTTTAGTTGTTCTAACAGGTCTTAGTGATTGATCATTGTTGTCTTAATTTGCATTGTCCTGAGGCTAGTGATGTTGAACATCTTTCAATGTGCTTGATTGCCATTTGTAAATCTTCTTCAGTGAAAGTTTTATGATTTTTGCTTATTTTCTAATTGAATTGTTAGAGGTTTGTTTTTACTTTTGTTGTGCTTTTCAGTTTTGAGAGTTCTTAAATATATATTGTATACATTTATACAAAATAGGATATCTATATCTTTTTCAATACGTGATTTGCCAAGGTTTTCCTCTAGTATGTAATTTTATCTTTTCATCCTCATACTCTTAACAGGAGCTGATGCAGAGCAAAATTTTTAATTTTAATGAATCTGACTTATCAGTTTCTTTCTTTTATGTTTCATTCTTTTTTTTTTTTTTTTTTTTTTTTTTTTTGGTACCAGGGATTGAACTCAGGGTCACAACCCCAGTTTTTTTTTTTTTTTTTTTTTTTTTTTGTATTTTTATTTAGAGACAGGGTCTCACTGAGTTGCTAAGTGCCTCATCATTGCTGAGGCTGGCTTTGAACTCGTGATCCTCCTGTCTCAGCCTCCCAAGTACTGGGATTATAGGCATGTGCCACTGCACCCGGCTTATGTTTCATTCTTTTAGTGTCATCTCATACTTGGATCTTAAGATTGAAAATTCATATGAATATCTGGAGGTATATTTGACAATCAGTACTGAGTCCAAAAAGTTTTTATATCTGAAATTACAGATATCTGGGATTTACTCCAAAATAATGCAGTTTAGAGAATATAGTGAGGAAAAGGTGTGTGGAGGAGTAGATGAACAAGAATGGCCATGAGGCGAAAGTCGTTGAAGCTGAGAGGACAGGTACATGGAGTTCATTACATTATTTTTCATATTTTTGTATTTGTTTGACATTTTCCATAATAAAAATTTTTTTAAAAAAAGCAGCGTGTATCTTCTGACTACATAATCCAGTTTGGGAAACTTTGCCTTAAGGAGAAGATTGAAATATTGGGGGAAAAACGTTATTTGTATAGAGATGTTTATAGCAACATTATTTGTGAAAGTGGAAGGGAAAAATCAGAAGCAATACAAATAGCTAACAATTAGGGAATGGTTATATAATCTATGGTATATCATCTCCGGGGACCATTAAGGAGCCATTAAAGTGATAAACATGAAGCCTGAAGATACATGAAAAGTTTTTTGCAAAATAATGTTAGACAGAAAAAACAAAACACAATCCTTCAACTTTAATTTAGCCAGCCATGGTATTGGGATAATGTGGTTTTATATTTCTGCATCAAAATTTTAGTGCATTTCCCTAAACAATTTAATGATCATTTCAATTGCCATAAATAAAAGAAAATGGCAACAAGATTCAGCCCCTTACAGACCACCATGGCAAGTCTAGGCAGGAGAGCAGGAAAAGTGGTCCCTTATTCCACCACCTCAGGGTAAGGATAGATAATAGCAGCTCATACCCCACCCCTCAAAATATATTCCCTTAAGCATCTTGACAATGTGTTAAAATTTCTGGCAGTTACACAGTATTATGTTAAGGCTTATAAAAATTAAACAAAAGGCAATGCAAATGCAAAAGACACTACATTTTAAGCCAAAGGGGGCTAATTTTTAAAAAATTGCTAAAGATAGATAGTTTACTTGACTTGTAACTTGAAAGAGGATGTGCCTTAGAACATCTCAAGGCTCACACATGCTTCCGGAATAAATGTGGTGAATTAGATGAAGGGTCAGATCATGTTCTTAAAGGCAACAAATCTAGTTTGTGTTGGAAATTGTGATTATTCTTAAATATGTCCACAAATTCTTTGATATTACTTTCTTTAAAGGTGGGGGGAGTCTAATTCCCCTCCCCTTAAGTATGAACTGGATATAATAACTCTCTTTTGATGCATAGAAAAGGTGGAAGTAAAGGCGTGTGACCTCCAAGATCAGGACATAAAGGCATGTGGCTTCCTCTTGGTTCTCCCACAGATCATTTGCTCTGGGTACCACAACTACCGCATTGTGAAGACATCCACCAGCCCTTTGTAGAGGCTTGTAAAAAGAGGAACTGAGGCCTCTAGCCAACAGCCACTTGATGAGCTTGAAAGCAAATCATTCAGCCCCAATGAAGCCTTCAGATGACTGCATTCGCAGATGACATCTTTTCTACAACCCCATGAAAAACCCTGAGCTGCACTCCACTAGGCTGCTCCTGAATTCCTGATGCATAGAAACTGTGAGATGATAGATGTCTGTTGTTTTAAATCTCTAAGTTTTGGAATAATTTGTTATATAACAATATACCATACAAAAATTTTTAGCAATCTTCTAGAAGTGTTATTTAATGTCATTTTTAGTAATACATATTTAGAAGCATTTTATTCATTCTCTTAATCACTGATCTTCTCCTATATGACTATGATTTTACTATCAAAGTATTACAGGTAAAAATATTTAGCTTTTCCTATTTTGAGAAAAATAAGAGTTTATTGCAAGGAAATCAAGGTTCACAAAATTGATAAGAGGCTAGAGGATCAGGCCAAAGAATCTAGAACTAAAGAGCTCTAAAGATCTCTCCAAAAGAAACCAGTTACAAGATAACACAGCAGGATCAGTCTGGTCCATGGAAATCATTTCTGGATATGAATCTCCAATAAGTGGCTGGTCTTCCTAGGTCAGCCACTTGAGACCCAAATTCCTAAAGAGAGTCTCTGGTTGAGCCCAGGTCACAGGCCCATCCCTGGGTTGCATCAGGTAAGTGAAAGGGAAGATCTGACCCCTTTGTCTTCCATAGAGGAGAAATTATTTCCTGATGAATCTACAAACAGAAATCAGTCTCCCCCATGGTACTATTAGCAGGAAACCTGAATGTAAGACATTCAAAAAGCAGCAAATGTCCATTACAATAAATTTGTCCACCATTTTGGACATGTTCTTAGATTTATTCTTTTCTATATCAATTATACACCTCACTGAATGGCAAAATGTTTAGGATCTATATTGTAAGTACCACTAAAGAATTCTGTTTTACCTCAATTGAATTGTGAATTGTTTCTTTTCGCTTTTCCAGTTTGTACTTCTCTTAATAATATAAAATTTCAAATAAAAAAAAAAAGTTTTGCCAACTAAAAAATTCTTCAGGAAACTGGTTCTACAAATACTGAATGATTTCTATATCTAAACCTATATACTTATATTATGCAGACTACAAAATATCCATGATATAAACAATAATGCTAAGGGAAAATGGATTTGTACTTTAAGATGTTTAAACATTAATAATTGAAAATATATGTTTTTGTTAATATTATTTTCAATTTTTTTCTTAATAATGTTTCATTGCTTAAATTTTGCTTTATTTGTAGTTTTGTTTAATGTTTATATTGAAGAGAAGGAAAGAGAAACAAAAGATTAATAGATTCTATAGACTGAGAAATATAAGACCCTGGATTTGTGCAAATATTTTTCACATGACAAGTACCACATGTTCAGGCAATTCCCACTCCCTTTTTTTTCTTTTCTTTTCTTTCTTTCTTTCTTTCTTTCTTTCTTTTCTTCTTCTTCTTCTTCTTCTTCTTCTTCTTCTTCTTCTTCTTTCTTTTGACAAACAAAAGTATTATTTTTGAAATGTGTGCTGGTGTCATTTTTTTATGTCATTTATTTTTAAGAAAATGATATGACATGTCCTAGACATGATTTAAGAATCCATTTCAATGTTTCCTGTGACTACTTTTGTGTTTGAATTTATGTTCTTTGCCTTCATCAACGGTTTCAACTAATAATTACCACCAGAGGAAGTGTTCTGGGTTCTTGAAAGGTCTCAGAGTTTTTGATTCCTACATACCAGGATATGAACTAGCTGCCTTATCCTGTAATAATGCCATCGGTGTTCTCCAGGAGAGACGGTTTGCATTTCATCTCAGAGAGCATTCCAGTGAGAAATAGATTTTCTTTCAAATACTGCCACAGAATAACCTAATGGAAAGTCTTTCCACTGAGAGTGAGGCTATCTGTCCAGGTCAGGCTGTGAGAGAGGAAAGTGGGGTTTGGTGTCATAATCATGTACCATGAAAGCCATATTTGGTTAATTCAGGGCAAATAAAAGCCTCCATGATGCCAAACTATCTTGAAAATGATAAGTTATAATGATAAAAAAATCAAGCCTGATTAATATCTCCTGCTTAGGAAGCCACTTAACTAATGTGATTAAAAATAATGGAACAATAAAGGGACAGTACCAGAAAATAATAATTAAGTAATCTATCCCTCAGTTACTATACCAAAGTAATTTGTGAAAGTAAAAATTTTGCTTTTGACTCCTGGACTTTGGAGAAAAGAAAGGTCAGGAAAGCCATTTGTTAGCATGGTGGGAAATGACCACATTGAGTGTCTTTTAGTAATGAGTGAAATTGTGTGTTACTTATGCCTATGTCCATGAGAGGTTCATCAGAGGCTTCCATGTCGTAGCAATCATACTAGTAAAGTTTACCAATAGTTGACCTGTTATTTGAAGCACAAGATTAAGGCTCACATTTTGGGAGAATTCGAAGCCAATGCACAGACTTTCAATAAGAATAATGAAAGCCTTCCTGGAAAACATTAGAAAATAGAAATATCAGATATATAAGATTTTTTCCCACAACAATATTCTCGCCAGTTTTAATGTCTTCATGTTTCTTTTCTTTTCTTTTTTTTTTATAATATAAGATTTATCAAAGAAAATATACATTAATAGTTGACAAAAAGTTACCATGATTTATTCTTTTTAGAGAGAAAATGATGACAAGATGCAAAATTAAGACTGTAGAACATGAGACACAAGTTTCTAGTTATGGCTTAGTTACATCCATATTACTTTTATTTGATAAGTATTGAGCAGTGCTATGTGTGTAATACTCTACTGCACACTGCATTTAATAAAAACTAAAAGGCATAACTAATCTTAAAAGTTAAACAAAGAAAATGGTATCTGACATATGTAGCTCCATAAATTCATACGCTCATAGTACCTGGCGTGAAGTTTCAAAGGGTGATGAAATGACCACATTCTGCCTTTTATCTGTGAAGATAATGCTAATGTCCTTCTATGGAGAGATTTTGAACTTTGTGCTCTCCCCAGGAGTGGTGTTGATCTATTTGGAGTTTCTCGTTTGGTCTATGTCATGTTTTATTTAGCCAACTAACGGAGTAGAACTGAAGGTCAGAGTAGAGAACAGAGGGAAACTAACTGGTCTTACCAGAGCCAAATGCATACATGTCTCACAGAGCTTTAATGAAATTCATTGATTCATAAGAACACTCTGAAAGAATTAGATTTATGGAGTTTGGACAAGAGAAAGCCATGAATTGTCCTAGACAATCTTTTTTTTTTTTTTTTTTTTTTTGGTACAGGGGATTGAACTCAAGGACACTCAACCACTGGGCCACATCCCCAACCTTTTTTTGTGTTTTATTAGAGACAGGGTCTCACTGAGTTGCTAAGTGCCTTGCCATTGCTGAGTTTGGCTTTGAACTCACAATCCTCCTGCCTCAGCCTCCCAAGTGCTGGTATTACAGGCGTGCACCATTGTTCCCAGCTCCTAGACAATCTTAACAGTATGTTTGAAGCTGCTCAGTAAATGTCATACAGCTGCTCTTTATTCTATATGAGTTGCACAGAGGAGATGGTTTTCACACTGTAGCTAGAGAAACACCTGATGTAACATAAGTAATTTCTGCAATATAAAAGAACTGGACAGAATGGTGCCTTTTTGTAATGGTTGGAGTTTTGAGACACTGTCTTAAAAATGAAGAAATGGATCTCAAGTGGCTTTGTGATCCCCCAAAGCATGGACTTCTGCTTATAAGGGCAAGATGAAGTGAGAAGCCATGTTTTTATTGATTTTACAGGAGCCTTATTAGTCATATGGAACTTTTTGTTTTCAGAGTTCTTCTCTACTTGAAAAACAGTGTTATGTTATAATCATATGGATTAGTATTAAAAGTTAGACTTTACTTCCCAAATGTTGCCTATACTAGGATCAGTATTAATCGTTTGTGGAGGTGGGTGAACACAGATCCTAGGAGAAGAGACCTAGAAGTGTCCCTGGAGAATGAGGGTGAGTTTCAAATGACACCCCTGCATTTAACCTACCCCCATTGATAGTGTATACTGCACGGATTCGTTGTTATATACGAGGTTGACATATTCCTCAATTGGTCTGGTGAAGAAATGGAAGAACACCACTGATACAGATCAATGTGGACCACTTGAGTTCAAATTTTTACTGCTTCCTAGCTGTGTGACCTTGGGCAAGTTACTTACCTTCTTTAAGCCTCATTGCCCCATTCATCAAATGGAGATAGTAATAGTAATGTGATTACCAATGAGGGAGATTTAAATGAGCTAAAGCTAATGAAGCTCTCCACAATGAGAACACACAGCAACTGCACTCAGTAGATGTTAAACAGTGTGGTTAGATGTTGGACCCAGAAAGTCTCAGATACATTTGAAAAGAAAGAATGCTATTCTCAAAATATCATTCTAGTAGTGTCTGAGACTTGATGGCAATTTCTTTTAGAAATTGTAAAGGAAAGTCCTCCATTGGATAGAAATTAACTAAATAATCCCTAAGTTTTCTTATTACATTCTAGAATTATTTGAAATGCAGTTGAATACAGACAGGAACCTTTGCCCCTTTGGCAGTCTCTGTAGAATGAACACTGTGTGAGCAAATGATGATTATATACTTGGTAATTTCAGAGTAATTCAGAGTTCACTGGTCAGGTTCATGCCGACAATTCCTTATCTCATTTGTCCTCAGCTGGCCTGATTCTCATTATCCGTGAAGATTCACATGGAATGATTTATCAAACTTTCCAACAAAACTCCTGAAGGACAGCCAGTTGCTCTAGGAGAAAAATAAAATTCCTATGCTGAATTTTATTTTGCCTGAAATATTGCCAAGGGGATAGCTTCTTGTTTTTGAAGTAGTTCAAAATTCTCTCCGAGCTGGTCCTAAATTTATTCTATAACCATGTTTGTATCCGTTTACTTGTCATTCCTGGTCCTGAACATGCCTCCTTGTTTTCTTGCTATTCTTTCCATGGGGGAGTGAACCACACTTCTCCATGTCTCTGCTCTTTGCTCTCCCCTTCAAATCTTTCAAAGTGCAGTGCAAATCCCTTACTCTGGTCTAGCCAAAACATATCTCTCTCCTTCTCTCCCTCTCTTTCTCTCTCTCCCTCTTCCCCACTTCCCCCACCCTCACCTTTTTCTTTATTTTGAGTCTCCATAACTTCTATGAACTTACTGCTTATGTTCTTTAATTGTTGAGAAATTGATTTTATGTCTATGTTTTGTCTCCTTAACTAGACTGTACATTATCTATAGAAGGCACTGCACTTCTTGGCCTCATCTTGGTCTGGGTATGTAGAACTTCAATCTAGATGTTACTCAACTGACTTATTAAAGAATACATCCAATTCAATGAAACTATGCACTAAAGTATATTTTAAAAAAGTAATAGTTGCTACTATCATTCATTGAAGTCTTATTATGACCTGGGCACTAAATGCTTTAACAATATTGATCTATCTAATAGCACCTACCATAAGCTAGATGTTTTGCATCTGCCTCATGTCTCATTTAATCTTCATTTCAATCTTGTAAAAGAGTTATTATTTTTATCATTTTAGAGATGAGGAAACTGAGGTTCAGAGAAAGAAAGTTCCCAAGGTCATATGGCTAGTTAGAGGTGGAGCTGAAATGCAAGCCGGATGAGGCTGATTCTAAAAGCCATGTTGTCTCCACTATGCCACACCACACAGAATCCACACCATCACACAACCCAAGCCAGCCAGGACCTAACTTCATGAGAGCTTTCATAATGGCATCTTGACTGCTCCTGGGATGGCACCATTGCTCAGACACTGTTGGGCTTTTGCTACTAGCAAAGGCACCAGCAGAAATTTTTGTGCAATACTAGAATTGCTGGAAGCAATCAGCAGTGGATGAGAAATTCATGCTATGCTTATGAGGCTGCCATCAGTGGCCAAGTTGATTTTGTCTGTCATGCAGAGTAATTCAGCTCTTCATTACGAATACTACATGGGGACAATTAGTATTCTGCTGGTTCTAAAACAACAAAAATCCTAAGGTATACAGAAAGAGCGTGTAGAGCCTGGCCCAGGAGTGAGAATTTCATGCAGAGGAGCCAGTAAGCCACCAGGTTGTGAAAAATCAAGTCCGTCCAGATAAATTAGCACCAAAACCCCAAACAAAAATAGTACATTAATGAGTATTGCTCAGAAATTTTATCTTGAAGTCACAGAATAATGTAAAAGCTACAATAAGTCTGGGGGGGATAAGAAAATGGGTACTCTCAATTTTTTGCTGCTAGTTATATACATTAGAACCACCATTCAGGAGATAATTTGGAAATATATATTGAAATCATAACTTTGTTCTAGCATTCCAGATGGCCTCTGAGCTAACTAGAGGAAAAGAATAAAACACTGGGGAGTGAAAATCATCTCCTTCAGGGGACTCATATTCTTCCATGACCAATTGCATTGAACACTAATCTACATATTTGTTGAATTGGAGATGCTTGGGAGAGGGGAGATGTATTTTATTACATTATTTTTTTCATATAATATGCAACTCACAAAGATCAAAAAGATACACAGTGCACAGTGAAAAATCTCTTTCCCACACCCCATACCACACCCCATAGCCACCCAGCTCCTTTCCCAGGAACAATAAGTTTCTGGTTTATGAAATTTTTTGGAAATATTTTCTGCAAACACACACACACACACACACACACACACACACACACATCTGGGGAAGAAGACTCTTTCTAAGACAATAGTTACAAGAGAGGTACTAAGCTTCAGTGTAAATTTTTATCTCAAAAATGTAGTTCATTATCTAACCACTGAAGACCTCCTCAAAACAAATTCACTTACTGTCATTATGCCAAGCTGAGAAGGGTAGCCATGAACATGGAGCCCTGTGCTGCCCTTGGCCACAAGTATTTGAAACTCTCCATTCTGTACTAGTTGGCTTTTCTGATTGGGATCCCCCTTTACACTACCCAGGAATCCTTTCTGCCACTACCTTGTATTTGTTTGCTTTGTTTCCTGTTTTGTTAATTAGTTTTCAGTCATCACCATAACAAACATCCAAGAATAATTAACTTATAACGAGAAAAGGTTTATTTTGACTCACAGGCTTGGAGGTTCCAATCTGTGATGCATTGTCCTTGTTGCCTGGGCCCTGTGATGTGGGAGCAATATCATGGTGGGAATGTGTGGCAGAGCAAAACTGCTTATATCATAGCCAGGGAGCAAAAAGAAAGAGAAATAGACCAGGGTCCCATACTCCCTTCAAGGGCATGACCTGAATAACCTAAGAAACTCCCACCAAGACTCCCTCCTCCTAAAGGATCTACCTCCTTCTCGTAGCGTTACCTAAGGGACCAAGGCTTTCATACATGGGCCTTTGGGGAATATTCAAAATCTAAACTATAGCACCAGTGCTGTATTATTACTCTCTCTTCATATGCTTTCTCCTTTTGGCCCAGCACATCATTCAGCAGCCTCTTCAGAATTCATGAGAGTAAAATTTTTGCATATGTGAACATCTTTTTTTCAGTCTTTCCCTTGATTGATAGTTTGGCTGAGTATTGAATTCTAGATTGAAAGCAATTTTCTTTCTGACTCTGAAAACATTAGTGTTTTCTAGAGTTTTATGGAGAAATCTGAAACTATAACAATTCCAAATCCTTGAAAACCTTGCCATTATTGAGAACAGGAACAAACAAATGAAACTATATTCACATTCAGCCTCACTGTTCTCCTGTTCATGGTCTCCAGGCTACATAGACATGTGGTCTGGGCTTCTACCTTGGGATGCAAGTGGTGATGACATGTGAAGTTTCTTTTTAAACTTAGGATTGAATTGTAATGATATAGGTGGAGGCATCTGAAATCCCTTTTGGGTATGAGAAGTTTTTATCATTGCTATTTAGCCTTCAGTGTTGCCTTTATCCTTCTTGTCTTTTTTCCAAAGCTCTTCTTGATTCTATCCACTGACTTGGGGGAAAACACATTAATTTGAGCTAATAGGCCTGTCAAGATTAATAAAAAGTCTAAATTGCAGCAAGTTTTAAAATTCCAGGCAATCTGTATAACTATGAAATGAGCTTTGGATCATGCATGTAAAGACCTACATTTAATTAAGTCCAGATTTGCCATATCCCATGTCCTTGGACCAGTCCATTAACCTTTCTGAGTTATGGCTTTATCATCTGTAAAATAAGCATAATGCCTATCTCACAGAATGGCTGTGATAATTAAATATATTGCATATCAAAATACCATATGCACTTAAGAGATATTCTTGTAGTGATTTAAGTTAGATAATGTTGCCTACTGCAGTGTCTTAGGGAATGTACTTTGACATATAGAAAAGAGTATGTATTTGTGTATTTATTCATGTTAACGTGTTTACAGGTTGCTGGGTAACTGTTTACATAATTTTAATTTTTATCATAATAATTGGTTATTGTAAAAGGGCCCTAGTTCCTTGTTCAAATTATTAGAAATTACAAACATAAGTTTTATTGCAGTTTTACTTTTTTCATTTGGAAAAACATAAAATTGTCACTCTGGAGTAGCAAGAACTTTCTGAGAATAAAATGACTGAAATAACATTGGGATTTTGGTGATTTGAAATAAATGGAACCCTGTTATTATTACTTGAAGCCGAATTGGATTTCTTTAATGGAAAATAAAATAGGACAGAAATTACTTTAAGGAAGAAGTGGCAGTTTAACTATTTTAAAGTTTTTTTTTTTTTTTTTTTTTTGAGATAGAATTGTACAGACATATCTTACAAAAAGCCCCTAACCAGGCAACAATGACTCAAGATTGGATTGAAAAAGGCATCACACACCAGCTTCATCTGACATTGCAACTCAAGGATTCTTGTTCTTTCTATGTACTGCTGTTTAGGTTGAAGAAATAAACAAGAAACATCTGAGAATTCTGTCATTCAAGGGAAAATACAGTCAAATACTGCCAAATTTATAAAGGGGAATTCATCCCAAATAAAAACCAAATGGGAAGG
The DNA here is from genome assembly GCA_025594165.1 of Tamias sibiricus. Classification (NCBI taxonomy): domain Eukaryota; kingdom Metazoa; phylum Chordata; class Mammalia; order Rodentia; family Sciuridae; genus Tamias; species Tamias sibiricus. The sequence goes on from CM046666.1 coordinate 74,938,972, forward strand.
CTTTAGGAGTTTTGTTTATTTATTTTTTCCTATTACAGATTTTTCTTTCCAAAATCTTCTTATATCCAATATCACTACAAATTTACAAATAATAATAATAATAATAATAATAATAATAATAATAATAATAATAATGGTCTAGTTTGGTCTTTGGTCAGATAGTACCCTTTGTTCTCTCCATAAGTATTTACTGAACACCTACTCCATACCTGGCACTATCCCGGGTGCTGGGAAAGCAGCAGTGAATAAAAATGGGCAGTTTCTTGCCCTTGCAGAACTTTTATTCAAGCAGCACTCCATGGTGGCATCAGGCAAGGAAAGCCCAGATGGCAGGCATTCCTAAACAGGAGAGGAACTGATTCTCAACCACTATCAACTTTCTCTTCAGGCTTAAGGGACCTAAAACCTTTGGAGCCAAAAGGTGCTCCAAAACTCATTCTTCTGTAGGCATCTGGAAGGCAAAGGAAGACAAAGCATGGCATCTCAAGAACCTGAGTCGCGTATGGATGGATCATTCCACATAACTGAAAACCCCCTGGCTCCCTCCTTTCACTAACAAAGATTGGCAAGCTGCCTACCTGACCCAGTGTGTCAGGGGTATTCCAGGACAGACTTCGTTACTAATATTCAGTCCCCAACTCCTCATGGGTACATTCATACTTGTCACACACATGTTTTCTTAACTTTTGTTTGGAAAATATGGCCTCTGTCACCATAAAGCAAATGCTGGAGCAGCAGCTGAGATATTCTAACTCTGCTCTGCCAACACCATGTAGCAAGGGCAATGAGGAGACAGACTGATTAACAGAGGCAGTAATGGCCTGACATCATAAGGAAAAGATCCATAACTTTAATATGCCAGCAAGCCAGTGGCCTCTGGGGAGAAGGAGTGACTCTATGCTTTGCAGAAAGGGGAATTTCAAACATCTGAAGGTGCATTAAGAACCCTCAGAGCCAGCAGAGTGCTACCTGAACAGTAATTTCTCTTCCCCTTTTTCCTTCCCATTGGAGTGAAAGTACTCTGACCTTCCTATTGGGACACTCCAGTGGAACATCTGGCCCCACCTAGCCTCTTTTGCCTTGATTGTTTCCTATTGCAAGTTCATCTTGCACATTTTTCACTAGGGAATGAGGTCATGGAAGCAGTACCAGGAGAAACACCCTTCCCCAGTCACAAACTCATTGATAGTCTCTTAGCTTTGTCTCATTTAACTGAAGCTTCCATTCCCTTTTAATAGCAAAAGTGACAAAGGATATATACATATATTTGAATTTTTAGAATTTCACTTTGGTTTTTTGCAAGGATGAAGATCATTTATTCTCCATTCTCCTTTCTGAGCACATCCAGGGTAGTGAAATCACGCTTATTCATGTTGTTTGATTCCATTAAGCATAATGTCACAGATTTTTGAACCAAATCAGACTTTACAAGTCACCTAGCCCAAACTCACATTTATAGATGAAGAAACTGAGACCCAAGGAAGATAAATAACTCTCCCTGATTATGCAGCCAATCGATAGCAGGCTCCAACCCCATTATTATTTCACTAGAAATGGGACAACACTGAATAACATTTCCATCAGACTTCTCATATCTCTGAGATCCACTAGCAGTTTGGAGAGGAAATAAAATTTCACAGAGAGACTGGGAAAGTACCCAGGTATATGGGAGCAACAATATTCCTCCCTTAAGAGGGACTTAAGGCTTAAGCAAAGCATTGAGACATTTTGGACCACACTTAAAGGGTTTCTTCAGCCCATACATGGCACAGTGGGGCACAGAGTAATTTAAGGTTGTTGTCATTATGACCCCTCATGTTTGAGGACTTTGGTTCATGAAAGAGGCAATATTGAATGGTCCAATTCTACAATTCCTATGGTTCTTGACACATATCACATGTGCTGTAGAAAGCTTGACTTGGACAAGTGTGAACAGATATCCCTTTTTGTCACAGTGGTTTTCTAAAATTGATTTGTATAAACATGGATGAAAGAAAATGGGCTGTAGTTACCATAGAAACATGGTCAGTGGTGTTTAGTAGCAGTATTAGAAGTACGTGTGTGTGTATGAGTGTGAGAGGGAGTAGTATATTCTTGACCAAAATATGAGCTCCAGTAGACAGGAAGTTCCTAAAATGGAAAAAAAAAAAAAAAAACAGTCTGCTTATGCAATAGTACTACATAATTTATTTGACTTAGAGATGATTTATTAACTCTTCTATAATTAATTAAATATTTAATTTGCCATCATCTGGCTTGCCTTGTTAGAATTTAGAAGAGCTTTGAGGTGTTAATTTGAATATTCCAGTTTTCTTTAATGTGCTTCCTACCAACTCTGAACTGCTACTTTTTTGTACCCTTATGCCTCCATAACAAATCCACAGTTTCTTTTAAGGTGATAATAACTAATAAGATTTCTGAAAACATGGACTAATCCTCCAACTTTCCTTATTTTCTTGTGCCTCCTCAACTTATTAATTAGGCAACTGTTTACTCAACAGGCACTGTGGCCTGGAAATAGTAAGAGCTGCTACCCATCCTTCATGGTTATAAGAACTAGCTGATATTTCCTGGCTGAGTGTTTTGAGCATTTCCCATTTACTGAAAAGTATTAAGCTAATTACTTTAGAATGGTCATTATATGAAGGAGTTAACAGAATTTTAAGACAGACATAAGCAAGAGTCTGGCTGCACTAGTACTTTCTTCTAGTGTGGGTACATTGTCACTGGAAATTCTGAATAAAGGGGAGAAAATGTGGGAAATTAATTATGGGTGTTAATTAGGCAGCTGGGTAATTGGGACTGACTATAATGTCTGTACAGCCAAAAAGACAGAAATGACTCTGGTCAATGTAAAATTGGTAAAATTTGCTGGGTTGCTCCCTCTCTAAAGACCTGAAATTTAACAATAGCAGTTCAGTACTCCCTCAATTGTGTGTTCTATCTATAAATGTTTGGGAAGGATTCTTTATCTGGTGATTTTATTAATGTCTTCATATATAAATTGGTAGTATAGCTGAAGAGGATTCAATGTGTCAGTTAATAAAGAACACAAACTAAAATGATAAAGCCCTAGCTTTCATCTGTTGTCCATCCTGGTGCTCCCAAGAAAGTGGTTAGCAAGCATACTCACTTGCTAAAGGAACAAGTGTAAAGAAATATATCCTCTCTGTAAAGCAGGAAGAAATTAATAAATCTTTGGCTGGTATTCACACTGTTAGGAATCCTAATTGCCAGTACTAAACAATCTATGTTTTCATTATTCTGGGTTAAGAATTATCCTCTCCTGACTCTAAGGAATATTCCAAAGCAGAATTTCTTTTTCTTTTTCTTTAGTTTTGGAAGTTTTTTATTCTTCCACGTTTTTATTGGTACATGATAGCTATACATAATGGTTTGCTGTTATACATTCATACATGCCAAAAAAGAATTTATTGAATTAGATTCTATAAATACTCGTCTTGTATTTTTGACTAGACACTGGTGAAAAAGAGTTCTGAGCCTAATACTGAGTGCTGGATGACCTCTAGCTGCTTTCACAATGCAGTTCTGACATTTTAACACTCTAAAAAAAAAATCCTGCCGTAAAAACAACTTGCTTGATGTGGTTGTACCTTTTTCCAAAATTTACTTGACCTTGGAATCCATTTGTCAGATTATATCTATCAACTCATCAGGTACTTTGTAAAGCCCTGTTCTAAAACAGAAAGTCAAAGAATATGGTCTGGAGGAGTTAGTCATCTGGTCAATGCTTTTTGCAAGCTCAGGAAACTGTTACTTTATCCCCGAGATGAAATCGCACAAGTCTAGTAAATGTGAGCATACCATCTCACAAGGATAACATTACTTTGCTACTAGAAACTTTTCCACACATTGAACCTAAATATGTGTCCCAAGAACTTTCACTAGTTAAAATCCTAATCCTAGTCCTTGGAGTAGCACAAGGTGATGTTTTCTTCCACTGACAGTCTGAAAAATCTAAGGACAGATCACATGTACTGAGTTAATACTACTCCATGTATCCAGCTCTGTTTCTTCAGTCCTTTATCTTGTGACCTTGACTTTCAGTTCCTTAACATCTTAGTTGTCCTTCCCAGTTATTCTCCTCTTCATCAGTGTCCTTAAAATGTAACCCCAAGAGCTGTAGGCATGACAGTATTTTGGATATAATCTAATATCAAAGAAGACAGTGGGATGACCGGGCGCGGTGGCGCACGCCTGTAATCCCAGCACTTGGGAGGCTGAGGCAGGAGGATTGCGAGTTCAAAGCCAGCCTCAGCAATGGCGAGGCACTTAGCAACTCAGTGAGACCCTGACTCTAATAAAATACAAAAAAGGGCTGGGGATGTGGCCCAGCGGTCGAGTGCCCCTGAGTTCAATCCCCAGTACCAAAAAAAAAAAGCAAAAAAAAAAGAAGACAGTGGGATGATTATTGTCCTTTGACCTCAACATTTACTGCACAGATTGTCACAGATTTGGCTTCCAGGAAGTATTGAGATGGAGATTGGTGTGCAGGAGGTTTATAAGGAGTGTTCTCATAATCAACATCCACAGAAGGGAAAAATGGTAGGGCAAAGGGGAACATTGAGCTGTGATGCAGTATCAACAGAAGTTGATGCTCTGAGTTAGCTAAATTGGTTTTGACCAAGTTGAGGTGCGAAAACTAGTTAGGGCTTCTATAGCACTCTCCCCCATCATCAGTCACTGGATGAAGGTCAACCAGGAAAAAGGACTATCTCCTTGAGAAAAGCAATCCCTAAAAGGAACTGTCAGGGACTGGGGCTGTAGCTCAGTGGTAGAGTGTCTGCCTCGAACATGTGAGGCACTGGGTTTGATCCTCAGCACCACATAAAAATAAATAAATAAAGATATTGTGTCCATCTACAACCAATAAAATATTAAAAAAAAATAAAGGAGGGGCTGGGGTTGTGGCTCAGCGGTAGAATGCTCACCTACCACATGCACGGCCCTTGGTTCGATTCTCAGCACCACATAAAAATAAATAAATAGAATAAAGGTATTATGTCCAACTACAACTAAAAAATAAAAATTTTTTAAAAAGGAGCTTCCAATTGAGGGCTATATGTTGGCCACACTCTTGGCAGTTAAAAGAATGATTTCTTCATCCCTGAAGGGTATTGTGGACAGCACATGAGAGTAGCTACCACACAGTTAATTTAGGACCTTATAGATATTGATAAGGATTTTAGGTTACCTGCAATTGAAAATCTTTAGAGAATTTCAAGTAGGAGAATGTCATGATTCAGTTTGCATTGTTTACAGATCACTCTTGTTGTTGTATTAAAAACTAGAGTGCTGGTAAAAGCAGAGGAAACAGGAGGATACTGCAGAAGCCCATCTGAGAGTTGGATATAACTTGAAGTAGAATGATGTCCATGAACGTGGAGAGAAGTGACCATACTTGAGATCTATTTCAGAGGTAAATGGTTAGGTTTGGAAAATGGATAGAAGTTGGTTATAAGGAGAAAAATGAGTTTGAACATGATCTAAGGGCACTGGCATGAACAACTAAGGGAATAAGGGCTGTTTACCAGGATAAGGAATATTGGAGGAGGGGCCACTGGGGATGAGAGTAGGGAGGGGACATGCTAAGAAATGATGAGTATGAGACATCCAAGTGGAAATATAAACTAAGCAGTTGTAAATATAGATCTTGAGCTCAAAAAAGAAATCTGAGCTGGCAGTATAAATTTGGGAGCCCATGGCTGCTTACTGAGCCCATGGAAATAGATAGACATTCTAGAAGGAGCTGTAGAATGAGAAGTAGGAAAAAAAAAAAAAAAAAAGGCCCAGGACAGAGCTTGAAGGGACCCCAGCATTAATGGCTGGTTAGCAAAAGGTAAAATACAGAGGAGGCTGTGAAGAAAAAGGTCAATAAGAAGAGCAGAGGGGAAGCCAGAGGCTATGGTACCACAGAAGCTAAAGAAAGAGTATCGAAGGAGAGAGTAACTGTCAGCATCAAATCCTGTTGAGGGAAAAATAAGAGTAGTTATTGCTACCCTTAATAAACACTGCTCCTGACAGACATAAAAAGATATGGAGGAGGAGTAGAAATGGGTTTATTTTTGTTGTTGTTATTATTGTTCTTTTCAGAATGCATGGCTTGATAATGAAGTGTCATCATATCAGCTTGGTAGATCTGGGAAGATGTGTGGTCCAGACTGTGACATTCACCAACTAGTCCCATTTCCTGCGGATTCTGTAACAAATTAAAAAAAAAAAAAAAAAAGGAGTTGATTAAAGCAACAGAATTTGTCTTTCCTAGTTCTGAAGGCCAGAACTCTGAGATGGAGATGTCAGCAAGGCTATGCTCCTCAGGAGGTTCTAGAGGAAGAGCCATTCCTTCCCTCTTTCAGCGTCTAGTGGCTGCTGGCATTCCTTGGCTCATGTCTGCATCATTCCAGGTCATGCCTTGGAGTCATAATTCCTCTTCTTCTTATGTGTGGGTCAAATCTCCCTCCACCTATTATAAAAACATACAATAGCACTTAGGGACCACTTTTCTTGAAAGTCTCCTCAACTAAAGAGCCAAGTTCATCATTTATAAGATCTGCTCTCCACACAACTATAGGACAAAATTAGCTTTATTTCTGCCACTAGGTAATAAATATCACCTTTTCACCAGTTTTCAAACAAAATGTTGAGACTTCATCAGAAGTGCCTTTAGCATTCATCTTTCTGCAAATATTTTATACAAAGACATTTTAGATGTTTTTTGCTACCATGCACTTCAAGATTCTCCCAGCCTCTACCTGCTTTTACTTCCAGAGCCACTTAAAATTTGGGGGCATGTTTTACAACAGTGCTCTACTTCCTGGTGCCAAAGTATCTATTCATTTCCTATGATTCGGTTCTCCTCTAGTCACAGGACTAGTCTAAGAAGTAGTTACATGTTCTGGGACAGGCCCATCAGAAGCCTTCTCTGGGATTTAAAAACTCTGCCTCAGGAGAGAAATTTGTAATTCATTCTCTCATTAAGGCTGTCAGGCCATATATGAGTCTAGGTCTGGGCACCCAGATGCCCTGGGAAGTACAGAAAGTCTATCCTCACTAGAAAATAAAGAAGTCAGCACATTACAAACACAGATAAGGGTCAGATATAGAGAGTGAAGATTTATTCTGAGAACCACCACATTATGACCCAGTTATCCCACTCCTTGGTATATGTCCACATGATCTAAAATCAGCATACTACCGTGATGCAGCCACCTCAATGTTTACAGCCTCACAATTCACAATAGCCAAGCTACAGAACCAACCTAGGTGATTATCAACAGATGAATGGATAAAGAAAGTGTGGTATATACACATATACACAATGGAGTTTTACTCAGCCATAAAGAAGAATGAAATTACACCATTTGCTGGTAAAGGAATGGAACTGGAGAATATCATGTTAAGTGATATAAACCAGACCCAGAAAATCAAGGGTCAAACGCTTTCTCTCATATGTGGAAGCTAAACCAAAATAAGGAAAACAAAAGACAATGGGGGGGGGGGAAATTCCAAGAAAATAGAAGAGAGATCAGTGGAATAGAGGAAGAGGGTTGAGGGGTAGGGAGGAGGGACAGGAAAAGGGAGGAACAGTGAATGAACCTAACTAAATTTTCCTATGTACATATATGAATATACCACAGTGAATTTCACCTTTATGTCCATAATGCTCTAATTTAAAGAAACTATAAATAAATAGAAGTAAGATCAGTAGAGTAAAGGAAACAGGGAAGGAAAGGGGAAGTACTGGGGACTGAATTGGAACAAATTATATCTCTTGCTTGTATAATTATGTGAAAACAAACCATATTACTATGTATAACTAAAATGAATGAATAAAAAAATTTAAAAATTCATTATAAACCAAGTCCACTGTTCCTCCCTTTTCCTGTCCCTCCTCCCTTCCCCTCAAACCCCTTCTTCTATTCCACTGATCTCTCTTCTATTTTCTTGGAATTTCCTCCCCACTACTGTCTTTTGTTTTCCTTATTTTGGTCTAGCTTCCACGTATGAGAGAAAGCATTTGACCTTTGATTTTCTGGGTCTGGCTTATTTCACTTAACATAATGTTCTCCAGTTCTATCCCTTTACCAGTGGAGGTCAGGACCAAATCTGGGAGACTCATTCAGAGGTTGAGTCAATGATGGGAGTTAGATAAGGAGACTAAAAGGAGTAGATTCATGGGCGAAGGGACCCCTGGAGAATGTGCTTTTCCGGAAGCTGAGAGAGAGAAAGACTCAAGAAGGAGGAGGCAGTCAGGTGGGTCAGACGCTACAGATTGATCTAGAAAGACTGATCTAGAAGGGAGGAGTGAAAGGCTCCCACAGGTTCAGCAATTGAGAGTGAACAATTAGTGCTTAAAAGGCACCATTCTGGGGAATTATGAGGACTGATACAAGATTAGAAATGGCTGAAGAAGTGAGTGGGAGGTGAGACACAGAAGGGAGGGAGAGCATATGTGGAAAGATGAACTTGTGGTGAGAGAGTGAAGAAAATGGAGTAAATGCAGACAGGACTGGTGATTTGTTGGCAGGAATATGAGGACTTCCATTCTCTCTATAAAAGGCCAGTTCTTCTATAGATTAAAAAAAGAGAGAGAGAAAGAAGCAGTAAAGTTTGATGTGGCAGGGGATGGCGGTGACATACAGAAGTTCAGGGGATGGTAGTTTTGAAGAAAATGGAAAAGATATTAAAGTTATAGAAGAAGGTGGGAAAGTGCCTTACTCATAAAACATCCAAAATTGCATGGCAATTTTGAGGGCCTGGTTGAGTAGCCCTGTGAGCCATGTCACACTGTTGCACATATTCAACTCCAACTGGTCAAAATATCAAGGTCTCCAAAGTGTCATTAATCCAGACCTCCTTCAGCCAGAACACTTTCAACTGGAGAGTTTTTCAGATTCTTTTTTTCCCTTAACTGACAATAATCTGGAGCAATATTAGAGCTGAATTTTTGGGAGATGAAGAAGAGAGTAAAAAGAGGACAGCAAAGATGACTTGGAGGTACTGAAGACAATCTTAGATTAAAAAAAATTTTTTTTTAAGAAATGAGTGTCCTCAGTTCTTCTGCCCTGCTCACTCAGAAAACTCATTGTTGCCAGCTGAGCTTGTGATGCTTAATGGAGATTGAGTAGAAATAAGAGGACTGGGGAAAGAAAGTGGGGGTTCCTGTTGAGGAGTGTTGAGATTTATACTTGATCAAGAATAAGAAATAAAAGCAGAGGGAAAATCTAAAGTCCATGTTGGTTCTCATAGAGAGAATTTGGTTTGGGGAGCTGAGAGTAAAAAGGAACTTGAGAGGAGTGGCCATCTGCCAGTGCAGGATATTAAATGTGAAAGAGATAGAGATTATACTTCAGATGCCTAGAATGTGTGCCTGTGCTGAGATGGATCTTTCACATTTCTGTATTTCCTGCAGATATTCCAGGTCACCTTTGAAAGAATGTTTGTCTACCAAAAAAGCCTTGGAAGATACAGATGGTGTCTCTGGAGTACAGAGCCTGCATGCTTGCTGCCCAGATATAAAAGATGTGGGTTCTCCGAGCTCAGGGTTCCTCTCCTGTAACACAACTACTGTGTGTGCCACTTTCATCTAGCTCTCTTGGAGACACCACGCTGGAACTGAAACATGGGGAACTGGAGCAAAAACACTGATACTCTGGCCACTGCCATTGCTGTGAATGATACATTGTTCTTCACATCAGATCCAGGAGCCCCTCGTTTTCTACCAGCATACTTGTCAGCTTCCAAGTAGTCTAAAATCTCAGACCCTTCATAGTTCTTAACAAACCATCTATGCATCCCTTGCCAGCTTCTTGAACTACTAAAGCACAAATTTGAATTACTCAAATTGTATTTTTCTATCAAACACTTATTGCTTTCAGTTGACATCATGAAGAGACAGGCTATATCAGCAAGGCCCAGCGAGCCCCCTTCTGTTCAGGTTACATCTCACCTTGTCCTTTTCCCACCTTGTCATACCCACTACCCCTTAACAGTAGACTAAAGCCATTATATACTTTTGTTTTTTTTTTTTCTTTCTTTATTTTTACCTACCACAGTCCAAAATAGGAATTGAAGTGCCTTCAAATACTCACATAATGCAACAAAATAATGTTTAAAACTCAAGTAAGTGAGGAAATCAGGCTAAAAGAGAAAATGAGAACAAGGGAAATAAAAAATGAAGCCAGGCACACATACCATTTTGTCTGGGAGATTTGTCATGGCTTTGGTTCTCAGCTTTCTTGCAGGCATTATGAAGATGAAAATGTATAAGACTCAAATGTACTTGCTTTTCATGTGCTTGATTAAGTTCATTAGCTGCTCTTCCCTACACAAGTTTTGTATCTTCACAAATCTAATTTAAGTATGCATTGCTAAATCCAAAGACTGCTTTCATTTTTCTCATATGAGCATTATTGTAGATAGAAGCTGTAGTTAAAGATTTAACTCTACCACTTATTTACTTATATGAACTTAGTAGAGTCCCTTAATCTTTCTATTATCTATAAAATAGGAATAGAACAAAAACAGAGCTCACTCATTCATCACACACTTTTTGAATATGTACTGAGTGCTTCTGAGAACTGAGATAAGAGTGAACCAAACAAACATCCCTGCCCTATGGAGTTTACATCAGGCAGGGGAAATGTCAGAAATAATTTAGCTAAGTAAACATATATAGGCTATATTACATGATGTTACAATGGAAAACAACAAATGAAGGAAGGGGACAGTGAATGCTGGGAGAGGGCAACAGAACTGTGACTTCATAGAGAGGACTCAGTAAATACATTATTGAGAAGGTGCTACTCAAGTAGAGATCTGAGGAAGGGAAGGAGTGAACCATGTGGATATATGGAACCCCAAGTGCAAAGGCCCTGAGGCAGGAGAACTCCCAGCTTGCCTGAAGAACAGCAAGGAGGCCAGTATGACTCAGTGAGGTTGAAAGTTGGAGACTGTTGCCACCTGCAGCCATGATACCGCAGTAAAGAAATCGGAGGCAGACTGGAAATGAGTAGTTCTTTTATTGTTCCTTTTTTCTTTCTTCTTTTTCTTTCTTCTTTCTTTCTTCCTCTTTCTTTCTTCCTCCTATTCCTCTCTACAGTCTGGTTAAATACCCTTTCTTCCCTCACAGGTGCATTTGTTCTCTTAATAAGCATACGCGTGTCTCATCACAAGTTCAACTTAATGCTACAGCACACAGTGCCCACAAGCACGGAAAAATTCTTAGCCAATCACTATAAAGGTCAGGTCATGGTAAGCTGTCTGACAAACAAGTAAGCACCACCTCTTGGCTCTCAGCCAGCCGCCATCTTAGAGCTACTTCCTCATAATGATATATCAAAGGCAGACAAAAAAGGCAGAGAGGTAACAAAGAGCCCAACCAGTTTTGGACCATCAGAAGGATTTTTATTCTGAGGACAAGGAGGATCCATTATGGGGTGAGAGGGGTTGAACAGAAGAGAAACATGATCTGATTTTTATTTAAATTGAATCATTTGGCTGCTTAGTAGAGAATAAGATGATGTGGGGATAGGAAGTAAAAGCAAAAGCAGAGAGACCAGTATTGAAGCAATTACAATAATCCAGGTGAAAAATAATCGGGGACTTTGTCCAAACTGTTAGGAGTGGAAGTTGGAAGAGGTGGTTGTGAAAAAAAAAATGATGAAAAAAATTTTAAAGGAGATGATGCGTATGAAAAGAAATTTGAGAACTATGAATTCCAATACCAATTTGACTTGTTCTGATATTACATATTGAGGGAAACAATTTCTTGGCATAGTTTTAAGAGGTGGTATCATTGATATAAAGGTTTTTGATGTATACCAAGAAGACATTTCAACTAGAAGCCAACTGGATAACTTCAAAGTAAAACAGAGAAGGAGGGAAAACCAATCCAAGGCACATCAATAGTCTCTAATTTTCTGCATTTTTATCTTTATGCTTCTCTCTGAGTTTCATTTTTGTTGACTATAAACTTATATTTCTTTTATAACTAGAATGTGGTCTTTCTTTTCCTTAGATACATAACTCCACTGGGATTAGCTCAGAGGCCATGTAGAATATGGCTCAGGATTGTGCAATCAGAAGAGGGGAGATGGGAAAGTGCTTGGTTCTACCCCTGGTTTTTCATGGGTAGAATAAGTATGAATTCCCCTTGAATTCAGTCAGAGGGACAGAAAGGCTAAAAGCACAAAAGTGAAAGAGAGGAAGGTAAAGCAGAGGTGGTATTGGTATGCACTGGCAGCTGTAGCTACAACTAGTGTAAGGAAGTGGGCCAGGGAGCTGGGGTGTGGCTCAGTGGTAGAGCTTTAGTCCCCTCAGTAGTGAGGCTTTAGTCCCCAGTATTGAAAAACAAACAAACAACACAAAGGGAAGCGGGGCAAGAAGACGTGAAATAGGACTCAGGTCCCTCTGCATTCATAACAGGAAGCAGCCTGGAGTTTATAAACTTTAGTGGAGAAAAGTTTTCTAGAGCCCAGCATCAGGAAATAACATGATGGTTCCTTGATCTATGAGTTAGTGAACAGTCCCCTGAACCTGGTGAAAAGATTCAGTTTTCTAGCACAGCACATGCTTTCCTTTACCAGCCTGCAACATCTCAGAGGGTCAGACTCCTTATGTGATAATGGAAAGCAAATCTTCACCAGATGGTATAAAAAATTAAACTAGATGATAAACAGAGACATTTACATATATATACATCTATACTCTAATGTGTATTCTGCTATCTGCACAATGCTAATACACATAACTTATGAAATATGGATACCTATGGGAAATTCTCCCCATTGAAGTACTGAGCAGAACTCCAGCAGGTCAAGGTAGGGTGTGGAGGCTTCTTGATTCCCCACAGCCAGCACAGAGAACTTCCTCTTTCCTAAAGAACAGCAGAGTCAGAATCTGGGTCCCTGGTTCTTTCCACTCTGTTCTCTTCCCTCCTTACCAGCATGACCCTTTTCTGTTAACAGTTAGTGAAGGAGCCCATCAGAGAATCCCAATGTGGCTAGTCAGAAGCTTCTCTGCAGTATGTAGTGTGGATTCTGCCAAAGACCCACATTTCTACATTTATTTTGTTAGCGAAAACCAGTGACAATGCCCAGTCCACTCCACAGCACTGCTTTAAGAGAAATCTATAACCCACACTAGCGGAGAATATTAAATTGTTTGTAGTCCCTTAAATGTTTTACTTCTTCCTTTTGATTAGCTCATTGTACATAAAAGAGGCAAAAGATTATGATTTGTAATTTAAATTTACATTCTAAGTAGTAAGTCTATTTCCTTAATTCAATGTTGATGTATTTTAAGCTACAACTTATATACTACATATGACAAATCCACACATTAGTTATAAAAGCAATACGTGCGTATGGCTTAAAATTGGAAAACAAGAGAAAGTATAAAGATCAAAATACTCACTGACAATGACTTCTAATATGCTGATGTATTTTCTTCTAATCTAGACATTTTTGCATATTTGGAGATTGCTTTTTCAGAAGTACAATTTTGTTTCCTGTTTTTTTCTATAACTTTCTAATGAGATTTTTTTCATATGTAAGAGTTCAAGATCAAAAAGTAGAAAAAGTGAATGAAAAGGACCTGCTGAAGTCAGCATGTCTGGCAGTGGACAGATAGGTCCTCTCAGGTGTGGCCACAGAACATGGGTGGAGAGGAAGGCTCAGGGCAGGTGGATAAAGATGGGCCACTGTGACTAGCTGGGAACTAGAAGCTTCTAACATGGGCAGAGGGAATGAGAATATTTCTCCACATGTCTATCACACACAGTTATATCCTAGTCAGCCTCATAATAAGATCCCACGTGCCCGCTTGGATAGTCTGATTCTCTTTCTAACTGAATTTGCTGTCCAACTTTTTGTATTGGCTGTCCAGATAAGGTTTTCTTGTTTATTGCTTTACAAAACTCCAGAAGTCAGATTTATATTTTTGACTTCCCATAGTTCCTCATGTGAAACTTGAAGAAAATAAAAAGTTTGAAGATGTGGGAGGAGAAGTGATAAGCTTAAGTATTCTCTATGAAGTAAACAATTCCCTTATTTTCATTGACTTCAAGGTTATATTCACTTTCATAGATCAGGATGCTGGTCTTTACATTGGGGTTTCAAGAAAAGCTGTGCTTATAAATTAGTAAAATGTGTGAGTCATTCCAAAGTTGTGTTGGATCCAAGATTCAGCTCCCAGCCTAACAAAACACCCAGCATCTGTCCTAAAATCAGTGGGCCTTTCATAAAACACCGTTCCTGGAATCCAACCAGTCTTAGGGTTAAACTACAGAATTTTTTTATTGCTTTTCACACTAATGTTCAATTACTTTACATGCTGGACTCTTGACAGAGGTTGGTGGCATTTTGAGAATGTGTATTAATGGGAATGTATTAATGGGCTATAAGGCAGAGCTTCCCAAAGGACCACAACAGCACTGTTTTTAAAAGTAACCTTGACCCTTGCATTCCAAAGACATTAGTAAGAAGTGAACCAGAGTTATGTGGTTGTGGCTTTTGGAACAGAATGAATCTGTGGGGAAATACGTGGTTGAAGAGGGGAAAACCAAGAAATACCAGATAAATCAGTGACTATCCCACAGATCATAGAGGTTATTAGGCTGAATTATTTATTCCAAGGTTAAAACTGTAAAGGAAAGGGAAAAAAATCTTTAAGTGGCACTGCCTTGCACATATTTTAAGCAATGAACAAAGTTCCCAAACAATCTCACTTATTAATGGCATGAAGTGTATTGGACTATCAAATCAAGTGGAATAGAGGAAGACAGCACATTCCATGTTTGAAAATATGAACATTATTGCATTCATGCATGTGCCTGCCAGGTTAGGAAGAGAGGCATAAATCTTTTCACAGGTAGAATAATTTTCCAGCTTTTAGTCCCAAACTGACACTACGCTGACACCAAGAAAATTGGTAGAATCTCACCAAAGCTTAGATTGCAATAAATGTGAATACAAATGGTGTCCCCTTTGGACCCTGAGCAAAAGGGAGAGCTTCTTCTCAGAGATGAGGGGGTGATGCAGGAGATGAGGAGCAAGCATTGAGAGTGGCAGTTTTGTGCTTTTGTGCAATCAATATTGTTTATGGATTGCTGTGAGATGGCTGCATCCATTTGAAAAGGGGTGGGGGAAGACACTACAAACACGTACACTTGAGAATTTCAGGAAATTACCCAAATGCTCAAATCTTTCCCGGGGGCAATGGTTTTCAATAGGAGTTTACATGATAAATCCATGCAGTGAATACATTTAAAAAATAATAATCTGGCAGCCCCGTGGAACAATAGCACACCCATATCGGCTGCTTATTTTGAAAAGAGTCTTTAGTCAGAATGTGTGTGAAATTAGGCCATCAAAAAAGAAACAAGACAAAGGAGGCCCAGAACGACTGAAACAGGCAAGGCAGCTTATCCACAGTCCCTGACAATGCCGCGCATGCTGCGGAAACTACTCAGAGCAGGGGCTTACAAAGAAGCAGACAAAGCCAGCGTGGAAATGGATGATAAGCAGAGATCTGCGGCCATCAAGAGGGAGAGAAGAGGAGGCAGCTGCAAAGACAGGGGGCTAGAAACGATGAAGTCAGATTGTAAATAAATGCACGATAGGACCTACCCTGTGCGGGCTGCAATTCACTGGCTGAGCATCGCTGCCCTTAGCTTGCTCTCTGCCACCACAACAGCTTATGCACTGCTTATAAATAAGGTTGACTTCCATAACCAAAGTGATGTTAGAGTTTTGAGGATAGAAATGATACTGCAGATTCCAAGTTTGCTTTTGAAAAGTATCATGTCTGCAACTAGAGTAAACAGCAAAGGCTAAATTTTCAAAAACAAAAACCTAGGGCCAGCATTTGTGAGAAAGCCCATTCACACCCACACTCTGGCTGGCACAGGAGATGTGGGCATAACTTGCAGGGAAGTCACTTCCTAAAGGAGAGCCCACTGACAGCCCTCATCATTTTCCTGGCATAATCTCGTAGTTACAGCCCCATCTTCTGTGAGTGCAAGATCACCACTTTTTCAAGAACTTTTTTTAAACACCTGAGTCATTTCTTTACCACGAGGGACAAGTGTTCCCACAAGACAAGTGACAATCAAGGTATAAGCCAAGAGAAGCTGTTTTAAAAAATAATTTAGGAATGTGCAAGAAGTGTATTTCTTTCCGTGTTGAAACTCTCCATTTCCATGCCTGCAATTTTCTAAGATTTAAGGAATGATACAGCTCCTCGGGCTTGTTTTGTTTTGTTTTGTTTTCCCTACTGTGACTAGATGTGGGTGGATGAAAAAAAGCAGGTATCAAAGCATCACTAAAGAATCAAAGGCTGTAGAGCAAAGCCAAGTCTCAGCCTAGACCATCTCCTCTGGACTCTCAAATAGACATGTATCAAAAGTTACTTTGTATTTTCAGGAGTGGAGGAATAATGTCACAGAAGCACTATGAGTATCTCAGTTCATTAGCTGGTCAAAGTTAGCAGAAAGGAGAGTGAAGAAGAAAAGAGAAGTGTCCCCAAGACTGGTTTTACAAATTGATCTTAGCTCTACCACAAAGGAATGATGGCAAAAAGAACTGATGAAGAATTTTTTTTTCTCTCCCCATTATGTCTCACTCCTGGTATATAGTTAGAGAAAATTCAATGTTTTTATAGCTCAACTCTGAGTCAATGTCTACAGAATTGCAACTATACTGTGGTTTGCTGGCTCAGAAAACCCCGTGAGTGTTAAAGGAGGGGACATCCCTAATTCAGCAAGGTGGCAGGTGTTTTGGGGAGTGGGAAGAGAGGGTCTTGTGATTGTTGCTTCTTATGGACAGAGAGAGAACTGCTCTTTGAAGCACATCGCTTGTTTCAAAGTAAAAGACTTTGAAGAAAGTCTTTGAGAAAAGTGGCTGAGGTGGGTAGTCTTCTAAAAATGGTAGGAAATTATTTCCACAGCATTTGGGACTCTGAAGACCCTGTGACTTCTCCTCTCAGTTCAGCAGGCTGCATGGATTTCAGAAAGGTGCTAGCGTGCCTGGGCCTCATTATAACAAGACTCCAGGGGGTGGGGAAAGAGCTTGTCCGCAGTCTACAGTAATCAAGTCAGCTGTAAAAACTGTACTGACCCCCTTCTCTAGAAGCTGTAATGAAGAGTCATCTTTCTTTCTTCACTGTAGTTTTATTCCCTACACTAGCAGAAAAGATTCCCCCATGTTATTACCTTGAGGGGACCAGTGCTGTTAATAACAAGTCCATCCAGCCCAGATTCTAAATGTTAATAGACTGCCGGGCCTGGGGGGGAGTCGTGTTCGGCTGGGGAAGCGGGCTGGCAGCGGCCCATCTCGCAGCGTTGACTCATGCCTGAATCACGGCCAGCCTGGCAGGATGTTGTTTTGGGGAAGTTCGCAGGCCTGTCAAAAACCTGCTGTTGCCATTGGCTGATATTATGCAAGATTCCAAAAGATATTTATTTATACTCTAATTTTGAGTATGTTGTGTGGTGCCCCCAACTCCCTGACTCTACACAAACTTCAAGTGACAAAAAAAAAAAAAAAAAAAAAATTATAGATAGTTCCATCAAAAGTAAGGAAATGATCAAAGTATGTCATTTGCATGTATGAATATGCCACAATGAATCCCATTATTCCATACAATTAAAATGTCCTAATGAAAAACAAAACAAAATAAAATAAAAGGTGCTTTGCCCCCAAGCTCACTTCAGCAACTGGGTCAGAGCTGTGCCAAGCAATTTGCTGTCATTCATTAAGGCCTTTCTTCACTCTGGCCGGTGCAGTTGGGAGGCAGGCTTGATGTTCTACCAATGGTGAAGTGCAACCACACTTGTGAAATGTCTCTATAACTTGCTGGGCTGAGGATTAAGCATGTCACTTCCGTAATGGAGTCAGGCCTAGGACTAGACGGATTTCCTTTGTGTCTGGTCTGACTGATGTTGGGGAGGGGGGCGGGGTGGTGACTGTGCAGCTCTTGGAAGATTTGAGGAGACTAAGCTTTTCCATCCCAGCTTCTCCCACCCCCTGAGTCCGTAGGAGTTTAACTGTTAGAGCTGAGGAAATTCTCCCAACTGTGTCAAGGAGCGCTGATAAGTTCCTTTGCAGAAACTTGGTAGGCAGAAAGAGTGTGAGTGAATTCATTTCTATGCCTAATTTAAGACACAATTGAGAGGCACAGTGTTCTAATAGATGGCATTCTGGCTGAGGAATTAAGAAACCTGAGTGCCATTCTTAGCTCTGATGATGGCTCAGTGCAGTGAAACTGAGGGTTGGCACTTTCCAGAAGAATTTGAACTCTAGAGACAGTCAATTCAGGACAAAATTATACAGAAATGCAGCCATGATGCCCATGATCTGCAGCTTTCATTGTTCTGATAAAAACCAAATTTAGCTCTCCCTAAATTCTTAGAAAAGTCCTAATGAAAAATGTTCTTTGAGTTGAGCCTCTAGGGGGAAAAGATAGAATTGTTTAGCATTCCCTGTGCAAAGGGGAGCTTTCTTTGGAACGTTGTTCAAAGCAGATCTGGGGGATGGAGGGGGGCTCTCCCCCCACACTGGCAATGGGGAGGCACACGGGGCTCTTTCAAGTCCTGCCTAGGGCACTGGACACAGCTGCACTGCTGACTCCCTGGTAAAATGACCTTGGCCATTAGCGGGAGTGCTGGTGGTTGTTTCCATCTAAATAGCACACTCTGGGAAGGTTTTAGATATAGAAGACTAAACAATCAATGCCCATCGTTTCACTGCCCTAATATCCACTGTAATTTGCTCACTGGTCAAAGATTGTTGGGAATCATAACAAAGTAAAAGGAAGTTCATCTTAGGAAACTGCCTCAGGCCACCATGATTACATACAAATAAATCTGGAGTATGGTTATGAACAAATTACATTACCATACTGACCCTTCAAAATAATAACCATTTAATGAATTAACAAAGTGGCCTGAAAACAATACTGTAATTCTATGTTCTATACAAAGTAATCATCCCTGCTCTAACACTAAGAACCTTCTTTGATTCCTTTTTCCCATGTATTTTAATTTTTCAATTGTCAAAATTCTTTATTGGTATCCTCTTCTGCTTTATCCAAAACAGGCTTTTTAAAAAAATTACATCTTACTGATTCAGTCATTTAACAAATAGTTCTTGGTGCCAACTCTGGGTCAAGCACCTGGCTATGTCAGTATTCAGGATACAAAGCTAAGTGTCTGTCCTGACCTGATGGAGCTGACAGTCTGAAAAGGGAAAACAGACCAAGGAGGACAAGATTGGATCAGGGTGCTCTGATATGAGTCTCTTGTGTTCAGCAGGGACGCGAAGGCAAGGAGAGCCTGGGAAAAGGGTTAGGAGAGAGGAGGTGATAAATAAGTGTTTCCTAGGTGGAGAAAATGCTGTGTGGCCTTCTGAGAAAAGCAAAAGCATAGCACAACCTGAGGTGCTTGGCCACTCTCAGGATGTAGAGCCAGACGAAGCAGAGAACTGGAGATAAGAACATGAGGAGCAAGCAGAGGTCAGACTTTGGAATGTCGCTGGTGCTTTTCTGGATTTTATCATGTAGTAAATAGGAAATGGTATAGGGATTTTGTCCTGGGAATGATGTAATTCAATATGCAGAAGATATCACTATGGTGCCTGGGTAGAACTTGGGTTGGAGAGAGGTTTAAAAGACATGGTTCCCAAATACACATTCTCTCTTCTTCTGTGAACAAAATCTGTATTTTTCTTGAGAAACCAACCATTCCTTCCCCATGCCCAATCAATGGCATTCAGGTAGGATGACATGACCCCTTTCCCAGCTCAGTTAGGCTTTTGACATAGTAAGAGCCAAGCAGAACTTGTGCTGGACTTTTACTGAAGCAGATAAACAGAGGCTGTTTCTTTTGGCTGAGATGGTTGGAAGCGTGGAACTGAGTTGCCATTTCTATCCACATTGGCAGAACCTGCATCTACACAGAGGGAAGTAGAATATAAGCATGGAGTGACATAGAGTTCTAATTACGTCATTTTATACCTTGGATTGGGCTGTCCCTGAAACTTCAGACTTCTAAATTACATAAATCCATTTAGTTGAACTTGTTGTCACTTTTCCAAGGTTCCTAGCTAACAAAGTGAGGCAGAAGGACAAGTGAGGAGACCACGAGAGTGGTCCAGAGGAGAGCCAAGAAGAGGCCCATCCAAGGCAGTGCCAGCAGTATTGAAGAAAATAGTGACAAAAATAAAGAAACCATGAGGAAGAAACTCAGGATTTAGTGGTTTAATGTGAAGGTGAGGAGAGGAAGCTACCCAGGATGATTCCCAGGATTTTAACTTGATTGCCATGAGGTGCCATTCACCAACATAGAAGAGAGATGAGAAAGAGAAGGTTTAAGGCAGAGGAGAATGAGTTTGATTGTGGATGCGTTGAGTTGGGTTCTCTGGGATCGCCAGATGGAGATGTACAGTAAGCAGTTGGATAATGATTCTGGAAGTCAGAAGAGAAGTCTGGATGAGCTTGAGATAGGAAATAACAAATGTGGCTGGCAGATTCCTACAACTCATGACATCTATTAAAAGACCTAAAGATTCCAAGATGGGAACAATCAATGCAAAGGAACACCAAAATAATTGTTTCTCAAACAAGGTGCAGTTTGGTATAACAGATCTTGTTTTATGTAAATTTTTGTTCAGGACATTTTAACATCTCCAGATACTAGGCACTAAATGCCAAGGTACCTTGCATCCTTTAATCAGTGAGGTGACTGGAAATGCCTACATATAATTCCAAACATCTCCCTAGAGGGGCAGCATCATCTTCCATACACCATGTGAATCACTTTGACTAGTGTGTAAATCTGCATGCTAGCTTGTAGCTTTTACTGTATCATTAGCACAAATATAAATAAAATAGCTTATCTGAGTTTTTTTTTTTTAAAAAGCCACACAATAAGTACAATCCTGAAGAAGCTAGCATGCTTTGCACAGAGTCATCCTGCCTGCCTATTTTTTTGCTCTTTTTAGAACTCCTGTCTTCTCAAACCAATGCTCGAAAGTTCTATGTCCAGTTGCCATTCTCATCTCATGTATCACCTGGAATGCATCATTTTCAAGTGAAAAAGTGTCCACATGTGTAAGTGTCCATGTGCTGTGCTATACCACACATCTAATTTTGTGCCTGCAGACAGGCATCCATAATACAACCTACAAGTTCCATTTCTAAGTTTGAGGAAATGTTGACTATCACTCAAAGTTAACCAATATGGCAATGTGCTTTGAAAGTGAGAATCCAGTAATATAAATTAACATTTATCTGCAAATGAGCAGGTTTTCATGTACCTATGTGTGGGGAATGACATGTAATGTGGGTTTGTAAAAACCTCCGATGATAATGAATATATAAAAGAAGAGTGTGTGATGATTGGCTCCTTGATTCAATGAGTAATAGGTACCTCTCAGACTAATTTGAAAGCCTTCATTTTTTTTGACAAGCTCTTTAATTTTCACAGTACCATGAATTAACTTGTATGTAAACATAGCAATTTGATGAATTTAATGCATTAAATAAAGTGCATTGAATGCACACTATTTCATACACTTGCTCTTGAAGTGAGAATCTCTAGGAAATTAAGTTGTCTTTATCTTCTAAAGCAGAAGCTGCAGGAGGCTGATTTTTCCTCCCATGTCTGTTGGAATAGGAGAAAGTCTGGGAGAAAAAAAAGTCAAGAAGGAGGAAAAGTAACAAAGGGCTAAGGATAGGGAAATGTCATTGTCTGTAGGTGTCATAGCCACACAGGTTCAAGAACAGTTTTCAGGCCTGGAGCCTACTCTGCAAAACAAAGAAGGACACAGAGAAAAAAAAATATTTCCTGATCCAATATACTTGTTAACAACCTAACATCTGGTCAACATTTTGTGGCATCTTCATTAATTTCCAAATTATGCTATCTGTGTAAGTGATTGGTTTCTACTTTGTTTCCCAAATCATTACCACAAAAGCAGATGACTGTGGGCAGCAAAATGAACTGAAAATGTCTTTCTTTCATCACATTTGCTAGTGTGTTCCACAGAGTGATGGAGAGCCAGAAGCTGAATATACTCACTTCAGGTTGTAAGAGAAGGAGAGGAAGAGCCAGGGCATTTTGTTGGGACCTTTGTTTCCAGGGAGGAGGGCTCCTAAGTGCAGACTATTTATCAAAGAGGAGACTGGCTTGTAATTGAGCAGTGGAGAGATTTGGCAACACTTTGGTCTTTATATCTACTTAAAACTTGAAAGAAAGCACAAATATGGGTGTAAAAATAATGTTTTTGATGCCTGCTTAGCAATCTTCTTCAAAGAATTGCATTTGCTTTTTATTCAGCGTGACATCCTCAAAGTCTCATCCCGCACTGGGCAGAATCTTATTCAGAATAGGATGTCACTTGGCAAGGACTTCACCAACAAAAAACCTTCCATGAATTTAAAAAAGAAAAAAAAAAGATTATTTTCAAATGTGCTTCATAAATGAACAAACGGAATTAATACTATCTTGTTACATCACTTGGTCCAAGCACAATTCTCCTTTTATCACCCAGCAGAAACTAGATTTTCAAATCTCATTTCATTTTTTAAGTAAAAAACATGAATAACCATATTATGAGTAGCATTATTAGTATTATCGCACTATTGACAGGAGCAAGACTACATATCAAAAACCTCCTTTTTGTTTTAATTGTAGTGATTTTCTCCCTATTTATTGTAGAGAAAACCAGATAGTCACAAAATCAAGAAACTTGCCAGAGATTACCCAACTAGGAAACGGCAAGGCAAGAATCTAGACTAACTCCCAAGATCTCATTTCTTCTGCTAGAGCATTTCCATAGTTCTCAAATTTCAACATATGTCAGGAATACATAAGAGGCCTTGTTAAAACACAGAGGTTGGGCCCAGCCCAGAATTTCTTTTTCAGTAGGTTTTGGGAATGCAAGAATTTGAATTTTTAACAAATGCCAGGGTGATAGTGATGCTTCTGGCCCAGAAATTGCACTTTGAGAACTTCTGCCATATTGCCTATGTATAGTTCTGGTCATTTTTCTGGTCTCTGAAGCCTGGGTGCCCTTGTACCAAAAAAAAAAAAAAAAAAGAAAAAGAAAAAAAAAATCAGAGTACTAACTATTGTTACCTGACATTGCTTTCTCCAATGTAGTCTGTAAGCAAAATATGGATTCACACAAAAGATGTGAAAGTGTTGGGTAATGAGGCATTACCAAAAACTAATGTTCCTGGTGCTTAACAAGTACACTAACTATGAAAGGCAACAGGATGCTTTAGTCCCAGCAAACTTGCTCCTTCACAAAGTCCTTTGGGGCACACACTTATACTGAAAACAATCTTATCATAAATCCTTATGATAATAAATTTGTATCTTTTGAGGAAATAACCAAATGTCACCTGAAGTTGAACGAACTAAATAATCAAAATGGAACATATAATTTTGGGCTTTAAAAAAGGTGTGTTTTCTTTTTTGTGCTCTTTAGATTAAGTGATAAACTTCCAAAGGAAGAGGTCCAAATTTTCATAGAGTAATGGTGGGTTTCTAATGTAACTGCTTTGGAAAGGGAAAGAATTTGAACCAAACAATTCTAAGATGCCTCAAAATTCTGAAATACACTTCAATAGCAGTCTGGATCCAAGGCAGTCTCATTTCTTATTACTTTATATGGTCAATTGCAGGGTTCACAAATTGCGTAAGGAAACCAGTAATATGGGGGAAAAATTTTTTTAGTACTGGGAATGTATCCAGGGGTGCTTTACACTGAACTACATGCCCAGTCCTTTTATTTTATTTTATTTTTTGAGGCAGGATCTCACTAAGTTACTAAGTCTGGCCTCAAATTTGTGATCCTCCTGCCTCTACATCCCAAATCACTGAAATTATAAGCACGTGCCATCTCACCCTGCTTGTTACATGGAATATCTTTAAGTAAACATTTATTGAAGCATAACAACATACATACAAAAATGTAAGCATATTATAAGCATCTAGCTCAACACAAGTTTAGAATGAACACCTCCATGAGATCTACAGTTTGGGCAATAGAACATTGGCTTCCCAGAAGTCTCCCCTTCCTGTCGCTCCCAGCCACAGCATCTCTTGAGGTAACCACTCTTCTGATTTATGTTACTTATTTTTGAACTTTCAATGCTCTTTTGTGTCTGACTGATATCACTCAATATCATGCTTATAAGATGCTTCCATTCTGTTGATGCAGCAATAATGTGATTCACTCTTGGTGTGATATAATATTTCACTAAATTAACATACCACACTGTTTTATCCTTTCTGCTGTTAAAGGATATTGAATTGTTTCCAATTTGGGGATATTACAAATAGCACTTCTATGAACATTTTGGTACATGTCATGAATGTCTCTTGGTGCCACCCTAGTGCAACCCATACAAGAGCAGAATTGCTAGATCACAGGATACCATTTCAGCTTTAACAGATACTGTCAGAGAGTTTTCCAAAGCACTGTGTCAGTGTACCCTCAAGAGTGTGCGTGACACTGCAGTACATCCTTGCCAGCACCTGACACAGTCTGTATTTTTAAGCCTGTCCATTCTCATGGGCGTGGTAGTGACTTGTAGTTTTAATTTGTATTGCTCTATGGAATGAGTACCCTTTCATCTGTTTAAAGGCTACTTGGTATTCTCTATTGTGAAGGGCCTGTAAAATTCCTGAAAGTAAATATTTTTTCCTACTGATTTGTATGCATTTTATTATTTATTTTCAGGAATTTAAAATATATATTTTGGATATGAGTCAGATGTCAGTAATGTTTTGAAACTCCCCCACGTTTGCGTTTTCCCTCTCTTAAGAATGACTTTTTTGTGTGTGAGGGAGTACCAAGGATTGAACCCAGGGGCACTTAACCACTGAGCCACATCTCATCCCTTTTATTTTTCTTATTTTGAGATAGGGACTCACTAAGTTGCTCAGGGCCTCACTAAGTTGCTAAGGTTGGCTTTGAATTTGAGATCCTCCCTCCTCAGCCTCCCAAACTGATGGGATTATAGGCATGTGCCACCATGTCTGGCCTGATGATGGCTTTTAATAAGGAGTTCTTAATTTCAATTAGCCTGACATTATTTTTCTCCAAGTTTGGTGATTTATATGTTCTATTTAAGTCATCTTTGCCTTTCCTAATGTCAGGGAAATAACTCCTAGTTTTCTTTAAGTATTAATGTTGTACCTTTCACATTTCAATCAACAATCCACCTGTAATGAACTTTTGCCTATGGTGTGAGACAAAAGTCAATATTTGATATTTTTCCCAATTATGAATATTCAGTTGACTCAAAATCAGTTTTTTCAAAAGAGTATTTTCTCCATTGCTTTGCAATGTCACTTTTGTAAGTAAGTATGTGTGTGTGTGTGTGTGTGTGCGCGCACACGCAAGCATGTTTGATTTCTATTCCTTCAATTACTCATTTATTTTTTGGCAAGTACTACATTGTCATAATTACTATGGCTTTATAGTAAGTTTTGACATCTCTAAGTTCCCCAACTTTTTCCTTGTTCAATATTGTCATTGGTTACTTTTGTATTTCCAGATAAATTTGAGAATTAGCTTCTCACTATTGGAAAAAAAAAATTAACCTGTAAGATTTTAGTTGTCATTATAAGAAATCTATAGATATTTGAAGGAAGAGGAAAGAAGTGATATCTTAACTATAATGAATCTTTCAAGATATGAATTTTTCAAGATATGAATATTTTATGTTTCTGTATTTAGACAAGAATTCACTGAATATTTCAAAATAGCCAGCAGAGAGGATTTTGAATGTTCCAAGCACAAAGAGATGATAAGTGTCTCTGGTGGTAGATTTGCCAGTTACCCTTATCTGATTATTGCACATTGTATACATGTACTGACATGCCACACTGTACCTTACAAATATGTACAATTACTACATATCAATTGAAAATAAAAAATACATTAAAAATAAAATTTCCAATAAAAAGAAAATAACTAGATTTTTAATGACTTAATAATGTTTTGTGGTTTTCTGTCTATAAACTACAGTTTTCTTGTACAGTTCTTGGTCAAGTTATTCAAAATAATTTGTTTTATGTTATTGAGATCATATTTTTATTTTGAATTTTATTTTTTTATATACTGTTATAGGAATAGAATTGATTTTAACAATTTAGTTCCCATCTGCAACATGATGTTTGATGTATACTATAGGTTGGGTTTTATAAACAAATTAAGGAAATTTCCCCCTTGTTTCTAGTTTGCAAAGAGATTTTTTTAATATGAGTGTCAAATCTATCAAATGTCTTTTCTATATTTCTTAAGGTTATATGATTTTTCTCCTTTATTTGGTTGCAGTAGTCAAACATTGATTGATTGTCAAGTGTTAAAATGAATTTTACAATTTTTTTTTTTTTTTTTTTTTTTTTTATTTTTTTTTTGCAGTGCTGGGAATTGAACCCAGGGCCTTGTGCATACAAGGCAAGCACTCTACCAACTGAGCTATATCCCCAGCCCCCTGAAACTTTACAATCTTGAAATACACTTAAATTAGTTAAGAATTATTACCTTTTTAATTTACATATTGATGAGACTTGCTAATATTTTGCATTGGATTTTTTAATCTAAAATTATGAGTGAAATTGCTCAGGTTTTATCAAGTTGTTGGTATCAAGGTAATATTAGCCTTAGGAAATAAGTTGGGAAATATTACCTGGAGGAGTTGAGTAAGCTTGGAATTATCCCTTCCTTAGATGTTTGATTGAATGTCCCTATGAAACCTCAAAGGACTGGAGATATCTTTGCTAGTAGGTTTAAGATTGCAGACTAGTTAATTTAATAGGCACAGGATCACCTTTTGGTAAGATGTCATTCTAGGAATTTGACAATTCCATCTGAATTTTCAAATACATTGGCATAAAGTTGTATATAGTCTATTTTTATCACTATGAAATAGGTAGGATTTGTAGTGATGTTTCCTTTTTATTACTTACATATTCATTGTTTTGCTTATTTTTTTTCCTTGCTTGAAAGTTACTAATTATGTTAGTCTTTTCAAGTCTTTGATGTTTGCCTTTCTTCAAAAAATTTTCACAAATTAGAGTATTTTCCAAATCATAAATTCTATAATCACAAATAAAAATGCAGATCAAGAAAAACCTTAAACTACAACGATTAAATAGCAAAACCTAAGGGAAACCCATGAAGTGTGTTATAGACAACACTCTGAAGGGTAAGTTATCAGCTCTTTGCTTTATATTTCCATTTTAGTAACTTTACTACAAAGCACTTGCTACTGATCTATTTTAAAATCTCAAATTCACATTAATCTCACATTAAATTCAGCTTCCTGCTGATTCTGATATCAAATAGTCATTGTAATGTAATGCTTTGTGTCAACTCATACAGAAGAATGGAATGCAATGCAAAAGTTGGGTAACTCCACATTTGTTTTTTATTTTGGTAGTTTATAAACTTATTTTGTACTTTAACTCCTACTTTCTCTGAATTTAATTTGCTGTTATTCCTCTAACTGAGCTGGATACTTACTTAGATAATTGATTTTAAGATGTCCTTATTATTTATAGTTTTTTGTTTGTTTTGCCTTTGTTTTTGTGCTGGGGGTTGAACCCAGGGCCTCACGCACATGAAACACATGCTATAGCAAAGAGCTACACTCACACCTTATGAAGCTTTATTCTCATACCACAAATATTGATGTTTTGTATAATTATTTGGTTAGAAATATTTTCTTATTTCCTAATTTCTATTTTCTCATTTTCTAACGTCTTCTTTTGTTCACAGATTGTGTTGAAGTGGATTGCTTAATTTCAAAACTGTGTGGGATTTTCTAGTTGTTTTGTTATGTTTTTAATTGTTATTTATTGATTTATAGATTTGTTCCACTGTAGTCAATAACCATGGTTTAATTCATTTCAGTCATTCGAAACTATTAAGTCCTGCTTTGTGACCCAACCTATAGTCAATTTTGGTTTAATGTATTGACCTTATATTTAAGTGTTCCTCCTATAAGAAACATGAGTGGGCTTGATTTATTTTAATTCAGCATGATTTTTAGTTGCAATATTTAGTTTATTTATCTTTAATGCAACTATTATTCTCTTTTGGCTTATGTCTGAAATCTTAAGTACTTATTTTCATTTTATCCACCTGTTTTATATTTTTTCATTTGTATTTTTTGCCTTTTTAGGGATGTATCAAGCAATTATAACATGTTTTATCGTCAGTCATCACTTAATTTTTCTTCTTTAACTATTATTTTAGGAATTATTTTGGAAATTACAACATCCTCCCTGACATAATAGAGTCTAATATAAATTAGAATTTTAACTACATGACCAGATAGAACTAAAATCTTAAAACATTTTTAATTCATCCTGCTTCCATATTATTGTAATCTTTAGTTTTTCTACATGTATTGCAAACCTGCAAAGACATTGTTATTATGTTTTTTAAAAGTTAATATTCATCTATATTTAGGAATGTGGATTCTTACTCATTCTTTTGTTATTGATTCCTTTTTGTATTTTGTATTCTTTGCTTTCATTTGGGTTGTACTTTTTCTGCCTAATTCATTTAGTTATTTTTGTTTTAGTGTGACTGTGCTGCTAAAAATTTTCATTAGTATTTCTTTATATGGGCACTGTTTATTTTACTTCACTGTACAAGAATTTTTTTCATGGATAGAAAATTCTAGATTAATGCTTTTATACTTTCCACACTTGGAGGTATAGCTCTATTCTCCTCCAACATTTCTCTTACAAACTTTTTCATTCATCTTACTTTTTCTTTATATGTATATGTGTGTGTGTATACACTCTCTCTCTATATATATAGAGAGAGAGAGAGAGAGAAAGAGATCATTCATCTTACTTTTTCTTTATATATATATAAAGAGAGAGAGAGAGAGAGAGAAAGAACTGTGTTCATATTCCTTTCAACTATATCTGATACCAAGTTTTTTTTATTACTGCTATTATACTTTCCAGTTCTCAAATTTCTAGTTTATCCTCTGTTTTACAGACTCCCACTATCTGGTGAAATTTTCCATCTTGTAGTCTATTTTCTCAGACATATCAATCACAATTCTTAAGATAAAATGTATGACTAATAAATTAAATAGCTCAGACACCCTTAAGTCTGTGTCTATTTTCTGTTTTTTTCCTTGTCTGTCTCTCAATATGAGTGGCAATTTATAAAAGGAAGCCAAAAATTGTGATGGAAATACTTCAAAGCCACCTCCGTGGTGGACTCATGAAACCCTCTGGCAGAGAGTGAGCGGGTCACTGTTACACTCTGTGGAGGTTTAGTCTACTTAGCATTTAGAATGTAGTCAACTGAAAGCCTAAGGTGTCTATTAGTATCATATTTGGGGATTCCAATTTTGTTTTTATCTCCTTCGCACCATGAAACTGCAAAAAATTGACCAAAAAACAACAACCTCAACTTCCAGGATGCTTTTTAGCTGCTTTCTGTCTGGCTTCATGGTCTGTGACTCTGCTTAGTTTAAGAATCAGAAAAAGCCTCAAGGGGAAGACTGTCTGTCGCCAAGTGTGAACTAGGATCTTGGCCTCTCATCACCTGGCTGTGTCTCTCGACTCCAATTTGTCACCTAACTCTGTAAGACTGCCTGTAATTCTGCTTAGCTCTTCAGTTTTTTTCTCTATTCCAAGAATTCGAAAGGTACCCCCAGAAGTAAAGCATTATGTAGAATATTCTTCTCACTACAGCAAATTTCTATTCTCTCTTAGATCTTGATCTCTCAAGTCCTGGGTGTCTTGCAGTCTCTAATCCTTTCAAACAACTATTTTTGCTTATTTTCTTCCTCTTATGGCTTTTTTAGTTGACCTCAATGACACTTTTGGTCTTTTGTAAGCCATACTATCACATTCAGAAGCAAAAGTCTTCAGTGTCATGGAATATCTTTGTTTTATAACACCTTCCTTCATTCCCATGCCAACTCCAGCACCCCTATGGTTATCTGTAGCAGAGAATAATGCTTTACATATCTTTTCTAAAAACATTGCTATCCTAGATTTATTACAACAGATCTCCTATAAAATTCATATAATAAACCTTAAGACTACATCTTTCACGGAGAGGTGTGTGTCTTCATGAGCTACTGTACTGTTTGAGTCAAGGATACATGCAGTCCTAGTCAATGATTGATCCTGGAAGAAGTAGCAGATATTGGCCATTTTTATTTTTATTATTATTATTTTTTGTACCAGGGATTGAACCCAGGAGTGGTTAACCACTGAGCCACATCTCCAGCCCTTTTCTATATTTTATTTCGAGACAGAGTCTGTCACTCACTGAGTTATTTAGTGCCTCACTAAGTTGCTAAGGCCAGCTTTGAACTTGCAATCTTTCTGCCTCAGCCTCCCAAGCCACTGGGATTACAGGTGTGCAACACCGTGCCCAGCTAATATTGGCCATTTCTACTAGGTATGGGATTCTTCTGCTGGGGATCTTTACACCAGTGCTCTAAATTGGACTGGCCTACACTCTCAAGACTGGTATCTGTCTGGGGCCCTTCCTATAGACATTTCCTTCCTTTTGTCCTCCACAGGTGTTAGACCCGCATTACTGTATGGATGCTCTCTCTGTCTTCTCCTGAACCCTCTCCTTTTATCCTACACAAGTTTTACTCCATAAACTTTTGTGTTTCTAACTCCATCTTGATATCTGCTTCCCAAGTGACTTGAACTACATACACTCACATAAATCCTACTCTTCTAGTTACTCCTTCCAAACTTATTGATGATGACTGAAGAAGTATAAAAAATATTCTTTGTTGAAGGGAGGGGAGGAGGTATGGGGGTAGGAAGGATAGTAGAATGAATCAGACATTATTACCCTATGTACATATATAACTATACAGCCGATGTGTTTCTACATCATGTACAACCAGAAGAAGAGAGATTATACTCCATTATATATGATGTATCAAAGTGCATTCTATTGTCATGTATAAGTAATTTAAACAAATTTAGAAAATTTAAAAAAAAAAACTAAATGGGTACATTGTTCATGGAAGATGAATCTTGTAAAGGAAATTTTACATATGATTGACCTAGCTAGAAATAAAAATGAGTTATTTATATATCTGTCTAAAAATCAAAATTATAAATATGCAAAATTAGAATTGTGCTCCCTATCTTAATATAATAAAGTTTCTTGTAATTTGTTTTAAATTTTTTGTTGAACTACCCCACTAACTCCTGTTTTATATAGCATAGTGAGATTTACCTTACTTACTTTCCTCATAACTTGTTTTAGTTAGTTTTTTTAATTGCTGCAACTAAAAGACCCGACCAGCACAATTATAGAGAAGGAAAAGTTTATTTGGGGGCTCACGGTTTCAGAGGTCTCAATCTATACCTTGGGGTTCAATGTGAGGCAGAACATCGTGGCAGAAGAGTGTGGCAAAGGGAAGCAGCTCACATAATGATCAAGAAGCAGAGAGAAAGTCTCTTACTTGCCAGATACAAATATATACCCCAAAGCCACACCCCCAATTTCCACCTCCTCCAACCACACCCTACCTGCCTTCAGTTATCATTCAGTTAATCCCTATCATGTTATTAATTCATCAATTAGCTTAAGACTGTCACAACCTAATCATTTCTCCTTGGAACCTTCTTGCATTGTTTCACATGAGAGCTTTGGGGGGACACCTCACATCCAAACCATAATATAACTCAGTACCGGGCTGTCTTCAAATACAACATCTCTCCTCTACATAGTTTGTTGAGACCTTTTGTTATTACTACTGTTGTTCTCATTGGGAATAAGCATTTATTAATTTCTTCTTTTTATTTATTTTTTTTAATAAGAAAAGTGTATTCAGCATTTAACATGTACTGGAAACTTGGCTGGATTTTCTTCTCAGAAAAAAATGGAGTCCTAAAAGTACAAATAAAAACACTTCCCACCCATCATGTCATGTTCAGTCATTTTGGCATCTCTCCTGCCCATCAGACTACAGATTCCTCCACTTTCCCCAACTGTGCTACAGCCTTTGGCTTGATGTAGCCATGTTCCCTTTGGCTAGGCTATCTGAACTGCTTTGAAATTTTTAGCATTAGTCTTTCCTATTGTCAAACAACACCCAGCCAACTCTGAGTTCTTTTCTTATACCTCTGATGTAAATTGAAGCCAAGGCAGTAGGGTAACATGCCTACAAAGGGGGTCACAGAAGAACTGCACTAACAACAAATCTGAGGAAAAGACTTGTCAGGAAAGAGCTTGAAAAGAAGAAGATACCAGATAACCATCAAAAGCTGATAATTTCCCAAGGACTGGCATTTCCTCTAGAAGCATGGCCAGGGGGAAGTTCTTAATGGCCTGTGGGAAGCTCATAATGGCTTCCAGTTTCCTTTCCATTACCCCTGCTAAAATAACTCTCATTTCAGAAAATACCATTCTCAGTCATTCTCCTCCAGCCCATGGAAACCAGGCCGAACAGTTTCATTATCATTATGTGGCAGAAAGAAAAACTAGGTCTCTGACTAAAATGCCTGCTCCAAGGCAGTTAGGAGTACAAATGGGTCAGTGGCAGTACTGAACAGAGGGTGATGAGATTCTAGCACACTGTGCATCTTCAGGGCTTGCCAATTCCTTTTGTGGTCTCATGGCCAACCTGCACTGCTGAATAATTTTAAAGAAATAGCTGGGCCTTGACAACCAGACTGAGATGAGCCTTTGCTCTTTCACAGTGCCTACCACCAGGGTTCCGATTTTGATTGGTTTACATGGATCAGTAATTTCCTCCCTTCTTGACAGGAACTCCACACTGAAGTCTACTAAATTGTATCTGGTAAAATGTACAATAAAACACAAGTACAATACACTCAAATGAGAAGATGGAAAATATAACTGATAAGCTGAAGGATCTCAAGATAAGGAATTGAAATACCACAAAGAAACAAAGATTGCAGAAGGGCTCTGTGTTCAGAAGGCAAGCACAATTTAAAGCTCACTGATATGTTTTCCCTATCTTAAAGGCACAATAAATCAGAAATACTCAAACCACCAAAGATGAGACGATACTGAAGCAATTTTGCAATCTTAATTACAGCAAACTCTTTCTTTTCCTGCCTTACATCCTCTGTGAATGAGTCAATGCCTCTTTTTCCTTTCAAATTCAGGAGGAAATTTGTGGTTCAGCTAGATAAGAAAAATGTGCAGTATTTATCTGCTCTACTTTCCCACTAAAGTTTGCCTCTAACAAAGGAGAGAGTGTGTGTGCACCAGGAAATGTTCCTGACCAAACTGTGAGGTGACTTTGCAGCCCCCTGCTGCCATCCCTGTCAGAGCTCTTCCTTGTGAGATACCCAGAAGTTCTACTCTCTACTCCCCATCATTCTGACCTGCTGAGGTGTTGATTCTACCAAGCTGTCAGAACAGAGCATGACATTTTGGCCTCCAAACCTTGGCTCACATTCTTTGCCTGGAATTCCCTCCCTGCCCTTCTCCATCTGTTCAATTTCTGCCTATTCCTAAAGGCACATATACCAGACAGGATACTTTTGATTGTAAGTAACTAAAATCATATTCAACCCAGCTAAGGCCGGAAGGGGTTTTGTTAAACCTTAGATACTCAGGCCTTGGAGAGAGCAGGACCTGGTTGATTACAAGGCATCTGGAGCTAGGATCCCAAATCAGTCAAGACTTGACATCTCCCTTTTTCATCCCCAGTACTCTTAGTGGTTCAGTTAAATTCCCTCCAAGAAGCTTTCACATAACATTGGAAATGGCGTTCTGCAGCTCAACTCTTCCCAACTTTGCCAACAGAGAGGAAAGAAGAAAGGAACTCCTTTTCCTTGGGTCAAGTATTTAAATTCTGCGGAAGAACACTGACTGACCTAAATTGGTCATGTGCTCATATTTATGCACTTGGTAAAAGGCCAATATCATCTGCAGACCCCAGTAGGGCAACATGGTTGGAGAATACAACAAAAAGAATTCTCTCAAAGAATTTAAAAGAAACAAAATATAGCTTTTTCCAGAAACAAAAGAACAAGAAGAAGGTGACTTACAGATCAAAAATGGGTGTCCTCCTAAACCTCAGTTCAATTCTGCTTCTAAGTATGACCTTCACATACTTAGACAAGTATCTCTGACTTCTCTACCTATTGTAGTTCCTAGGTGAGGTGTCCCTCAAAAACTCATGTGTGAAACAAAGCAAGAAGGTTCAAGGAGAAATGATTGGGTTGTGAGCGTCTTAACCCAATCGGTGAATTAATCCCCTGATAGGGATTAACTGAGTGATAACTGAATGCAGGTAGGGTATGGCTGGAAGAGGTGGGAATTGGGGGCGTGGCTTTGGGGTATATATTTGTATCTGGCAAGTAGAGACTCTTTCTCCCTGCTTTATGATCATTGTGTGAACTGCTTCCCTCTGCCACACTCTTCTGCCATGATGCTCTTCTGCCTCACCTGAAGCCCTGAGAAATGGAGACTGCTGTCTATGGATTGAGACCTCAGAAACCGTGAGACCCCAAATAAACTTTTTCTCCTTTACAATTGTTCTGGTTGGGTCCTTTAGTCACAGCAGCAAAAAAAGCTGACTAAAACACTACCATAGTCTCCTCATCTATAAAATTAGGGAGTTGGGTTGAATTGAAGGACCCTTCAAGGTCTAGAATTTTATGTGTTTCAAAGTTCTTTCATCGTAAAGGCTTTCTTGAGCAGCCTATATTACTCTCTCCCTTCTCCAAATCACTCAACATTGCTGATGTAACTTTTATGGATGATAAGAGGAAAAAATATTTATGTTGGACTTTATCTTCAGTTAACCATTTGGAATGTTAATTTAGAATATTAAGAGTGTCAAATGTGTATGGCTCTTAAACAGAAGATTCATAAACAAGTTGTTGAATCATGACAAATTATTCATGCAAAGAAACAATGGAGGCAATAAGTGCTAAATAAAAACACCAAGACAAAATTACATTATAAAATAATCACTAAGTAAAGACAGAAAGAGCTGGAAAGAAAGAAATTCCTCTTTTAGTCACTAGGCAAGATGATAATTCGAGTTCAGATATTAAATCTCTCCCAAGATCATCCCCACAGTGGAATGCATGTGATAAGAATATGGGAGAAATTTCACCTCAGTCATGGAAAAAGGAAATTGGACTATGTATGAGATATAAACCTCAAGGAATTTCAGTTAGACATATTGCAGATGGCAACAATGACAAAAGATATTAAGATACCTTCCTGAGTGCCAAATTATAGAAAAGAAGAAAAGATATCAGAAAAGCTTCTGCAAATGTTACAATGGAGTGTTGGCTAAAAACACGGAGAAGACAAGGGATAGATAGAAGCCAATTCTTTTGGCACACATTTCAATAATTTGAGCCAATATATTTACTAGTTGCTGCTGAGTAATTTACATGTTACTGAACAAAACGGATGAAAACTAATAAGAGAGGTTTCTTAGTGCAACCAGGTTCTCCTACCAGGTAGCACATAATAGAGTGAGGATGAAGGCAGACGTATCTGAAATGGAGCCTTGGATGAATTGAAAACTAGATGCATCGAGCTGGGCCCAATGCACTAGCACCACCAACAGAAAAGAAGCTATGCAGAGATGACGTTTGTCTTTTAAAAATGCAGAGAAAATGGAATTTGGGATGAAAAAGAACTCAAGAGATATTGGAAATCAGGAAACAGGTAACAATGATTGGAAATCAGGAAACAGGTAACAAGGGCTCACAAGAATCCATCAGAAAAAAAAAAAGGACAATTATCAAAAATACAATAAAAGCAGACTTAACTGAGGTAAATCAACAGAAATTTAAAATCTTAAAGAACTTCCTGCATGCTGAACAAAATCAATGTAAAGAAAATCACATTCTGGAGAACTGTTGAACCATCAACACAAAAGTTAAAAACAAAACAGAAAAAATAATGTCCTTTTCAGACTCCCTTTTTTTTTTTTTTTTTTTTTTTTTTGTCATATAAAATAAAGCAAGTTTTGTGACATCGAAAGAAAAAAGTTTCAGTCAAGAATACTGTACCCAGACCTAGGGGCTGGGGATATATAGCTAAAAAAAAAAAAAAAAAAAAAATACTACTATATCCAGATCTAAAAATAAATACATAAAAAATCTATGCTTGAGTAAAAATAAGAAAAATAAGAAAAATGTAAAAAGAGCAGACACATTTTCAAATGCCAAGAATCAAAAAAGTTGTAATATGTATAATATGTATTTTTTCTTAAAAAAGATCAATAAAGAGAAAGTAATGGAAACAAAATAACTTGTAAATATGGAATACAAATGTAAATATTGAAAAATTTTAAAAACAAGGACATGAGATCAAAACAACATTAATTAAAATATCATCATCATCATCATCAATAATAAAACAAGAAAAACTATTACGTATGCCAACCAAAATCAAGATGAGAAAATAGGGAAGAAGAAAGGAAGTCAAACTCATCAAATAATATATTAAAAATTGGTGAGATTTATTGTGTGTAAATTATACCTCAATTCATGAAGCTAAATATACGTACAGATATGCATATATATACCGATAATACCATGAGCAACTTTATGCAAATAAGTTCAGATATTTAGATGTAATAGTAGCTGTTTTAAAAAAAACACAACTTTGTAAATTGACAAAAGAAAGTATAAATTTTCTTATGTCTACTACAGAACTCAAAATGTAAAGGTTTCCACAAAGCATTTGACCAAATTCAATGCTAATTCATAATGAAAACTTTTAATGAATGGAGAATAATAGTGAATATCTTTAATCTGATTAAGTATATCTCAAAAGAAAAACAACGAAGACCATATATATTGGTGAAAATTGAAAACCATCTCTCTGAGATCAAGAATATAGAATATAAAACAAGATGACATGAATAAGGGACTCATTTAGATAAATGTAAACAACTTAAAATTTAAATTAATACAAAAATTCTAAGATTGGATTAGAAAATAAGTTCTAACCAGATGATTCTAACAAAAGACACTAAAAAATGGTGCTGATTAAAAATAGGCTTATATTAATACCAAAATAGATTTCAAGTCAAAGACATTAAATATGGTAAAAGAATTATTTTATAATGAAGCATCTCCTTACTGAATATATAGCAACCAAAAAATAGATATAATAAACAAAAATATATCTAATAAACCCTTTTTTAAAAAGGAGCTTGTCAGAGACAATTATAGTAGAAGCTTTAATCTAGCATCCTCAGTTTCTGACAGGTTAAGTAGATAATAAATGAGGACATGAAGCCTTAAATAATTTAAATACTGACCCTGAATTAACAGATACATGCCATGTGTTCTCTATAAGGAATATGCCTTTGTATTTTATTTTTACTTGACAAAAAATTAATTTAAATGATATATATTTGTGGACTACAATGTGATATATATATACATATATATTGATTGATTGATTGAATCAAGCTAATTAATAACACACCAGCTCACAAAATTTACTGTTTTAGTAATTTGGGAACATATAATGCATTATTATTTTATGCCTTCTTTTTAATTGCCTATGAATCACTTACAAAATTTGACTACAAATACAACTTTTGAATTCAAATAGTGGACACCACATGATCCACACGTTCAGGAAGTCAAGGCACTACATCTATAAGCCAGTAACAGGGCTTATGCCAAAAGCCTCAAACAACCTGAGCACATTTTTCAGATGTTGTTGTAAATAACTGTTGAATCTATGAGGACAACATAATTAAAATCAGAGACTGTCTTTAAAATAACAAAATTGATAACACCACC
Source organism: Tamias sibiricus (assembly GCA_025594165.1). Taxonomy (NCBI): domain Eukaryota; kingdom Metazoa; phylum Chordata; class Mammalia; order Rodentia; family Sciuridae; genus Tamias; species Tamias sibiricus. The sequence continues at coordinate 74,976,791 of CM046666.1, forward strand.
TTTCAAAATTTTGGGAATGGGGACAAGAACTGTACTTAGCATTTTCAAAGGAAATTTCTCTATTTCCTGTATTTTTAAAAAATTCTGAATCTTTCTGATTGTTTATTTAGTAATAAGCTTTAGATTCTGACATCTAATTGTCTCTAATACAAGTTGAGAAAGGTTACCCAGCAATGAAATTTAAGAATCAATTAGGCTGAATTCATTTACTAGTTGTAAAAGTTTTCTGGTAGAGTTTTTTGGGTCTTCTAGGTATATTATCATGTTATCAGAAAATAGTGCTAATTTGAGCTCTTCTTTTCCTATCTGGATCCCTTTAATTTCTTTCGTCTGTCAAATTGCTCTGGCCAGAGTTTCAAGTACTATGTTAAATAGCAGTGGTGACAGGGGGCATCCCTGTCTTGTTCCAGTTTTTAGAGGAAATGCTTTCAATTTTTCTCCATCTAAGATAATGTTAGCTTAGGGCTTTGCATAAATAGCTTTTATGATGTTGAGATATGTTTCTGTTATTCCTAGTTTTTCTAGTGTTTTGAACATAAAGGGGTGTTGTATTTTGTTGAATGCTTTTTCTGCATCTATTGAGATGATCATATGGTTCTTATCTTTAAGTCTATTGATGTGATGGCACTTGCCTGCAATCCCAGAGACTCAAAAAGGCTAAGGCAGGAGGATTGAAAGTTAGAGGCCAATGTGGGCAACTTAGTGAGAACTTGTCTCAAAATAAAACATAAAAAGGGCTGGAGGTGCGGGTGTAGCTCAGTGGTAGAGCACCCTTGGGTTCGATTCCCAGTATTGGGAAAACAAAAAAGGAGGAGGAGGAGGAGAAGGAGAAGAAGAAGAAATTAGATTTCTGCAGTTGGCTAGAAATCAGGCCTGGAGATGACCCAGTTTGTGTCCACTGACTGGAAATTGCCATCCCTCAAAACACCACCTTCTGCTCATCACAACTCTCCTTAGATGGGTTTCTTAGCTGCTTAAAAATTTGAAATTGACATATGCCTTTTTAAAAACAAAGCTCTTAGAAGGTATTGCCAGGAGGATGGTTGACAACGGAGTATTAAGCTGTGGCAAGTTTCACACTGCTTTACCCACCTGACCCAAGTTATCTGCAGAGTCCCCCTCTGGCTGGACAGTGATAATGCACATGGGGAAAGGGGAAAGAGTGCATCAGGCTGGACGACTCTGATAACTGGGGAAGTCAGCTGTGGTGTTTGGCCACCCGTCGACAAACACAACAGTCCTGTAATGAAATTCAGTAAGTACAATGATAAGCAAGTTTCATCTGCACCATTTCAAAAGAGGAGTTTAAAAGTCTGAATCGAAGAGACTCTTTTACACTCCATTGAAGGCAATAATCTTAGTATCAGACAGGGCCAAATTTTCTCTGAACGATTTAAAATGAGAAAATGCTTCTGCTTCTGGAATATCTAATATCCCCATGCTCGCCTAAAGTCTGTAAAATGCAGGCCACCTCGTCCTATTTCCATAGAGATCACAGAGAGTAGGCCCCTGAATCCATAGACTGCTGTTTCCCTTCAAGGGACAGCTCAGCACTGTTACCTACACTGGAATGAGGCCTTGGTATAACAAGAGATTTTCAGAGTAGAAGGGTCTGAACATGCCTTAAAACGTGATTTGCCTCAGAAACCCTGAGTCAAAAGATAGAAACAAAAATAGAGTGGTGACCAAACACTTTGAAATTTAACAAAGGCAAATGGTAAATACAGTGATTCTGTAATTACAGAAATGGGAATGAAAATCAGCAGCCTTCGTTAGGGGAAATAAGGGAGTACCTGCTTTTGCAGAACAAGCCTTAGTTTGCATCCAAGTTTGTGAACCAGATTCTATCTTTTCAAGCTTTATAACTCGGTACTGCTTAAAAACAAAACCAAGCAAAATTTGATTTCAAAATCAAATATTCTGGCATCTTAGCAAACTCTTTCCCATGTTCCAATGAATTATGTGACATTGGTAAATAGTGTCATACTGTGCCTTGGATTTTCCTACTTTTTATCTTTGAGTTTTATAATTCCTATGAATTCTGAATTGTGTTGTTACTTTATCGCTGTGAAAGATAAATATGTTAGTAGGCTAAGCCTACTGGGACTAACAGTCCACATTTTGTAGGAAATTAGCTGAAATCAGTGATTCAAGTTTGATCTTGGCAAGGTTTTCATTTCAAAAAATGTTAATTTGGCTAATACAGCAACTAACTGAAATCTCTGAGACAATGAATTTTTATGTTTGTCTTTTGACTTATAGTTCTTTCCATTGCTTTATCCATTTCTATCCTTGGAAACTATGGAAAGTGATTCTAAATGGTTTCTACTCATTAAGCTGAAAATTGTATAATTATATTGCAAAATAACTAGTAATGAATTTAATGTGTCTTCTTACATTCTCACGGCACTGAGTGAAAATAAGTATGTCATGAAAAAGGAGGAAGGTCTTAGAGATGGCTGTACTATCTACCTGTTACCATGTTGACACACTAACTTATATGACAAAAGTGCCAGACTTGTGCCCAAAAGTGACTTTATTTTTGTCTTGTGTGTCACTTCAAATCCTCTCTATGGAAACTTTTATTACTTTTCCTTTTCTCTTGATGAAAATTGGGGCAAGCGCGATACTTTTTTCAGTTTTTTTGTTTGTTTGCTTGTTTGGTTTTGTTTTTGTGGCGGTGCTGGGGATTAGTGCAAGGCAAGCACTCTACCAACTGAGCTATATCCCCAGCCCTCAGTTCATTTTTTTTTAACAGCTTTAATAATAAAGTATAATTTATACACCATGAAAATAATCCATTGTAAATGTACAATTCTGACATTGTTCATAAATTCATTTAGTGGGTTGTACAACCATGACGACAATCCAGTTTTAGAAAATTTCTAGGACTCTCCTCAAATTCCTTCAATCCATTTTCAATGAATCCCTGATCCCTCTCCAGCCCCAGGAAACACTGATCCATGTCGTCTCTAAAATTTTGTCTTTTCCAGACACTGTATAGAAGTAGAATCATACAATGTGCTGTCTTCTGTGTCTGGTTTGTTTCCCTTTTCATAGTGCTTTTGAGTTTCATCCTTGTTGAAGCACGTATGTTCCATGTTCCATGCCTTTTTATTGCTGAATAGCATTCTATTCTCTGGCTATGTTTTATATACATATTTGCCAATCAGTAGATATTTAGGTTGTTTTCACTTTAGGCTGTTATGAAGAATAATGCTGCAAAAATTCACTTATTTGTGTAGACGTGTATTTTGATCATTAATTGACCATAAAGAATTAGTTTGGGGAACCCCAATCTGGTCTCATTGATCCTTACACCAATACAAGATTTTCATGATTACTGTAGCTCTATATTAAGTTTTGAAATTGGATAAGTCCTCCCAGTTTCTTCTATTCTGAAATTGTTTTGGTTAGCCTAGGTCCTTTGCATGTCCATATAAAGTACTGGATCATAAATCAACTAGAGTAATAGACCCCCCATAACTATGAAGGATATGTTCCAAAACCCCCTATGGATGCCTGAAATCACAGATAGTACCAAACTCCACATATACTGTTTTTTTAATTAATTTTTTATTTGTTTTAATTAGTTATACATGACAGTAGATGAATTTATGCACTGTGATATGTCATACATGGATGGGATATAATTTCTCATTTTTCAAAGTGTGCATATTGCAGAACCATATTGGTCATGTAGTCACATATATACATACAGTAATAATGCCTGTTTTTTCCTATACATAAATACCATATTAAAGTTTAATTAGGTACAGTAAGAGATTAACAACAATAAATAATAATAAAACTTATTATTTTATAATGATAGCTAGAATTAGAACTAGATAATAGCTAGAGCTAGAACTCATGGATCTGGGCTAACAATATTCTCCAAAGAGTTTCTCCTTTTCTCAGGGAACCCCCGCCCTTGATTTTAAGGTCTGCCAGCTGATTCAATCTAGCCTATCAACATTGTCTTCTATAATCTCTTTTACTTAAAATTTATTATGGACATTGCATACATCTGAAAACTTCCTTCAAAGCAACATCTAAATAATGTTTGATTGAATAAGTGGGGACTATGAGCTAGCAAACTTGACACATTAAACAAACATAATTAGGTTATCAATTTTTGCAATTAAAGTCTGCTGGTATTTTGAAAGGGATTGTATTGACTCCTAGTTTTCAGTGTGGAAAGATTTTTAATTACTAACTCAATTTAAAAAAAAATATTTATAGTTGTAGATGGACACAATACCTTTATTTGTTTGTTTGTGTGTGTGTGTGTGTGTGTGTGTGTGTGTGTGTGTGTGTGGTGCTGAGGATCAAACACAGTGCCTCACACATGCTAAGCAAGCGCTCTACCACTGAGCTACAAACCCCAGCCCCACTAACTCAAATTCACACATAGACTTATTTATATTTTCTACTTCTTCTTGCATCAGTTTTGGTAACTGATGTTTTTCAAGGAGCTTATCTTGGTTGTCCAATGTATTGGCATTTAATAGTTCATGATATTCTGCTATAGTTATTTTTATTTCTGAAGTGGCAGCAATGGTACCCTCCTTTCACTCCTGATTTTAATTTTGTGTCTTCTCTCTTATTTTCTCTGTCCTTTAGCCACAGATTTATCAATTTTGTTCATCTTTTTAAAGAATCAATTTGTGGTTTCATTAGTTCTCTATTATTATTCATTTAGTCTTATCTTTCTGTTTCTATAACTTCCACTCTTTGTTATTTGATTCTTTATGCTTGCTGTTATTTTGCTCTTCTTTTCCTTTTAAGTTGGCTGCTTAGATTATTAGCTTTTGAGACCTTTCTTCTTTTCTGATAGGTTTTTAAAGTTATAAAATTTTTGCTCAGTATTACTTTGGATTCTTTCATATGCTTTTATATTTGTTTTTGCCTCATTCAGTACAAAACAATTTTTAGTCTCCCTTTTGATTTCTTCCTTGACCCATAGATGTTCAGAATTATGTTAATTTCAAAATACATTGGACTTTGCCAGATGTCTTCCTTTTTATTGTTAATCTCTAATATACAATTCTTCTCTAAATCAGCATATGGTTTAATCTAGAAAATTTGTATGTGCACTTGAAAAGAATTTGTATCCTCTACTCTTCAGATAGGAGTATTCTAGAAATGTTACATCAAGTTGGCTGATACTTTTATTGAAATCTTAATATATTCCTGTTGATTTTTTAAGCTTTTTGTCTAGTTATTCTATAATTTTTTGAGAACAGTCCATTGAAATATTCAACTATTATTGTTAAATTGCCTCTTTTTCCTTTCATTTCTGTCAGTTTTTGCTTCATGTACTCTGGGGTTCCACCGTGAGGAATGCAGACACTTTTAATTTTTATATCTTCTTGGTGAAATCTCTGTCTTTGAAGTAGTATATTAGTTCACCCACAGTGACACATTATTGATATCCTTGTATTAAACAGACAACTTTGCCATTTGATTCATCTGTCTAGGAGTATTTTTGCCCTTCTCATCTTCCTTTGCTATCTTATTTTGTGTTGAGTAAATATTTAAATGTTTAGCCCAGGAGGATGGAATAAAAAAAAATAGTTTATAAAAGAAAAAAATGATGAATTGGATTTCATCAACAGTAAAATTGTTTTTGTTTTGTTAAAATATTTTGAGAAGGTAAAAAACAGATTTATAAACTGGGAGAAAATATTAGCAATCTATATATTTAACGATGAACTTGTATCTGGAAAATATAGAGGTATTTCAAAACTCAACAGTAAAAAGAAAAATCTAATTAGAAACTGGGCAAAAGACATTTAACCCAAAGAAGGTGCACAAATAAGTACACAAAAAGATGTTTAGGGGCTGGGTTTGTGGCTCAGTGGTAGAGCACTCACCTACATGCATGAGGCACTGGGTTCGATCCTCAGCACCACACAAAAATAAAATAAAGAAGCCGGGCGCGGTGGCACACGCCTGTAATCCCAGCACTTTGGGAGGCTGAGGCAGGAGGATCGTGAGTTCAAAGCCAGCCTCAGCAATGGCGAGGCACTTAGCAACTCAGTGAGACCCTGTCTCTAAATAGAATACAAAAAAAAAGGGCTGGAGATGTGACCCAGTGGTCAAGTGCCCCTGAGTTCAATCCCCGGTACCACAAAAAAATAAATAAATAAATAAATAAATAAATAAATAAAATAAAATAAAGATATTGTGTCCACCTACAACTAAAAAATAAATGTTTTTAAAAAGATGTTTACCATCATTAGCCATTAGGGAAATTGAAAGTAAGAGCACAACACTATATTACTACACACTTATTAAAAATAGCTGAATTAAACACCAAAAAGCTGAACAACACCAAATGCTAACAAGAGTGCAAAGAAACTCGATCTCTCATACATTGCTAATGGAATTATAAAATAGCATGGACTCTGGAAAACAGTTTTCTACTTTCTTATGAGACTAAAGACGCACTTATCAAACCACCCAGTAATTCTCAGGCTTTATCCTAAAGAAATGAAAAGTCATATTCACACAGAAAAAAATTGTACATGAATGTTTATAACAGCTTTATTTAGAATATCCTCAAACTGGAAACAACCCAGATATATATCAAAAATTAAATAATTAAACAAATTCTAAAAGAACCACACAATGGAATATTATCTATCAATGAAAAGAAACAAATTATTGATTTTGCCAACAACTTGGGGGATATAAATGCATTATACTTTACAGGGGAAAAGGACAGTTTCAAAAAACAACATGTAATATGATTGTATTTATATGACACCCTCAAGTTGACAAAACTATAGACATGGAAACAGATTACTGGTTTCCAGAGGACAAGGATGAGGTCAGGACTATATGTGACCATAAGAGGATAGTACGTTGGAGTTTCTTCATGGTATAAGAATACTCCTGTATTCTGATAGTGATGGGGTTACACAAATTTATACTTGAAATCAAATTGCATAGAGTACACACACATATAACACAAGTACATGTAAAATCTAATGAAAACTGAATAAGATTCATAGTCCAGTTAACAATATTATACCAACGTCAATTTGCTGGATTTTTAGATATATTTTACTATAGTTATATAAGATGTTACTATGGGAGAAACTGGTTGTAGAGTATAATAGACACTATGTAGTATTTTTCTATTTTTTTTAACCATCCTGTGAGTCTACAATCAATTCAAACTATAAAGTTGAAAACAAAATACATATTCATACATATCCATTAAAAAATATATGTTCCAATATATTAATCTATGCTTCAATTTTCATCTGAAAATAATTCTTCTTCCTAAAGGAAGAATTTCCTCTTCTCCTATACTGATAAATTGATCTCTTTCTCAGTGATAGTCAAGGTTGGAGAGGGGAAGAAAAGGAAGAAAGAAAGTAGAACAGCTCTGAGTTGTTCTGTACTAGGATGGCCTCATGTTCTTCAGGCCTGGCAGGTGTTCATAGTGGATGCTCCATCACCAGCACTTCCACATCCTTCTTCCATGCCCTGTCAGTCTTGCAGACAAGTTCTTGAGTAAAGGCAGTGCCTCTTAGTTGCAGACATGCCAGTCTCTTTTCTACTTCTGCTCCCACTGGTACTTCCCACAACTTGTGAAGGCCAACACTCTGGAAGGTCTACCCTGGGCAGAATTTCTTTTAAAGCAATTTAAGACCACCATGCTCTGTGATTTCCACATCTGGTGACTGGAATTTCTGATCCTTTGATCTGCTGACAAAAGCAGGTGCAATCAACTCTGTGGCAATGGGACATTTGAACTTTTCATATATGAGTTGGTCCTCAGTCCTCTCTGCATCTTCCCTGACCCCACTTGGAAAGTTTATTCTAGAGTATTCATACTCATAGAATACTTATAATATCATGAACAGTAAATGCTACCAGTACCTCAGCAAAGTAATTTATTTCATCTGATATCACTGCATTTGATCTTTAAAATCAAGCCCAATGGCTAGTTGAATGAGTGCTAATTGCAACTTGTCTGATTCATTTCTCATACCTCATAGAGAAACAAGGCAGTATCTTGAATTTAGATTTAGTGAACCATTCTTATTCAGGCTACAAAACATGCCACCAATCCTGAAATGCAAATGCAGCTCTGGGCCACTCTACCACTACAGTTTAGCAACCAATTAAACAAATACATGCAAACAAATCAATCTTCACTAGACAAACTTCACATAAAAGACAGATCTTTATAGAGCCTGAAGACTGCCACGGAGCTCTGCAGCTTGGGCAATACTCTGGAAAATGACACACTAATCAGAAAAAAAAAAGTTATAGCAAATGATCCAGCAGAGCTTGAGGGAAACTAGCAGGCAGAATCCTAAATTGGATATGTCACATTTTGGCAATAGCAGCCACTTGTGATTAGTGTGGAACAAGACACCAACAGGCTAAAGGGCCCACAAGAAGCCAAAATAAGTGGAAGACAAATGAACCTCAAACAAAGGATGAAAATGAAGACAGCTCAATCACTGTGGCCTTCCTTGTTTTGTTGGCAGCTCCACTACTCTCCAAAATACAGTCAGGCTCAGACTCATTTTTCCCTCTTTCCTCAACTTCCCACTATGACTCTTTCTGTCCCCGAGTTTACCTTCTGAAGCCTGCCACCAGCCCCTGCACTAGGACTTGTCCTCTCAGACCTGGGTTGTGGCCTTCATTCCCTAACTGGTGTCTGTATATTCCATCTGCTGCCTCCATTTTCTCCTGTGTAAAACACCAAAAGAAACTCCCCCAAGTGACATTTTCACCTTGTCACTTCTGGGGTGAAGAACTTACTGCTTGCTCATTGGCTACCTAACTGTTCACAACTCTTCAGCTAAACTTCAGAAGTAAAAGCAGAAATCATTCTCTAAGAGTCTTCTATTGCAGACTCCAGGGAAACCATGAAAACCTAAGCAAACTTTAATGTTTTCTGGCATTTCTCTGGACCAAGTCAGGGAGAAAAGTAAGATATTTTGCCAGACAGAGAGGGACTTCAGGGTCTCCAGTTCCTACCACTTCGGGGAAGACACAGTGCATGCTGATGGCACAGAAGGGAATGGGTCTGGTTCTAGCCAGGATGGGATCTCCCTACCTGGCCTGGGGCTCTGTATTTAGACAGGCAGTTCCAGCACATAGAGCAGCTATAGCACAAGTGCTTGTTATGCTGTCCACTGTCTGAGGACATTCCTAACAGTTGGCACTAACACCCTCCTTCTCATAGCTTGAGAAGCTCTGAATACACTGTCTATCCCAATGATGAATGACTAAGTACTGGCATTAATTTAAGGCTAAAGCCAAATAACACCTGTAGTGGGTTTAATAGTTTCCCCCAATTAGATGTGTCCAAGTCCTAATCCCCTTATCTGTGAACCTTTTTGGAAATAGGGCCTTTACAGAGTAATCAAGTTAAGGACTTACAGGTGAGAACATCCTGGGTTTATGGTAGGCCCCAAGTCCAATGATCGGTGCCTTTGAAAGAAAAGAGAAAGAAATATGTGAGACCTGAGAGACACAGAGAAAGTGGCCATGTGAACGCAGAGGCAGAAACAGAGGCTATGGAACCACAAGCCAATGAATACAAAGGGTCCCCAACACCAGAAGCCAGAAAAGAAGCATGAAAAGGAAACTTTCTCAGAACCTCTGAAGGAACCAGTCCTGCCTGACAACTTGATTTGTGACTCCTGGCCTGGAACTTTAAGAGAATAAATTTCCATTGTTTTAAGTTGTCAAGTTTGTGATAATTTGCTATGGCAGCCATCAGAAACTAATTCACTTTTTAGAGATAGGATTAAATCTGAACTACAGTATAAAAAAAAAGTAATTATTATTTTAGTTGTATTGTTGAAGTTTTAGAGTCAAATTTGAAATTTTTACTGTGATAGTATAGGAAAAATAATTTCTCAATTGTATTTTATCTGTGGTCATATAGTACATATTCAGGATATGAAGAGACATTTTCAACTTAGGTTAGTATGAGAGCAAGATTTCCAAATTATTAGTTTTTCCCTCCTATAATTGTTTTTATTTTCTTCAAATTTGTTTTATGTGTTTATATAAGGTGATTTATCATGGATGTCACTGTACCTAGTTTGGGAGTTGAAAGTCAACTTTAATTAGCAAGATTGATATTTATTTTCAAGTGACTTTTAAAAATAACCTCTGAAATAGAATTTTAAAGATTTACATTCTAAATGGAATTACTTACTTAAAATTTTTAATTAAATGTAGCTCTCTAAGGTTATTTTTATAATAATATACATATTATTATACCAATAATTCTACCAAAATTATAACGTAAAGCCTATCTTTATGGTGAGCTATTAGAAATATAATAAGCCACATATATAATTTTATATTGTCTAGTGATCACATTAAGAAAGAGTAAAAAGAAGCAGATAAAAAATTAATTTTTTTTTGTACCAGGGATTGAAGCAAGGGGTGCTTTACTACTGAGCCACATCCTCAGTCCTTTTTTCCTTATATGTTTTGTTTAGAGACAGGGTCTTACTGAGTTGCTTAGGACCTCACTAAGTTGCTGAGGCTGGCTTTGAACTTGCAATCCTCCTGCCTCAGCCTCCTGAGCCACTGGGATTACAGACATGCACCACAGCACCTGGCAACATAAAAATTAATTTTAATAATATATTTCACATAACCCAGTAGATTCAAACTATTACTATTTCAGCAAGTAGCCAAAATAAAATAATTATTGAGGTATTTTGTATTCTTTCTTTTTCTTTTTTTGTTTGTTTGCACTGTCTTCAAATTCCAGAGTGTATTTTATTCTTACAGAAACCTCAATTCAGACTCGCTCCTATCATGTCTTCTATAGTCACATGTGGTTGTGAGCTACCATATTGGTCTGCACAGCCGTAGAGACTGCTCTTGGTCATTCTACACATTTTTATATTGGATGACGACTTCCAGGTACACCAATGACTTTGTGACAAATTTCAAGTTGACAATATTTTATTAAAAATATTACAGAAAATAAAGTTGCTACAGGTAAGAAAATTTCTGTTGCTATGAAGCAATCTTTGCTCATCCTTTCAAGATTAACTACATTTTCTTTTAAATTCTATTTTCTAATAAGAAATCAGTTCAAGCCAAAATATATTTGGATTTATTCCAACAAGTTTCTTTTTGGGAATTATCAAAAGATCATTAACAAATAATTATTTTAAATGTAGTAGTCCAAGACTTAATGGGTATAGAATTGCAGTTTTGCAGGATAAAAAATTCTGAAGATGGATGGTGGTGATGGTTGCACAACAAGGCAAACATACTTAATGCTCATGAACTAGACACTTAAAAATGGTTAAGATCGTAAATTTTATGTTATTTGTGTTTTACCCCCCACCATACACACACATGCGTAAGACAGAAAATAAAATCCCACTTTTCTAATAAAGATTCTCCAACTCACATGCAATATTTCCCCTCTGGATTTCTGAATACCTGCATAAAGAATAGGATATATTTCTACACCCACAAATTTTATTTCTTCCCATAGTTTCAGCCTTGTTGGCCAATGAGGTTTTTTTAAATACTTTTTTTAATTGTAGATGGACACAATACCTTTATTTTATTTATTTTTATGTGGTGCTGATGATCAAACCCAGTGCCTACATGTGCTAGGCAAGCGCTGTACTACCGAGCCACAACTTCATCCAGCCTCCTCCAATGAGTTTTGATCAGACTAGTAACTGTAGTCTATACAATGTGGCCATTCATTTCTCTCTTTCTTCCCCTAAGCACTATCTAACCCACAGGGCCTTGAGAACCCACCTCAGGATCCTGGAAAAGCAACAATGTGCAATGACAAATACATAGACTGCATAATCTGACCCAGAGTCACAGAAAATGGACTTAATAATTTCCTGGGTGCTGACATTTTCTGTACCATACCTTTCCAACAGTCCCTGGCAACATAAACTAGGACAGATGAGTGCCTGTCATCATCAGCACTTGGTGGATCACGCTGCATCTACTGAAAAGTGTATATGCTGTGCCAGGAATGTATTCCCAGACCATGTGAGCATCATCGTGCTCAACCTAAGTTCAAGCTGCGTGACTGCTTTTCCTGGTATGTCTAAGAACACTGAAAAAACTGGAATAATCACATAGAATAAGAAGTCCAAAAGGTGCTACAGACTCCCTGGAAGCACAGAGTCACAGGATTCCTGGAGAGCTCCCATTACCCTGCACTTGGTTTTGGTTTCATTTTTTGCCACCATCTGACCCTGGAACTGGCTTTTGTCCCAAACCAAATCTTACCTCTACTCAAGCTCATACATAAAGTCGGATTTTTCTGGGTAAACAGAAATTGAAGATGTTTTAGGATGGGAAGCAAAAGGCCCAGTGGCTATCCACCTCCAAAAAAAAAAATGAGACTTAGTGACTTGGTTTTGTTTAAAAGAAAGAGAAACTTTGTTAAAATGTAAAGTGACATCTTTGATAGCAATAGAGGAAAGGGGAAAGGCAATAAGAACACCAAAATTCACCACTCTCTCAACTTATTAGGTGAGCAGGCAGGAGGGGGCACTTTGTACATTTCTTGACCAACTTTCAGCTTTGGGAATAGCTTACTTGAAGGAGAGCAAAAGACCCTTTCAAAGTAAGATGAAAGGAGATTCTCACATACTGATGAAAAAATAAAGCAAGAACTCAGGGTGCCAAACCCATCACACCAGACCCTGGAAGAATATGTGTTTCAGCCAGGCGCGGTGGCGCACGCCTGTAATCCCAGCACTTTGGGAGGCTGAGGCAGGAGGATCGCGAGTTCAAAGCCAGCCTCAGCAATGGCGAGGCACTTAGTAACTCAGTGAGACCCTGTCTCTAATAAAATACAAAAAAAAAAAGGGCTGGGGATGTGATCCAGTGGTCGAGTGCCCCTGAGTTCAATTCCTAGTACCAAAAAAAAAAAAAAAAAAAAGAATATGTGTTTCATTAGGATCTCTGGCAACCCTTGATGTGCAGAAGTATATGCACAGGAAAAAAAAAAAAAAGAGTTATATCCATCTTATCCTTCTATTGAAACTTTTTATGTTATAATATTTGTATAGTATTTGGAATAAATAAAAATATTTATAAGCATAAAGAAGAAAGTAAAAACTGCCATAATCCTACTAGCTAAATAATTGTTGTCAATATTTTCAGGTACAACTATTTTTCTAAAGAAATGGACCAATATTTTATATATTATTACTTGCTTTATTTTTCTACTATTTCAAAATTAAGATATATTTTGCAAGCAAAGTGTGTCAATTATCTACTGCTGCATGAAAAAGGACCCCCCCAAATAGCAGCTTATAAAAACAACAAACATTTATTAACTCCCATAGTTCCTGTGGGTCATGAATCTGGCAGTGGCTAAGTTGGGTAGCTCTAGCTCAAGGTCTCCCATGACATTACAGTGAAGGTATCAGCCAGCCTGCAATCACCTGAAGACTGTTCTAGCCATTTTCAAGCTTCCTGCTTGATTGTTGGTAGTTTCCAGCTACTTACTGGTTGTTGAAGTATTTTCATTTCTATTCACAGGTTTGAGTGGACTCAAGACATATTTTAGTCAGTTTTGCTTTGTCGTGACAAAAATACTTGACAAGAACAATGTAGAGGAGGGAAAGTTTATTTTGACCCATAATTTCAGTCCATAATGGGCCAATTCCATTGCTCTGGGCCCAAGGATGATGCAGAACATCATGGCAGGAAGGAGTGGTGGAGGATTGCTGCCCTATTCATGGAGGCAAGGAAGTGGTGGTGGGTAGGGGGAAGGGGATGCAGGGAAGGGACCCACCTCCTTCAGCCACATACCACTTCCTTATAGTTACCACCCAGTCCATTCAAACAAGATGGACTGGTTAGGCTTCAGCGCTTGCAACCAATCATTTCACTTCCAAAGTTTCCTTCATTAACACGGAGCTCTGTGGGGGATGCCTCATATCCAAACCATAACACCATGGCAGCAAGCCTCCTCAGAGCAAGTGATCCAGCAAAGAGTGTGAAGCAAGACCAAAATAGGAGCCATATTGTCCCTCATAACCCAGTATCAGAGGTTTTATACATCACTTCTGCTGTGTCCTAGGGATCACACAAAGCAAGCCTGGTATAATGCGCACGATATGAAAGCCAAGAGGCAGGGATAATGGGGGCCTTCTTAAAAAGGTTTCCAGAAATAAAATGCACAGATCTTAATGTACACATGATGAGTTTTGACAAAGGTACACACTCATGCAACCATTACCAATCACAAAATATTTCTGTCAGGCTGGTTTTATCCATGCCCTTCTAGTTAATCTCTGCCCACCTTACCAGCAGCAACCAAGTTTTGAATATTTGCACCATAGAATTGCATTTATTTTTTCTTGTTTTCCCCATAAATAGAACCAATTAGTTTGCACTCTTTTCTGCTGGCATTTTTACTCAGCACTGTCTCTGTGGGTTCGTTGATGTTGTTAAATGCATCAGTAGTTCATTCCTTTGTATTGCTGACTAGTTTTCTACAATATGAATGAATATTTGCCACAAATTGTTATTCATTGATCTGTTGACAGACTTTGAGGTGTCTCCAGCTTAAAGTGGATAGGACTAAAGCTAGTGTGGATGTTCTCATACATGTCTTTTTGTGGACATATGTTTTCATCTTTCTTAGGTACAAACTAAGAAATTTTATTACAGGGTCATGGGGAAGACACATATTTAATTTTATTTTTAAAATTACCAAAGAAATTTCCAAAGTGATAATACCATTTTACACTTCCATCATCAATTTATGAGAGCCCCAGTTTTGCATCTATCTATTCACCAACATTTAATTTTCCATTTTAGAAGTTGTAGTGATGGATGGGTCCATGGTAACATCTCATTGTGGTTTTCATTTGCATTCCCCACCCCAGCATCTAATATTATCTTTTCAAGTGATATTGACCACTGGTATATTTTCTTTTCGTAGAACATCTCCTCAAATCTTTTTGCTTGATTTTTAAAAAATAGATTGATGGCGTTATTGACTTATTCTGGATATAAGTACTTTGCAGATATAAGGACTGCAAATATTTAACCCCCATCTATTGTGATAACTTTTCATTTTCTTAATGGTGTCTTTTTATAAGAAGAAATTTCAATAGTCTAATTCATTATTTTATAGCTAGTACTTTTGTGATTTATCTAAGAAACTATTACCTCTCTCAAAATTGCAATACTATAGGGCTGGGGATATAGCTCAGTTGGTAGAGAGCTTGCCTTGCATGCACTAAAGCCATGGGTTCAATCCCTAACAAACACACAAAAAAATGCAATATTATCTAATTATTTCTTTTATATGCTTTGTTATTTTAGCCTTTACGTTTAGGTCTACCATCCCTCTTGTACTACTTTTTCAGTATTTATACTGTGATGTGGGGGCTGAGATACATTTCTTTCCTCATAAGAATATCTGGTTCTTCTAAGATTATCTGTTGAAAACGTTTTTATTTTCCTCTTAAATATGTTGTGCCTTTGTTGAAAATTAACTGATTCTGTATATTTTATTCTGTTTCTGGTGTCTTATTTGATTCCACTAATAGGTGTGTCTAAACTTACCTAAACCAATATCACACTATCTTCATTACTGTACTTTACAGTCCATCTTGATGTAATCAATTTTAAACATGAAATAACATCATGAACATCCTTCTAAACCAACAATTCTATTCTGACATCTTCAGTGTTCATAAATGTATAGAGCTCTATTTTCTAAAGTATACTTTATGAAAAAAATTTCTTGTTGTTTGGTTAACCTTTATATTTTTAAAACTCATGGTAAACATCATTGATGTTTTTCTAAACTATTTGCCAAGAATAAATTCTTAGAAATTGAAGTTCTAAATTAAAGTGTGCCCTGATTCTTAAAAAAGAGTTTCATACGTATTGCCAAAGGCTGTATCAGTTAACACCTGCCACCAGCAGTATACAAGAGAACCAATACTGTATGTTATCATTTAAATTAAAAATTGCTGTGTAATTTTAATTGATAGACAACACTAGTGTATCATCACTATTTTAATGTGCATTTGTAATTACCAATAAAGTTGAAAGAATATTTTATGCATATTAGCCATGTAAATGGTTGTACAAATACATATTTCCTCTTCTTTGATTTGCCTGTTCATATTATTTGGTCATTTTTTGTTTGCCTTTACTTCTCTCATAATGGATTGTGGTCAAAGCTAATTGTACCCTCAATGTAGAAGTCCTTTCAGGCCAATTACAGTATAATTTAATATAATTTTTTTCTAGAAAAAGTGAAAATGAAATGAAAACATGGAAGAAATGCTATTAAATGTCCCTGTTAAAATGATTTAACTATTAGCTCATTTTCCTTATATTTGCATGAAAGTCAGGCTCTGCTTCTTCAGGGCCTTGGCACCACACTCGCCATATCCAGATGGCTTCTGACTTCCTATTTTGCCCTTGCTTTGGCCTAAAAACTTGTCATTTCCGTACTCTTGGCCTGTTCCTTCTAAATGTGTTCTTTGCCACTCCTTGGGTGTTCTTTTCAAATTTCTCCCAGAAATTCTTTTCACCTATCAAATCAAAGTCTTTGGCCAAGATACCCTTACTACCAACCTTTCCTTATCAAAAAAAAATTAAATGTAGAAAAATTACAGGGGGTGGGGAGACTTTTTAAAGAACACTCAAAAATGTTAAAGGGGAAAGTTTTGTATCACTTACTCAACTGTTGTGCCTGCTTCTCTTAATCACTTGAGCGTCATCGTTTAGCACAGGAAATTTCCCTCCGAACTCAGTACCAGGAATAGTTATGCTCTTGAGCAGCTGGTTTGTTTTCACTTATGGACCTCATGAATCATTTAACCGATCATGCTCTCCTGAGTTGGCTGCTAGAAATCACAGAATCAGATTTGTGGTCCATCTGTAGCAAGTGGATTGCATCTCAGGACATACTTTCTGAACATGAATCTCACTGTTAATTTTCATCATCTTGTTTAATCTCCTTATTTTTCCTGTGCTTCTCTTATTTTTTCCAGTACATTTTACCCCAGTCCCTCTGGCTTCTTTAACTTAAAAAAGTAAAGTCTCGTATATTTTGAAAACTGATTAATGAGTCTTTTCTTCAGAATAAGAGGAGTCACCTTTAAATAAATAGACAGTCTCCTGTTTTATGAGAGAAAGAAAGAAAATTTGCCTTGGCCTAAGCTTGCAATGCATGGTTTTCCTACCAAGGACTAAAAGCTCATAAAATTACCTCTTACACTCCAATCTTACTATCCTTTGAAAATAGAAAGGAGGATTATAAAAAAATTAAACAAACTACCCAAGAACATAGACTGAGTCAGTGATAAGGGTCCAAAATGGCCCCTTGCTTTCTCCCCCAAACAATCTGGGCACATTGTTCATTAGCCCAGCACTCCTCTTGAACTTGGGTCATGACAGCTTAGACTAGCTAGCTGCTTCAGGAATTCACTCAAAAAGCACCATTCCCTGGCAGCCACCTTGGATTTTAGACCTATTGGGAAGTTGATATAAGGCCATTACAAAATTAATTGTTTTTGTTCGGGAGTGATTATTTATTTATTTATTTATTTACAGAAACTATAGTAGAGCCAAAAAATATTGTCTCTTGACTTTTGCAAAATCTACAATTCAAAACTAAGAAAAATTACTGTGATTTTGTTCACTCTCACTGCTGAAAGAAAAGTACAAAAGAATGCTATCACAAAGAAAAATACTATTATCAAAGTACATATGGTATGTTCAAATGTACAGAGATGCTTAGAAATTCAAAGTGGACTCAACACTGATTTTGGTTAGAGTTGTCAGAGGAAACTGAACAGCATACCTGAGTTAGGATTGAAGGATAAGGCTCTAATCATTTTAGCCAGGTGGGAAAGTCTTCCAGGACACAGTGATGGTACAGAAGCAAGAATCAGGAAGTTTATTGGGTATAAATGAAGAACATCATTCACTAAAGGGGAAGGACTACTTGTGGGTTTAATCTCTATTTCTCACCTTCACAGAAAAAAGTGAAAGCCAAGGGACATTTTTCTATTTTGTTCTCAGAGGTGGCCGGAAGGCACCCTGTGTTCCTGAATATGACAGTAGTGGAGTAACCTTTTTGTTGCTCAAATCCACAGCTGAGAGAAGAATAGGAAACAGCATTGGGAGGGGTTGTGTTAGGAGTGCCTCCCAGTGACTCTGTAAAGGGAAAGGAAATGTTCAATTTAAGACTCATCTTACCACATATTTTAAAACACTGAAATAAATAATTCTTAATGTTTTCACCACAATGATAAATGTTTAAGGAGATACATATGCTTACTACACTGATTTGAACAGTCAACAACATATACATGTATTGAAACATCACATAATGCCCAATAAATATGCATAATTTTATGATCAATTAAAAAAAAACAGTAAATCATCTAGACTTGAGCTTTTGTCTGGAGGAAACCTTCAATAAAAGTGGAATTTATTTAATAGCTATAGGGCATCCAAAATCTCTATATCATGTTTGTTTTAGTAAGTGGTATTTTTCAGGAAATTTGTCCCTTTTATGTAAATGATCAAAGTTGTTGGCATAATATTGTTCATAACAGTATCTTATCCTTTTCATGTCTGTAGAATTTCTAGTGATAACTTTCCTTCATTTGTGATATTGGTAGTTCATGTTCTTTCTTCCTCATTCTTGCTAGGTACTTATCAAATTTAGTTATCTTTTCAATAAAACAATTTTTTACTTTTTAAATTATCAATTGCTTGCTGTATTTAATTTCATTAATTTCTGCTTTTTATATTTGCTGCCTTTTATGTATGTACATTGAGCTTACACTCTTCTAATTCAATATTTTTAAGGATTCAGCTTAGATTATTGATTTTAGGCCTTATTTTTTCTGATGTTAGCAATTAATGTTAGAAACTTTCCTTAAAGTACTGCTTTAGCCCCTCTAAAAACTGGAACAAGACAGGGATGCTCCCTTTCACCACTGCTATTTAACATAGTACTGGAAACTCTGGCCAGAGCAATTAGACAGATGAAAGAAATTAAAGGGATCCAGTTAGGAAAAGAAGAGCTCAAATTAGCACTATTTGCTGATGACATGATAATATACCTAGAAGACCCAAAAAACTCTACCAGAAAACTTTTACAACTAGTAAATGAATTTGGCAAAGTTGCAGGATACAAAATCAGCACACATATAACCCAATCAATAAATGGGCTAAGGAATTGAGAAGACACCTCTCAGAAGAAGATACACGATTAATCAACAAATACATGAAAAAATGTTCAACATCGCTGGCAATTAGAGAAATGCAAATCAAAACTACTCTAAGATTTCACTTCACTCCAGTCAGAATGGCAGCTATCAAGAACACAAGCAACAATAAATGTTGGAGAGGATGTGGGGAAAAAGGCACACTTATACATTGCTGGTGGGACTGCAAAATGGTGCAACCGTATGGAAAGCAGTATGGAGATTTCTCAGAAAACTGGGAATGGAACCACCCTATGACCCAGCCATCCCACTCCTGGGTCTATTCCCAAAGGACTTAAAAACAGCATATTACAGTGACACAGCTATCTCAATGTTTGTAGCTGCGCAATTCACAATAGCTAGGTTGTGGAACCAACCTAGATGTCCCTCAGTAAATGAGTGGATTAAGAAAATGTGGTATATACGCACAATGGAATTTTACTCAGCAATAAAAGAAAACAAATTAATGGCATTTGCAGGTAAATGGATGAAGTTGGAAGACATAATGCTAAGTGAAGTTAGTCAGTCTCAAAAATCCAAGTACCAAATGTCTTCTCTGATATAAGGAGGCTATTTCAAAGTATTGTTGGATGGGGGTACATAGGAGGATTAGAGGATCACTAGAATGGTCAAAGGGAAGGGAGGGTAAGGAGGGAGCAAGAGGGGAGGGAGGGGGAAAAAAGAAAAAAAAAGGTGGTTGAATGAGATGGATACCATTTTCCTTAATGCATGATTGAAGACCTGAATTGTATGAATATACTTTGTATACAAACAGTTGTATGTAAAAAGATGCTATATACAGGCACTATGAATTGTAATTATTATAAATTTTAAAAGTAAATAAAAAAAACACATTTAATGCAATTCCTATTAATATTCCAATAATGTTCTTCATAGAAATAGGAAAAACAGTCATGAAATTTATTTTTGAAAAATGACCCAGAATAGCCAACGCAGTCCTTAGGAAGAATAATAAAGCAGCAGGCATCACAGTACCAGACCTTAAATTATACTACAGAGCTATAGTAACAAAAATAGCATAGTATTGGCAACAAATGGTCAAGAAGACCAGTGGAACAGAATAGAGGACACAGAGGCAGACCCACATAAGTACAGTTATCTCATACTAGACAAAGGTGTCATAAACATACACTGGAAAGAAGACAGCCTCTTCAACAAATGGTGCTGTGGGTAATTGGAAATCCATATGTAGGAGAATGAAATTTAACCCCTGTCACCCTACATAAAACTCAACGCAAAGTGGATCAAGGGGGGCACTTGAAGCACTGTTTGGAAGGGAAGAAAGGTAAGAAGTGAGCTCTGGTGGGTGGATAGTTGGCTGTGGCTCTGGAGATCAAGAGACAGGGGCATCAAGTTCACTACTTTAAGTAGTTTGCTAGTGAAATAAAAGAGAGATGCAATGGACTGCACTGAATGGCTCATTGGTGTCACAGGAAATTGTGTTGCTTGTTTTTAAAGAAAAGTGAGATGTAAACATTTTAGGAAAGTGAAAAGAAGAAATGGAGAAGCTCTGGAAAGAGAGAAAAATGTTATGGAAGAAAAAACTTTGAATGAAAAAATCAAATCAGTGTTAAAGGTGTTAGATCAGGGAACAGGAAGAAATGCCTTCCTCCAGAGATCCTGGAACAATTGAAGAATAAACCTGCAGCCATCCATGCCTGCTTTCAGCACTGCTCCCATACAGCAGTGCAAAGTCAGACAGTATCAATTCAACTCAAAAGGAAGACAGATGGTCCTAGAAGTCTGTAGGATGGAAAGATGTTTGAGGTGATTCATTACAGCCCAGTAAGGAAGGCTTTTAGTTGCTGGCTACAGATTTACTACAGAATCTTCACAAAAACTAAGGATTGGTTAGACATGGGCTTAATAAGTCTGGTAATCATAAGAAAAGGAGAAACTGTTTAATCTTCATTTTCCTTAAGCCTTCTAAAAAGATTGAAATCTAAAACAAATACTTTGTAATAACTAAGCAAGTTTATATACACATTAGAATATATTAGCAGCATTATTTTATGAGGGAGATCATGCCCAATAAAATTAAAAGGCTTTAAAGGTCACCACCTGCCTAAAGATTCGAGAGATTTAAATAATGCTATACCACTGTTCAACATTAGAAAGGTTAGTTTAAACAGTCTTAGGTTCACAGCCCCTCTGTCTTTAAAAGGTTTGCAGTAAACAAGGTGCTTTGGATTTTTGACAAATGGGCAACATAATGTCTTGAAATCTAATGTGCATGGTTGATATAATTTACTAGAGCTCAGGCCCAGCACTGAAAATCATTAGAAGAAGCACAAAGAGGATGAAAGACAAATTAATGCACAGTGCTTCTCTGTAAACCATAATGCAACACTTATCAGGCATCAAAATGACTTTTTGTGTAGGCTGATACCAGACTTCATCTTCATTATTATTGTTTTAAATTTAAAATTATAGCATCCCCCCCAAATTAAAATAAAATATAGCATCCCATTAAAACACATATAAAACATACATGGGCAGTTTAATGAGTGATAATCATAGTTATCCCTTTACTTTCCCTCAGGGATAACTACCATCCTGAATTTTATGTTAATCGTTCCCTTGCCCATTTTCTACTACTTCTAACTATGTATGTATCTTCAGATAGCCATGTTGTTTAGTACCAGCTACCTATGTCCTAGCTTTAGTATTGACCAACATTTATATTTTCACCTTCTATAAAATTATATTTCATTGTGGTTTTAACTTACATTTCTCAGAGAGTTTGAGCCTCTTAGGTTTTATGGAACAGTGGGAATGGCTCTTCCAATAGCCACTTTGTCCATTTTGTGTATTGGCTTCTTACTTCTTTTTAGAAATTCATTATATAATCCTATGAGCTATATGTCATAGAGACATCTAGTTTGGTCTGTTTTTCCAATGAACAACCATCCTTATTATGTCCAAAATTATCAATTCTCCCTCTATGGTTTTATGCTCTTCTATTTGGTTGGGTTGGCTCTTGTCCTAGCCATAATCAGTTTTCATAAATGTTTCATGCAGGCTACATATTAGTATGCCAAATCAGTAGTGTATTTTCAAACCATTTAATGGTTATTATTATTTAATCTATTAGATTAAGCTTAATTGTCAAGTTAAAATCTTCTATAGTTTTACTGGTATTTGTCTACCTGATCTATTAGCATTTTAGAGAGTACTACAGTAGATTTGCCAAATTTTTTTGTAGCTTGTCAACTTTTGATTTATCTGTTTTGAAACTACATTACCCTTATGTTTAAAGTTTAAATTTTCCATGCTTGAGAGTAAACTAAAAATTGCAATATTATGTTGTGGTTCTTTTTATTTATTATCACTTTATAATCATTTTTACCTAATATTAAAATAGCTGCCAATGTTTCTTTCAGTTGTTATTTATATCATTTTGCTGTCCTTTGATTCTAAATATTTAGATATCTTTTTGACATATGTGGTTTTTTATAAGTAGTATAAGACTGGGTATCTTTGTTTTTTGCTGTTTGTTGTTTGTTTTGTTTTATTTATCCTGGCCATCTTTATACTTTACTTGCAGAGTTTAGTCAATTTACATTTATTGTGATTAGTAATATAAAAGCATCTCCTGCTTTATGTCAATAATTCATTCTTAAAATGTCAGATATTTTGCATGAAAACACTAACTAGGAGTCTATTATCTTTTAAGTGAGAAAATATATAATGCATTGTATATTAATCTTACCTGCCAACCATTTTCTTAGGTAAAATGCTTAAACATAAATAACAAATTATCATAATAGGATGTAAAATGCTTAAAACATTATTTTCTGATTAACAAATATGTAAGGTCTGCACGTATACTTTGAATATTACAGTCACAACTTGGCAAGGCAAATGACAACAACAATGAAGAGATTTGTTAGAAAAAGTACAGTGAAAATTTTCCAATAAAAACAAGAGAATTACCTGTAATGAACTGTCTGTCAGTCACCAAGTTAGAAGAAAACTTAAAAACTGAGACAGGAGCAGGGTTCACAGTAATCATCATTGGCTATGCAAAGTATTGGTGTGGATGAGGGAGTTTCTAAAGGATGGTTTCAAGCAAAGCATCAACTCAGAAACTGACAGAAATTCTCCATCATTTGTCACTGCTGAAGATGCTCCTGAACAAGAAGGCCAGGAGAAATTTTCAAAGGAGGTGAACAATATTTAAGGGTAAAAATTTTTGCAAAATGGAACTTTGTTTCAACTCCCATTACTTGCATTTGCTTTATTCTTTCTCCATAGTTTTCTTTAATACTTCTTTAGCTGGGTTTGGTGGCACTCACCTGTAATCCCAGTGACTCAGGAGACTAAGGCTGGAGGATTTGAAGTTTGAGGCCAGTCTGGGTAACTTAGCGAGGCCCTATCTCAAAATAAATGAACAAAATAAAATATTTTAAAGGGCTTGGTATATAGATCACAGTAGATCACCCCCAGGTTCAATCCTCAGTGTCAGGGGAAAAAAAAAATATATATATATATATGTACACACACACATATATATATATACACACACACACACACACACACACACATATATATATATGAATTTTTTATATGGCTGAATGTGAAAGGCACTTTGGGAACATGTTCAGGATAAGCACACAGTGGTAAAGGGTAGTTTTCACTGAGTGTGACTATGATGTCTTGCTTAGGACCAGCATCTGTTTTGCTGGAGTTCTCTGCATGCTTTTCAAAAGATCTTTGTATGCTTCTAATGATTCATCCATTGTATTGAATGCAATCTGATACTTTTTCAGCATATAATTTTATTAAAAATGCTTTGAGTATTTGGAATGTAAGTAGACACTGCTCTTGCATACCTACTAGCTGGTAAAAATTATATTCAGTGGTGTGTAAGTTCTATGATATTTGGTTGTTAAAAGGAGATATTCTACTAGAAAAATGCAGCTGAAGAAATCTCTACAATATATGCTTGTGTTTTAATTTACAATTTTATCACTCTTTTTCCAGTTCTATCCCTCTTCTCAGTTTCTCTCCCTCCCTCTTCTTTCTTGCCTTCAAGTCCAAATATGGGCTGGCTTATGGCTCTGAACTATCAGGAAAGACACTAGACACTTTCTATCATTCCAAACACCCAAGTTTCTCTCAGGCAGATCACCCGGCTGTCTCCTTCCTTGGAATGGGTTTTGTTTCTCATTTTCTATAGCTCTAAGTAGGTAGCTTTCCAGAGTCCTGGCTTATCTTGAGGTCACCTCTGAAGGCATTCCAGGCTTTATCTGGCTTTAGTGCGCCTTCCCTACCTCTGTATCTCTGCCAAAGCAGAAGCACACGGTCTCAGTACAAAAGCCAGCTGGGTGCTCCCATGCCACCCGAGGTTCTGCCTCAACTTTAAATCTCACCTCTGAGAAGTCCTTAACTGTGTGCCAGCTCAGCAATGAATTTGGAAAGGTTTTTTTTTTTTTTTTTTTTTAATGATTCAGTATTTAACTTTTTTCCATCAAGAAGGCTGCTGCAGGCATCTAATCTGCCTGCACCGTGCCTGCACGTCTGTTCTTATTAACCATTGTTCTCCACACCCAGGGAGCCAGAGACTGTCAATTAACTTCTCAATTTATGCTAAACGAATCCAGAAAATAAACCACCGACCAAAAGTGCTATAATATTTTAATATGGCAAAATGAAACTTAAATCCAAAGAGTAAAATTAGGGTGAATCATGTACCCAACTGTCACAGAGGAGTTGTGTGCAAAGAGAGGCAGGTTGCTCACCAAATTCAGCAGTATTTGAGTTGGAATAGGACCATTACTAGTTTGGGATATCTGTAAAGAATTCTTACACTGATTTTGTTTAAAATAGCATTCTTATGGGAAAAAGTGGTTTCATCTGGGTAATGGGAATACTTTTCCCCCTAAAATATCTACAATAAACATGTCTTATTTTTATGAAAAGAAAAATGTCAATAAGGGCTTTTTAAGGCCAATATATGACATGAAATATATAGCATTTGGGGACTGGGAGGCAGTGTCTACCAGAGGGCTTCAGAAGGTCAGTACTTGGCTATAGATACCACAGAGCAGACGGGTGCCTTTGATCAGAAAGGAGAAAAAAATGATCAAATGGCTTATGGCAGCAAATGGTGTGGAAAGTTTTAAGTATGAAGAATTTGGCAGACAATGGATTTGGAATATTATAGGTCTTCATGCTTAGGGAGACGTGTTCCTTTAACTCACAATGAGGTAGCTAAAAGATGTAAAATGAAAGCAGTTCTTTTGAAGTCTAACAATGACAAAAAAAAACTTCCTGAAATTGCCTAAAATTAGAAAATACATTTAAATTTTAATTAAGATGATGAATTGGCTCAATATCCTATACACTCAGGAAGGTGCAAGAAGAAAACAGGTTACTCTTGAGGATGCCCAGGCTGAAGTCAGCAGAGATTTCCTTACACAATCCATTCATTCAATTATTGAGTGCCTATTATGTGCCAGCTAATATGGTGGATCCCAGAATCCACAGACAAATAGTGCATCATTTGCCCTCAAAGGTCTTGAGCTCGTTTTAGGAAGACAGATTTGCCCGTGGTACCATAGTATAGGACAGTAACAGCATGTATGTGAAGGACTAAATCCTTTCATGGATTCCACACAGCACAGTGTCCCCTCTTTGGAATCTGACCCATTCTCCAGTCCAAAGGCATGGATTCAATTTTACTAGGTATGCATTTACTGAAAGCAAAGAGGCAATCACAATCACCAATGTCTTGAACAAGAGAGAACTTAACTAAATTTACATTAGGAGAAATAGAATTCCAGTTTGTGGTGGACTAGTCATGGCCAATCCCAGATGTCCTGGCTCCACTGAACAGTATTGATGGTTAAAGTATTTGACCCCCAAATGTGGACAAGAAAGAGAATTCAAATAGTGGTGTTTTGAAGCAGAGAACATACACATTGATGTCCTCTGATCCAGAAATTTTCAGAAATTGTTTTATTTTATGGTTTCTGCAGAACTGAACTGCTACTTAAAAAAAAAAAAAAAAAAAAAACTGAAATGCTATAATGCAGAGATAGTGAAAGTCAGAGATGAGAAAGAAGTTCATGGTTTATCAGGTTTTGTGGCCTGGGCTTCCTAAGGCCAATGTTATGGTTTAGATATTAGATGTCCCCCCAAAGCTCATGTGTGAGACAATGCAAGAAGGTTTAGAGGAGAAATGACTGGGTTATGAGATCCTTAATCCAATAGGTGGATTAATCCTTTTATAAGGATTAACTGAGTGACAACTGAAGGTAGGTATGGTGTGGCTGGAGGAGGTGAGTAATTGAGGGGGGGTGTATATTTTGTATCTGGCTAGCAGAGCCTCTCTCTCTGTTTCCTGATCATCTTGTGCTGCTTCCCTTTGCTACACTATTCCGCCATGCTGTCCAGCCTCACTCCTTGCCCCAAGGAATGGAGCCAGCCATCTATGGACTGAGATCTATAAAACCACAGCCCCCAAATAAACTTTTCCTCCTCTAAAATTGTTTTTGTCAGGTCTCAGTCACAACAGCAAAAAACGCTGATTAAAACAGCCAGTTCTAGAGAACTTGCCTCATCCATACCTTGAAAAAGAAAATCCCAAAGGTGACACCAAATGGAGAAGTTGGACCAATCACATTTTCAGGAGAAAAGTTAGAATTGAGCAATAAGGCTGGGTGCAGTGGCACACGCCTGAAATCCCAGCACTTGGGAGGCTGAGACAGAAGGATCACAAGTTCAAAGCCAGCCTTAGCAATGGCGAGGCACTTAGCAACTAAGTGAGACCTTGTCTCTAACTAATAAAATACAAAAAAGGGCTGGGGAAGTGGCCCAGTGGTCGAGTGCCCCTGAGTTCAATCCCTGGTACAAAAAATTAAAAAAAGAATTTAGCCATAAGAATTGTAGGAAAGCAGAGGTCATGATAGAGTTGGAGCTCTCTCCTTGTTGTGTCACAGGCAAGATTAGTAAGAGAAGAACCTGACCAAAAGAGCAAAAATATACTGATCAGAGAAAAGCAGAGGGTCAGTATGGGAGCATAAGAATGGCCCTGAGATGTAGGGAAAGCATCCATCTCTCACTTCTGTCCTGAATCCATACATATCCCTGGAAATGACCTGACATACCTATAAAAGAGCCCGCTTTTTGCATAGACTAGCTTCTGCGGTTTGTTTTCTTTGGAATCTAAAGAGTCCTGACTAAGACAAATCAGAACACAGTTGAGCAGAACCATTTTATTACTTGGCATAAGTAACATTCAAATGCTTCAGTGGATAAACAAGCTCTATTAGTGAAAATCAACAGAATACTGCAAAGCAAATGGTGAAAAATGCACTGCTGGCTACCTTAACACCTAAACCCGAGAGGGCAGAATGGATTGCATGTAACTTGGTTTCTTGGGAAACCAAGATGCATGTCACAGGGGACATTTTACATGCACATCTCTGATGGAAATAATAGCCTGACTGCCTGGATTAACTACTGATCTCAAAAATGTTGTAAAATCAGGTGCTTCCAATTGCAGCAGAGACATTAATATAAGTGTAATTCATTATGCATGGCAAAAAGACAAGGCTTCACGACAGTCTCTGAATTTTCCAGATCACGGTATGATCAGATGGACTGAATGCATCAGCTTTTGTTTCTGGAACAGCGTTTATGCGCATGAGTCATATATGCATTTACACAATCTTTTTCCATTCTTACAAGTCATCTATTAAATGGTAATGGACTAACCCTCCAATAATGACAGATGAGTCTTCCGCTTAGGAGATAAACCTATAAACTGGTTTCTTGTCTATAACACTCATCCATTATAGATCTAGTACCTTCTGAAAGATGAATAATTTCAGCCCCTGAAGATATTTGCTATATATATATTACTGTGATAGTCATCACGTTGGAGGGAGGGCTGATAGATGTGGGCAACAATGATAAAATGAACAGCCCTCTTGTCTGTCAGGCAGCAGAGTAAATGGGTGAGCACAGCCCTCATTATCTCGAGTTGAGTGGGTATGTGTGGAGTCCAATTTCTGGGCATGTACTCCTCTCTGTAATAAAATAAATATGATGGCACGAAAACTTACTTATCATAAATAAATTCATCTTATGAGTAAGTAAAAGAACATCATATGTGACTTACAGATGAGTTCATTTGAGGCCCTGTTTTTTACAAATAGCCTGCCCTTTAAAATGAAATAGCCATATTATTTTTTGCCACACTGGAAGACTATATTCCTTGGGGAAAAATGGCAGATCAGAAATCAGAATCTAACAAGCTGTGCATAATAAATGTGTGGCATATGTTACGGCTGAATTCATTCCCACTGTTTTCAGGATATACATCTACCTAGAATTGCAGAAGTGCTTGTTATCTTGACAACACCAGGTCAAGAAAAGGAGATGACGTGAGGAATGCCATCCACAGCTCAAGTTATTGCCTCCTGGGACAATATCAGGATTCCTTGCAATAAATCCATGAGAGTAAATTCCAGAATCACTAGTGCTTAAAATTACAATATCCCAATTATAAATTGTTCTCAGCAGTCCCATAGGTCTCTTGGATTAATTTTATAAATTGTATTGATTTCATTATAATATGCATCCTTTACAAAACACAGGCTGCAAATGACTTGAGCCTCCTATTAATTCATTCTATTCTTTGGATACATCTTCCCTAACAATTCTTACTAGCATAGCAAATACTTCTCTCTCTTCTTCAAAACCCCCAGTTTCTTCTCCTTAAAATGTCTACAGGATTTATTATCTTATCCTTCATTCAACAAATATTTATTGGCTGCCAACTAGTTATAACATTATACTAGACGCTGGGAAAGATGTAAACATGTATAATATATACCCCTAGCCTTCTAGAAATTAATCTTTCCCAGGACAATAAGACATGCACGCACACATGAAAAGTGAAATATCAATACAGAAATTAAAATAATGTAAGGTTATAAAAAAGATATAAAGCAGTACATTTTAAAATGTAACTAGTATAGAAAAAAAAAGAGGAAAATAGAAGAAGCAATAATCTTTCAGTGTTGGGTGATCAGAAGAGCTTCCAAAAAAGGGAGCAGATAAAATAATTCGAACAGTTTTAAAGGAGGCAGGCTGGGCATGGACAAGGGTACAGGTTAATACTCAGAGGTAGGATAGACATGGTGTGTTGGGAGAAAATGCATCACTCCACAGGCTGGGGACAGGTTTAACAGGAGTGCAGAAGAGCAAGCAAGAGGGCCACTTGAGGATCGTATGCAAAGCATCTCAGCTAGCAGTCTGTGCTTAATCCTAAATGCAATGGGTACCCATGAAAGATTTTGACTATTAAATGAACTTTACTTAAATCTAATTTATATACAATCAAATGTGCACATTTTGTTTGGGCTTTCTAAATGTATTTTTAATTACCAAATAAAAATTTTATATATTTATGGTGTATTACATAACATTTTGAAATATGTGCACATTTGCACATATTTAGAATGGCTAAATTGAGATATTACCACATGAATCGCCGCATACATCTACCTTTTTTTCATGGTGAGAACACTTAGAACCTACCCTTACTGATTTCCAAGAGTACAATGCATTGTTATCAGCAGTAGTCACCACGACATACAGAAGAGCTCTTGAACTTATTTCTTATGTCTGAGATTTTGTATCCCTTGGCCAACATCTCCCCAGTCCCCTCACCCTGGCCTCTGGAAACCACCATTCTACTTCCTGCTTCTGTGAGTTCAGTTTCTTTAGATCCCATATTAAGTGAAATGTACACATTTTCAGTATGCTTCTAGATGAGCATTAACAAAAGAGTACTGTCACGTCACCGCCACAGCAATTAAACTATGCATCACTCCAGAAAGTTCTCTCATGGCCCCTTTCAGTAAATCCTTCCCAAGTCCAATCTTTTGCAGTAACATACCACAGTCCACTACTTAAATTTGTGGTGCTGGAGATTGAACTCAGGGTCTTGTATATGCAAGGCAAGCACTCTACCAACTAAGCTATATCCCCAGCCCCTAAACTAAAATATTTTATGTTGCTCTATTATATTTTGTATTTGTACAACCATTTCAAAAAGAAGAGGTTTTTTGTTTGTTTGTTTTAAGCTTTATGAATCATTTCCTTAAGTCCAAGATTCCAAAGTGCTATTACTGGGTTAAACCATGGGATACCTCATTCACCCACATCACACCACGATTTTGAGGTTGATGTTGAATCTGATGCAACAGTTCTATCTTACTCTGACTCCTAGCTTCCTGGGAGACATGATAAGGTTGTTGTTGTTGTTCATTTGTTTGGTTTTGTTTTTATTATTATTTTATAGTTCTGCACTGTAACAGGGTTAATTTTCACATAATCATATATATACATGGAATATAATTTGCTCCATTTCAGTTCCCAGTACTTCCCTTTCCCTCCCCTTTTCCCTTCCCCTGTTCCCTTGCTTTTACTCTACTGGTTTTCCTTCTATTTATTTTATTCTTTTAACTTGGTGTTAAACGCAAAATTCATTGTGGTATATTCATATATGTACATGGCAAAATTTGGTCAATTTAATTCTGAAGTTCCTCCCTTTTCTCATCCCTCCTCCTTCCTCCTCCATCCTCTTCCTCTACTCCATTGATCTCCCTTTTATTTTCATGGTGTCTCCCCAGCCACCTGCACTTTTTTTTCCCCTTTATTTTAACTCTAGTTCTGCATATGCAAGAAAACATTCAACCCTTGACTTTCTGCATCTGGCTTATTTCACCTAGCATGATGTTCTCCAGTTCCATCCATTTACCAGAAAATGCCATAATTTCATTCTTTATGGCTGAGTAAAACTCCATTGTGTATGTATTAATTATCCATTAATCTGTTGGCAGGCACCTGGCCTGGTTTCACAACTTGACTATTGTGAATTTTGCTACTATAAACATTGATTTGCCTATATCACTGTAGTTTGCTAATTTTAGTTCTTTTGGATAAATACCAAGAAGTAGGATATCTGGATCATAATGGTGGTTCTAGTCCTATTCTTTTGAGGGATCTCCATCCTATTTTCCAAAGTGCTTGTACTAATTTTCAGTCCCACCAACAAGTATGAATGTACCTTTTCCCCTACATCCTTGCCAGCATTTTTTTTTTTTTGTTTTTTTTTTTTTTCTTTTTTCTTTTCTTTTCTTTTCTTTTTTTTTTTTTTTTTTTTTTTTTTTTTGGTGTGTGTGTATGTGTGTGTGTGTGTTGGGGATTGAACCCAGGGCCTTGTGAATGTGAGGCAAGCACTCTACCAACTGAGCTATATCCCCAGCCCTATTATTTGTATTCTTAATGACTGCCATTCTAACTGGAGTGAGGTGAAATCTCAATGTACTTTTGATTTGCATTTCCCTGATTGCTAGATCTGGAATATTTTTTAATACATTTGTTGGCCATTCATAGGTCTTCTTTTCAGAAAAGCCTTATGACTGATTGGGTTATTATTATTGTGGTTGTTATTACTACTATTATAGGTGTTAAGTTTTTTTTAGTTCTCTATATATTCTAGATATCAATCCATGTTGAAGGAGTAGCGAACAAAAATTTTCCCCTATTTTGTAGGCTCTCTCTTCACACTCCTAATTGGCTCCTTTGCCATGCAGAGGCTTTTTAATTTTATGCCATCTCATTTATTGATTCTTGATTTTATTTCTTGAGCTTTAGGGGTCTTGTTAGGGAAGTATACACCAATATGGTGGAGTGTTGGCCCTATGTTTTCTTCTAGAAGTTGCAAAGTTTTTGGTCTAATTCCTAGGTCTTTGATCCACTTTGAGTTGACTTTTGTGCAGGATGAAAAACTGGGGTCTAGTTCCATTCTTCTATATATGGATACCCAGTTTTCCCAGCACCATTTGTTTAAAAGGCTGTTTTCTCCAACAAATGTTTTGCATACCTTGTTGAATATCAGATAACTATCTATGTGGGTTTGTCTCTGTGTCTTCTATTCTATTCCATTGGTCTTTATGTCTGTTTTGATGCCAGTACCATGCCAGTTTTGTTACTATAGCTCTGTAGTATAGTTGGAGATCAGGCATTGTGATGCTTTCAGCATCACTCTTCTTGCTCAGGATTGCTTTGGCTATTCTGGTATTTCATTCTTCCAAATGAATCCTGAGACTGTTTTTCCTAGTTCTGTAAGAATATAATTAGTATTTTGATGGGATTGCATTGAATTTGTATATTGCTTTTTGTAGTATGGCTACTTTGACAATATTTATTCTGACTATCCAAGAAGGTCTTTCCATCTTCTAAGGTCTTCTTCAATTTCTTTCTTCGGTGTTCTATAGTTTTCATTGTAGAGGTCTTTCACCTCCTTAGTTTAAATTTGTTCTAAATTTGTTTTGTTTTGTTTTGTTTTGGATTTTTATGACTGGAATAGTTTTCCTAATTTCTTTATCAGCAGGTTCATTGGTGGAGTATAGAAAAACTACTAATTTTTGTATGTTGATTTTTAATCCTGCTACCTTGCTGATCAGCTCTAGAAGTCTCCTAGTAGAGTTTTTTTTTTTTTTTTTTTTTTTTTTTGGGGGGGGGGGTTTCAAGATATAGGATCATGTCATTAGCAAACAGATAATTTTACTTATTTTCCAATTTGTATACCTTTAATTTTTTTCTCCTGCCTGATTGCTCTGACTAGCGTTCCGAGAACTATATTGAATAGGAGTGGTGAGTGTGGACATCCTTGCCTTGTTCCTGATTTTAGAGGAAACATTTTCAGTTTTCTCTGTTCAATGTGAAGTTGACTTTGGGTTTGTCACACATAGCCTTTATAATGTTGAAATAAGTTCCTTCTACCTCTAGTTTCTCCAGTGTTTTTAACATGAATGGGTGCTAGATTTTGTCTGAGGTTTTTTCTGTATCTATTGAGACAATCATGTGATTCCTGTCCTTAATTCTATTTATATGGTGAATTACATTTTTTGATTTGCATATGTTGAACCAACCTTGCATCCTTGGGATGAAACCCACTTGATCATAGTGTACTATCTTCTTAATGTGTTTTTAGATACAGTTTACTAATATTTTACTTTAAAAAACTGCAGTGACACAAGCATGTAATCCCAGCAGTTTGGGAGGCTGAGGCAGGAGGATCTCAAGTTCAAAGCCAGCCTCAGCAATTTTACAAGGCTATAAGCAACTTAGCAAGATGCAGTCTCTAAATAAAATTTTTAAAAGTGGACTGGGTCTGTGGCTCATAGTTAAGTTTCCCTGGGTTCAATCCCCTGTACAAAAAAGAAAAATTTGCACCTATGTTCATCAGGGATATTGGTCTGTAGTTTTCTTGGTGCATCTTTGTCTGGTTTTGGTATCAGAGTAATAGTGGCTTCATAGAATGAAAGTAGGAGAATTTCTTCCCTTTCTATTTCATGGAATAAATTGAGGAAGATTGAGATTTATTCTTTAAACATTTGGTAGAACTTGGCTGAGAATCTGTCTGGTCCTGTACTTTTCTTTGTTGAAAGCTTTTAATTCTTTCAATCTCATTACATTGGCACATTTAGATTTTTCTATATTCTCATGATTCAATTTGGGTAGGTCATATGTGTCTAGAAATTTGTCAACATTTTCTATGCCTTCCTGTTTATTGGAGTATAAATTTCAAAATAGTTTCTAATGAAACTATTAGACTCTGCATTTCAGAAGTGTCTGTGGCAATATCTCCTTTTTCATCTCTAATGTTGTTGATTTGGGTCTACTTTTTTGGTTACTTTGGCTATGGGTTTATCAATCTCATTTATCTTTTCAAGGAACCAATTCTTCATTGCATTGATCCTTTGTATTTTTTTTTTAATTTTCGGTTTCATTAATTTTGCTTCTGATAATGTTTCCTGTCTTCTACTAATTTTGAAATCAGTTTGTTCTTTTTCTAGAGCCTTGAGATGTAATCTTAGATGGATCTTTCTCTTTTTTTAAATATGGGCATTCAAAGCTATCTTTCCTCTTAGGATTACCTTCATAGTGTCTCACAGATTTTGTTATATCTCTGTTAAATTTGTTTCTAAAAACTTTTCTTCTCTTTCCCATGATTTCTTCCATGACCATTCATTCCTCATTCAAAAGTATATTATTTAATCTCTAGGTGTTAAAATAAAATCTGTTTTTATCTTGTTATTGATTTCTAACTTCATTAATATGATCTAATAAGATGCAAGTAATTTTTGATGTCATTGTTAAGACTGGTTTTATATCCTAAAATACAATTTCTTTCAGAGGAGTTTCCATGTGCAGGTGAAAAGAAAGTAAATTCAGTTATTGATAGATGGAATATTCTATATATGTGTTACGTCTATTGGATTAATAGTATTGTTTAGTTCTGAAGAGTTTTTATTTAGTTTATGTCTGGATGACCTATCTGTTGGTGAGAGAGGTGTGTTTAAATTACCAAATGTTATTGTATTGGGATCTGTTTGACTCTTTATATTGAGTAGGGTTTGATTTATGTATATAGGCGCACTGAAATTAGGGATATAAATGTTTATATTCATTATACTTTGTTGTTGGATGATTACCTAACCAGTGTGAAATGACCTTCTTTATCTCCTCTCATTAATTTTGGCTTGAAGTATACTTTGTTAGCTATGAGAATAGCTACTCATGCTTGCTTTCAGTCTCCATTTTCATGGTATATCTTTTGACATACTTTCACCCAAGCCTGTGGATGTCTTTGCCTATAAGGTGAGCATCTTGTAAACAACATATGGTTGGGTCTTGTTTTTTTTTATCCATTCTGCCAATCTATGTCTTTTTATTGGAGAATTTAGACCATTTACATTCAGTGTTTCATAGATGATTTATATTTACTGCCATTTGATTTATTTTTGATGTTAATTTAGACTTCGTTCTACTTTGACTGTTCTTCTAGTGCAATTCATCCATACACAGGCTCTGATATTTTTCATTTTTTCTGCATGAAATATCTCATTGAGTTTGTTTTGTAGTACTGGCCTAGTGGTTATGAATTCTCTTAGTTTCCATTTGCATGGAAAGTTTTTATTTAATCTTCAATACTGAAGGATAGTTTTGCTGTATATAGCAATCCTGGTTGGAACTCATTATCTTTTAGGGCTTTTTATGTATTATTTCAAGCCACCCTGGCTTTTAGGATCTAGGGTGAGAAATCAATACTAATTCTAATAGATTTCCCTCTAAATATGACCTGCCATTTTTTATGTGGCTTTTAGAATTCTATCCTTGTGCTGTATGTTAGGCATTTTAATTATAATGTGTCTTGGAGATGATCTTTTTTGATTACATATTTCAAGTAAAAGTGTTCTTCATACTTCTCAGCTTTGTAGACACAATTCTCCATTGCTAACTTACTGATTTGATTCACTCTTGGGGAGCTGCTATGATAGTGTGGTTGCTTCTGAACTGCCTTATTCTATTCCCCAAAGGGATAAACTACATAGTTAAGGAACACTAAAAATATAGCTCATTAAAAATAAAGAGGTTGGATACTATGAATGCCATAGGCTATGTGTAAATGAAAGAACACTTCTGAGTTTCAATAAAACTTTATAAGAACAGGCAATAATTCACATTTTAATCCTGGTTGGTTTGCTAACGCCTGTTTTGACTTAACTTATATACACAAGTTATTTTTTTCCTCCTGTGTTTTCTTCTGGATGTTTTTATGATTTTATATTTACATTTGGGTCAATGACTCACTTTGGATTATATATATATATTATATATATATATATGTACATATATATATATATATAATTAGCTAATAATTGAGTATATGTGTTTAAACCTTTTGCTAACCTAAGTGTTGAGAACTATTTGTTGAAATAATTATCCTTTCTTTTTACCTTAGAACTTCTGTCAAAAAATCAATGGAATGGGGACTGGGGTTGTAGCTCAGTGATAGAGCACTTGCCTAGTATGTGTGAGGCACTAGGTTCAATTCTCAGCATTGCATATAAATAAAATAAAATAAAGGTCTATTGAAAACTAAAAAATAAATAAATAAATAAAATAAAGAGGTTGGTATATGAAAGCAGAATGAAGGTTAAATATTCCAAAGTTGAGAGGAGAGAAAGTGGAAACAAGGTCATGCATAAAGGCTCTAAAGGAGGGGAAGGGAGAGTGAAGGAGTAGAAGAGCGAAAACAAGATACTTTGCTATTAGAGGGAGAAGCGAGAGAAGTAAAAGTAATAAAACAAGCAAACAAGTACATAGGGACAATAAT
This sequence comes from Tamias sibiricus, assembly GCA_025594165.1. Classification (NCBI taxonomy): domain Eukaryota; kingdom Metazoa; phylum Chordata; class Mammalia; order Rodentia; family Sciuridae; genus Tamias; species Tamias sibiricus. The sequence continues at coordinate 75,013,271 of CM046666.1, forward strand.
CCCCCAATGTCAAACAAGAAATCTGAAGAATAGAAGAGCAATAAAAAAAACACAAAACAAACAAACAAATGTCAGTATCTCTTAGAAAAAGAAACCAAAATAGTAAAAGATAATAAGGGGAAATAAATAATAAAATAGGGGAAAATTTCAGAAACGTGTGTATATGTATATACATGAACCAATCACTAAAAATAGCCCCACAAAAACCTAAAAATTTTAATAATAAAAATTTAAAAAGAGGGGCTGGGGTTGTAGCTCAGTAGTAGAGCACTTGCCTAGCACATATGAGGCACTGGGTTTGATCCTCAGCACCACATAAAAATAAATAAATAAAATAAAGATGTCGTGTTAAAAAAAATGAAAAAGAAAAAGTTTGACTAAAAATGCTTAAATTTTTCCATAGAGTTAGCTGAATGAAAATTTACAACATATTCCAAACTATCCTTCTGTCCCTTACTTCTTGGACCATGAGCCTCTTCGAGGGAACCAGGGCTTGGTAACATTAAACCCAATCTTCTTTTGTCATTTTCACCACTTGGCCTGGTAGAGTAGATTGGAAGTGTAGCCAGTAGAAATGACTCTCAGCTTCTCTGCTCACCTGTATGGGGGGGCGGGGGTGGAAACAGAAGTACCTTCTATTGAGATTTTGTCCAGATTTCTTAAATTTCTTCTACCACTAATTGGAAGTGGTGCAGAGATCTATTTGGAAAGTTCACACTGCTAGGGTTGAAATAGAACTTTGGACCTTTGTTTGGGATATGTACTCTGGAGAAATTAAATCCTTGAACCCTTAGGGCTGGATTTTGGCTGGACATGTGGGTATCTAGTCCCCAGAGTTCTACTCAAAGACAGGGTGACAGACCTCTCTTGGATGAATGGTGTGTGGCAAGTTTCCTGTGTCCTGTCCACCATCCAATGTGAATTTCCAAGTCCCTATCCACAAATGTAATCACAACCACCTAATAATTTTTTCTTGATCCTTTTCTGATAGTCATTCTCATGCCACCAGGTTCAAAGGGAGAGCAGGATGCACTCTCCTCTCTACCTCTCTGTCCTGTACCTCTTTGGATCCACTATTCTCTATATCTATTTCAGGATTGTGATTTTCTAGGTGTGCTTTAGGTCATGCAGTAAGCACTGCAGAGTGGAAGTATTTGGTAAGGACCTACGGGTTCCCATCAGAACAAGATTCAGCATAAACTTCTTGAGCTAAATCTCCACCTCAGTGCTTCATTCAGATATTGAGAAACATGGAGCTCATTTTGTGTGCCACATTAGTCCACTGTGTTGCCCCACCATCTGCAGTGACACAATACTACTGTTGCTGTTGGGCCCAGGTGTATTTCTTATATCCCAGTCATGACACCATAATCTCTGGGCTTCTTCAAAACTCTTGACATACAATAACTTATAATGGTTTTCTTCAGACACTCACCTTGTTATGTAGCTTTATTCATTTTATTCAGGTTTTAAACAACAGAGCAAGTGGGAAGTGCTCCTTCTACTCCACCATCTTGTAATCCTTAAAGAGTGTTATTATGAGCATCAGCAAGCCTGCTTAAGACTTCAGGTTGAATATGCCAGATTGATCACACTTACGCATCTTCTCTCTCCCAAGACCTGACAAAATGAAAATAAATAAGAGGATATATGTTTACCCACAAAGATAAAATAAATGAGGGATATCATCAGACAAGAAACTTCAACACATCTTGGGAAGACGAGAAGCAGATGGAGCTTCAGTAACTATCTTAGCAGAGCATATTATATTTGATAGAACTTCTGAAAGGATAAATCATTTTATCGATAACTCTGAATTTCTCAGACTATTGATCAAATGCTGCAGAACAAAGGGATTGGATGAAATTTTGTGTGCATGTAATGACTAAACTCCTTGTTCTCTGTCTTATTATTCTGTCAGAAAATATGCACCGTCTACTCTCTCCAACCAGTGCACCAAGCAGGAGATGAGAAAGTTACTTTCTTGAGAACTCAATGAATTGCAAACAGACTCATATAAAGACATATTATTATAAATTCCAGAACACTAGAGATAAACCAAAGACTGATAATAATTTTTTTAAAGACTTTCAGAGAGAAAAATAAAGCCACACACAAAATAACATGGATCAGAAAGTTACTATATTTTTCAATAACTACACTAGACGGTGCAAAACAATACAGCAATATTCTCAGAATTCAGAAGGAAAATTATTTATGAACATAAAATATATACCCAGCCCAACTATCAATCAAGCATGAGAGTAAAAGAAAGATATTTTCAGAAAAGCAAGGTCTCAAAAATTGGCTTCCTGGAGATCCCAGTTCGGCCTGCCCATGTGAGATCCCAGTTGGGCCTGCCAGCCCTGTGACCTGCGGGCGGAGCTCCCAGTTCAGACTGCCAGCGAGAGTTCCCAGTTCCACCTGCTGGCTTATCTTCCCAGTTCAGCCTGAGGGTGGGATCTCCGAGTTCAGACTACTGACGTGAGTTCCTGGTTCGACCTGCTGGTGGGTGCTCCCAGTTCAGCCTGCCAGCAGGAGCTCCCAGTTCAGCCTGCCAGCCTGTGTTCCCAGTTCAGCCAGCTGTCCAAAGCTCCCAGTTAGGCCTGCAGGCAGGAGCTCCCAGTTAGGTGTACAGGCGGGAGCTCCCAGTTCAGCCTGCTGGCAGGAGTTCCCAGCTGGACCTCCCAAAGTGAGGTCCAGCTGGGCCTACCTATAGGCTTTCCAGCTCTGCCCGCCCACCTCGGAGAGGCCATTTGCACTGAGGACAGCGGGGGGAACAAGCCCCTAACACCAGCATTCATTCTAGCTTGGCCCACATACTAAGGAGCCACAGCGACAAAACTGTAAATATAAAAATAGAAACTAACTGATATATGGGTATATATTGGGTACATTGAAAGCTCTAATATTGATATTTCCCTAAAAAGTGAGGTTTTGGGTAACCTATAGGGACCTTATAAGACAAAAGGGCAGAAGCCATAATACTCCAGCCTTACCTTGCAAGAGAGGGAAATACTTACTCATCATGAAAAAACAAGGGAGGAAAATGCCCCAAACAAACCAAGATACTACAACAATAGAAGCCATAGAAAGCACAGTAGGTGAAATGTCAGAGAAGAAGTTCCGGATATACATAATTAAAATGATAAGAGATTTGAAAAATGACCTAAACAGATCAGGCAAAAATTTATCTTTCTAATAAAGAGATAAGAGATCAAATAGAGGCAACCATTGATCATACCAACAAAAAGATAAGAGAACAAATCCAGGTAGCAAAAGAGTACTTCAAGAAAGAGATAGAGAGTTTGAGAAAAAACCAAACAGAAATCCTTGAAATGAAAGAAACAGTAAGCCACTTAAAAATTCAATACAAAGCATCACCAACAGATTGGACCACTTGGAAGATAGGTCCTCAGACAATGAGGACAAAATATATAATCTTGAAAATAAAGTTGACCTCACAGTGAAGATGGTAAAAAAACATGAACAGAATATCCAAGAATTATGGGATATCATCAAAATACCAAATTTAAGATGTATTGAAATAGAGGAAGGTGCATAGATTCAAACCAAAGGAATGCACTATCTCTTCAATAAAATAATATCAGAAAATTTTGCAAGCAGGAAAAATGAATTTGAAAATCAAATACAAGAGGCCTACAGGATGCCAAATGTACAAAATTACAACAGACCCACACCAAGGCACATTATAATGAAAATGCCTAGCATACAAAATAAAGGTAGAGCCGGGCGCGGTGGCGCACGCCTGTAATCACAGCACTTGGGAGGATGAGGCAGGAGGAGCGCGAGTTCAAAGCCAGCCTCAGCAATGATGAGGCACTTAGCAACTCAGTGAGACCCTGTCTCTAATAAAATACAAAAAAAAAAGGGCTGGGGATGTGGCCCAGTGGTCAAGTACCCCTGAGTTCAATCCCTGGTACAAAAAATAAATAAATAAAGGTAGAATTTTAAAGGCTGCAAGAGAGAAAAGTCAGATTACCTACAAGGGAAAACCAATTCGCATCTCAGCAGATTTTTCAACCCAGACTCTCAAAGCCAGGAGAGCCTGGAACAACATATACCAGGCTCTAAAAGATAAGGGATGCCAACCAAGAATCTTATATCCAGCAAATTAAGCTTTAGATTTGAGGATGAAATAAAAACCTTCCATGATAAACAAAAGCTAAAAGAATTTACAACAGAAAGCCTATTCTACAGACCATTCTTGGTAAGATATTCCATGAGGAGAAAATGAAAAATAATAATGAAAATCTGCAAAGGAACAAACTACAATAAAGGAACAAACCAACCAAAGAAGAAACCAAGGTCAAGCTAAATACCAAAAATAACAAAAAAATAAATAAATAAAAATGACTGGTAATACAAATCATGTCTCAATAATAACCCTGAATGTTAATAGCCTAAACTCACCAATTAAAAGACATAGGATAATAGATTGGATTAAAAAAAACGGACCCAACAATATGTTGCCTTCAAGAGACACATCTCATAGGAAAAGACGCCCACAGACTCAAGGTGAAAGGATGGGATAAAATATATCACTCACATGGTCTATGTAAACAGCAGGGATCTCTATACTCATATCAAATAAAGTAGACTTCAAGCCAAAGTTAATCAAAAGAGATAAAGATGAACATTTCACACTGCTTAAGGGAATCATAGATCAACAAGATATAACTGTTATAAATATATATGCCCCAAATAATGGAGCATCTACATTCATCAATCAAACTCTTCTCAAGTTCAAGAATCAAATAGACCACAACACAATAATTCTAGGTGATTTTAACACAACTCTTTCACCACTGGATAGATCTTCCAAACAAAAGTTAAACAAAGAAACTATAGAACTCAATAATACAATTAATAAGTTAGACTTAACTGACATATATAGAGTGTATCATCCATCAATGAGCCAATACACTTTCTTCTCAGCAGCACATGGATCCTTCTCTAAAATAGACCATATATTATGCCACAAAGCAACTCTAAGCAAATATAAAAAGTAGAGATAGTACCCCTCATTCTATCAGATCATAATGGTATGAAATTAGAAATCAATAATAAAAAAAAGAAAGAAAAGCTACTCTAACACCTGGAGACTAAATAATATGCTATTGAATGATCAATGGGTTGCAGAAGACATCAAGAAAGAGATTAAGAAATTCTTAGAGGTAAATGAGAACAACGATACAACCTATTGAAATCTGGGACACTATGAAGGCAGTACTAAGAGGAAAGTTCATTGCATGGAGCTCATTCCTTCAAAAAAGAAAAAGTCAACAAATAAATGAACTAACATTACATCTCAAAGCCCTATAAAAAGAAGAACAAAACAACCCCAAAAGAAGTAGAAGACAGGAAATAATTAAAATCAGAGTTGAAATTAATGAAATTGAAACAAAAAAAATTTGAAAAATATGACAGAACAAAAAGTTGGTTCTTTGAAAAAATAAATAAAATTGATAGACCTTTAGCTATGCTAACGAAGAAGAGAGAAAACACAAATTACCAATATATATGATGAAAAAGAAAATATCATGACAGACACTATAGAAATACAGAAGATAATTAGAAATTATTTTGAAACTTAACACTCCAATAAAATAGAAAATAATGAAGGCATTGACAAATTTCTAGAGATATATGATATGCCCAAACCAAATCAGGATGATATACGCAATTTAAATAGATCAATTTCAACCAAAGAAATAGAGGATGCCATAAAAAACTTACCAACTAAGAAATGCCCAGGACCAGATGGATACACAGCCGAGATCTACAAGACCTTTAAAGAAGAACTAGCACCAATACTTCTCAAACTATTTCATGAAATAGAAAAAGAGGAAACACTTCCAGACTCATTCTATGAGGCCAATATCACCCTGATTCCAAAACCAGACAGAGACAAATCAAAGAAAGAAAACTGCAGACCAATATCTCTAATGAATATAGATGCAAAAATTCTTAATAAAATTCTGGCAAATCGAATACAAAAACACATCAAAAAGATAGTACACCACGATCAAGTGGGCTTCATTCCAGGGATGCAAGGTGGGTTCAATATAAGAAAATCAATAAATGTAATACATCACATCAACAGGCTCAAAGATAAAAATCATATGATCATCTCAATAGACGCAGAGAAAGCATTTGACAAAATACAACCTCCCTGCATGCTCAAAATGCTAGAAAAAATAGGGATAACAGGAACATACCTGAACATTGTAAAGTCCATCTATGCTAAGCCCCAGGCCAACATCATCCTAAATGGAGAAAAATTGAAAGCATTCCCTCTAAAAACTGGAACAAGACAGGGATACCCTCTTTCACCACTCATATTTAACATAGTTCTTGAAGCCCTAGCCAGTGCAGTGGGACAGATGAACGAAATTAAAGGGATATGGATAGGAACAGAAGAACTAAAATTATCACTATTTGCAGACAATATGATTCTATACATAGAAGATCCAAAAAGTTCCACCAGAAATCTTCTAAATCTAATAAAAAAAAATTCATCAAAATAGCTGGACATAAAATCAATACCCATAAATCAAAGGCATTTCTGTACATCAGTGACAAATCCTCAGAAAGAAAAACTAGGAAATTTACACCATTTACTATAGCCTCAAAAAAAAAAAAATTTGGGAATCAACTTAACAAAAGAAGTGAAAGACCTCTACAATGAAAACTACAACACACTAAAGAAAGAAATTAATGAATATCTTAGAAGATGGAAAGATCTACCTTGTTCATGGATAGGTAGAACTAATATTGTCAAAATGACCATTCTCCCAAAAGCACTATACAGATTCAATACAATACCAATCAAAATCCCAATATCATTCCTCATAGAAATAGAAAAAGCAATCATGAAATTCATCTGGAAAAATAAAAAACCCAGAATAGCCAAAGCAATTCTTAGCAAGAAGAACGAAATGGGTGGCATTACTATTCCAGACCTTAAATTGTACTACAAAGCAATAGTAATAAAAACAGCATGGTATTGGCACCAAAATAGACCAGTTGACCATTGTACAGAATAGAAGACACAGAGACTAACCCACACACCTACAGATATCTTATATTAGACAAAGGTGCCAAAAACGTTCACTGGAGAAAAGACAGCCTCTTCAACAAATGGTGTTGGGAAAACTGGAAATCCTCATGTAATAAAATGAAATTAAATCTCTTTCTCTCACCATGCACAAAACTTAACTCAAAGTGGATCAACGACCTAGGAATTAAACAGGAGACCTTGCAACTAACAGAAGAAAAAGTAGGCCCAAATCTCCATCATGTTAGATTAGGCCCCAACTTCCTCAATAAGACCCCTATAGTGCAAGAACTAAAACCAAGAATCAATAAATGGGATGTATTCAAACTAAAAAAGCTTCTTCTCAGCAAAAGAAACAGTGAGGTGAATAGAGAACCTACAGAATGCGAGCAAATCTTTACCACAAGCACATCAAATAGAACACTAACCTCAAGAATTTATAAAGCTCTCAAAAGCCTTAACACTAAAAAAACAAATAATCCAATCAATAAATGGGCCAAGGAACTAAACAGACACTTCTCAGAAGATGATATGCAAACAATCAACAAATATATGAAAAAATGTTCAACATCTCTAGCAATTAGAGAAATGCAAATCAAAACTACTCTAAGATTTCATCTTACTCCAGTCAGAATGGCAGCTATCAAAAAAAAGAAAAAAAAGAAAAAAGAAAAACACAATAAATGCTGGCGAGGATGTGGGGGAAAAGGCACACTCTTACACTGCTAGAACTGTAAAATGGTGAAGCCAATCTGGAAAGCAGTATGGAGATTCCTAGAAAAACTTTGAATGGAACCACCATTTGACCCAGCTATCCCACTCCTTGGTCTATTCCCAAAGGACTTAAAAACAGCTTACTACAGGGACACAGCCACATCAATGTTTATAGCAACACAATTCACAATAGCTAGATTGTGGAAACAACACCTGTTGCCCATCAATAGATGAATGGATAGGGAAACTTTGGTATATATACACAATAGAACACTACTCAGCACTTAAAGAGAATAAAATCATGGCATTTACAGGTAAATGGATGGAGTTGGAGAAAATAATGCTAAGTGAAGTTAGCCAATCCCAAAAAAAACAAAGGTCGAATGATCTCTTTGTTATGAAGATACTAACTTATAAAGGCAAGGGAGTGGGGATGAGAGGCATGAAAGAACTTTAAATAGAACAAAGCAGGGGGAGGTAGAGGAGGGGGCAAGGGGATAGGAATAATGGCAGACTGAGTTATCCATAATTACCCTAAATACATGTATGAAGACACAATTATTGTAAAAATACTTTATATAAAACCAGCAACTTGAGCAATTGTGCTCTTTATATGTAATATGAAATGAAATGTACTCTGCAAACGTGTATAACAAATTAGAATAAAAAATAAATAAATAAAAATAGGTGGCTGGGGTTGTGGCTCAGCGGCAGAGCGCTCGCCTAGCAACATGCGCGGCCCGGGTTCAATCCTCAGCACCACGTAAAAAACGCATTGTGTACAACTAAAAGCAAATAGATAAATAAATAAATAAATGAAAAATTTTAAAAAATTGTCTTCCTGTGCACCATTTCTTAAGAAACAGCTGAGGGACGCTTTTGATAAAAATAAGAAAAATTGTCAAGGTAGAAAATGACATAGAATTCAGAAAGTGTAGGAATTCAACAGGAAAGTAGTGAGTGAAATTTTCAAGATAATGTTGATGTGTTCCCTTGTGGCAGCTGGGGAAAGAGGGGGAAGAAAAAAATAAATGATGAAATTGATAGAATTATCTGAAATGTCTTAAAGAAAACTATATAAGGAAGAAGTCAATAAATTCAAATTGAATATGTAAAACAATGTAAGTTAATAATAAAATAAAATAGCCAGGTGAAGGTGTCTTTAAGTAAATAGGTCCAATATGAGCAGGGGGTAGGAGTAATGCAGGAAGTAGATCTACAAATGCACGTGTGTGCACGTGTGTAGGTAACTGAGTTGTATGCTTGTGTTGTGTGTGCACACTTGTGTGTCACAGGGGCAGAATGTGAGGACAGAGGGGGAAGGAAGAATCACACTACATCCATAGATCCTGTTACTGACACAAAGCTCAGGCTGCTTTCTGGAATCGTCTCAGGCAATTGCAGAATCTGTTTGTTTTTGTTTGTTTGTTTTTCCAGTTTACTGCAAGGTGAGAGGTCTCTGCTATTTCTGCCAAGTGGCCTGTGGTGTGACATCTTCTTGGGAGCCATCTGTTCCCAGGCACAGTACTTGAGTTGAGGCTTGAGAAGTATGATGGTGGTGTGAAGTCTATTGATGTGAAAGGGTTTCCTGGGGTCCACCTTATAACCCTCGTGCAGGAGTCTGTTGTCACATCCTAAAGCTGAGTTGTGTAAAGTAGACTAAGTAGAATACAGCTCAAACGTTACATTTTAAAGCCTCCATGTGGTGCTTCTGCCTATTGAAAAGGCTTCAGCAAAGAGTACAGGAGACAGCTAGGCTTCCTGCTGATTTTGAGAAGGCAGACAACTCTCTGCCTTTTAAAAGTCTAGGTGGAAGTCACAGTGGGAGTGTTAGTCTGCAAAAATGTTTGCTTTTTTACTTTTTTCTTCCTTCACTACTATTATGATTGTTGTTATTTGTCATTAAAGTTTGATGGTGTTGTAAAGTCTATTGATGTGAAAGGGAAACAGAAAAGTCTTTAAAATATTCTTTGTTTCACACAGCACAATGCACCTTGTGCTAAGATAAAGGTGGCAGCCTAGCCAAAAAAAGAAAAAAAAGAACAGCAGGGCCATTGAGGGCACTAGGCTGAGGCTGGTCACAGACCCATGAGGAGAATGCTAAATGGTATGCCAGCTGAGTATGCACGCCTGGAACATGGGCTCATAGATCTGTGTTCAGGTACTGGTGTGAATGCATGCAAATGATTTGACATGCTTGCAAAAGAGAGACAATAATTCATATTGTGGATTATCTCAAAGAGCATATTGAAAATCTTTAAAAGTAAAAATTCATAAAAGTACAATTTATTATTAAAATTCATATCATAATAATTCATATAAGTAGTGTTAGAAAACTGCTGAAACATAGTTAACTTAACCGGGAACACTGTGTTAGTGAAATAAAAGGGTTTATTGGGGTGCCACGTGGGCAAGGGTAGGGAAAGGAAGGGAAGGGAAGGGGGGTAGGGAAGGGATGGACGGGAATAGGGACAGGCAGGAACGGAGAGCAGGAACAAAAGGGCAGCAGTTCAGTCCAGGGCTGGCTTAAATAGAGTAGGGGCCATAAAACCCCCTTGGAGTGAGTCCTTGTCCTATAGGCCAGCAGAGGTCAGGGGGGGTGGTGGACAGGGGACTTGCTGGTCAGGTTTTTGGTCACGCTGAGGATCCTGGGAGCTGTAATTTTTCACAAAGCACCTGGGGAGGTGTGGCCTTCTGCCTGGGAGGTGCAGCCTTCTGCCTAGAATCCAACAAGTAGTTCACATCATATGTTACTCTTTAATCAGCTTTTCCCCTGCTAGGACTACAAGACCCAACCAGAACAATTTTAAAGGAGGAAAATATTATTTAAGGGCCTACGGTTTCAGAGGTCTTAGTACACAGAAAGCTAACTCCAGTCCTCAGGGCTCGAGGTGAGGCAGAAGAGTGTAGCAGAGGGAAGTAGCTCACATGGTGATCAGGAAGCAGAAAGAGAGAGAATCCACTTGCCAGATACAAAATATATACCCCAAAGCCACACCCCCAGTGAACCACTTCTTCTTCAGCCATACCCCAACTGCCTCCAGTTACCACTGGGTTAATCCCATCAGGGATTAGTTCACTGATTAGGTTAAGGATATAGGCCAGTCATTTTTCCTCTGAACCACCCTGCATTGTCTCACACGTGAGCTTTTTGGGGACACCTCACATCCAAACCATAACAATTACATAATATATAATTAGTCTGATATAAGGTATTATTATGATGAAACTCTTTATAACATAAAATATAGATCTTTCCAGTTTTAGAATTGAGTTGGATACATGTTTCCCAACACATAGACAATTAAACTTTATCTGATGTATAACTGTAGTCACTAAGGTGACAATTCTCAAATTATGCATTTGGTATAAAGACCAACTTCTCAGCTGAGGCACCTGCTAAGTATTAAAAAAAAAAAAAAAAAAAACACTTGTGCCCTTAGGATCCAACACCGGTTATCTTGACTCTACCACCTACCCTGGTCATTCTATTCCCTCTCTGAGCCTAAGTCTTCACATATATCCAACAAAGAGTTTAAATGGGTAGTCTCTAAAGTTCTGTGCCTACCCAGCAATTTGTTTCTCATATGAAGCATTTGGGTTAGACATAGGAATAGTCAGCAAATGTGTTAGTTACCTATTCCTGCATAAAAATTACCCCAAAGTTAGCAACTAAAGCAACATCTATTATCCTACAGTTTCTGTTGGTCAGGAATCCAGGCTCTGCTTAGCTGGGCACCTCTGACTTGGGGGGTCTCTCAAAAGGCTGCATCCAGCACTTGACCAAGGTTATAGCAATTGCAGGGTTCAATGGGGGAGGTTCTGCTCCTAAACTCATTCATATGTCTGTTGGTAGAACTCAGTCTCTCAAGGTTGTTGGACTGAAAGCCTCAAGTCCTTACTGATTACAGTCTAGAGACATCCATTCCTTCTACATGGACTTCACCATAGACACTCAAAACAGGGTAGCTGGCTTTCCCCCAAGTAAGGGTCCTGGGAGAGTGAAAGAGAAAAGGTGCCCAAGGGTATAAGCCACAGTCTTTACATAACCAAATATCACCAGTAATATCCTATTATTTCTGCTAAATTCTGTATATTATAGACAAGACAGTTAGTCCAGTTCATGTTCGAGGGACAGGGATTATACAAGGGTGTGTGCAATGGGAGGCAGGGCTTTCTGAGGTATCTCTAAGTCTGCCAACAATAACTAAGGGAACCTCATCAGGGAATTGCCTCATAGTTGGAATCATATGCTACTGTTTATGAGTTTATTCATACAACAAACATTATTCACTGACATCCATGATGATACCTTGTGTTATCTACTCTGAGGTAACAAAGACAACAGCTAAGAAGGCCCTTGTCCCCATCTACTTACATTTTGAGGGTAGGAAGTTACCAGAATCTCCTGGAGCTGCCTCTCAACTCTGTGTGCCATGAGAACCCAGAACACACCATGATTCTAATATCCTTTCCTGTTAAGAACTACTAACAGGCTGGTCTCTGTGAACTACAGTAAAAAGTAGAAGCAGGGAGACTATAACTGGATCCTTCTGCCCCAGACCCAGAAATGCTACCCCAAGAGGTATTAGATATAATATCTAGGAGATATTATTAGAAGAAGCAAATGCTAATGCCACATAATGTCATATTCCAATAAGGAACTGAAGTGACTGCTTCCATAACAAACACTCCCAGTCCAGTCTATCTCCCTCTACCTCAATTTAGTGTAATGGTTTGCATGAAGAATGTTAGATAAATTGTTGACTTAAAAGTAAAATAAAAAATGAGATACACAGAATGCTACAGGAGTTTTTAAAAGGCAGTATACTTAACTAAGAATATTCTTTGAAGCCTTCCCAAAAGAGAGACGGAACTTATATTTGCTTTCCTTTAAAATAAATTTTTCCTGTGAAGTTTTGACACCAGTTCCCATTGTTGAGAGGGCAGCACGGGTAGGAGGTAAGCCCCTTGCAAGAAACAGTGAGAGAGAAGTTGGTGAGAACTGCTTATTCCTTCAGTTTTCAGCATCCAGAGCCCGGGGAATTTTCTGCCTCCTTTTATCTTTCTTATGCTAAGACTCAAGGGGCAGACGATGTCTTCATCAAAGGCAGACCGCTGGCCTGATGCTATGGCTATAATCCCATCTCCAGGCAAGAGGATGACGAGTTCAAGGCCATCCTTAGCAACTTGGCAAGACCTCACCTCAAATTTATTTTAAAATGTAAAGGGCTGGGGTTGTAGCTCAGAGGTAGAGTGAAGAAAAAGAAATACTATATTGTGAATCTGGTTGATATTAGCAGTCACATGAAGGGACACAAACAACCCTGAGTGAGTTGAATAGTGGTCTCCAAATATCCATGCCCATTTAGAACACCTGAATGTGAACTTATTTGGAAATAGGGTCTTTACAGATGTAATTAGTTAAGAATCTTGTGATTGAATCACCCTGGATTTAGGGTGGGCCCTAAATCTAATGATTTAGAAAAGACACAGAAACACAAAGAAGGACATGTGAAAACAGAGGCAGAAATTGGAGTTATGCCTACCATAATACTGTGATTTATAATAAAAAAAAATGTATATTTCAATCTGCCTCCCAAGTTCCTAGAAAAGAGCCCTAAACCCCTTGTCATTTCCTGAGCAATAGAGGTGATAGGAGAATATTTTGTTCTAATATTTGGTCTTTGACCCTAGTTCCTGGCACAGAGCAGTTAATCCTTTGGTATTTCTGGGTGATAGTAGCATCTTTTGTTCAAATGAGGCTATTCTTGGTAGGAGCTGGTCAGGAAGACAAAGCCACTATTAGATACTTAGAACTTCTAGCCCCATCCTCCATCCTCCAGGAAGGGGAGAGGGGATGGTGATAAGAGTTAATAATCATGCCCATGTGCTGAGGCTTTGGTAAAAGTCACTGAACTAGAGGGCCTAGAGAGCTTTCAGGTTGGTAAACACAACCATGTGCTAAGTGAATAGCACATCCCAATCCACGGGGACAGAAGCTCCCGTGCTCAGATCCTTCCTGACTTTCCCCTGTATTTCTCCATCTTACCATTCATTTATATTCTTTATCATATCCTTTATTAATATACCCAACTAAGAAAATTAAGTAAGGGTTTCCCTGAGATTGATGAGCCTCTATAGAAAATTAACGGAGCCCAAGTAGGGTTCATGGGAGCCTACAATTTGTAGCCAAGTTGGGGGGGGGGGGTGCTGTGTGGAGACACTTGTACTGAGCTGGGCCAACTCGGCCAGGGTCATCTCCCTGCTGTGTACCCTGGTCGCTACAGGCCTCACCCCACACCTCTCTGCTTCTGGCTGCTCCTCACCCTCATCACTCCACCCTCCTCTACACCACACTCACACTGCTTCTCTCAGCTCCCCAAGGAATCAGCCACTGTGACCTACACACACGGAGCCTTCTCTACCCCACCCCCAAAAAGCCTTGTGGATTCTTTCCTTAAAAAGTAGCAGAATCCTTTGTTTTGGACTCCAGGATTTTTTTTTTTTTCCAAGAAACTTCTAGACAGGTCCAGATGTCAATAATTCTCTGTCTTCCTTTCTCTCTTCCTCTCTTCCAACTCTACATAATTCCATAGTGTCCCTGATAACAAAGTCTGTATCTAACAACGTCACATGACATAGGAAGTGATGTTCCAACCAGGTGCACCCTGCTCACTCCCCATCCTGTGGTTCTCACAGACACACCGGCTACTGCATCCAGCCACAGGCACACCCATGTTTGCATGTAGTTGATGAATTGGTCTTTCTTCTTTTTTCTGAACAACTCTTTTAATATTTCTTTGATTTTTGTTTGTGCCTTATTCTCCTCCAGTTTTGAGACAGTATTTCATGCACCCTCTGGTTCTTATTTTCTAAAAAACTTGTTTTCTTTGATCTTTTTAGAGTCCCCCTCCCACAAAGATCTTGGTGTTCCACTTAATAACTGAAAACAGTGCTTTAAAGCAAGATGCGTGGAGTGAAAAAAGGACCCTTGGCTTCCACTTTCCACCCCTTCATTTATCCTCACACAGGCTTCCCTGTCATGGTAACAGGCCTGCGTTATTGATTCACATGCACGGTGCAGCCGCCCCTTCATTCCTTTCTGTCATTCTTGTGTTATCTGCAGTTCCCAATAGAGCATTCATGTCACAGTCTGTCCTGTTATCCTGCAGGTTTTCATCTTGGATTCCATTCCAGTTGTTTTAAAATTGGCAAAGAAATAATATTAATAATGGTAGGTTTTAGATTGTAAGTAAAATTGTGTAAAACAGTAGTGCTAGTCTTTTTTTTTTTTTTTTTTCTAGCTTTTCTTATTCCCAAAAGTGAAAAATGCACCTGCTACTTAAACCATAATTCTTTTGGAAGTGGTTTCTTGGTCAGAATCAAATTTTCTTTGCCTTTGAAATATCAAATACATCAAGACTGTTGTTTCATTCTGTATATTGAATTATGAAATACCCATAATATTTCCTAGACCTGAAGATTTCTTAATGTTTGCAGGATCTAGTTCCAGAACACTATTGCTTCCTGACAACTCAGCCAGAGAAACATAAAGGGCACCACGTGAATTTGGAGCCAGAAAAAGATGTTTTTATACATTGCTTTTATTTTTAGCATGTAGATATAAAAGTCCAATTTGAGATTGTAGCATACAGTGGTCTACTGTGACTAAAACACAATGGATAATTAAAATAGCTTTTGTCAATTGATGTTTTCAGTCAGAAGCTAAATCACAGAAAGATTAAAGCCATGTATAAAATAAAAAATAAATTTGAAAAAATAAAATGGAGAAGAAATGAATCCCAAGGATTTAAATATTTTAATAATCTTATTGGTATATCCTAACTCTTTTTTTTTTTTTTAAAGAATGCATTTATAGAAAATATGCTCCCAGGCTGGGGTTGTGGCTCAATGGTAGAGCACTTGCCTAGCATGTGTGAAGCCCTGGGTTTGATCCCCAGCACCCCATATAAATAATTAAAAATAAAGGTTCATTGACAACTAAAAACATTTTTAAAAAAATAAAGAAAATATGCTCCCATAAGCAAAGACATAAAGAAAAAATTAAATTGTTTTGGTGAGCTTTATTCTTTACATTTTTAAATTTATGGAATGGCTTTAATTGTTTAAAAATCCTTCTAGCTCTTGTTTCTTCTTTTCACTGTAAACTGCTCTCTCTCTCTCTCTCTCTCTCTCTCTCTCTCTCGTATATACATATCAGTGAGAATGCTATGGTACCTGGATTTCTTTTCATCCTCTTAATATCTACCTTTTTAATATCTAGGTAGATCTCCTTCTCTACCAGCTCCTGATTCTCCTCAAAAGCTTGATGACTCTGTGTCAGAAAACAGGCTTCAATGTTAAGAGCTGTTGTGGAGCAGACCCCCCTGTAGGCTGTGGAAGGCATTGTGGTTCATTTCCCAAGGCTGGTCTACCCCAAAGCTTATTTTCACAGAAATATAGGCCTCCCTCACTTTTCTCCCTGCCTCCCAAAGCAGACAAAATCTGGGATCAGACCTCATATCCCAAGCTACAATCATGGCTTTGTTCCCGCCAGATACCATGTAACTCTGATACGAAATTAGGAAATCCATAATTTGCTGCAGAAGATGGGAGCAGGATCATCCATTTTAACAAGCTATTAATTTATCACCATCACCCTCTCTCACCATCTGAGCTTGTCAGAGTCCCAGAAGCGCTAAAATTCTGTCAGGGTGCTATAAATGAAAACATAACGGTCAGATAGACTTTTTAAAAAAGAAACTAGCTACCTATCTACTTAGTGGGAAAGAATATTTGAACTCAACCTCACACCCTCTGGTCATCATGCCCTCATGTGTGGCACAGTTAATTGGCACCAGAAACTCAAAAGAAAAATGTGTTCTTGCCAGCAAGTCCTTTCCACCTCAGCCTCCAGTAAGGTTATATACCAAGAACACAGGTAAACCCAGGTACTACCAGATATGGTGTCAACATGGGGCTCCACATCACAGGAGGAAGAGAATGAAAATTTTAGTTATATGACAAATAATTTTATCAAAATGGCAGCAAACATCCAGAGAACTACATTATTCACTTCTCAACTGTATTTTTTTGTCAAATGTACAAAACCCTATTTCCCAAACCTTTGTATTTCTCTGAAGATTCCCTGCATTCTCTTTTACTGTATTGTCAGCCTAACTCCACATCCCTCTAGATCTCTGTTCCCATTTTGATCTCAGCTTTTGAAGAAACTTAAAGCAAAGCTTGCTTTGACCTGGCAGACACAGAGCATGGGTTAGCAACCTGACACATTTGAGTTTCCATGGTGGCTGTACCTTTTACATGACCTTAGGAAATTACCTAACCTCCCTCACCTTGTTTTCCCACCTATATGTTAATGCAACACCCAAGGAATGGGTAATACATCATCAAAGAACCAGGAGTAGGGGCCCAATTAGAGGTAGGATTATGAATCCCTTAGCTCTTAAGTGGAGCCCTAAAAGTTGGAGAATTCCAGAAGCTCCTTTCATGTCCAATACCCTGAGTGGATGCTGGGAAGAACACAAAACCTTCAGTGTAATCACATACCTGCTCTCAAGGTGGGTACATAAACCCAGCCTGATCAAAATGGAGCCCTGAATAGAACTGGAATAAAAGTTCCTTTTGCAGAGACAGCTCTCCTGGAGACAATGGTAAAGCTTAATCCCAAATCTGTTCTGTATTCCCCTGCAGGGGGGCGAGGGCTGGTGGCAATTTCCCTGAACTCTGAAAGCCATTAATCCCCTTCTGGAAAATATTTACATTGGCCTCACTCTGTTGGCCAGCTCCCCTCCTGGGTACTTGAGCATTCAAGGATATCTTCTCCTAGTTCTAAAAACTCCATGCTCTGGAACCCAACAGGGCCTCCTGCCACAAGGGAAAAAGTGCCTGTGATGTTTCCTTAAACATCTTTCTTACCATCACTAATAGGAAAGTTTCCATGCAAAAGTAATTCAGGTTTTATATCAGGCATGGGTTTATAGGATTGCATGACTTCTGGTGGTCATGCAATTCCACAATTTCTGGTTTTCAACTTAACATGGATTACACTAAAATTAAACTCCAGCATGCACCAGATAAAGGAAACCCAAACATAGGGTAAGAATTAGCATTGACTTTTACTAATGACCTTGCTTCCTATTTCTTTGATTTGAAGAAAGATTTTTTTTTTTTCAGCACCCTGTGCTACCAAATTAGGACCCTCCTACCAGGTTAAATCCTAAATCTAAAAAAAGGTCAGTACCATATTCTCTCAAAATAGTGTTTAGGAGAATTTTGCCTAGAGTCACACTTAGTGATTTTAGGGAAGTAGATGGCTGCTCTGTAATGGTTGGCCTGATGGAACTGCCAGGAAAGGCAACACCCCAGGGCTTGCCATTGAGCATGAGGGAGGGTCTCATGTAGGCACTGTGAGATCTGCCACTTCATAAAGCACAACCATGTTATGATTCAAACTCCTGTGCCCTCTGGTTGCCCTGGGCACATAAAGCTATGAAAACACAAATGGGCGAAAGCTCAGGTAGAGTGCTTGTAACCACAGGTATTGACCTCTGAGGAGAGGGGACGACAAAATCATTGTCCATGGGGCCCAGGCCCACCGGAGGAGACCACCTACACCCCAGATCTGAGGCATCTATGGATTGAGAAGTACATCAGAACCTTCCTGTTGAGAATACGCACAAGGAGTGAGGACTCGGGGGCTCATCTGGGGAACATCAGCTGCCAGTGCCCGCTCAGCAGCCGAGGGACAGAACCAGAGGCAGAATCCTGAGCTTGTGGGTCTGCACTAGGAACTGTCCCCACTTCCCACCCCCAGACCCAGTGGACACACCAACAGGGGACTGCGGCTGTAGGTAGGTTGGGCTCACGACTGGATGCTAATGGTCAGGTCCAGATGCACACAACACACACCAAAAAAAAAAAGGCAGGGATTTTATGATTATTCCTTTTACAGGATAAATGTGAGATCTTCCATTATGTCTACGTGAGGAGTTTTTACACAGGTTAGGAAATTAAATATTTCCTTTTACATCAGGGAATATTGTTGAGACTCTGTATTGGAAGGCATGTTAAGAAGTGGTGAGGGGCACCCCAAATGCATTTTCTGTGTGTCTGCCCCTCTCCCTCTCCCTCTCCCTTCTTCCCTCCCTCCCTCCCTTCCTCCCTCCCTCCCTCTCTCTCTCTCTCTCTCCCCCCCCCCACCCTACAGAGACAGGATATTCTGGGCAGTGGTCCTTCTGGAGTGAGGAAGGACAGGTGGCCTGGAGCCATGCCCAAGGAGCACGTACGCCCAAGGGCAGCTGTGAAGAGGAAGTCTCCCACAGCAGAGCAGCAGCAACAGCCAGTCGAGCAGGGCAGGAAGAGCAGGCTGTGCACAGAGGACCATGGGTTCAAAGACCTGCAGAAACAACCCAAAGGCAGGCAGAGCTAGAGGGCGTATGCTTTTGGCTAATAAAGACGCAAGGACGACTGTTCTTCCTGCAAGTCTCACAGGCCAACCCTGTTCCTTCTTCTCATCAGAGCTCTGACAACTGTTATATTAATCTCTTACCTCAAAAACAAACAAATATTTAAAAAATGTTGATATTGTGCCACTTTGGAGGTGGTGTTCACAAAAGGTGACAGTTGCATTTCTGCCCTGAATTAGCTGAAGCTGGAGGAGACGCAGCCAATCAACTCACTGGACCCCACACTGCCAGCTATGGGGAATGGGGTCAGGTTTAGGCCCAGGCTTGAGTGCAAGAAGGACACAAAGAAGCCCCAGATGGCTGCTGTACGTGCAAGGCCAGGAGCCTGGACTTTCATGGCAAGGTGGAGGAGCAGAGCTGCAGATGGAGGAGGCATAACTCTGCCCCTGACTGATTACCCCAGCTGAACTCAGAGCCTCTATTCCTAGCTCTACCCTGCATGTCCTTTGGGTGTCTTCCACTCCTAGCCTCCCCTTCTGGGTGACACTGCCCTGCCACCTTTGCTCAACACAGAGATAGTCAGTTTTTGCACAGAGTACCTTCAGATTCTCCCTGTCTCCATTCAAATCACCTGAGGTGGTCAGCTGAAAGTTCTGTGCACAGAGGCAGGGGTGGTAGTCAGTCAAGGCAACCCAGCTTCCTCTTCCTGAGTCAGGGGAATCTCAGGGAATGGTCAGTGGGCTACACAGGAGAGAGGAAGTAGACATGTAGACCACAGAACTAGGAGAGAGTCCTGGAGACAGCCACTGCTCCCTCCAACTGCCTCAGGTCCTGACGGCTCTTCATGTCCATTAACACTCTGTCCACAGTACTCTCCGCTTTGTGGCAAAGTCAGTAATGCTCACCTAATGTTCTATTCACCCCGCTACACATCTCACTTCTCA
This sequence comes from Tamias sibiricus, assembly GCA_025594165.1. Classification (NCBI taxonomy): domain Eukaryota; kingdom Metazoa; phylum Chordata; class Mammalia; order Rodentia; family Sciuridae; genus Tamias; species Tamias sibiricus. The sequence continues at coordinate 75,033,442 of CM046666.1, forward strand.
GCCATTCCCAGTTAGGCACAGCCCTGTGACCAGTGGTCACAATGGGCCGTGAGGAGCAGATGCTGTAAGTCACTGCTGAGTGGAGACTTCCAGAGCCCGTGAGTGGGCCTCCAATCTGCCCTTCCCTGCCTCAGTGGCCAGTGGTATTCAAGCTTCCAGAGTTAAGTGACAGCTACAAGCAGAGCCCCCCACCCACCCACCAGCACCACCACTTCAGTTCCTGGCACAGGAAATAAACCTCGGGAATTTTAGGGTTATGTAGCCACCACGGCATAACCTTGCCTGTCCTACGCAACATATCCCCAAACCCTAGCCCTTTTTCTTAACCCAGACTGAAAGAGTTTCCTTGTTCTTACAAGTCTAAGCCACCCACCCATAAATATGAGATGACAGTCACAACAATGCTGAGGGAACATTTGACCAAAATGCACAGTCTCTGCCTCCGTCTTCACATCGCCTCCTCCCTAGTGTGTCTGTCTCAAACTCCCTCTGTCTCTCTTGAGGATACATGTGATTATATTTAGGGTCCATGGGATAATCCGGGATAAACTCCTCCTCTGAAGAGCCTTAATTTAATCACATCTTTTTGTCACATAAAGTAATGTTCACAGGCTCTGGGGATTAGGATATGGACATATAATTTAGTAGGGGGGCCGCGGGCACCATTCAACCTACACTACTAACAAAAACTGAAGTTAGCATTCCCTATTACTTGTTAAACAGATTAATACATTATAAGTGAATCACTCCTCAAAGCCTTGATCTCCTCTGTGAAATTTGGTGCATCCTTCCACAGACTTGCCAGGGTCCGTCTTCCCTACTCCCAGCTTGCTGGATGCACTTCTACACCGGGTCTTCTCATGGCATCCTAGAACTGTCGGTTTCCTCATCTGCCACCTCTGCACCACATCCGGCCACCCCAGAGTTTTTCAGGGCACAAACTGTGTGGCACAGTCTTACCTCTCTACTCTCTGACACAGAATTTAATGTTCCTTAAATAAACAAGTGACCTCCTCCTAAATTCACTACATGGAATAAGAAAAACACTAAATTACTGTACCTGAATCCCCACCCCTGGAATTTCCATGGATTGCAAACACTGAGCTGAAGGTAGGAAAAGCTTTCATTGTGTCTAGAGGAAGGTACATTAGGCCCTGAACCTGTGGCCCTTGACTGGCATGTGCATGTTAGGCACAGTGTTCTTTTGGAAGAGGGAAGACCTAGCTTCCCTTTATCAGGTTGGTTGGTGGTTTAATAAAGTCAGTCTCATGCTGAGCAAATCCACATGGGGTCTGAGGCCCTTTCTCTCAAGGCTGATGGGAGGATTAATCTCCATCGGTGAGACTTCTTTCTTTTGCAGTGAGTCAGCGGGAGCTCAGGCTCAGAGTGAATCTCACCAGATGGAAGGCTAGAGAGCCAGGCACTGCCCAACATAGAACCAACGCTATAATTATTAGTCACGTTACCAAATCAAAGTAGCTGAGCAGAGAGTCCTGTAATGGAAATCAGTATAAGGATAACTGGGAGGACAGGGTGAACATCTCTTAGTGAACATTGTGACCACTTTTCTCTCATAGGCGAATCACGGATAATCCATTTTTCTCTCATAGATGAACTGGTACTTTGCTTCTTGCAGCGACTCTGGCACATCTCAGGCGTTATTCCTGGTCAAGCTGATGTCTGGTGTTAATGTTAGAAACTCATATCCTGGACTGACCTAGAGAGACTTCTCCTCATATCAAATCTCATTTCTCACCACCACTGAAGCATAGTAGGGCTGTCCATAGTAGGGCATTCTTTTGCCAGTGCACAGAATTGGGAACCTACTCCTCCCCCAAAATTTCCAGTTGAGAACAGAATTTAGATTTAGTGCACTAACATTTGGTAGTCCTATCTGAACCCTCCTTCCCCAGACACACAGGGCATGAACACACAGTTGCTACTGATGCAAGGGTTCCCCAAGGAGCCCTGTGTTTCCAGATCAAAGCAAAGGCCAGCACTCTTGCCGTCAGGGGACCAGAACCCCTGTGAAGGTAACTGGAGCAAAATGAACTTTTAGCACTGATGCTGCTGGAAAAAGCCCTGTGTGATCTGACGTCAGGGCTTGAAGATGTTCAGAGAGCACAGAACAAGCGGGAAAGGACCAGTAGAACAAAGGGGACAGGCTATAGAATGTGCTTGTTCCTAAGGACTCTGGGCTGTCCTTGTGGTCCTGTGATAGTGGTGTGCCACGAAGGCACCAACTGACCTTGAACACTAGTGTGGCGCCTTTCCCTGGGTCCCTACCGTTCCATCTTGTGACTTGCATCCTTGCTTCCCTGCACACCCTCTTAAAAAGCTGCTGCAGCTTCTTTTTGGCTTCCTGCTTCTCACTTCACCCCTCACAGCAGCAAGCCCTGAGCTGCCAAGAGGAAAGAAAACAATCTCCACTAATCCATTTCTTCAAAACTGCTAGTCAATTAATGTTAGCCTGACTTTCAAAAAATGAAAACACATATTCTTTTGCATATAAACAGAAAACTGGGAGAATATACACCAAAATGTGCACAGTGGTGCTTTGGTTGGGAATAGGGCAGGGGAAAGAAAACAGACTTTTACTTCATTTTTGTTTTACTTCAGATTTTTTTTTTTTTTTTTTTTTGCAATGATCCTACATTCCTTTTACAGTTAGAAGAAATCAATAAAGATATCTTCTATTTTAAAAAACAGCAGAGCAAGTTCATTTTTGCTCCTTACTTTGCCAAGAGAAAGCAGGAAGATCATTCTGAAATTGCCATTTATCGAGAGGCGGGCACATTTGGGTGTGCGTACATGCACTTGCATTTCTCATAATGGCAAAGCATACATGCACGTGAAGAGTGCAGAAAAAACAGTGCCACTCAAGGCTTCCATCTGCAAGATGCTGAAGTGTGAATCCTCCATCTGCACTTCCCTGGCTGTGTATGAGAAAGAGTCAACACCTCTTCTTCCTCTCACAGCTGTGCAGCAGGGACCTTTGTGCCACAAGGGATTGGGCCTCTTTTGGTGTATGCCAGGAATCTTCAGGGAGAATCTGGTGCATTGTGCCTGAAACACATAACTTAAAAAAATAAAGAAAAATGTATTGAATATGACTAGGGTTGGAGATGTAACTCAGTGGTTAAGTTTTTGCCTAGTAGGCATGAGGCCCTGGGTTCAATTACTAGCACCACAAAAAAATAAAATTTAAAAAAAAATGAAGATGACTGTTAGAAACATATGTGCACACATCAACCAACCAAGCAAACAAAAAATAAGGAGGCAAATAAACATTAAAACAAGCAAAGGGAATAAAAGAGAAGACATAGTGGGTGTGTTTGTCTGTTTTTCATTACTGTGGCAAATTACCTGAGACAGACTAACTTTATAGAGAAAAGAGACTTATTTTTAGCTCACAGTTCTGGAGATTCAAGGACATGGCCCCATAGCAGCTCAACTCTGGTGAGGACTTCATGGCAGATGGTATCAAGGTAGCAGGAACACACATAGGAATAAAAGATCATATTGCTAGACAGGAAGCCAAGGACTCTAGGTGGGACTGGACTCAGGCTTTTATAACAACCCTCTTCCAAGTACTACCAAGGTTCAAAGAGAAATATCTTAGTCCCTTCTGCAGCTCCTTCAGAGACCTAACAATTTCCTATAGGTCCCACCTCTTAAGGTCCCACTACCTCTCACATTACCACATTGAAAACCAAGCCTCCAACACATGAACCCTTGGAGGACAAACTGTATCCAAACCAAGTAGTGGGAATTACTAAAATGATCTGGGAAAGATGGAGTGAACTAAACATGGCCTTGTGTTGAAAGACATGAGAAGGGGGAAAGGTGGTACAGAATCTCCCCTTCCTTACTTCTTGTCCTATAGTCATGTCTTGGAAATAGAATAACCCTCAAAAAACAGCAGATACCCCTGTTTCCACCTTAGAAATGAAGAGAGCATTGCAATCACACTTACAATTTAAAAAGCTAAAACAAAACACAAGTAGATAACTTTTCCTCAACCCATCAGAGAACTGAGTTCACAGGGCAAACATCCAACTTCAAATCTGGAGAGACAAGTCCCTTTGGAGATAAATAAAGCCACACATTTGCATTTGCATACCTCAGCAAACACGCCAAATACCAAATAAATTTGATAAGAGGATTTAGCTAAAATTTTAAAGAGTTACTAAAAGCTGGTCATGGGCTAGTGAGAGAGTATCAAATCCCTGATGTACACAGATATAAGAGGAGTTCATATCCTTTTCAAGGTTTTACTCCAAGGAGGCTTACTGGAAAAATTGGGGAAAATCCCGAGAAAGCTTTTGTTCATGATGCTGGCTGGAAAAGGGAGAAGGCAGACACCAACAAAACTTCACCCAAGACCTATTTTTTCTCCCTCCCACATGGAGCAAAAGCTTTAGTCTGCAGGAAAAGCAGCAAAAATGGCCACCTAGGATCACTGACAGAATCCTACTGCAGCAAAGATAAGGAACCCGAGTTTTATAAAGCTGTACCCAGAGTGGAATGCAGGATCACACTCTAGGATCTGCACTGCTGCTAAAAGAAGACAGGAACACTGTGAGAGCCACACCCCCAAGACCTGGGCTCACAGGGCCTGCCTAAGATTAAGGCTAAATCAGAACATCAGAGAACAGCTCCCACACACACCCTTCCCCTCCACCACAGTAACAAACAGTGAGCAAAAATAACAGTGCAATATAGCTGGGGGAAGTGCCAGTGATGGATTCTCTCTAGGGAGCAGAAACAGAAAAGTCTTCAGGAACAGTAGTAACCCACAGGACTGGGCATGTAGCTCAAGGGTAAAGCACTTGCCTGTCATGTGCAAGGCCCTGGGTTTGATCCCCAGCGCTGCAAAAGAAAGACAGAGTGGGGAGAGAGAAAGAGTAACCCACACCCTACAAAGAAGAAGTTATCACCAGAGAAACTCGAAACCTGTGGTACACTAAAGGTAATCCAGGGTGACAAGAAACTTCAGACTCAGCCCAGCTCCTGACTTGATTAACACAAATCCCACACTAAAGGCCTGGAAGAAAAAAGGACATGCTCATCTCCAGTTATAAAAATATAATTATCTTCTGTCTATAAAACATGTATAGTTGTTATTACACTTAATAAAAATTATCTTCTATTAAATGTAACACACATATACATAAGACACAAAAAGGTCAGGAAAAAACACATTTTGAAGAGAGAAATTTTTCAACAGAAACAGACTTATATATGAGCAGATGTTAAAATTATCAGAGAATTTAAAATAACAATGGCTAATATGATAAGATTCTAATGCAGGATTATATAGGTAATTTCAGCAGAGATGTAGAAACTCTACAGAAGAATCAAATCAAAACCACAGGAAAAGAGAGGAAAAATCCTTTCATAAAGCATCCAAGAGCCTAGACAAGATCAAATGCCCTAACATAAATAAAATTGGAATCCCAAAAGTAGAAAATATAACAGGTCAAAAGAAATATGTGAAAAAATAATGACTGAGAATTTTCTAAAATTAATGATGTACACTAACCACAGGATGAAAAATCTCAGAAAACATCCCCTCAAAAAAATTCACACATGAACACACACACACACACACACACACACACACACACACACCTGAGTTTATCATATGAAAAATTCTGAAAACCAAAGACAAAAAGAAAATCTTATAAGCATCCAGAGGAAAAAGACACATTACTGACAAAGGAACAAATTAAAACCACATAAGGCATCACCATATACCTATTAGAACATCTGAAAAATAAATTGACACTATCAAGTGCAGACAAGGATGTGAGAAATGGAGATTTACATTGCTGGTAGAATATAAAATGGTACAGCTACTCTGGAAAACAGTTTTCCAGTTATACATAAAGATAAATATCTATTACCCTATAACCCAGCAATGCCACATCTAGACATTTATCCTGGAGAAATGAAAATTTTTTGTACTCACACAAACATTTATCAAGATTCTGCTCATAATCTGCAAAAGTTGAAAACAACTCAAATGTCCTTCTGTGGATAAATGAATAAACAATATGTGTTATATCCATAGAAAATAATATGATATATAACAGGTCAAAAGAAATGGAATTGCTCAGAAATAAAAAGAAATAAACTACTGATACAACATCATAGATGAACTTCCAAGGCATTATGCTGAATGAAAGAGAACAATCTCAAAAGTTTACTTACTATATGATTCCACTTATAAGATATTTAGGACAAGGCAAAACTCTAGGAAGGGAGAATATCTCAACTGTCACCAGGATTTAGTGGTTAGGAAAGGGTAGGACTACAAAAGGGCAACATGTGGGAGTTGGGAAGATGACAGAATGGTTTTATATCAACATTGTGGTTGTTTTTACATGCATCAAAACCACAGGAACAGAGAGGAAAAATCCCACCTCAGAGCATCGAAAAGCCACAAGGCAGTATCAAATGGCTTAAAATTGGAATCCCAAAAGTAGAAAATAGAACAGGTCAGAAGAAATACTTGGAGAAATAATGGCTGAAATTTTTTTTAAATTAATGAATTTAGATGTACTCTTTTTTTAAATTATTGATTTATTTTAATTTGTTATACATGCTTTCAGAGTGCAATTCCTTTCATATTACATATAAAGAGCACAGTTTTTCAAGTCACTGGTTTTACATTAAGTATTTTCACACCATTTGTGTTTTTATATATGTACTTGGTGTATTGATGTCTAACTCATTCTGCCATTTTTCCTATCCCCTTGCCCCCTTCCTTGCCCTCCCTCCCCCTTTTGTTCTATTTAACATTCCTTCATTCCTCTCATTCCCCCCTCCCTTGCCATTATAATTCAGTATCATCATAGCAAAGGAATCATTCAACCTTTGGTTTTTTGGGATTGGCTAACTTCACTTAGCATTATTTTCTCCACCTCCATCCATTTACCTGCAAATGCCATGATTTTATTCTCTCTTATTGCTGAGTAATACTCCATTGTGTATATATACCAAAGTTTCCCTATCCATTCATCTATTGATGGGCAACAGGGGTTGTTTCCACAATCTAGCTATTTGTAAATTGTGCTGCTATAAACATTGATGTGGCTGTGTCCTTGTAGTATGCTGTTTTTAAGTCCTTTGGGTATAGACTGAGGAATGGGATAGCTAGGTCAAATGGTGGTTCCATTCCAAGTTTTCCAGAATCTCCATACTGTTTTCCAGATTGGCTGTACCAATTTGCAGCCCCACCAGCAATGGATGAGTGTGCCTTTTTCCCCACATCCTCACCAGCATTTATTGTTGTTTGTTTTTTTGATAGCTGCCATTCTGACTGGAGTAAGATGAAATCTTAGAGTAGTTTTGATTTGCATTTCTCTAATTGCTAGAGATGTTGAACATTTTTTCATATATTTGTTGATTGATTGTATATCATCTTCTGATAAGTGTCTGTTCAGTTCCTTAGCCAATTTATTGATTGTGTTGTTTGTTTTTTTGGTGTAAAGGTTTTTGAGAGCTTTATATATCCTTGAAGTTAATGTTCTGTCTGATGTGCTTGTGGTAAAAATGTGTGCAGGAGCCCTAATTAAGGAGATAGCTAAGATTGCAGTTAGCTGTAAGCCATAAGCATTACCACCTTCCATGGTCTCGTGAGACTTGGCCCGGCCCGGGACATTGTGGTGTCTAGACATAAAAAAAAAAAGAAAAGAAAAGAAAAGAAAGACGGCTGCTGCTACAACTGCTAGCATCCCTGCTGCTCAAGCATCAAACAACCTCACCAGCAATGTGGCCTCTGCTCTGCACACATGGGGCCTCCTAGATCAACATGTTATAACAAGTGGACATTTTGATCTTTCATTCTTTGGGACTTTACAGAACAATGCCTTGCAGGTATTTGTCTAGAGAACTCAGTGTGTTACTTGATAAAACTCGGGGCAGCTGATTTGTTTAAAAAATTTGATATGCTATGCAACTTGGCTCGTCAGCAAAAGGCTTATCGCCTTAAAGCCACAACATCTCCCCACAATTGGACAGCTGTTAGTCATCATACACAGTCGATCCTGAAGGGCTCCATTAGATGGCTGGTAGCCAATGACGGATAAGATCCCCAGAGGGGGACAACCTAAGACAGGCACAGTCGCACGAGACAGTCTCATGTGGCCGACATATCAACCTAAGACAAGAGTCAAGGGCACAGCCTTGATTATCCGATGACGGGTAAAAATATTGGTTACACATAGACGTCCTAGAGCATCCCCTCTTTTAAAACAAAAAGGGAGGGGGGAAATGCAGGAGCCCTAATTAAGGAGATAGCTAAGATTGCAGTCAGATGTGAGCCATAAGCATTACCACCTTTCATGGTCTCGTGAGACTTGGACAGGGACATTGTGCATCGGGTCGGCGCCATTTGCATGATCTCGCGAGACTTGGCCCGGGGGATTGTGGATCGGGTCGGGGCCATTTTGTGGTGATTGTAAGAGTGTGGATGGTGTTAGAGTTGTTGTTAGAGCCAGAGAAAGAAACTAACAGAATAAAGAGCCTGTTTGTTTCCAGTCCGCCTCTGAACTTATTCCCGCGGCTTTGCTGCTCCAAGCGACAATCGCTTCAGACAGCGACAGATTTGCTCCCATTCTATAGGTTCTCTGTTCACCTCACTGATTGTTTATTTTGCTGAGAAGAAGCTTTTTAGTTTGAATCCATCCCATTTATTGATTCTTGGTTTTAATTCTTGCATTATAGGGGTCTTATTGAGGAAGTTGGGGCCTAATCCAACATGATGGAGATTTGGGCCTACTTTTTCTTCTATTAGGTGCAAGGTCTCTGGTTTAATTCCTAGGTCTTTGATCCACTTTGAGTTGAGTTTTGTGCATGGAGAGAGATAGAGATTTCATTTCATTTTATTACATGAGGATTTCCAGTTTTCCCAACAACATTTGTTGAAGAGGCTGCTTTTCTCCAATGTATGTTATTGGCACCTTTGTCTAATATAAGATAACTGTAGATGTGTGGGTTAGTCTTTGTGTCTTCTATTCTATGCCATTGGTCTACTGGTCTATTTTGGTGCCAATACCATGCTGTTTTAGTTACTATTGCTTTGTAATACAATTTAAGGTCTGGAATAGTAATGCCATCAGCTTCACTATTCTTGCTAAGAATTGCTTTGGCTATTCTGGGTCTCTTATTTTTCCAGATGAATTTCATGATTGCTTTTTCTATTTCTATGAGGAATGATATTGGGATTTTGATTGGGATTGCATTGAAATTGTATAGTGATTTTGGTAGAATAGTCATTTTGACAATATTAGTTCTACCTATCCATGAACAAGGTAGATCTTTCCATCTTCTAAGATCTTCTTTAACTTCTTTCTTTAGTGTGCTATAGTTTTCATTGTACAAGTCTCTCACTTCTTTCATTATGTTGATTCCCACGTATTTTTTTTTTTTTTTTTTTTGAGGTTATGGTAAATGGGGTGGATTTCCTAGTCTATTTCTGAGGATTGGTCGCTGATGTACGTAAATGCCTTAGATTTATGAGTATTGATTTTATATCCAGCCATTTTGCTCAATTCGTTTATTAGTTCTAGAAGATTTCTGGTGGAATTTTTTGGATCTTCTATATATAGAATCATATCATCTACAAATAGTGATAATTTGAATTCTTTTCTTATCTGCATCCCTTTTATTTCTTTTGTCTGTCTAATTATACTGGCTAGGGTTTCAAGAACTACGTTAAATAGTAGTCATGAAAGAGGACATCCCTGTCTTGTTCCAGTTTTTAGAGGGAATGCTTTCAATTTTTCTCCATTTAGGATGATGTTGGCCTGGGGCTTAGCATAGATGGCCTTTACAATGTTGAGGTATGTTCCTGTTATTCCTATTTTTCCTAGCATTTTGAACATGAAGGGGTGCTGTATCTTAGCCAATGCTTTCTCTGTGTCAATTGAGATGATCATATGATTTTTATCTTTGAGTCTATTGATGTGGTGAATTACATTTATTGGTGTCCTTATGTGGAACCAACCTTGCATCCCTGGAATGAACCCCACTTGATCGTGATGCACTATTTTTTTATATGTTTTTGTATTTGATTTGCCAGAATTTTATTGAGAATTTTTGCATCTATATTCATTAGAGATATTGGTCTGCAGTTTTCTTTCTTTGATTTGTCCCTGTCTGGTTTTGGAATCAGGGTGATAATAACCTCATAGATGAGTCTGGAAGGGTTCCCTCTTTTTCTATTTCATGAAATAGTTTGAGAACTATTGGTATTAGTTCTTCTTTAAAGGTCTAGATATACTCTTAAAAAACTAATTTCACAAATACTTTGTGTACAACCAGAGATATGAAAAATTGTGCTCTATATGTGTAATATGAATTGTAATGCATTATGTTGTCAATATAACAAATTAAAATTTTTGGACTTTGTAAGAATTTTAGGAAAACCATAACTAATTTATTTTGTATTTGAATTGTGATTTTATGTATGCAAGTGTTTTGTATCTGAAAATACATATTTAACCAATTTATGATAGTTTTTACAGAAAATAAAAGTATTTGTGATAAAAGGAAAAAAACAATTTCACTATATGTTAATTTTTAAATATAATAACAAAAAATGTAAGAAATGAAGATAGAATAAGACAGAGATGCTGTGAAATTCTATAACCAGGAACACACTCCAGCTCATGCAGCTTGCTCTTCAATATTTCAGACTACTTACTCTAGGTCCTGGTTTCAGAAGTGCAAGGGGTTGTTTCCTGGAAAACAGTTAAGATTCTATTTGTTAGGACAGTCTCCTTTGCCTTGGTACCAGGTATCATGCAACTTTGCATCAAGTTTGAGGTTTGCTCAGTAGAAAGTGACTTACTAGAGGTATAATAGAGGGCCACCAGCACCACGATGAACATACATTTCGGAAAGCTGAAATGTCCTGGCTCATTTTGATTTCACTATAGCAGAATCATATTGAATTATTAACTTATGTTTGTTCTTCCAATACTTTTACTCCTGCCTCCAATCTAAGCAGGTAGACAGACTTTTGTTAGCCCTTGTTTCAAAAGAAATTGGAGCTGAGAACTGAAGTCAGCCAGCCTTCCTGGCTTTGGTTTGCCAAAACTTGAGCTAATTGAGGGGACTATGCTTAGGCTTAAGGGTGATGGGGAATTGTTAGGATTCCCCTAAAGGACATCAGTCAGTAGCAGAAGAGAGGATTCAAACTTTCAGGTTACAACAAATGAGCACCCATAACCATCTGCCTTCCAGCACCCTAGGGTGAACCTAGGGTAAAGAGAAAAGCAAAATGTGCCTGGGGAGGCTAATCTGCAGCTCTCAGCAATCACAGCTAAGCCTCCACATGTTTTTATATTTTAATTGAAACAGGGCTGACTAAAACAATGAAACAAGCCTCCCCACAGAATTTGCTTTGCATAAGTCTTTTGGAACCTTTGCCCAACTAGCAAAGGGCCAAGAAAAATATTAATAATAAATGGTGAGAAATTTTCCACCAGTCTACCTCGGTGAGAGCTTGGAACAGGTTAACTCTCAACTAAAGACAATGGACTATTGTAACATTTCTTGAATCCAATCAATACTATCAGGACCCACCCCTACACCTTCAGCATCCACCATTTCCATGTTTTACTGGCCTAATTTCTAACTGCCAAAACCTCCAAGATTGTTCCTAAGGGCTGTCTGTGGCTGCTAGAGTTGGTTCCACCTATAGAAGAGCAAGGCTTTTGAATTCCAAAATCTTATGCTCCCTAAAAACAACTTCTCACCAATGACTGGTGGATAAATACCCCAGCTCCCTTACCCCTCAAGCAGGATAACTCTAAATCATGTTTTATACTGTTTCTCCAAAATTCTCCAGTGGGATTAAGTGCCAGTTGTCCACACTGTAAGATGCTTGATAGAACACCATATTGTCTTCCTGGCCTTCTCTGTCTCACTTCCCCAGTGACTTAATAGTATTTACTGATACCAATTCCTAAATCAAATCCTTGTCTCATGGTCTGCTTCTGAGCAGCCCAAAGTGAAGACCACCAAGATCTTAGCTGCAGATCTATTACATGTTCTTATTTTTAAAATGATCTTTTAACTGATTATTAATGGGAAAATCATTTATTCCCCCACCATTCCACTTTCCATAATGGAAAGATAATTAAATAAATAATAATTAAAACACAGATTCTTTTTGCTCATTCACTCACACCTTTATGGGAAGAGTGAATTATCTAGTGAGTTCAGAAAAATGAATTGAGAATATTTAGCTCGACTCAGCCCATCTGGGCTTCATTATCGTTTCAGATCTGTCTGCCTACAGAGAGGATGCCTTCTGGTCTATCCAGTCCTGTGGCAGTTACCAAGGCAAGATGTATCTGTTCTTGCACAAGTAAATTTTCTCATTCAGAGATTCAGGATTACTACTTAACCCAATTTGGGCACTGATTGAAGCCATTCTCCAATTCTCTAACCAACTTGATCAATAATAAAGCTCAATATTGATTTCTATCTCCTGCATTTTGTTTCTCAGCTGATTCCAAACTTAGGAGAAGAAGTGGGGAAATAAAATTGAAATCATTGTTTAAAATGTTGCCCCAGCTACTATTGAAATCAAGCCTAGCCAGGCACACCTGGAATCCCAGCGGCTCTGAAGGCTGAAGCTGAAGGATTGTGAGTTCAATTTAGCAAGGTCCTAAGCAATTCAGCAAGACCCTGTCTCTAAATAAAAAAGGGCTGGGGATGTGGCTCAGAAGTTAAATGCCCCTAGGTTCAATCTCTGGTACAAAAAAAAAAAATCAAACCTATGTTTCATTTGTTTACTGATTATTTGTATAAGTAGAAAATTCCAGATTGACAGGGTTTTGTTTTCCTTTTAGTTCTTTAAAGTTGTTTTACTGTTTTGTTTCTAGGAGAAAAATTGCTGTTCTTTTATTTCTTTTTATTTGACATGTTTTCTGGCTACTTTTAATATTTTCTCTTTGTCATTGGTTTTAAGAAATCAGAATACTGAGTGCCTTGGTTAGATTTTTTCATATTTCTTGAGTTTGGAGTTTTCTGGTCTTTCTTAGATATATGGGTTTATAATTTTCATCAAATCTGAAAAAAATTCAGCCATTATTTATGTAATTTTTGTTTCTGTTCTTCCCATGCCAGCCCTTTAATTGCACCTGTCTGTGACGGTGTTCCATAGCTCACTGATGATTTTAATCCTTTCTTCATGTGTTTCATTTTGGATCATTTTTATTGATGTCTTCAGGTTCACTAATTTTTTCTTCTGCAACATCTAATCTAACACTAATTCTATCCAGAGTATTTTTTTCATTTATACCTTGAACTTTTCATCTCTAGAAGTTTCATTTGGATCTCAGACCTTCCTTGACAACATGTTGAACAACTGGATTACAGTTACAATAGCTATTTTAATGTCCTTGTATGCTATTAACATCTGTACTAGTATTTTCTTGTTTGATTTTTCTCTCCTTATTATGGATTCTATTTCCCTGCATCTTTACATATCTAATAATCTGTGATTAGGTGCCACAAATTATGAATTACACCTTGTTGGATGCAGGATGTATTTATGTTCCTATAAATAATCTTGAGCAGCTTTGTTCTGGAATGCTGTTAAGTTCCTTAGAAATACTTTGATCTTTTGGGCTCTTACTTTTAAGACTTATTAAGTGGTCCAGAACAACCTTTAATCTAGAACTAATAAATTTCTTCAGCGGAAGCAAGACCCTTCTGAGTATTCTACCCAATGCCCTATGAATTGTGAGGTTTTTCAGTATGGTTTACAGAAGCATTGAGCAAAGGCCACTATTCCCACCACATCTGGGTTCTTTTTCTCAGGTCTTAGTTTGTCTCAAATACATGAGCTCATCAGTACTCTGTTGAGAACTCAAGGATGCCCTCTGCACATCTCTAGAACTCTCTGGGACAGTCTCTCCTCTCTGGGGTTTTGTGCACTCTGGAAGCTTTGGTCTCCCTGGATTTGAACTTCCGGACACCTCTGTGCTCTCCCTGGATTACACTTCCTATGCTCTGGCCTGAAAATTCAAGACAGCAAACTGGGACAATTGTAAAATTCACCTAGTTTAGTTCCTGCCTGTTGGGGATTACTCTTTTCCATTTCAAAAACAAAGATGAAATAAAGACTTTTTTTTCAGGCAAACAAAGGCAGAGAGAATTCATCACCAATAGATCTTGAACAAAAATGTTAAAGGAAGTTCTTCTGGCAGAAGAAAAATGATACCAGATGGAAATTTGGATCTACACAAAGGAATGAAGAGCACCATAAATGGTAACTATGTGGATAAATATAAAATCCTTTTATTCAAATGGATAGCCAGTTTTCCCAGTACCAGTTATTAAATAGTCCATGATTTTCCCACTGAAATAAAACGCCTCCTTTATTATACATCAAATTCCTTAAATATATTTGGATCTATTTGTATGTTTTCTATTCCAGCAACCTATTTGTCTATAATTACATAGTAGTACTATTCCATTTTTATTTCAGTCACTATATAATTTAATTTCTGTTAGGAAAAGTTCACTTCATTGTTAATTTTTAAAATTTACTTGATAATTCCTCCAAAGTTTTTCTATGATTTAAACTTAAAAAGCAATGTATCCATTTCTCTACCCTGTCCCATGCAAAAATATAAAATCCTGTTGGGATTCTGACTAAAATTGCAATCAATGCATGTGTTAATTTTCAGTGCAACAGTTAACTGAGACCATGTTTCCATTAAGATATAAGATAAAGAAGTCCAGGGATTATGGGCCTGGATAGCACCATGATATGCTCCACTTCATGCTGAAGCTGTGACATCTCAGAGAGTCACTCAATAAACACTCTGTCACATGCTGTCTAACAGAGGACATTGCTAAGGGAGGAGCACTCTGAATCAGCCAAGGAAGGAGGAGGGAGAGGAATGTATGCATAGAATAGTAATTCTGATTTATCTGGCTCAGTAGCCTCTCTAAGGAACATAGTCAGCTTCTCTTTGAGGGGTAACTCTATTGCCAAGGGATTTGTCTAAGAAGAAATGGGGAGGGAAGTTACCATAAATCTAAGGAGGTATATGAAGATAAGACTTTGATCCTTGATCGTGGACTAACCCATGGCTCTGTGACTTAACGCTATAGGTGCTGTTTGGCATTCTCAAGGTAAAGGTAAAAGAAGACAGGAAACCATGATTTTCTTAAAGACATGAAAAATATACCATAAAAGTTTTAAATATGTTTGTAAATAACAGCTAAAATTCCAAGGATCTTTGATTTCTCCAATGTGCATGGAGGGATCTTTAATGGGGACACCTACAATAGTCCCTATGGGTGAACTGCACCAACCATCTTCCCCTGCCCCTGCACCTGAAGCTTGCTTCAGGGTTGAGAAGGGTGAGGACAGAAACTCCTGAGCTTCTGGGCTCTAATCCACCTGAGGCAGATGCCATTGTGCTCTCTACCTCAGTGAAAGGGGGTGCCAAAAGAAATCCTTCTCTTATTCTTAGCTTTACTGAGAGCTGTCAGTTCTGTCCCTGGAATGGTTTTATTTCCCAACTGAAACTCTAAACTGTGAAGACTTTGAGATAAAAGCTTATACCACACACATATAAATGTACTTGTATTCTGCCTACATCCTTTTATATAAGAATCTCAGAGCACTATAAAAACTACGTGTTGTCAGGGTTCACGTATCCCCATCTCTCATGTGAAGGAACAGAGAGGAGAAAGAAGTATTGAAATCCTTTGAGCTGGAGGACAACCTGAAGGCAGAGCTCAGAGGGGAATGTATGCCAAGAATGTACACTTGGAACCATCCCACTCTGACTGTGGCTTGCTGCCAGCTTGAGTGGGCAGTTCAAAAATATTCACTTTGGTTCAGAGATGTTCCTGGGAGGTGGCCTGGTTACTACACATATTACAGACTGAGCAAGTATTCTTTAAGCTGAATCCTCAGCCCATTAGCTACTAGAAAGACTCAAAAGAAGGGGAAGATAAGATCAAGGAGTTTTAAATCTAATAAGAGGAGAAAATACACCAAAACATAATGTAGAAATGCTATACCATGAGTTCTTGGAAGCCAGAGACTGTTTTACTCAACTTTGTACCCCTGGACCTGGCTCCAAAAATAAAAGGTAAATTACACTGAACACTTTCATAGGACACAAATGAGCAATAGGGGTAATCAGTGCTGAATAATTCCTAAGAACAGAAGGTTCCTGCTGGGCTAAATGGAGAGTGAGGTCTACGTGCTTTGGAAGGATTTGATCTGGATCTCAAAATTCTTTGAGAATGAATTCCTACATGACCATCTGACTTCAGTATTTCTTTCTCATTTGTACTGTGAGAAAGTGAGATATTCCAATTAGTTATTTTATTTATCCAATGAAAACCAGCTCATTAATTCATTCTACAAATAGTGTTTAGCACATGCTATGTGCCCGGCATTGCCCCAGTGCCCAGGGTTATAAAAGTGAAGAAGTCAAATAGCCTCTGCCCCTAATACTCCAGAGAGCCCTGGGTCCATATGCTAGCCTCCCTTTGCCTCTGACCTCCCCATTGTGTCCTAAGACCTTCTTCATATCAGAGGCTAATTCATGCTTTTCTTTCTCCTTCCATCTGAAGAGAGACAGCATCCCATTAGGATCCCTCAATGTACTGGAAAGGTTTGCAGTGACTGTAAACAGCAGATTAATCTTAGGCCCTTGGGAATCCCTAATGAGAAGAAACTGTCATGCTCAAATTCTCCAGTGACAGTTTCTTTGGGGATATTCCCTTGGGAAACATTGACTGGACAAAATACACTTTTGTGTGTGTGTGTGTGTGTGTGTGTGTGTGTGTGTGTGCACGCGTGAGCAAGGACACTATAATCTACTTCTACCAGGGAAAGAGTAGGATTGCAAATAGTTCTGAGACACTATTATTAGCAACATGGTTCTCATAACAATAAGGAAATCAGATGGCGACTCTGACCCCAGTAGCCCACCCACATCTTGCCTTCCTGCTTTTAGATTTTAGTTCCATTTTCATGGTTACCACTCTGAGATAAAATGTGGACTACCTCCCATAAATAAATCACTGAAGGTGGGGGTTCTAATATGGCCCCAGATCCATCCTCTGACTTCAGTGGCTATGTACTTGCTCTCTGGCCCTGTCTACTTAAGCTCAACAGAGTTGAGCTTGAACACCTTCACCTCAAAGCTCCTTGAACACCTTCACTATCAAGCAGGGATTGGAAATCCATGGCCCATAGGCCCAATAGGGCCCACTGCCTATTCTTTTGTAAATAAAGTCTTAAGGAATACAACTCTACCCATTCATTGACATATCATCTGGGGCTATTTTCCCACCATAACAGCAGAGTTGAATAGTTGTTACAGGGACTATATGACCCAAAAACCCTAAAATAGTTATTATCTGGCCTCTAATACAAAAAAAAAATGCTGATCCCTATTAGAGAACAATAAAATTTAAGACAAATTCCATGTTTTTCATTGTATCAAAAAATGCAATTGTTTGGGTAAAAAAAATTGTATTATTTTCAAATAATATGAATTTTATATATTGTTTGTGGTAGTTTACCTTTAAATATAAGAATCTAATGGGTTTTTATGTATAGTCCTCATTTGTTGGTTCCCAGTGTGTCAAAAGCCAATAACATTCTATTGGGTTCAAAGCAAAGCTGTTAAATAGAGAAGTAAAATGTTTGGGAATGGCATCCAATGGAGTTTTTGCTAGAATTTGTAGGGATATCTTGTCTTGACAGTGCCATTCTTCCTTTGGTCAAACTATGAAGTGGAACATAAGAAATAGAAAACCCGTCATAGAGTTCATAATATTTAATGTCATTTTCAGATTGGACAAAAGGAAAAGATCTCAAAGAAAATTAATGCCTGCCTAGGAAGCAGGAGTTCCTGAGTCATCATGGTCTTTCCTGCTATAAAGGATCTTAAAGTTATTAAACTTGCTAAGGGACCTTAAAAGCAAAAAGACCTCTTATGAGCAAGTGGTTATCTTGGTTTCTTTGATAAAAGATAATCTATAGCTACATATTCACAGCTAGCTGATAATTAATTGTTTCTAAATTTTCTTGAATTTGTTAGATATAGCTGCTTTATATTGGGAGGAAAATTTGCTTGGCTTAATGTCTCTAACAGACCTACAGATCAACAGAGTACCATGTATGTGCTGAGTCATTGACTTCGAGGGATTAAACAGATTAACTATTTCAGTCCTGAAAAGAGAGGCTAACCTGGGGGGGGGGATTAGTCTTAGGAATGAGTCTCTTAAAGTGGGCCTCACATGACTTTGGTCACACAGAAAAATGCTATAATTGCCTAAACAAAAAACTAAGACTCACTAATAAGTTATAATTAATTAGAAAATTTGGTAAAGAGGCTGAAGATGAGATAAATATACAAAAACAAAATATGAAGCTTTTCTTTGTACTAGCAGTAATTAATTGAAATGGAAATGGAAATAAAAACTTTATTTACATTTGCTATGAAAGTATAGAAGGACTGATCTCTCTTTCAGGAGGCTCACTACAGTTTTAAAGAAAGTATTTGGAATCAGTGGACTGATCTGATAGCTCCCCCACCCCCCAATCTTCTACAAGATTCTTAGGACTAGGCTCATCCTTGTTCCCATGTCTGTTTTATTCCAGTCCCTTTTTTAAAGCCCAAGTCTTCCCATAGTAGCTTGCCCAGAGTCTCTGAGACTCCACACTGCACTAGCAAATTCTAATGATATTCAATTACCACCCCACACCTCCCTCCCAGATTCTTTCACTAAACTCATTAAAATTCTCAATTTGTGATCAGAAACCAATCTCTGAATGGTTATCCACAGAATGCTTCCCTTTGCCTTTCTCTGACAGAGTCTATTCTTTCTCCAATCATGTTTCTTGGGACCAGGAAGGAAGTCAGCATATTTCTGATTCACCATTGCCGCTTCCCATTCAGAAACTACCAATGAATTCTCTTCCGTCAAACTCTTAACTCCCTCTCCCCCAAATTCCCATTTGAACATCTTATCTTACACTTGAGTAAGAGAATCAGGGCCATCATTAAAGAAACCCCCCTCCCAGCCTAAATATATACAGACAGCTCTCAACCAAGATAAATTTTCACCCCCAGGAGACATCTGGAAATGTCTAGAGATATGTTTTATTGTCCCATGTCTTATGTAGAGGACAGGGATACTGCTAAATGTCCCATAATAAATAAGACAGTTACCAACTACAAAGGCCTATCTAGCCAGAATGTGCCAAAGTTGAGATGCCCTTGTTTAGATCAACTTACACAAATATTCCTTTCTTCTCTTGTTCCCACAAACTATCTCTGACCTTATCAAAACCAGTTATCTCTCATTTGCAAAGACTTTTCACTTGAAATTATCACCTGTTTATATACATCTTCAGTTTTCCCTCTTATTGTACATATTTAATAATTCAACAAAAATTACTACATGCCAGACTGTCTTTGTGCTGAGAATAAAAAATAGTTAAAAGTTTCTGCCCTTTGGAACTTACATTCTAGGGGAGGAAAATGATCACCATTACAAATAAGTGAAACACAGGGTTTACAGTGAGCTAAAAGGGGGAAATAAGAAACAGGAGATGCTGTGGGAAGATGGCTGACAGGAGGGAGGTGCTCTCTGGACACAGTTGCTAAAAGATGCTGAGTGGGAAGTTTGAGCGCATTACTAGCAATTCTATTGCAACTGAAAGGGAGCAGAGACATTCGTGCACCTCTGGACAGTGAAATACAACGTTCTCCGGACCACGACGAGCAGGGGCAGAGTCGGAGCGGTCCACAGTCCAAAGCAGCGCTGTCTGCGCTGCAGTTGCACCTGCCGGATACCATCTCAGCAAGGAGACATCCACCCAGCGGCTTTGAAACCGATCAGCATGGAGGGTTAGAAAGAAGCCTAGAGGCGTGGGGAGTATCCACGTAGAGCTCTTTCGCACAGCTTGCCAAGCCGATCCCGTACACTCTGGACTGACACAAGGGTCTGGGGAGCTGCTGTTGAGTGGGAGGAGAGCACCACCATCTTTGAGAAGTACAGTGGCTGACCCAGACAAAGGGGAAAAGACAGAAAGGAAGAACAGCTGCAGACATCCAGGGAGCCGCCAATGCTCTGAAAACAGCACACACATGGGTGAGGCTCGGGTAACCAGCAGGGGAGGGCATGTCTGAGGCCAGCCCAGCGGCCACAAGAAGCTACAACTGTGTGGGTGTGGGTGTGGAGAAAGGGTGCCTTCTGGAGGGTTCCCTTCCCGGTGCCATTCATCTGCTAACACACAACCCCCCTGAGCCGCTCTTCCGCTGGGCCATTCTGCCACTGGCCAAAGGTGCAGCCTTGACTCCACTAACAGGATCGCTGACTGTCTAGACATGATCCGATACAATTGGCTTAAACTGGAAAGGAAAAAAGAGGGGGGCTTCCCAGGGCCCATTCTGTTTGAGACTTGGGGTTTGACTTTTTTTGTTGTTGGTTAGCTTGTTTTATTGGTTTTCAGGGTTTTTTTTGGGGTTTTTTGTTTGTTTGTTTGTTTTTCTTTTTTTTGGCTTTGTTTTGTTTTGCTTTTTTTTTGCATTGATTGTCAGTGTGTCTGTTTGCTTCTGCTCCTTTTTTCTTTCCTTCTTTTCTTCCTTCTCACTTTTGCATTGTTTCTTCCTCCTTCATCTTTCCTATTTACACCCTGCCAGTGCATATTAAACAGAGGCAAAAACAAGTTATACGCAGAACTTGGGATTTCTAGAACCGGCGCAATTGAACTGGATAGCAAAGTGGTGTTATATATAGTTTACTCTCTATTTTCTTGACTCTCTCTCTCCTCTCTCTTACACCAATTCCTACTCTTTTATCATGTTTTTTCTTTTCCATCTTACTTTATATATAAATTGGTCTTTCCTCCTAATTGTCTACTCCATTCTCTTTCCTCTCTTGTCTACTGATACTAAACCACTTCCACTAAACCACTTCAATAGAACTCTGTTTTCATACTTTCCAAGAAAGAACAATTCAAGACACTTCCTTCTTCCTAAACATAACACCTCTGTATCCAATATTTGAAGCTATAAAACCCCATCAGAAGCGTACAGAGTAAATTGGAAACAATATTTGGGTTAACCAAATCTGTACATTGTGATCAAACTTGGATTTTCTGAATAGAAAGTGTTAGGTTTTAAAGTATAAAGGAATAATAAGGGATCTGATAGCATTGTACTACAGGAACAACATAAGGCTTTAAGGTAAAATCGAAATAGTCAAGGTCCCATAGTGCAGGAAGAAAAGACACACAAGCAACATGAAAAAACAAGGGAAGAAAGTGACACAAACAAATCAAAATACCTCATCAGTAGATTCCATGGCAAACACAGTTGGTCAAATACCAGAGATGGAATTTAGAAATTACATATTCCAAATGTTTATGGAACTTAAGAATGAACTCAAAAATGAGATCAGTGAGCAAGTACGAGAGGCAAAAGATCATTTTGAAAAAGAACTCCAAAAACAAATACAGGAAGTAAAAGATTACTTCAATAGGGAAATAGAGGCTCTAAAGAGAAACCAAACAGAAATTCCAGAAATGAAAGAAGCAATAAACCAAGGTAAAAGTTCAATTGAAAGCATCTCCAACAGAGTAGACCACTTGGAAGAAAGAACCTCAGACAATGAAGACAAAATATATGTCCTAGAGAAGAATTTAGACTATACAATAAAACTCGTTGGAAATCAAGAACATAACATCCAAGAATTATGAGACAGCATAAAAAGACCAAACTTAAGAGTGATTGGCGTAGAGGAAGGGGCAGAGTTTCAAGCCAAAGGAATGAGTAATTTATTTAACGAAATAATTACAGAAAATTTTCCAAACTTGAGGAATGAATGGGAAAACCAAGTTCAAGACGCATACCGAACACCAAACAAACAAAATCTCAACAGATCCACACCAAGACACATTATAATGAAAATGCCTAATATACTGAGCAAGGAGAGAATACTAAAAGCCACCAGAGAAAGGAAGCAGATTACATATAGGGGGAAACCAATCAAACTATATTCAGATTTTTCAACCCAGACCTTAAAAGCAAGAAGATCCTGGAATAGCATATTTCAAGCTCTGAAAGAAAAGGGATGTCAACCAAGAATCTTATATCCAGCAAAATTGAGCTTTAGATTTGAAGATGAAATAAAAACCTTCCACGACAAGCAAAAGTTAAAAGATTTCACAACTCGAAACCCAGCACTTCTGAACATCCTGGGCAACATTTTTCATGAAAAAGAAGAGAAAGATAACAATGAAAAGCAACAAAGGGAGATATTAAACTAAGGGAAATACCAACCAGAAGAGAAACCAAATCAAGCTAAAGATCATAATTCAAATAAAAATGGATGGGAATAAAAATCACATCTCAATAATAACCCTGAATGTTAATGGCCTAAACTCGCCAATCAAAAGACACAGATTATCAGAATGGATTAAAAGAAATAACCCAACAATTTGCTGTCTCCAAGAAACACACCTCATAGAAAAAGACATCAACAGACTGAAAGTGAAAGGCTGGGAAAAGTCTTATCACTCACATGGCCGGTGGAAACAAGCAGGGGTTTCCATTCTCATATCAAATAAGGTAGACTTCAAACCAAAACTAATCAAGAGGGACAAAGATGGATATTTCTTACTACTCAATGGAATCATTCATCAACAGGATATAACAATCATAAATCTATATGCTCCAAATAATGGAGCACCTACATTCATCAAACAAACTCTTCTCAAGTTCAAGAGTAAAACAGACCACAACACAGTTATTCTAGGGGACTTCAACACACCTCTTTCACCAATGGATAGATCATCCAAAAAACGCTAAACAAAGAAACTTTAAGCCTCCTTAAAACAATTAACTATTTAGACCTAACAGACATATATAGAATATTTCATCCCTCAGTAAACGAATACACTTTTTTCTCAGCTGCACATGGCTCCTTCTCCAAAATAGACCATATATTAGGTCATAAGGAAACTCTCAGCAAATATAAAAAGATAGAGATACTACCCTGCATTCTATCAGACCATAAAGGGATGAAATTGGAAATCAACGACAAAACAAGGATTAAGAAAAACTACTCCAACAACTGGAAGCTAAACAACATGCTACTGAATGAACAAGGGGTTGAAGAAGACATCAAAGAAGAGATTAAAAATTCCTAGACATAAGTGAGAACACAGATACAACATATAGAAATCTCTGGGACACTATGAAGGCAGTAGTAAGAGGAAAATTCATTGCACTGAGTTCATTCCTTAAGAGGAAAAAAAACCAACAAATAAATGACTTAACATCACACCTCAAAGCACTAGAAAAAGAAGAACAGACCAACACCAAGAGCAGTAAAAGACAGGAAATAATTAAAAGCAGAGCAGAAATTAATGAAATTGAGACTAAGGAAACCATTCAAAGAATTGACAAAACTAAAAGTTGGTTCTTTGAAAAAATAAACAAAATTGACAGACCCTTAGCGATGCTAACAAAAAGAAGAAGAGAAAAAACTCAAATTACTAACATTCCTGATGAAAAAGGGAATATCACAACAAATACCTCAGATATACAGAAGATAATTAGAAATTACTTTGAAAACTTGTATTCTAATAAAACAGAAAATATTGAAAACATTGACAGATTTCTAGAGTCATATGATTTGCCTAAACTGGAAATGGAGGCTATACACAACTTAAACAGATCGATTACAAGCGAAGAAATAGAAGACATCATCAAAAAGCTACCAACAAGGAAAAGTCCAGGACCTGATGGGTTTACAGCCGAGTTCTATAAGACTTTCAAAGAACAACTAATACCAATGCTCTTCAAACTATTTCAAGAAATAGAAAAAGAGGGAGCTCTTCCAGACTCTTTCTATGAGGCCAGTATCACATTAATTCCAAAGCCAGGCAAAGACACATCCAAAAAAGAAAACTTCAGGCCCATATCTTTAATGAACATAGATGCAAAAATCCTCAACAAAATCCTGGCAAATCGGATACAAAAACATATCAAAAAGATAGTGCACCACGATCAAGTGGGGTTTATCCCAGGGATGCAAGGCTAGTTCAACATTCGGAAATCAATAAACATAATACATCACATCAATAGACTTAAAGACAAAAAGCATATGATCATCTCAATAGACACAGAAAAAGCATTTGACAAAATACAACACCCCTTTATGTTCAAAACACTGGAAAAACTAGGAATATCAGGAACATATCTCAACATTATAAAAGCTATCTATGCAAGGCCACAAGCTAACATTATCTTAAATGGAGAAAAATTGAAAGCATTCCCTCTAAAAACTGGAACAAGATAGGGATGCCCCCTTTCACCACTGCTATTTAACATAGTACTGGAAACTCTGGCCAGAGCAATTAGACAGACGAAAGAAATTAAAGGGATCCAGATAGGAAAAGAAGAGCTCAAGTTAGCACTATTTGCTGATGACATGATAATCTACCTAGAAGACCCAAAAAACTCTACCAGAAAACTTTTACAACTAGTAAATGAATTTGGCAACGTTGCAGGATACAAAATCAATAGACATAAGTCAAAGGCATTTTTGTACATCAGCGACAAAGACTCTGAAAGGGCAATGATGAAAACTACCCCATTTATAATAGCATCAAAAAAAAAAAAAAATGCCTGGGAATCAACCTAATGAAAGAGGTGAAAGACCTCTATAACGAAAATTATAGAACACTAAAGAAAGAAATTAAGATGAACTCAGAAGATGGAAAGACCTACCTTGCTCTTGGATAGGTAGAATTAATATTGTCAAAATGTCCATACTACCAAAAGCATTATACAGATTTAATGCAATTTCAATCAAAATCCCAATGTCATTCTTCAAAGAAATAGAAATAGCAGTCATGAAATTCATCTGAAAAAATAAGAGACCCAGAATAGCCAAAGCAATCCTGAGCAAGAAAAGTGAAGCAAGGGCATCACCATACCAGACTTTAAATTATACTATAGAGCAATAGTAACAAAAACAGCATGGTATTGGCACCAAAACAGACTGGTGGACCAATGGTACAGAATTGAGGACACAGAGACTAATACATTTAATTTCAGCTATTTTATATTAGATAAAGGCGCCAAAAATGTACAGTGGAGAAAGGATAGCCTCTTCAACAAATGGTGCTGGGAAAACTGGAAATCCATATGCAACAAATTGAAATTAAACCCTTATCTCTCACCATGCACAAAACTCAATTCAAAGTGGATCAAGGACCTAGGAATTAGACCAGACACAATACGCCTAATAGAAGAAAAAGTAAGCTCCAATTTCCAACATGTTGGATTAGGCCCCAAGTTCCTTAATAAGAATCCTGTAGTGCAAGAATTACTACCAAGAATTAATGAATGGGATAGATTTAAACTAAAAAGCTTCTTCTCAGCAAAAGAAACAATCAGTGAGGTGAATAGAGAGCCAACTAATTGGGAACAAATATTTAATACATGCACATCAGATAGAGCACTAATTTCTAGAATGTATATAGAACTAAAAAAACTTAACACCAAAAAAAAATAACCCAATCAATAAATGGGCTAAGGAATTGAGAAGACACCTCTCAGAAGAAGATACACGATTAATCAACAAATACATGAAAAAATGTTCAACATCACTGGCAATTAGAGAAATGCAAATCAAAACTACTCTAAGATTTCACTTCACTCCAGTCAGAATGGCAGCTATCAAGAACACAAGCAACAATAAATGTTGGAGAGGATGTGGGGAAAAGGGCACACTCATACATTGCTGGTGGGACTGCAAAATGGTGCAACCATTATGGAAAGCAGTATGGAGATTTCTTGGAAAACTGGGAATGGAACCACCCTATGACCCAGCCATCCCACTCCTGGGTCTATTCCTAAAGGACTTAAAAACAGCATATTACAGTGACACAGCTATCTCAATGTTTGTAGCTGCACAATTCACAATAGCTAGGTTGTGGAACCAACCTAGATGTCCCTCAGTAAATGAGTGAATTGAGAAAATGTGGTATATACGCACAATGGAATTTTACTCAGCAATAAAAGAAAATAAATTAATGACATTCGCAGGTAAATGGATGAAGTTGGAAGACATAATGCTAAGTGAAGTTAGTCAGTCAAAAAATCCAAGTACCAAATGTTTTCTCTGATATAAGGAGGTTAGTTCATTGTTGGATGGGGGTACATAGGAGGATTAGAGGAACACTAGAATGGTCAAAGGGAAGGGAGGGAGCAAGGGGGAAGGAGGGGGAGAGAAGAAAAAAAAAGGTGGTTGAATGAGACGGATATCATTTTCCTTAATACATGATTGAAGACCTGAATTGTACGAATATACTTTGTATACAAACAGTTGTATGTAAAAAGATGCTAAATACATGCACTATGAGTTGTACATATTAAAATTATAAAAATAAAATTAAAAAAAAAGAAGCAGGAATAGAGAGTGTATGGGAAGACAGGGGTTAAATAAAGTGGCAAGGGAAGGATTCCCTGGTATGCTGAGATTTGAGCAAAATCTTAAAGAAAGAGAGGGATAGACCTATGCAAGTATCTGGGGGAGAAGCATTCTAAGCAGAAGGAATAAAACAAGGCAAAGAAAGAATAAGGGTGGTCTGGGGTCTGATGGGTCCAAGCAACAGGATGCCAGAACAACTGAAGCAGTTTGAACAGGAAGAAAGTTGTAGAAGATGAAGTTAGAGAGCTAGTGAGGGTCACATCAGGTATAATTTTGGCTTTTACTCATCTAAGTGAGAACCTTCAGGGGATTTGAGCAAAAGGAGTTGATCATCTGACCTATGCTTTGCTACAGGAGTCAACAAACTATAGCCAGCAGGCTACCGTCTACTTTTGTAAATAAAGTTTTGTTGGAACACAACCATATTCACTTCTTTACATATTACCTGCAATTGCTTTCAAGCTACAATGCTACAAATGAGTAGTTGGGACAAAGATCATATGGTTTAGAAAGCCTGGCATTTGCTGTTTGGCCCCATACAGAAAAAGAATAGAGAGACCTTCTTAATAAAGTCAGGAAGCTTAGAAGTCATTCATGAAAGATACACAATAAAAATTGAAGTTTATGTAGCAAAAATTATTATAAATAAAGCACAGAAGCAAATAAGAGATTGGGAAAAATATTTATCATAAATGAAGAGTTAATATTGCTAATACACACAGTTCTTGCAAATTGATAGAAGAGAAATCCAATATCCAGAAGAGAAAAACAGTCAAAGGACACAAACAAGCAATTCATAAAAGAGGAAATACAAATAGTCAATAAACATTAAAAGATGCTCAATATCACTAGTGATCACATAAATGCAAATTAAAACAATGAAAAGATACCATTTGCTACTTCAAAATTTAAAAGCATAATAACAACTAATGCTAGCCAGGGTATGGGGAACAGATATTTCCATTTATTGCTTCTGGGAATATGAATTACTTCAGACTTTTGAAATCGCAATCTGACAATAACTATTAAGATGATAGATAGACAGATAGATAGATAGATAGATAGATAGATAGATATCTTGAACAAGCAATCTCACTATAGTAAATCTATCCTACAAAAAATAAAATATCTATTCTTATATATGGGATATTTTTGCAACATTATTTGCCCAGACAAATAAGCCCTGGGGAAAGAAAAGAGAATATCTAGTAAAAAGTATATATACTATATAATATTACATAGCTACTTAAAATATTATATTTCAGGAAAAGGGCTAATTTCTCAACATGCAAAGAGGCCCCATGAATCAATATTGAAAACAAATAATCCAGTTTTTCCAATGAGTGTAGGATAAGTAATTCACAAAAAATTCAAATCTCCTCAAAGAAATGGACAATCAATCTTGTATGTAATTTTTAAAATGTAGGTTGGAACTATTCTCAGATGCCAATGTTTGCCTATCATGTTGGCGAAGAAGAAGACTTTAATGCCATATTGGCAAGGGCATGGATTCGAGCCCTGCTTTACAGGTAGATCTATAAATTACTGGATCTACCTGGAAGACAAATAAACTATGGTTATCGAAATTAAAATCACACATTTGACCTAACAATTCCACTTCCAGAAATACACCCTACAGATAAAGGTTTATGTATGCTGAATGATATAGTTATAAGGTTATTTATTGCATCACCATGAAAGCTAGACTAGGGGGAAAAATAAGCTAAATGTCAGATGGTAGGATGTACATTAAATACATTTTGGGTTATCTATATAATGGGAAACTAGGCAGTCATTTAGAAGTGTGAAACCAAATAATAAAGGAATGAGGTGGTTTTACCTGCACTGATATGGAATACTTCCCAAGACATATTTTTAAGTTAAAAAAGCAAGAGAAGATAATGTGGAAAGAATTCTATCCAGAATAGGACACACATGCATAAAATATCTCTGTAGGTCCTCGGAAGATAAATAATAGCAGCTCACTCTGTGGAGGGAAAGTGGGTGGCCTTGGGCCTGGACTAAAAGGAACACTTAAGTTTCATTTAATAACACTAATCCTCTTTAACTTTCCTACCATGCTCATGTATTACCTTTACAAAAACAAATAAATTTAATTTTAAAAAAAGGATTCTGAGATTTGGACCTAGAGAGGTGTCTACAATGTATTGTTAAGTAAGAGAAAGTTGCAGAGAAATAAGTACAATATAATATTACTCTATGTACATATATAACTATACAACAGTAGGATTCTATACCATGTACAACCAGAAGAATGAGAAATTATACTTCATCTCTGTATGATGTATCAAAGTGTATTCTACTGTCATATATAAATAATTAGAACAAATAAAAAAGTTAAAAAATAATAAATAAGGGGCGGGGGGTTGTAGCTCAGTGGTAGAGCACTTGCCTCACTTGCATGAGGCACTGGGTTCGATCCTCAGCACCACATAAACATAAATAAATAAAAATAAAGATAATGTGTCCTACTCTAAAAGCATGTATAACAAATTAAATTAAATTTAAATAAGAAAAAAAGATAATGTGTCCATCTACAGTTAAAAAAATATTTAAAAAATAAATAAAATAATTTTTTTAAAGAAGTGTTCAATGACTTACAAGCACAGGTTATCTTGGTAGAAATGGATTTAGAGAGATGCTTAGCTTTTCCTTATGTGCCTTTTTTTTTTTTAGTCTTATTTAAAAAGCATCATTTAAAAAAGTTTAATAGTTTTAATACAGTAAAAAAAAATGTCTAGGTGGAATCAGGATAGATGTTTATTCTCTTTATTACACTTTTGTTGTATTTTTTGTTGTTAGTGAATGAGTTCAATGTCACAAATAGTGTCTCGCGGTCAGCATTATTCTTGCCCCCAACTCCCTCTCAGACATGTACAGAGATGCAGTAGTATGTAGTTATTTCAAGACACAATCCCACTTAAGTCCACTCTATACTTAAAAATCTTAAGAGTGCGCACTTACCTTAAATGCACTCTACGCAGGCGAATGTCTTCACTTCTCTCTTGGCCATCAGTGTAAGAGACTGCATCTCTGCATAAGCAGCAACGGTATGACAGCGAGCCATGTTGGAACTTGAAACAAAAGGCAAAACCAGTAGCACTGACCCTGCATTTACTTAAAATGTTCTGTTCATTGTGGGTTTTGTCACATGAACTTTGACAACTTTTAAATGGTGTATTACTATCTAAATGAGTTTTTTGTCTTAAATTTTATACCCTTGGGCAAATGACTCACTCACCCTGCTGAAGCCCAGAACTGCTCAGGCCAAGACAAAATGAAAAGGAACAGTAGGATGGGCTTATCCCAGGAACCCAAAAATTATCTCAGGGATTTATGCACTGTCAAGGGCCACTGGATGATTTTAAACACGCCTGACTACCCAACTAGAGCATGACCTCTGCTTGGTTTCTCCTCTTATGCTAGAGCTGCTCTGTCTAGTACAATAATCCTAGCCATGTGTGGTCTGCAAATTTCACTGGATTATAATTACAAGCACAAAAGGAAGAGCAAGTCCCTGATACAACTCTGAGGCAGTTCTGTACCTCCCATCACCCCATTGTATCTCACCACCCTGCCAAGCTCCCCTATACTTGGCAGGAAAAGTATGGACAATAACACAATGCCCAAGTCATCATAAGCACAAAGTCATTTGTTCTTCATTGTTCAATCAAGAAGCATTCATTAAGTACCTACTATGTAAAAAACCATACCTACTATGTGATTTCCTAGGTATTGAGGATACATTAGTAAACAAAACAGACCAAGAATTCCTTCCTGGTGGAGCTTATATTATAGTGAGCAAGATAGAGCAATAAATAAAATAAACGAACAGAACATGCAGTGTATCTAGTGATGACGAGGGCTAAGCAGGGAGGGGGCACGATGACTTTGCACGTGATGGCAGTTTGGGGAAGGGCTACAGGAAAGTCACATTTGAGAAAGACCTAAGAGGTGAGAAAGGGTGAGAAGGGGCAAGATGCCTCTTGCAGAGGCATCAGGGGAAAGCCAAAGGCCGGAGAGGCTTGCTGTGTTTAGGAATGGAGAGGAGCCCCTGCTATGGAGCGGGGTAAGTGAGAGAGGATGGCAGTGGTGCAGGTGCCCACTGGACTGGTGGGTTTTGGCCACTTTTACCCAGGCATGGGTCTTGCTACTCCATGGGAATATCCTTCTCCTTTGTCTTTCTTTCTGTCTGTCTCCTGTTCTTGGCTACCATGGGAGGCTCTGTCTACTATCCCACTACTTTGTAGTGGTCTCTGGAACCCCACCACCAACCCCTGCCTGCATTCCTGCAGCCTCCCTTCTGAAGCTCAGAGTCCTCACTGATTTTCTTTCATTCCACAATATCTTCACTTTTTAAAGTTCCATTCCTCAGGGACAGCCACCAACACAGTGCATGCAGGGGGTTCCTCTGCAGCTGACCACTAGTCAGGACTCTTATTATTTAAACTTATAATCCTCATTGCCTTGTCTTTGTGAATCAAAAACACTTAAGACCAGGTGTGATATTTCAGATGATCAAGTAGTGTAAGGCCCGGCAAAGATCTTCATGAACCCCACTGTACCAGGTTAGCTTTTGTTGCTGGGTGGCCAAAGGTCTGTGAGATGACAGGAGAGGCAGGGGACACTCAGAGGTCAGGGCAATAGCAACTTCCTCACTGGCACAGAAGCACTGAATATTTTAAGAACTTGTCAGGGCATACCAGAGTCTGACAGCTGAATATGTGCCCTGCCTAAGGCCACATGTACAACTTGATAAAAACCACTCTAGTCTCCTGTGTGATGACTTGACTTTAAAGTTACAGCTACAGACTCCTCTAGCAATGATTCTTGAGGAAACTAACTTTTTCTTATTTGTCAGTGAGTCAACTACACTTATCAGCACAACCCTCCTAGAAGGGGTAGGAGCATCTTCTTAGAATCGCCTGCCATAAAGGCAGAGTGGTGAATGGACAGAATGCATCCTCTTTGAATTGTTCAGAGATGATTTGCCTGAGTGTACCACCACCAACTGCTCCTTTCTGTATCAAACATTCAGATCATGTTCACTGTCACTGAAACAACAACACACTGGCCTGCTGAGAGATCAGACAGCCAGTGTAATCTCTGAAGCTAACAGAAGCTCATTTGTGACCCTGACAAGTAGAACTTGTGTAAAAAGAGGGAGAACCACCTCCGAGTTTGCCTGCCTGCATGCTTCTCATTAAATCTGAAACCACAGCCACTTCCTGCAAAGTGCCTTAGCCCTGGCAGTTCTTGCTACACCCTTGGCCACTGCTGAAGATTGCCCACTTCACCAGCATCCAGCACAAGGCCAGGTGTGGCAAGTGGAAGAGGTGTGATGCTCAGGAACGTGAGAGGGGCTGGAGCCGGGTGGGCGCACCTCCTGCTGCCTCTCTACAGCAGGCCCCCTGGATATTTCCCATCAGAGAACTCATTCAACTCCTGCTGCTGCTGGAGGCACCATAATGAGTAGCTACCTTGTCAGCTAAAAATGTTGGCAGAGACTCTGGATTCACAATGGCAGGCTAGACACACACATT
Source organism: Tamias sibiricus (assembly GCA_025594165.1). Classification (NCBI taxonomy): domain Eukaryota; kingdom Metazoa; phylum Chordata; class Mammalia; order Rodentia; family Sciuridae; genus Tamias; species Tamias sibiricus. The sequence goes on from CM046666.1 coordinate 75,065,526, forward strand.
TGCCTGCCACTGTTATTGAGAGAAACTCTCTCCACCACAAGATAAATATGCCAAGCGCCCCCCACCCCCGCCCCAGACCATCAGCAGTGTGTTGCATGAAACTGGCAGAGCCAGGAGGGAACCACTTGGCAGAGGGGACTTAGAATTCTGATAGGGAAGAACCTTAGCATAGAAGTTAGAAAGTATGGTCTAAAGGAGGGGCCAGTCAGAATTTCTAAGTTAGACAGTTGCTGGAAAAGTCTGTGGACTTAGGAATATATAAGTCCACAGGGGTTATTACTCATACAGCAACGGGCATTAGCTTAGTTTACCCATCATGAGTATGGTACAGCTCATCTGTTTTGCAAGTTATGGTACTACTACTCATTGCATATTGTAGTTTCTGTGTTTCAAATCCAAAGAGAAATAAATTTGTAATGGGAGAGAATGAACGGAAATATGAGGCCATCAGTGAATGAGAAATTGCAGCAAATTTCTGGAAAACAAAATGCAAATGAAAGTGGTTTGATGGATGAACAGATGGAAAAGAGGCAATCCCAGAATATCCTATGAGAGAGTTGCAAGGAGGGGCCACCTTTGTGTGTGACCAGATATCCAACAGTGATAACTACTGCATCATGCACTGCTTCCTGGCCCATGCCCTGTGCCCTGGGCTTTCTTACCTTATCTCACTTAATCTTTGACATGACCTCAGGTAGTGGGTAACCACCCCTAAATAACAGATTAATAATTTGAGACTCAAAGCCTGGTGTGGTGGTGAGCATCTGTGGTCCCAGAAACATGGGAGGCTAAGGCCTCCTCAAGAAGGATTGCTTGAGCCCACAAGTTCAAAACAAGCCTGGCAACATAGTGAGACCTCATCTCAAAAAACAAACAACAACAACAAGTTAAACAATCAGAAAAGAATAATTTTTTTTCTTAGCAAGTGTCAGAGCTTTTACTCAAATTCACAGAACTTCATTAAAAGCTTCAGTAAAGGAAAGGTAGTATCTCTGGCTCACTATCACATGCCCAGTACTTGCATGGCCAGTTCAGTACCTGGCACGTGGCAGGCACTGTGCTTGCACACGCGACACACAGAGTGGATGGGAAGTTTGGAATGATGAGTAGGTAAGTAGAAGGGTACCTGGGTGAGTGTACCGACACAGATCCAAATGACTCCAAAACCACAACACCACATTGCCTGCCCAGAGTTCTGAGGTATCAAGTAAGGCAGGCTCTAGACAATACCCACAGATGTTAGTTAAAGCCAGAGGGTGCAGAGGCTATGGATCTCAGAAGGCAGAACTCAGGGTGAGCAGGAAGTGGACAGCAGAGATGTGGAATAACAAAGATTGATGTCAACCACCAATTTTTTTCCAACCCCCCCCCTTACTCCCTCCCTCCCCTCCCTTTCCGTTGACCATTCTAGTGTTCCTCTGATCCTATGTACCCCCTATGTACCCCCTTCCAACAACTCTGTGAACCAGCCTCCTTATATCAGAGAAAACATTCGGTACTTGGATTTTTGAGATTGACTAATTTCACTTAGAAAAAAATTGGTGGTTGAATGAGATGGATATCATTATCCTAAATGCATGATTGAAGATCTGAATGGTACTTATATACTTTGTATACAAGCAGTTGTATGTAAAAAGATACTATACTTGTGCATGATGAATAAGTAAATAAATAAAAAAAAAAAAAAAAAAAAGATTGATGTCAGACAACAAAAGGTCAGGAAACTGGACCAAAGGGTCCCAGCAAAAGAGCCAAGACTTAAGAGAGTCCTGAGTAGCAGGCCTGGGCTGCTTCCCAGTACAGGAACAGAACCTGTTATTACCTTGTGTTTGGACTGAGCCAAAAGGCCAAGAAGCAGTGAAGCGTGATGTGGAGCCAGAGGCTCAGAGAGCCAGGTGCTGACTATATTTATTCCTGTGTTTTTACCCTGCTTGGTTCTAGGAAGAGCATAAGGCACCTCACAAGGACATGGAGAGTACAAGGTAACATAAATAAAAGCTAGATGAGAAAGGAAAAAGCAAATAAGAATGACTGGGTCATAAGAAGCAAACAGAAATGAAACCAACAGAGAGAGCTTAAGATCCTATGCACTAGCTGTGAAGAAATGACGCTTCTTCTGCCTCTGAGCTTTCTAGAGACCAGCATTAAACACACACACACACACACACACACACACACTCACCTGTCTGTGAGCTACAAACAAACCAATTGCTCAAGAGAAACACAATTCTTCTGGTACTTAAACCAGACAAGAATATATCCCTTTGTTCTTCCTTATAAAGACATTCTGAACATCCTCAGAAACATCTGTGTCAAAGTGCTCACCAGGAGCTGCAGACCATCACAGTCCTGCCTCTGGTCTTACACCTGAGGCTGTTTCCTGACTAGAGGACTAGAAAGAGACAGGACCCCAGGCCTTCTGACACATGGTGCTGAGGAAAGTCAAGACCACATTTCTCAGGCAGAGCTGAGTCACTCCAGTCCACACAGGACTGGTGTGTATTTATTGCCAACTATTAAGAGAGGAGATGAGAAAAAGAAAAAGAAAGACAAAAGCAATGAGAAGAAAAATTGACCTCTGTTATTTATTGTCAGATGGGACATGTCAGCAGAGAGTATGCACCCCACTCCTTGGATCTGCACATGGCAGAATGCTCCTAGCCTTTACCCCCATTTTTTCCTCTCACTCCGTGTTTTAGTCAACTTTTTCTTTTTAATTTTTTGTCACTGTCACCCAAAGACCTGACAAGAACAATATACAGAAGGAAAAGTTTGTTTTGGCTCATGGCTTCAGAAGTTCCATCCACACTTGGCCAACTCCATAGGTCTGAGCTCAAGGTGAGCCAGAACATCATGGTGGAAGGGTGTAGCAGAGGCAGCCAGCTCAGGACATGGCAACCAAGAAGCAGACAGAAGGCTCCACTCGCCAGGGACAAAATATAAACCTCAAAGGCACACCCCCAGTGACCTGCTGCTTCTGGTCACACCCTACCTGCCTACAGTTACCACCCAGTTAATTCAGTCTAGTGGATTAATCCACTCATCAGGTTACAGCTCTCATAATTTAATCATTTCACCTCTGAACATTCTTGCATTATCTTACACATGAGCTTTTGGGGGACACCACATTTCTAAACCATAACACACTGTGCACCATGTTGGAGGAGTCCCTGATTGGTGGGTGACAACCAATAGTTTCTTGACGGGATGAATCTAACCTTGTAAAAATAAGTATACAGGATCTGTTAGCATAGAGGATCTGGTTTCTTTATATCCCTCTTCACCTTTGCCCTCTTGGGTAAATGCACCAGGCTGCAGGAAGGCAATCCAAGGTCTAGACTTGAGGAGACTGTGCTAGTAGAGACCGTTGCACATCTCACTCCTACATTACAACCTTGTTTTTACCATTTTAATTTCCATAACTTTTTAAAAATATCGTTTATGTGTCAATGGACCTTTATTTTATTTATTTATATGTGGTGCTGAAAATTGAACCCAGTGCCTCACACATGCTAGGCACTGAGCCACAACCCCAGCCCCTAATTTCCATATCTTATTTTCATGTCTAGGTCTTAGTAATTCTATATTTGGGTGGGGAGGAAAGCAACTACCAGGTCATCTCAAACTCTTATGAAAAAATACACAAGTTTTCTCTAACTGAAAGATGTTAAAAACTAGAATGAATCATTTGCTATGGTTTCAGTGTTTGTGTCCCTCCAAAACTTACATCAAGAGGGCTTCATCCTTGTGAGTGGAATTAATACCCTTATAAAAAAGAAAATCTCAGGATATAGCTCAATGGTAGCACTTGCCTAGCATGTGAGAGGCCCTGTGCTTAACCACCAGAATCACAGAAACACACACACACACACACACACACACACACATACACATTCACACACACACACACAGGAGAGTTTAGAGAACTACCTACCATTTCTTCTTCCATGTAAGGATGCCATAAAGAGTGCCATCGTGAAAGCAGAGAGCTCACCAGACACCGTATCTACCAGCACCTTGACTGCGCACTGCCAGCCTCTAGAACTATAAGAATGAACTCTGTTGTTTTATAAATTTTGCTGTCTAAGGTGTTTTGTTATAACCACAGAGACTAAGACATACTCAAGAGCAGGCCTTGTGTTTTATGTTTGCACCATTGATTATCTATAGGCCTTGCACCTAGCAGTTTTCAAATATTATGCATTTCTAATCCCCTGTGATTTTCAATAATCTGTTATGCTATGATTCAAGAAATATGACATCTGAGAACTATCCAGTTTTCATTACCAGAATCTAGAATTTTTGTAAATCTCATCGCTGAAATATCTGTGGTGAGGGTGTTGGATACACCATAGTGTGTAATGGATAGTCCTGAGGTAATGGTCAGAGATTAAACTATCAGCCTCTTGGTATCATGGATACTTTTCCACAAAAGTCTGATTCAGAACATTAGGAGCATTTTCTAAAGTAAATGTAAGAGCTATACTTAAAATCTCTGGTGGATGGGGGAAGGAAACTGTAGCTCTTGAACATGAAACAAATTTCTCTCTCCTACTACTTTTCTTGAGGAAACTCAGAGATCCTCATTTGACCTGAGTTTTGATCTATTTCTGGATCTATGTAGAACACCAAATCTGCTAATAGTGAGCATTATTATCATCATGTTATTTTTAATGTTTTGTCACAAAAACTTCCTTGACTAATCAATTATTTCCAGCTCAGCTAAGTCTTCCACCTAAAACTATCCAGTCCCTTGCTCTGTCAGTTCCTCTTTGGTCTGTTTCACCTCAGAGCTTACAGAGCAGACAGGATGCTATAGGGTCCATCAGCTGTGAAGATCTTCTTAGAAAGAACATCAGCCCTGAGAGCTGAGCTGAACCCCTGAAGGACATGCAGTAACTTAGTACTTATTACCAGCTTTCTTCAAAATCATTTCTTAATTAGCCCCTCTCTCAAGAATAATATTATCATTATTAAACTAATCTAACAAATTTATGTAATATTATATGGGGGAAACTAGAAAATATTAAAGTCTAGTTGCTTCTATCACTACAATCGAATTGAAAAATGAATGTCTATATTCCACTCAATAAATGGTTGAGCAACCAATTTGCACATAAGCAAATACAAGCAGAAAATTATCAAGGATAGAAATGCTTGACTCCATAGCAATGACAAATGCCAGTTTAAATAACTTCAAGTTATCATTACACATCAATTTACACAATTATTAAACATTGTTGATGGATCTGTTCAGAAATAGCCTTACATATTTTAGAAGAGCAGCCCATCAACATGTATCAAGTTAAGAAGATCTGATGCAATAATTCCAGTTTGTGAAATTTACTACAAACAAAAACAATGTATAAAAACACTGGCAGTGGCATATTTATAATAGTAGAAAGTTGTCAATAGCCTGCTTCCTAGAAATAGAAGGATGGCTATACAATTTAGGATATGTCAACACAATAGTGACTCTATTGGCTTTTTTAAATGAGTGTTTAGTAAATTCACATTTAACACAATCATTGATATGCTCTTGTTTCTATATGCCTCATGACTTTTGCTGTTCCCCTGTTCTCCTTTTACTGCCTTCTTTCATATTAAACATGATTTAATGTTCCATTTTAACTCCTTTGTTGATATTTTATTATATATTTTATATTATTTTCTTAGAGGTTGCTCTAGGGATTACAATGTGTATAATTTATCATAATTGACTTCAGATTGATACTGACTTATCCAAATATGCTCCATTTCCCCCTCCTTTGTATTACTATGACTATATAAATTATAAATTATACATTATATAGATATTGTATGTATTATAATCATATATAATGTATCATATGTAACCATATGTGAGATAGATGATTTTGTATATCACATATAATACATCATATTATGTATTATATATCTCATGTATTATAAGCCCAACAATATAGTATCAAAATTATTGCTTTGAGTGATCATGTATTTTTTAAAATATTTTATTTTATTTTATTATTCTAAGTTGTTATAAATGACAGCAGAATACATTACATTTCATATTACACATATAGAGCACATTTTTACAAATCTCTGGTTGTATGCAAAGTATATTCACGCCATTTGTGACTTCATACATGCGCTTAGGGTAATGATATTCATCTCTACCATTTTTTTTTTTCTTCACCCTTTTGCCCTCTCCCTTCCCCTCCCTCCCCATTGGCCATTCTAGTGTTCCCCTAATCCTCCTATGCTCCCCATCCCAACCCGACTGTGAATTGGCCTCCTTATATCAGAGAAAACATTAGGCATTTGGCTTTTTGGGATTGGCTAACTCCACTTAGCATTATATTCTCTAACTCCATCCATTTACCTACAAATGCCATGATCATATATTTTTAAGAGATGAAAAGAGAAAAATTATATATACATATATATATACACACACAAAACACACATACACACACGCTCACACACACACACACACACCTATGTCAGGAGCTGTTCTGGAATGTACACATCTTTAAGTCCTGAGCAAGAGGTTCTGAATAATTATTGCACCCCTAGATAACTTGGGCTTTACCTCCACTTGGATAATGAGGTATGGCTCCAGGAATAGGCATTACCCAGTGGGGTTGAGTTACACCCACCTGTTCCTTTGTAATCCTGCCCCTTGCCCTTTTGGGGATAGAATGAACCTCTCCTTGTGTGTCCCTTTTGCTTGCTCTGCCCTTGATCCCCCCCCACACACAGCACATGAGATGGGCATGGCCTTCCATGATGTCAGTCAACCTGCTGACCTGCAAGACATCACAAAGCTAGACTCAATCCCCTGAAACCTGACTCCTTGCCTCATTTGAATGTCTTCTCCCCAATAAAACCAGGTCTGAGGCATGCTCTCCTTCTTTCTTGCCTGCCTTGTCTCCTTTGTGGGAGCTGGGTCAGAGAAGCCATCACAGAACCCAAAGAAAAAAGGATTTCTCTGTCTCTGTGTGATTATTTCATGACAGTGCAGTTCACCTGGAGTGACCTTGAGTGTTTAGTCATGTGACACAACTATATATATATATAGTTATATATATATAGTCCTTTATATATTTTTTTAAAAATATATTTTTATTTATTTGCTTTAGTTGTACACAATGCGTTTTATTCAATGCATTTTATTTGTACGTGGTGCTGAGGATCGAACCCGGGTCGCCCACTTGCTAGGCAAAGCGCTCTACCGCTGAGCCACAATCCCAGCCCAATAGTCCTTTATATTTACTTATATATTCAACATTTTTGGTGCCCTTCATTTCTTCCTATAGATTTATCTTACCATCTTGTGGAATTTCATCTCCATCTAACTTTCTCACTTTCTTCAGTATGACAAGTATTCTAGCAATAAAGAAATTCCAGCAATAAGAAAATAAAATATTTTGTATATCTCTCTCTCCCTCCCACCCCCTCTCCTTCTCTTTCTCTAATTTATCTTGGAGTGTTTTATTTCAGCTTTGTTTTTTGAGGAATAATTTCATTGAGTTGCCATACAGAATTCTCAGTGAAATTTTTTTTTTTTTTTCTTTCAACACTTTGCCTTCTGGCCACATTATTTCTGAGGGGAACTGCATTCTAATGCTTTCCAGTTTGCATTCTTTTGCTTTTCTTGTTATTAATATTTCCATGTTTGGATGCATTCATTTCATTTTCATATTTTCCTCTCTTTAGTAGAGAGAAATTTATTTGATCCACATGTACAGGAAAAAAAAAACAGTTGCTTTCAGATTTTGCAGAGATTTGTTTTAATGTTGTTATTATTGCTCATTTAACTTGTCAGTCTGTTTGTATGGCCTTATATGGTGTGTGACTTGACCCAGGTGTATTCTCTTCCAAAGTAAAGACTTCTTATCCTGGTGCTGGGTCAAGTCAAGTCCAGTTGAACACAATAAATGGCTTAAGATGGGAATGGGGCAAAGCTGAAGCACTGAGGACCTGTAGGACACAGGCAATTGAAGGCCTGAGGAAAGTCCAGCAAGAGGAAACAGGATGAGTGACAGGCAGAAAGGGCAGTCAACAGAGATCCTTGGTACCAGCTACATTCAGATGCATAATTAGGAAAGTAATCAGAATCAAGGATGTCTACAACCAGGTTAGCAGAACCCAGCCAAGTAGGTGGGCTCAAAGCAGGATTCCAGAGTGACTGTGGAAAGGAACCAGGTTTAGGAATTCAAGAAGCATAGTTTCTTTCAGCTTCTGTGATCTTGAGTAAGTTATTAACCTTTCTGGGCCTTATTTTTCTATTTGTTTTATAGGACTAAAGATAACTATTGTTGCAGAGGTATTGCAAGGAATATGTTTTAGTCAATTTTTCCTAGCTGTGACCAAAAGACTTTACAAGAACAATTTTTATTTGAAATTGTTGTGTATATGACAGTAGCATGCATTACAATTCATAATACACATATAGAGCAACTTTTTACATAACACTGTATTCAAAGTATATTCATACTATTCATGTCTTCAATCATGCATTTAGGATAATGATATCCATCTTATTCTACCACCTTCTTTTTTCCCCCCATTCATAGCCCCTTACTCCCTCCCTTCCCCTCCCTCCCCATTGACCTTTCTAGTGTTCCTCTAATCCTCCTATGTTCCCCAACCCAACCCCACTGTGAATCAGCCTCCTTATATCAGAGAAAACATTCGGCATTTGGATTTTTGAGATTGGCTAATTTCATTTAGCATTATATTCTCCAATTTCATCCATCTATCTGCGAATGCCATTATTTTATTCTCTTTTATTGCTGAGTAATATTCCATTGTGTATATATACCACATTTTCTTTATCCACTAATCTACTGAGGGGCATCTAGGTTGGTTCCACAACCTAGCTATTGTGAATTGTGCTGCTATAAATATTGATGTGGCTGTGACAAGAACAATTTTAAAGAAAAGTTTATTTAGAGCTCATGGTTTCAGAGATCTCAGTCCATAGATAGCTGGGTTCATTCCTTGGGGCCCAAGGTGAGGCAGAACATCATGGAAGAAGGGTGTGGAGGAGGAAAGCAGCTCAAAATAGGACAACCAGAAGCAGAGAGAGATCTTACTCACCAGGGACAAAATATATACCCCAAAAGGCACACCCCTAGAAACCCACCTCCTCCAGCCACACCCTACCTGCCTACAGTTACCACCCAGTTAATTCCTATCTGTATATTAGTGCACTGATTAGTTTAAAGCTTTCCCAATCCAATCATTTCACCTCTGAACTTTCTTGCATTATCACACCCATGAGTTGTGGGGGAACATCTCATATTTAAACCATAAGAGACTAGATTTATTATACACAAAATAGGTGGTGCATCATGTGTGAAGTAGTAGGTGCTTACTAAATAGTAACTTTTTATTATTGAAAATGTAGGGGCTGGTAAATAAAGCAGAACCTCACTTAAAGAGGACCATTAAAGTTTAGTACAGGAAATTGAAGATTAAGTTCTCACTTAATCAAGATAATATTCCATTTACCTGCAAGGAAGCAAAGATCAGAGCTGGACTGTATTCAGAACTCACCTAAATATTACACTAATACCTCATATTCCAATTTGAAGCACCTGATACAAAATTAGCACCATTTAACTGTTTGTGAAGTCCTTTTTCTACAATGAAGCCAGTATGTTAATACCTGTTCTAGTTCTCATAACTCAATAACAAATTGCTTCAAAATATAGAAGCTTAAAACAATGAAAATACTAGCATTGATTGTAAATCTTCAATTTGGGCAGGTCTCGGCAATGTAGCTAGTCTATGCACAACTCAGTTTCAGATAGGGTGACTGGAAGTCTGGGAACTGCAATCATCTAAATTTGTTTATTCACATGATGCTAGCTACGAGCTGAGACGCCAGCAGGGGTTTGGCCAGAATACCTACCCACGAACTCTCCATATGACCTGGACCTGGCCCTCCTCATTATATGATGGGTAGGTCTAAGGGTGAATGATGGGAGGGAACTGAATAGCAGGAGGCAAAAAAGCTTATCTTTAATGAAAGAGAGTCAACATTACAATGTTAAAAGAGCTTGTTGGATAGGACATAGTGATGGAGCCACCTTTAGGAAGAAATATCTGCCATGGAGCTTGTATTTTCTTTCTTTAGAAATGCCTAAGAAAATGTGCAATTGAAAGTAAATGAAATTTATTTAGCTCAGTAATTTGATCTAAGTGAAAAGTCATGACTCCCAGAGTTGTGCATAATGCACTTTCTGCAGCCACACACGTAAATCACTGTTTTCAGGAACGGTTTCTTAAAGTAGCTAGTAATTTTTTAAGTAAATGCCAATGACTGTTAAGGAGATTTATGCCTTCTGGTTTTCATATAGTCAATGATATCACTACAGTCTACTTTGGAGGTTGATAGTTTTCAACAAATTCTTGTGCAAAGTTATACATTCATTGCCAACTTTATCAAGAAATAAAAATCCAACAGTTAATATTTCATGAAACATGAACTTCTTCTGTATTTTAATCTCACTGCCAACAAAAGAGGAAAAATTAGCAGGAAAATAAATAAATTGGGTAATTCCATACAATGGATTGTTATTCACCCTTAAAAAGGAAGGAAATTCTGACACATGCTCCAATGTGGATGAACCTTAGAAACATGCTAAGTGAAATAAACCAGTGATAAAAGAACAGAAGTTCTACATTGCCACTTATATTAATTACCTGGAATAGCCAAATTCACAGAGATATAAAGTAGCATAGCAGTTGCCAGCCATTGGGGAAAAGTGAATTGGGGAATTAATGTTTATGTATATTTTCATTTGGGGAAAAAAACAAATTCTGGAGATGGGTGGTGATGATGGTTGTGAAATAATGTGAATATACTTAATGCACCAAACCATATACTTAAAACTGGTTAATATGGTGAATTTTATGTTATATATATTTGCCATGATAAAAAAAAAATGCAATAAATAATTAAATAATGAGTGCATATGTATCCTACATGTTAAGTGACAAACCTTGTATAAACTGTTCAAAATACTTTATGAACTTTATTGGAAGGCTGTTGTTTCTCCATATCTTGTACATATTTTGCTTATATTACAAAACCTATAATTTCACAAGGTCCCCACAGAACTTTCCAAACAGCAGTCTGGTGGTTTCAGGCAAATGGTTCATATGAATAGACACCAGTAGGAGATGATAGCAACATCATGACTGCTGCCACCTGAACATGGAAAAAGTAGTTATCTACTGAGTCTGGGTGAAAGTGGTTTTATTTAAGAGTATGTCTTCTTCCTGCCTGCTAAATGTAAGGGAGGTTTTAGTTATTTGGTATCAGGTAAGGGTGAGAGAGAAAATGATCATCTTCCAGATTTAATACCTTAAGTGAGAATTCTGTACACTACATATGCCAAGACCATGATAGAGGCTGGAAGTACTCCTTGGAGATGGTACCAAACTTATCCCAGACTGTTTTAATGCAACTATTAATAATAACACAACCTTTAAAAATGAAAACATCAGACTTGGCATAGTGGTACACAACTGTAATCCCAGCAACTTCGGAGGCTAAGTAAGGCAGGAGGATCACAAGTTCAATGCCAGCCTCAGCAAAGTAGTGAGATCCTAAGCAACTTAGCAAGACCCTGCCTCAAAAAAAAATAAATAAATAAATAAATAAAAAGCTCTGGGGCTGTGGCTTAGTGGTTAAACCAAGGTTCAATCCCTGCTATTAAAAAAAAAAAAAGAAAAGAAAAGAAAATATCTGGGAGAAATATGAAATGAAAGGGAGCATTAGAAAAACAGCATAAAGTAGGTCTACCCTGGGTACAGTGGGACTTATGGTAACAATAAAATGGGCGTAATAATTAAATATGGCTCATTACAAGCGTCATTGTGGGAATTAGATGAGATAATGTTGTAAAAGCACTTTGTATAATCTAAAGTGTTACATGAATATCAATCTGTATATTGATTCATATCTGCATCCTTGCCCACCAATTATTTCAAAAAGAATTTTACCATCATTTTCTGAATTTCCATAAAGTATCTTGCTGTGATTTTAATAGGCATTGCATTAAATCCATATATTAACCTAGGGAGAACTGTCATCTTCACTATTTTTAGCTTTTCAAATAAATAGTATGGTGTAGCTCCCCACTTTAACCAAGTCTGCCTTTATTGTCCTCATTAGAGTGTTAAAGATTCTTTTAATAAATCTCTTTGTCCTGACTTATCTTAATAGGCAAAGATTGAATGTCCTGTTACTATTTTAACAGAATCTATGCTTTTGTTGCATTTTCCAGCCTCTCATCACTAGCCTATAAGACTTTTGTCTGTGTGGTGAATTAATCTTACATCCTTTTCTCATGCATTCATCCTGTTTGATCTCATTGCCTCTTATGGTTTCAGTTCCAGAATCTCAACCCCAAACCCATCTCCTCTCTGCCACTCAGATATCCCATAGGCACCTCAGACTGAACATAACCAGGAGAAAATTCATCTTCCTCCCAGAGCCTCCTCCTCCTTTGATATCCCCAATTGCAGTGAACCACATTCCCTGTTGTATAAAATAGAAACTTGGAAGTCAACCTTGACCTTTTTGTGTTCTCTTCCTCCCCCACATCTCTCCAGACTTCAAATCATGTACACTCTAACTCCCACATATGTCTTCAGTCCAATGCCTTGTCTCTCTTCAGGTTCAGGTCTGGAAATAAAAATAGGTTTGGGGGTACTTTGTTGTTGCTGTTGTTGTTTTACTGTTTTCCCATCCTCCATTTTGCATGACTCTCTTTCTTGCCCAGGATCCTCCAAACCCTACACACACTCAAAGGGATCTTTCTGGAATCATGCTGCTCCTCAGCTTAGAATCCTTCAAAAAGTTACTCATAGATTCTAGGAGAAAACACAAGCTTATCCTCCTGAGGAGGATGCACAAAACCCATGACTCAGTGCTATCTGCATCTGCAACCTCATCTCCCAACACTGAACCACCTATCCACCCTTCACCCCCTTTACTATAGTCACACAGGTGTATTTCAACTTCCATGATTCCTATTCCCTCCACCAGAGATTATTCTTGAGTCTTTCAGGTCTCCAGTAAGAGCCAGCCCATCTCCAGCCCATCTCACTGCCTCTCTGTTTGATCGTCAGTCTCCAGGTATAAAACCAGAAGTGGGCATCCCTGAAGTGAGCTCATGCCAATGACAACACAGCACATTTCTTGCTCTTAAAGCCTTAACATTCCATAGGGAAAGCAGATGGCAACTGAAACAGATCATCACTTGAAACTTGGTAATATATGAAATCAGCTACCTAAAACGGGCAATGCAAACTCCTCTTGTACTTGCTCAGCATGCATAGTAAGAACAGCAAACTCTTTGTCATAATGGACCGAAATCAACGATAAACTATGGAGATAACATGCAGCTCTGTGTCGGACAGTCACTCCTTCTGCTTCTGCCAGGGCTCCTGACCAGGAACACAGGTGAGCCAGAGCAGCAAGGTTGTGAGGTAGGGATCAGGGGGGCTGTGACATACTCTCACAAACATGGGGAAAGCCCTTGTTTGCTGTTTGGTGTTTTTACTTACCAATTTAAATAACAAGGATATGTCATTCTGGGGTTAACATCTGCAGAGAATGGATTAGGGATGGTGGAAAGGGACATGCAGGAGCCCAGGAAGCAATCTGCTGGATTCCATGCCAGTCCTCAGGGAGTGCAGGAGTATCAGAGATGTCAGTTTGGTTTTTTGTGGTGAGTGTCTGTTGGGACCTTACACTGTCTGCCTAGGGGGTGGAAAAGCTCTGGCTTTCTGGCTGCTTGCCACCTTACCACGCCCTGTTACCAAAATAATAACAATAATAATAATGATTCCTAGTTCTTGCCATCTTATGTCATGTCTTGTCTTGTATTCTATGGTTTTTCTGCCTTTTTATTGTGTCTCTTCTCTGGAGTAAATGTAAGAAAAGTAAATTTATAAGTAACTTTGTTTGTTAGACATTAATTTTGAAGGTTAAAATACTGTTAAATATGCCACCAGATAACTTCTTAAATTCCATTGTGCTGGGTTCCGGGCAAGAGGCTGCACCTCCTAGGTGGAAGGCCATACCTCCCAGGTACTTTGTGTAAAAGACTACATTTCCCAGGTGCCTCAGCTTGGCCAGCGAACCTGGCTAACAGGTGCCCTGGCCTTCACCTTCCCTGCCATCCATGCCATTTTTGTCCCCTACCACGCCATGTGGCACCCCAATAAACCATCCCTTTTCAACACAGTGTTCCAGGGTAACTTCTTGTCCTAACAAATTCTAACACATCGAGTAACATTATTGATTGTTTTCATAAATTAGTCTTTGTCATCAATGAAACAGATTAAAATTTCAACAGGTCTAATTCTATATGCATAAATGTTATGTTCTTATAAAGTGGTTAACAGTACATATGATTCTATATAAAGGTTTATAAAATATTTCTATATATACAGAGGCTCAAAAGATTCAGCTGTTTCCGTTAGGAGTACTACAAGTAACAATATTTTTATTGAGATAAAAGAGTTACCTAAATTAAAATTATTACAAAAATTATTTAAAATTATGAACAAAAGGTATTATATAAAAGCCCTGTAAAAGTTAATTAAATAAGTATATAGAACAATCAAGAAATGCTATTTAAGGTTTTTTCCTAAGGTCAAATGTTAATGTACTGATATAAACCAAAGCTTAATCTATGATAATGAGACAAAAATTTCTTAACATTAATTTACCTATAACATTATATTTATTAAGTTTTGGGGTTTTTTTTTTTTTGAACAAGTAATCTAAAAGAAATTAAAAATTATACAGCTATAATTAAACAACAACTATTATTTTAAAATATTATAAGGTTATTTCTTTAGAAGCTAAACTTGATTTATAAAAACATCAATGTAATTGTATATTATAAAAACATTTTGCTACTTTTCCAAAAAAGGTTAAATACTCTCAAAATGTCTTTAATCCGTTCTAAATGTGATATTTTGTCAGCTAAAGTTCATGGGAGCTCAAGCAGCAATATATGTAAATACTATAAAATTTTATTTAAGAAGCAGAGATCAACTTCAAAATTAAAACACCTGACCTAAGATTAAAGAACCCCACCATACCTGAGATAAGATAAGGCTCTGGTCTTATATGCCAAAATGTATGGTCAAAAGAGTGATTCTTGTTCAAAAACAGAGATTATAATATATAACTCAGTCAAAACTCAAGATGTGTTCACAAACTAAATGTGTTTTTTACTCTTATTAATTTTATTTTACGTTTTCCTTGTAAACTGTCTAAAAGTTATATGTTAAGGTCTTGCAGAGGTATTGCTTCAAGAACACAACCTGAGTTAATTTAAACCATCAAGACAGATAGCTACCACAGACCCCAGTTAATAAAAGGTTAAGCAATGACTATAAGTTTATAAACATTGAAGTTAAAGCCCAATGTTCTCAATTTAAGATTAATTTGCTAGATGTTTAAAATCAAAACTTTAAGTTAAATTAAAAGGGTCAAGAAAACCAATATTTGGCTCTTGCCCTCAGAGTCAAGTCTGAATTCAGGAGACAGGGAGCTTCTCTAAAAAGCTTTGCAACTCTGGGCCACATAACTTCCCGATCAGAGAGGTTATGAGACCTATAGAGAAAAGAAAACCAAACAGTGACCTTGCTATGAAGAGGAGGGTCCTAAGAAAGGGAGGCATCCCTGCTGCTTCCAAGAAAAGCCACATGGTCAAGCAAGACCTGGATCCATCCTCATGGAAGGCACTAGCAGAATGGAAAAAGCTGTTCTCGAGTTCCCCCAAGAATTACTCCCATGGAAATTCAGATGACTCTTAGCAATAGATAAAGGCAAAAGTCAGTTTGACTTGCTTCATTTTAAACACCTAGCAAAAACAGTTAAAACCGAAAATGCAGCCATTCCTGGGCACTTAAAAAATAATAATTATATGTAACTTAAGATATACACTTATATTAGCCCCCAAAGTTAATACAACTAGAGGCTACAAAAGAGATTCTTAGACAGGAGTGTCTGATAACTATTAAAAAAAAAAAAAAAAACAGCTTAATTACTAAGTAACTGCCAAGGCAAAAGTTTTTAGTCAGTAAGGCCTACAGATCTTCCTAACCTACACAGGTAGGCTTAATATTCAGTAGTATGATTATCTAGCCCTAAGTGACAGAGATAAAGAGTTCTCTACTAGACACAGAGGTCATACCAATAGAAAGATTTTATAAGATCAGATGACATTAAGTATCTTAATTACCATCTTATCTAGATAGACATCTGTAACATTAAATGTTGTGTTTACGTTCCTGATAACTCTATACATGCTAAAGATTTAAATTATCATCCTCGGGCTGGGATTGTGGCTCAGCGGTAGAGCGCTCGCCTAGCACGTGCGCAGCCCGGGTTCGATCCTCAGCACCATGTACAAATAAACCCATTGTGTACAACTAAAGCAAATAAATAAATATTTTAAAAAAAAATATCATCCTCATGGTATACATTGAAATGTTCCAGATGCTGTAACATTTATTCAGTACTCATGTTTTTTGTTTCTCTAATAGAAGCTCCCATTCCTGATGACTTTACAACCTTCCCCAGGCTTCAATCTGACCTGACTTCTAATAAGGGAATGCCAAACTACTTCCCCCATCACTTTGCCCACTTTCAGCTCGAAGAAGCCAGATTCAGTCGTCGTCCTATTTCCTTACAGTAGTAAGGAGTTCCTAAAATTAGAAGGGTAAAGAAGCCAAAATCTCATAGATAGTTGATATCTGTCTTCAGTCAATGGCCCATTAAACCCTCTCCACCTGAGGGCTTAAAAGTATTATTTTGTAAACAAATCATTACAAAATTTTTCAAAAGATGGCACATTAAACAAGCCATCATAGAGAGACACAATAAAACCCTAAAGGTCCAATTAATAAAACAAAAAGGGGGAAGCAGCCCCCATCATCAGTTAAAAACAGCGATGCTTAAATTTTTCCTAGCATCAGCCTTTGACTGTCTTTCAGAGACATTGATCCAACCAGATGCCCTACCTATGTGTCTTTCCAATTGGAGAACCAAGCCCTATTTGGGTACCTGCTAGGGACCTCAAATACTGCCAATTAGAACAAAATGACTACCCAAGAGCACATGCTCTTGAGGGGTGATTTTTTCCCTTTTTCCACAGGAATGAAAAAACCATGATGGATCCTCTGTCTCATTGTGATTGGACTTCTCATCATCTCTATCCTGATGTTCATCATGAGCACTGTTGCCTTGGACTCTCCCTTTGTCAGTATTTCAACTCTCTGCGACGAAAGAGGGACTATGCCTGTTCCTGGGGAAAAGTGCTATTTCTGTGCCAACTGTCCAAACTTTGTTCTAGACGGCTTCCTTTGGACTGAACTAAATGGGTCAGCTTTAGCTCAAGCGATTACTTCCTCATGCTGGACTTTGTATCTGTCTAATCCCTCTTCTCCCTTTTTTGTAAAATCCCTGACTGTCATTTTCCTTGTGTTCACTTTTGGGCCCTGTGTACAGGTTGGTGGTCTGCCAATAATGCCTTCAGCAATGCTGAGCGAGAGCCCTATAGACTTGGCCATGGTCCTTAACAGGATGCGGAGGTCTAAACCAGCCATCCTTGAAAAGCCTTCCCAAAGGTGACTGTCCTGTCCCATGTCCTTCCCCTGGCCACTTGCCGGCCCTGGGTGTGTCCACCTAAAGTGCTAGGGTGGTACAGGCACACTCTTAAGTAAGATGGACACCCCATTTTAAAAAACAAAACTGGGGAGCCCCATTTTGGAAAAAAAAAAAATGGGGAAATGTTGGGACCTTACACTGTCTGCCTAGGGGGTGGAAAAGCTCTGGCTTTCTGGCTGCTTGCCACATTACCACACCCTGTTACCTGACCTAGGCTAAGCAGGGGGCGTGGCTGTGAGAACCAGAACCGCCCTGCTGG
This sequence comes from Tamias sibiricus, assembly GCA_025594165.1. Taxonomy (NCBI): domain Eukaryota; kingdom Metazoa; phylum Chordata; class Mammalia; order Rodentia; family Sciuridae; genus Tamias; species Tamias sibiricus. The sequence goes on from CM046666.1 coordinate 75,083,477, forward strand.
TCACTGACTGGCTGTGGCCCACTATAAAGCATTGTGTACCCCTTCAATAAACGAGCTCCTGCATTGACTGACTGGACTCCCCGACGTGGCTCTGAGTCTTTTGAAGGCGGGTGGAGGAGGCGTCGGCGGCCTTTACTTTCCCAATCCAGTCTCATCATTGAGGTAGTCCCCTCTGGCCTCTTTTGGTAGACAGAAGAGGTCCATCCCAGGTACAGGGGGGCTATAGACCTCAACCCCTTATAACTTCATGACAAGTGTCTATCTTCAAAAGCACAATGCATAAACAAACCCTGCTTTTAGTACTTATCTGTTTTCCAGAAATTCTAGCATGATGTAAGGGGAGAGGACATGGACATGTTACATTCCAGAGGACCATTTAGACTCCTTTCATCACTGACTCCTACCAGGACAAAGCAGAGTTAGTGCTTTGTCCTGTCACGTTTTGCTCATACCAGCATTTGTGCCCAATTTAGATCACATTCTAATTTATTGCCACTTAGCTGTATTAATACTATGTGAGGTACATGCTCAGTTCCGAGCTATTGTTTGTTGTTGTTTAAACAAAAATTAACCCTTGTTTTTCTGTAATGGATCCCATTACATTTATGTAATATTATATGTACTGTCCTGGAAACTTCACTCTCTCTTTGCTTTTTTCATTTTCTTTTACACAGAAGGAATGTAAAAATAAGTTAGATTCTTTGAGTTGGAAAAAAAAAAAAAAAAAAAGAAAAAGGCAAGTTGGAATATATAGGTTGAGCATCTCTAACCTGAACATCTAAAATCCAAATTGCTCCTAAAGGAAATACTTTTTGACTGCCAACATGCTTCTACAATTGGAAAATTCCATCTGTGACCTTATGTGACACGTTACAGTCAAACTATAGGTGCACTATTAGTATTGCTTAAAATTACCTTCAGGCTATGTTGAATAAGGTGCATATGAAGCACAAATGAATTTCATATTCAGTATTGCATTCCATTCCCAAAATATCTCATTATGTACATGCAAATATTCCAAGATCTGAACTCTGAAATGCTTGTGGTCTCAGATATTTCCTATAAGGAATATTCAACTTGTAACCTACTTTGCTAACCTCACCTTCAGCAGCGATGTAACTAGGTTTTTTCCCACTTGTCACTTTCCTTAACTGTCTCTGTGATTATATCATTTTTAAAATTCTATCTTCACACCTGGTAGTTTTCAGAGCATATAAAGTAATCCAGTGATTTGCAAACTCAGTCAGTTGGCAGACCTCTTATAAGTAGTTATGATATTTTTATATTCATTATAATATCATAAATATTCATTCCACAAATATTAATTGATTGTCTACAATGTGCCAAATTTGAGGGCACAATGCTATTTAAGTTTACTTTTTTGATGTATACTAGACACGTCTAAACTTCAGAGCTCTGAACAACTATATATTGTTTCTCCCAACTCTGATGGAGGCATGACAGTTCTGCCTGAGCCAGCTGGAAAGACCTCCACTAGGCTTGCACACGTCTGTGAAAGCTGGCTGGTTAATCTTGGATGTCCTCAGTCATGTGTCCAGCAGTTGATAGGTGTTGGCCAAGGTGTCTAAGTTCCTCTTCATATGGCCTCACACCCTCCCAGGCTAGCTCAATACTGCTTACCTGGCAGTTTCAGGGACCCAAGTACAGAAAGCCCCATTACACTTCTACCTACATCTTGTTTGCTAATCCCCTCCTAGTTGGAGGAAATTTCATGGGCAGTCTAGATTCAGTAGGTGGAGAAAAAGACTGCACCTCTGGTGAGATTATCTATAAAGTCATGCTGCAAGAGGGTAGATGCAAGGAAAGAAGAACATGTGACTATTCTTGAAATCTATGATAATAGCCTATCTTGGAGACAAATTATTCATTCTTCCCACATAAAAGGACTCTCACTTCCATCTTTTTTTCTCTCTCACTTCCATCTTAAAAAGGAAAATCTTATCCAATGAAGGCAGTAGGTTTTAAGTCCAGAATCTCATGTCCTAAATCAGGTCCCCATGTAGTTCCTCTTGACTCAGACACTGATGAGCCTAAAACCCAAAATACAATAGTAAAGCAAGGACAGGATAGCTCCCTTTCCCTAAAGGGAAGAGAGGGGGGTAACCTAGCAGTCACTAGCCCATAGCCCATGAAACAAATTAAGAATGTGCCACAGGATTCCCTGCTGTGAGAAAGAGAAAGTTTCTTTCTTTTCACATTTAATTTAATTTATTTATTTGTTTATTCTAATCACTTATACATGACAGCAGAATGCTCTTCAATTCATTATACACAAATGAAACAGAAATTTTCACTTCTCTGGTTGTACCCAAAGTATGGTCACACCATTTGTGCAATCATACATGTACCTAGGGTAATGATGACCATCTCATTCCACTATCTTTCCTATGCCCATGTCCCCTCCCCCCATCCCCTTTGCCCCATCCAAAGTTCCTCCATTCATCCCATGCACCCCCCATTATGGATTAGCATCCACTTATCAGAGAAAACACTTGGCCTTTGGTTTTGGGGGGATTGGTTTACTTCACTTAGCATGATATTTGTAAGCTGCCTGGTACCGAAAACCGGGAAGAAATCTCGGAGGCAGAGTATAGCTTTTTACTATTTTTACTTCTACTTTCTTAGAGCTTAGAGAGGGAAAGAAAGATTTTTAGAGAGAAAGATTAAAGCGAGCTTTTCTTCTTGTCTTCTTAGCTTAGAGTCTTAGAGAGAAAGAAAGATAGAGCTTAGCTTAGCTTCTTAGAGAAAAAGAAAGATAGAGCTTAGCTTAGAGAAAGATTAGAGCTTCTTTCTTCTCTCTTCTTTCTTCCTTCTTCTTTCTTCTGTCTTCTGTCTTCCTCAGGAGCCTCGGCCTAACTCTGACCAGTCATTACTTCTTCTATCTGGTTTCTCTTCTGTCTTCTATCTGGTTTCTCTTCTGTAACCGCTCTGCCTACGTTCTGGCCGCTCTGATTCTTCTGACCGACCGAGTGACTGCCCGGCTGACTGAATTCTCCGTTCTCCTAACTCGGACCGCTTTCACCCGGTTATATACCTTCAGGTTTGCGGGTGCCTACAGGTGCGTCACATACATATCAGGTGGAACTTATGGCTTCCAGCTAGCTACAACAGCCCTTCCTAATTAGGGCTCCTTCAGATATTCTCTAACTCCATCCCTTTACCTGCAAATGCCATAATTTTATTCTTTTATTGCTGAGTAATACTCCATTGTGTATATATACCACAGTTTCTTTATCCATTCATTTACTGAAGGGCATCTAGGTTGGTTCCACAGTTTGGTAATGTGAATTGAGCTGCTATAAACATTGATGTGGCTGCTTCACTGTAGTATGCTGATTTTAAGTCTTTTGTGTGTAGACCAAGGAGTGGGATAGTTGGGTCAATTGGTGGTTCCATTCCAAGTTTTCGAAGGAATCTCCATACTGCTTTCTAGATTGGCTGCATCAATTTGTAGTCCCACCAGCAATGTATGAGTGTGCCTTTTCCCCCACATCCTCGCCAACACTTGTTGTTTGTATTCTTGATAACTGCCATTCTGACTGGAGTGAGATGAAATCTCAGAGTAGTTTTGATGTGCATTTCTCTAATTACTAGAGTTTTTGAACATTTTTTCATATGTTTATTGATTGGTTATATATCTTCTTCTGAGAAGTATCTGTTCAGCTCCTTAGCTCATTTATTGATAGGGTTGTTTGTTTGTGTTTTTTTTGTTTTTGTTTTTGTTTTTGGTGTTAAGTTTTTTGAGTTCTTTATCTATCCTGGAGATTAGTGCTCTGTCTGACATATGTGTGGTAAAGATTTTTTTCCCATTCTATAGGCTCTCTCATCATGTTATTGATTGTTTCCTTTGCCGAGAAGAAGCTTTTTAGTTTAAATCCATCCCATTTATTGATTCTTTATTTTACTTGTGCTTTAGGAGTCTTGTTAAGGAAGTCAGGTCCTAAGCCAACACGATGAAGATTTGGGCCTACTTTCTCTTTATTAGGCATAGGGTCTCTGTTCTAGTGTCTAAGTCTTTGATTCATTTTGAGTTGATTTTTGTGCAGGGTGAGAGATAGAAGTTTGATTTCATTTTGCTACGTATGGATTTCCAGCTTTCCCAGCACCGTTTGTTGAACAGGCTGTCTTTTCTCCAATGTATGTTTTTGGCGCTTTTGTCTAATATGAGATAACCGTATTTATGTGGTTTGTCTTTGTGTCTTCTATTCTATACCGTTGGTCTACATGTCCATTGTCCCAAGGTGGAGATTACCACATGGGAAGGGCTATGGTGGTGGCTGCAGTTTCCCAAAATGGAGGTGGTTTGGTGCTGCCGCACATTGGTGGACAGGGAACCACCGCGGGGTGTGGAGATCCTCTGAGTGCAGGCACTCTAGTCAAGTCGGCACATGTGGAGTTCTGGTGCGGGCTCCCAAGACTGTTTCTTGATTAGGGATCATTCCATTCTCTCTTTAGAACAAATGTGTGGTCCTTTATTGGCACAATGCCCTTAAATTATCTGCAGGTTTTTATCTATCAGATTATGGTCCTCTTCCTTTGACAAAAACTGCATCCACGGTACTTTTCAAGATAGGCCTCTTTCTACTTGAGCAGTATGTTAGACAGATTTCACTGAATGTTTCAGGGTTCTTAGAAGACCTTTTGTCTAACTGAGCTGGTCTAATAGGCTTAAGTCTAAACCAAGAATCTTATCAGTGCATCCTTGATTTGACCTTTGGCACCAGCAATCCTTTCAATTTAAGAATCTTGTACTGGTTGTAGTCTAGGGATGAAAAATTGTTTTGCTTTCCAACCCAGCAAGTCCTGAGCTCTCTAATTCTCCCTAAATTATGCTTGCAATTAAAGAGTTCCTTCTTTGACTCATCTCTATCTCTTGGAGTAGCTGATTATGTACATCCAGGTGCATCCTGACACTTCAAGTATTTTGTTTGAAAATCTGCTTAGCCAAATCTAAAATTTTATTAGGTACATTTTCTAGCTTTCAATTTACCACATGCAATATTTGCAATATTTTTCCAATTGTCTTACTACTATGTAACATGTGTTGTCATCTTTCCAGCTCCCCAACACAACTCCTCAAAACCATTTTTATCATCTTTCCAGCCTTCACCAAAAATGTTTCCCCGCCACTTTTCCAGACCTCCCTCTTCCTAGTCCCAAAGCTAGTGGAAGATGTTTTGAGTTTTTGTTTCAGCAGCACCTTACTTCTAGGTATCAATTGTTTTACCAAAAATGTTGTACCCAGCATAATGCCAATTAAAACTCCAAGCCACGTCACACTTGAGCCAATAAAAAGCCTTTATTAAGCTGATCAGCGGCCACCATCCTCACACATCACACAGTGTGACAAGATGGCGCACCAGCAGTGATTTTCAAGGGTTTATAAAGAGAAAAATCACAGAGGCCAGAACATTAAATTGCAGGGTTTCAGCCAATGTAAGCAAGCCATGGTACAGAAGCTGAATCTAGGCAGTTAGCAAGACAAAGCAATGGGTACGATAATATTTCCCACCGGATTTTCCAGGTTGGTATAGCAACGATCAAGTAGAAGGGAGTGGGGTCAAGATGACCCTAGTTGAGTACATGTTAGAGAATGGTTACTAACGTCTAGACAATCAATCTCTGACAAGGTATGTTGCCCAGGAAAAATGGAAACCAAAGAGAACAATTTTACATTGTATAGGAATTGCTATTTTTATGCTGTCAAGCGTATTATACTAGGTAATGATTAATGGGTACAGAGGCAGGACTTTCCGTGTTCTATTATTTCTGAGAAGCAGAACTATTTCTCGGAACTCCTAAGATGGCTGCTGAAGAACAAGATGGAGTCCCTTTAGTGCTCTTATCACACAATTTTTTTTATCAGACTTTTCTGATGTATTGGTTGTCTTTTGCTACATAACAAACCAACTGCCTCAAAAGTTAATGATTTTATTTCTCAAAATTCTGGGGCTTATCCATTTGGTCAGGGCTCAGATGATCAATTGTTCTTCTGGTCTTTCCTAAGACCTCATACAGCTGCAGTCTCTGGCAGTTTGATTAGGGCAGGATGGTTTAGGATAGTCTCATTCATAGATGGGAAGGTTGGTGCTGGCCTTGAACCCCACAACATCCTTCATTTGAAAGTAGGCTGGTCCAGACTTCTTTGCAACATGGAATCTGGGCTCAAGGCTCCAAAAATGAGAAGCAGAAGTTATAAGACCACTTGAAGCCTACACTCCATTTCACTTCCACTACATTCTATTGATTCAAACAAGTCAAAAGGTCAGCCCACAAATAAACTCCACCTTTATTTTTTTTGTTTTGTTTTGTTGTTGTTGGGTTTGTTTTTGTTGTTGTTGTTGTTGTTGTTGTTGTTTTGTTTTTTTTCTTTTCTTTTCTTTTTTTTCTTTTTTTTTTTTTTTTTTTTTTTTGGTACCAGAGATTTAACTCAGGGGCACTCAACCACTGAGCCACATCCCCAGCCCTATTATTATTATTATTTTTTTTTTTTGTATTTTATTTAGAGACAGTGTCTCACTGAGTTGCTTAGCACCTCACCATTACTGAAGCTGGCTTTGAAATTGCAATCCTCCTGTCTCAGCCTCCCAAGCCACTGGTATTACAGGTGTGCACCGCAGCACCTGGCTAAACTCCACCTTTGGACAGGAAGTTTCACTATAGTGGACACTGGGTTATACTACCCTGATCTCTCTTCCAAGACCAAAGTACTCCCTTCTCTCCTCCTGGAAGTGTTGGATGTTATGGTGCATAGCCAAGTCCATCCCCAGAACTGCCCTTTGCCCAAGAGAGCCTCCTAACCCTAGGTTATGACCTCTCCCCAGGGACCACTCCAATCCAACAACTCTGACTCATTACCTCCATGAGTGACACCCCTGAAGCATCCATCCATATTCAAAGCTCCAATGAGATTGACTAAGGTCACTCCTGTAACTACATTAAAGTTCAAATTTACCCTCTGCCCAATTTCATATGCCCCATACCCTCAATGAGAGTCTCCAGAGCATTTCTTAGTATATTGCATGCATGCAAATCTTCCTCTGAGACTGCTTCATGGAAAGCCCAACCTAAAATGGCGGAGTTATATACATCACAACCTACCATAGTTGCATAGTAAACCACCCAAAATATAATGGCTTACAACAGCAACAATTTATTGCTTGCCAGGATTCTGTGTATTGGCTGAGTAGCTTGATGTTCTCATGGCCTTACTTACATATTGGGCAGTTTGCAGTCTGCCCATTGAGTTTTCCTAGTTCTTCATGTGCCTCTCATTCTCTCGCAGGGTAACTCATATTGCTAATTGGCATTTCCACAGATTTTTTTCCTCTCCTTGTATCCATGCCTTTGCAATAGAATGTTGCAAATCTCACTGAACAGACACATGAGTAAGTTCATCAGAGGTCTGTTGAGACAACCCAGATCAAAAATCATGAGAAATAATCAACATTTATTGTTTTGAGTCTCTACATTTTGAGGGGGATTAGTTCACAGCAAAAGCTGCATACATTAATGTGATATATATAATGATAAGCAAAACAGACCTTTCATCACATCAACTAAGAAGAATTATATTAGGAAAACATAAATGAATACAATATAAAATCACAAAAAGATGAACATATGTCCATACAAATCTAACTGGTCAATCAATAATGATTGTTCTTTCTTGAAATTTTCCAATAGTATTTAATTCCTATCTATTACCTCATATAGCAGGAATGGATATTTTAAAATATTTTGATGAGGGAGAGAAGGTGAATGTTGAAAGTTATATTTTTCAACTTATTTTTCTGTACATTGGGGAAATATTGCAATAATTTTATTTTTTATTAGGATACTGATATTCTGCAAAAGAGCATTTGAGAATGACATGTCTAATTTACCTATTGATTTTATTTTATAGCATTCATCTTTCCCTAAAGGGATGTTCCAGTCCACTTACCTCTTATTAGTGTCTTTCATCTACTTTCAAACCATAAAAAATCCCTTGTAATGATCATGCCAACTGTGAAACTTTGTCAACAATACATCTCAGAGCAAAGTCTACTTAACCAGGCATAAAAATTATGGTGATAACCCCATTTCTCTTCCCCTGTAGATCCCCCATCTGAAGCCCTTCTTTTCTCTAAAACTGAGGGTCAACAAAGTCATTCTTTTTTTTTTTTTTTTTTTTTTTTTTTTGTACTGGGGATTAAACTCAGGGGCACTCGACCACTGGGCCACATCCCCAGCCCTTTTTTGTATTTTATTAGAGACAGGGTCTCACTAAGTGCCTCACCATTGCTGAGGCTGGCTTTGAACTCGTGCTCCTCCTGCCTAAGCCTCCCAAGTGCTGGGATTACAGGCATGAACCACCACGCCCAGCAACAAAGTCATTCTTAATGTGCCTAGAAGTCTTTCCAATTTCTTCTTAACAACATGTAAGTGGACTTTTTTAAGCTGCTAATTTTGTGACAAAAGTATAACTGTCAAGGGGGAAACTAGGCCTCATGTGAGATTAGAAAAGTTGGTTTTTATTTTATTTTTTTTCATTTACTTACCCCACAAATATTTATTAAGCATCTATGATATGAAAAGCTTTCTGCTGTGCACTGCAGGAATTACCCAGTTAACTTACAGAGCTTTGCTCATATAACCACATCTTATTCTGCTAATTTCTGTTTTTTCTCATGCTCTGATTATTCACAAATTCCATCTTCTGTGTGTGTTTTCTCTGTATTAGTTCTCTTGTAAACTTAGCTCTGATTAAGCTTTGCAGAGCTGTAACTTTAGACATCCTCAATTAGTTTTTCATAGGGCGGTGCCTCTCTGTCCCTGTAGTAGTTTTGTTGTTGTTGTCGTTGTCATTCTACATAATTTGAATTGCAAATGTCATTTATGTTGTAACAAGATGAAGTGTTGACTATTCACTGGGACAGCTGAGCATTGAACTCTGAGAAGACTGAAAGTAAGAATTTAAGTCCTAGAGAGAGGATACAGTATATTCTATTCAGAAACAGGATATGACTACAATTCTTGCCAGAAAAACTGTTTATGTTTTAAATTACAAATTGTATTTCTACTTACACATCTATTCCAAAAATGTTGACACTGTAAGACAATGCTTAAGATCCCAAGCTCTGGAGTCCAAATTCTAGTTCTGCCCCTTGCTGATTCCTTTGACCTAGACAGACACTCACACTAAATCTCAGTTATCTCATCTGTAAAATGGGAGTGATGGTGAAATCCAACACCTAGGACTGTTGTGGGGAAGAAATAAGATATTGTGCGTAAAGCACTTGACATTGTGTCTGCTATGAATAAACATTTAATAAATGTTAATTATTAATATTATGACTGCCATAAACACTGATCTTTAATAAATGAGTTATCTGATTTTTCTCAAGCATTTCTTTATAGTTATAAATTTGATCTCATCCACTACTCTTTTATTTTTTTTTTAGTTGTAGTTGAACACAATATCTTTATTTTATTTATTTATTTTTATGTAGTGCTGAGGATTGAACCCAGCACGTTGCACATGCTAGGCGAGCTTTCTACCACTGAGGCATAACCCCACCCCTCATCCGCAACTGTTATGATAACATTCATGACTCTGACCAAGAAGAAATCATGAATTAACAAGCTCTGATAAAATAAATGCAAACAGAAGACGAGTAAATGTATTCCATGTGTATTGTGAACATTGGCCAATGTCTGGTCCTAGGTCACATGTACCTTTAACTGAATTCTAATAGTGCTCCCAATAGAAAAAATTCCCAATACTTGCTGAGAGCTATTTTGTAACTATTAAAAAAGTGAAATGAAAGAAAATTTCAGCATTTATGATTTGCCTGTAAGTGTTTAACATCAATCTGAAGAGAGCATCACTTTCAAGATTCACATGGAAAACAAAATAAGAACATTTCCCTTCTAGAAGTTTAGACTCAAAAGCTTCAATACAATTTACAATTCTTTTTTAAAAAAACATTATTGTACAAGGAGATAATATCCTTATAAAATCATAACAGTAAAATTAAATGGCCAATATAAATTCCCAGGACAGCCAAAGAGAAAATGAAATGAAAATAAAATTTGTGTTATTGGGTTTCTCATTCAGAGCAAAGCTGTTTGGTTTCTATAATATTTTGGAAGCAATAAGAAAGTTTTACACAGAACTACTTTATTTGAATATGCAAAATATATCTGACAAATCCTGAGGAGACAGAGAAGACAAAAGTGAAGTTTACTGAGAGAGAGCCGTCCCTCCCCACAGGGTTACTAATCCTGCCTCTTCTGGAGGGTTTGTGTTGCTGACAGAGTTTAACAGCAAGCTCCCTGGAAATCCCTCAAGCGAGACTTTCTGGGGTAAGGCACTGGCTTCCCTGTGATTCCAGGGACACAGCCTCTCCACCAGCAACACAGATGTAGATAAAGAACGTCATCCCCCAGCTGAGCTTGAAAAAGAAGACCTGATGTTTGAAGACACTAAGAAGATTAAAGCATTAAAATCTTTTTATAAGCTTCAAAACACTATCTTCCAGATGGTCCTTATTGATAGAAGGGAGTTTGTTGGTTTTAAATGTGTAAGATAAGAAATCCTCGGGCTCCCAGGCTATGACCCTCACAGAACAGGACTTTCATTCCCACTCCTGGGCCAGGCTCTGGACTACGGCCCCCAAGGCAGAGAGAAGACAGAGCAGCCTCACAGAAGCTCTCCTCCTCAGAGACACCCCAACAGTCCCCACTGCCATTTCTCTGGCCTGGGAGGAAGGGCCCCCAGAACCTGGAGGGGTGCTGAAGCGCCAAGCAGTGACTATCTGCATGATTTCAACATCAGCTATGACAAAGTTTAAAACATGAAAAACAAACCTCATCTTCCCTCCCACCAATCCACTCACTGCTGTGTTTGTCAGTTATGCAGGCAGGAATGGAGGGGCAGATCTGGTTTGATGCATGTGCTTATAAGACAAGGCCCAAGGATCAAGTTGTATAATGCATTTGGGGTGGGACTTCTACCCCAGCAGGTGGGAAAGGAGGTGGTGTTAGGTAGATGAAGAACACAATCAAAGTTGGAGGCAAACCGGGGCGCGGTGGCGCACGCCTGTAATCCCAGCACTTTGGGAGGCTGAGGCAGGAGGATCGTGAGTTCAAAGCCAGCCTCAGCAATGGTGAGGCACTTAGCAACTCAATGAGACCCTGTCTCTAAATAAAATACAAAAAAAGGGCTGGGGATGTGACCCAGTGGTCAAGTGCCCCTGAGTTCAATCCCCGGTACCACAAAAAAAAAAAAAAAAAAAAAAAGAAAAGAAAAAAGTTGGAGGCAAGGGCCTTCATCAAAACTTTATTCAATTCTTTGCTAAAATACCACCTTCCAACAGAGGCCTGTGTACAAACAGTACCCCGCCCAGCGCTCTCTAATCTTTTACTTTGCTTCATTTTTCTCTGTAGCACTTATCACTCCCTCGAGTTGTATCATGTATTTCTTTGTCCATTGATTTATTTGTCCATTCATCAGCTCTTTATCGATTACCTACTCTGGCAGGTCTATTCCAGGCACTGGGATTACAGTGATAAATTAAATGGACCAAGCACCTGCTCTTGTGGAACTCGCTTCCCAGTTAGGGTTGAGGAGAAAGATTGACAATGAGCAAAAAAATGTCTAAATACAATGTCTGTCAAATAACAAGCACTCTTGAGAAAAAAATAATAATGTAGGAAAGGAGGATAGGGATGACAGAATGTGGAAAATGATGCTTTTAGACAGAATTATCCGAGAAGGCCTCACTGAAAAGATGCCCTTTGAACAGAGAGCTGCAGGAAGGGAGGGACAGGCATGTGGCTCTCTAGAAGGGAAGAGTGTTCCATGCAGTACAAACTGTGAATGCTATGGCCCTGCGGTAGGAATGTTCTCAGTGTATTCTAGGAGCTATAAGGAGGTTAGAGCATTGGGGAAGAGGAGGCAGCAAGAAAGTGATGGGCAATTGGATCAAAATGATATTAAGGCCAAATCATGCAGAGACCTTGTAAGTATTTTGCCTTTAACTTTGAGTGAGGTAGGAAAGCATTGGTCTAGCATCACAAGACCAATGAGATACAGGACACCTTATAAATTTTAAATTCAGGGGTTTTTTTTTTAGTATATCTCAAATATTGTACAAAGTATTCTCATACAAAATAAGTATTTGTTGTTTATCTGAAATTCTCATTTAATTGGGAATCCTGTATTTTTTATTGGCTTAATCTGGCAAACTTACACTGAAAACTTTGAGCAGAGGCCTGATATCATTTGACTTAGGTTTTAAACAGGATTGCTCTGGTTGCTGAGGTGAGAATAGACCACAGTGGGCAAAAGTGGAAACAAGGAGATCCTTTAGGGGGCTCTTTCATAATCCAAGATTATGAGAGGTTTCCCAATGTTGAGGGAATGAATGGACAGTACATCAGCTTGACCAAGGATGGGGCCACAGTGGGCAATGGGCAGTTAATACTAGAAACGTCTATAGGGCCAGGTCAGAGCAGACTCTTAATGCCAAGCAAGAGATCTGTACTTCATCTGTTAGGAAATGGGAAGCATTTAGAGGTTTGAGTAGGGAAATGGGTCTAGAAGGACACTCTACTACCATTGGATTACAGAGGAGTTATTAGAAGAGGGAAATCAGCTACAGGGCTGTTGAATCTCTGGCTTAGCAATGCTGAGGGCCTGGCCCAGTACGGGCCTTGTAGAAGTGTGGTTCAGTAACTCTAGATGGGTATTCTTCCTTACAAATAGGACCCAAATGAAAAATATTAAATATGTCTGAGTTCCTGCAATATAAAGCAAAATATGTGAAGATTCACACATCTCACTAACTCATTGATCCAAGGAATGGACCAATGGTCATGGCTCAGCCATCTTATCAAGGAACAGCTTCTTTCCTATCCCCATTCCATCATCCTCTGATCCAGACCCTATACTATCCAGAATATGAAGAGAGAGTGCTTTTACTGAAGCTCTATCTGAGAATCAAGAAAACCTTTCTCACAATTTCACTTGATCCCAGTTTTCCTGTTATCTTGTTAGCAAGACATGGGCCTCACTCCCTCTGTGGAGGCACGCTGATCAGCACAACTCAAATGCCTTCATGTCTGGCCCATAATGCCAACGTGGCTTTCCAGATAAGTGATCAGAAATGGAGAAGTAGGGGATGACGTGCATGAATTTAGTGACCTGTTCCAAGTCCCTGTTTTTAAACCTCCAGTTGAGAAAACAGTTGTGAAGGAAGGGGGCAATCAGAGGACCCCAGGGCTGCAGGAAGCCATGGACACGCCCACTTCCTAATAGCACTCTGGATGCCAGGCCTCTCCCTTTCCCACACAGCTATGGTCCCTGGCACCCCAGCACAGGGTGGGGCTGCATAGTCTAAAGACAATTCCACCTCTCTGGCTTGAGATGGGTGAAGAGTGGAATGAGGTCCGTTTCTTACTAACAAGATAACAGGAAAAATGGGATCATGGGAAGATGTGGGAAAAGTTTCCTTGATTCTCAGCTTTGAAAAGAGCATTCTCTCCCTCTCTTTGTACTCCGGATAGTAGTAGGGTCTAGATAGCCTACCCTGCCTCTGCGTTTCCTGTAGCCTGAGACAAATATGCATACTGCCTACGTCATTGGGATGCAAGTTTGAGACTTTCTGCTAATCAGATATCAGGCCATGAGCCCAGCAGCCTTCAGGTACTGACTGTGACCCAAATGCACCAGGATTAGAGAACACGGGTTCACTTCTAACTCCGTGCAGGACTCCAGCAGCACTGCCACCAGTGCCTACTGGCCATGAGAGAGGGGCTCTTCCTCAATCTCTAGGAAGGACCTTCAGCTAAGCCCTCCTACCTCTCCCTACCTATGTCTCCTACTCTGTGCAGAAGAGGGATATCTATCTGGCTGATGAGCTTGGGAGAGAAAACACCAAGTCTTCTTGGCTCTGCCTCTTCTCTCTCTCCTGGTGACATGGCTTCTACCCCTGCATAAGCCCTGACACCTGTGGTTGTCATCCATGCCAGAGGTTCAGTAGGCCAGTCTATTTCCAAAGTGAAGTATTAGCAAACCCACTTGACCATGGCTTTAAAGCCACATTTTTAAATCTAGTTTTATCAGTAACCAATATATTGATCCTTACCTGTCTTAGTCCAGCGTTTCTCTTTTACATGGTTCTAAACTCAGGAAAGGAAGAAAAAGTAGTTCACATTTACTTTTGTATTAGTAAGATAAAGACCAAGTTGCTATAATGAAGAGGCCCAACTGGACAGTGGCTTAAATAAGATGAGTGCATTTCTCTCACACACAGGGGAGGTGAGCAGTCTAGATTGGATGCACGTTCTACTTCGCATTCATCTGGGGACCCAGGTTCTCTATCCTAGGGTTTTGTCATCCCCAATGTCAGCATCACATGTGTGGGTCATTGCTATACCCACATCCCAGCCCCCAGGAAGGGATAAGAGAGGAGAGGGGAACAAATGCTCATTCCATATTTTCAAAGGTAACACGTGTCACATCCACTTCCTCCAAGCCTGGTCCTGTGGCCAAAGCTGACTGCAGTGGCAGAGCACACCTCTAGCTTGATAGCCGTTCCCTAGAAGTCTAGGGAATAGAACTCTGATTTCTTTGGACGATTTTCTGATTCCAGGCTGGACTGACTTCCCATTAGCCAGCAATGCTGGGCTACGATCGAACACCAGAGAAGAAAGCAATCATGCCTGGACCATGTGACTGCCAAGAAGCAGTTCCTTCACACTGCTGCCTTTCAGCAGGGCTGCGGGGGTCTTTCCTGACCAGGGGACGAAGGATCTGAGTTTTCTTTGCCAGCCGCCATGCCTAGGAGCCAGGTCTCTGCTTTGCCTGGTACACAGAAGGCACTTCATAAGCACTGGCACAATGAATAAATAAATGAACCTATGGGAAGGTAGGACCCATCCTTCCCACATGCAAATGCTCTATCCTGTGAGCAACGCCAGAGCACTATACCTGTTCCAAAGAGGGCTGTCCCCAGCAGGAACAGTCAGAAACGGCCAGCAAGCAGCAGCGCCTGAGAAAGCAAGGCAGAGAATAAGGGTGTAAAAAACAAGAGCAAAAAATCCTTTGTTCTTTGTTTCCTTTGTTGTAAAGAGTCTTGCTACAAAGATGACACTCTTCTTTCAATATCTACAAGTTGTGTTTTTGTTTTTTTTTTTTTTTTAATTCTTTATCTAAAGTTTCTGCTGCCTGCTGTTGGCTATTTCTCTGGGATTTAAAACACGAAAGCAAACAAGCAATAAGGGCCTAGACAGGCTCCATGGTGGAGGGTGTGTGCTCATGGACAGCCCTGGGAGGCCTGGTGCATCACCCTGCTAGGCTACAGCCTTCACAGAGCAGCCATTTCCATTGCAGAAGCCCAGAGAAAGCTAGCAACCTGTGGGCTCTAGATAAACATTTCCAGTCTCAACAGGAACAAGTCATTATGCTCTCATAACACCCTGAGCTTCACTAACAAGTTCAGTGCCTCAGTTTCCCTTCCTCTAAAAGAAGGTCATATGCCAATTCACCATGTAAAATTGTTTGGGGGAAAAATAAAAATAAAATGATATCGGTTAATGACGTTCCTGGGCTCATGCCTGAGTTCTGCCTCCTTTCTTTGGTTCTCTCTTGTCCTACACAACCCTACCAGCTGTGCCACTAGGCTACGGAATGCTCAGATCCCCTCCTAAGAATAATCCCACCTTCTGAGTTGCCATCCAAGAAGCTCATGGAGAGCACAGTTAGGATGACCCTGAGAAGACTATAAATCACAGATCTGACTTGTTGATAGCATCTTCTAATAGCCTTTAACCCTTCAAGTTCCACATTTTTAATTCTGCAAATACTCTGATGAAATTGACACAGGTGCAAAAAAATAGGTTGGAAATCATAATCTAGAGCTTATTATAGAATTTACTATCATTAATAATATTAGTGAATATCATTATCACTAATCATTGACCCATAATTTTCTCAAAAGAATAGAACTCTGAAAACAGATATTTATTTTAAAATCACTATAACTGGCATATCTTTTGCTCAGTTCAAGTTTGGTAGGTGTTCCATAGATGGGACAAGGGAACAACATAGCAGGTTAAAAATCTCCCTTTTACAGTGGATTAGACAAAGGGGAATGAAGGGAAGAGGGGGTGGGAATAGGAAAGACAGTAGAATGAATTAGATATAACTTTCCTATGTTCATATATGAATACACAATCAGTGTAACTCCACGTCATGTACAACCACAAGAATGGGAACATACTCCATGTATGTATAATATGTCAAAATACATTCTACTGTCATGCATAACTAAAAAGAAAAAGAAAAAACTCCCTTTTATAGAAAGACAGGTAAGATGCCCGAGAAAGGAAGGAGATTTCAATGGAAATGCTTTTATCCTCCTAAGTGCCCCCTTGACTCTGAAGATCAAACCCCAAGTGCTACAAAGTAAAAGCAACATTGCCTTGCACTTGGAGGGACCCTTTCAATCTGCCCTGAGTTGGATATAAGGAAGCAGAAAAGGAAGAGAGGGAGGGTAGGAGGGTGGGAGGCTGAAGGAAAGAAGGGAAGGGAATTTGTGCCCTATCCCTGAAAGCTGGCCTTACCAACAAATGGCACTTGCAGGCCTCTCCTTCAGGGAAGGACTCCTGACCAGGTTCTGACCCTGGCAGTAAAGCACAGCCCTTGGCTGCAGGGTGCCCCTGAGAACTCAGGAGGAATGGAAACTTCTTCCTTCCCCCACCCCATCAGGCCAGGGTCTGGAAAGCATCACAAGCACAGAGGAGTAATAGTAAGTGGGAGAAGTGGAGAGATGAAGGGAGATGGCTGAAATCTCAGGCCTGTCCCCTGCGTGTCCCCTGCTTGTTTGTTGTAAGAGCTGAGTGCAGGCTCTTGCTTGCCAGGAAGACCATGTTTATCACCTCAGTAAACAAACATTTTGTACTTTACCAGGAGAGAGAGTTTTCTTTTCAACACAGTTTGGCAGAGAGAAGCAAAACCCTCCTTCCAAGAGGTCTGCGTATTGTGCTTAAAGCACTCTACCATGTCCTTGTGCTCCTCACCCTGCCTCAAGCCTCATTTGGATTTAAATTGCCAGCTCCAGTTTCTGACTCTGTCTATAAAGTTTTCACTCTGCCCTAGAGCAGGCCCACTCCAGATCCAGAGGCGCAGACAAAGCTTAGTGAAAATCTAGCATGCTGGTTCTCAGACCCTGTGTCACATCAAAATAGCCTGCAAAAACGTTTATAATCCCATGACAGATTGCCCCAGACCAATTAAAGCAGAACCACTGGGGATAGAACCTGAACTTCAGAGCCCTCAGCATGCATAGGATATCTCTTGAGAAAGTTTTTCAGGGTACACATGTCTGATCTGATCCCCAGAAATGGTCTGAGAATCCTGTCTAGTGAATGTCTTCCAGCAGCTGGACCAGTCTTCCACTCTGTGTCTGCCCCTCCTGAGCCCTGTCCCCAGCAACAGTCAGGACCTGGGGGGTCCTTAGGCATTGGCCAGCCAAAAAGTTGGGATTGGAGACACTGAGCTAGTAAAATAGTAATAATGCTAATAACAACTGCCATGTGCTCTGGGCCAGGCATTAAAGAAAGCACTTTTACATATATTATCAAATACAATCCTCTAACAATCTTGTGCACTGCTTTCCCAATTCTACAGAGGAGAAACAATCTCAGAAAAGTGGTAGAACTGACTGCAAGTGTCACACACTTAATAAATAAAAATGCCAGAAATCCAACCCAGCTCAACTGATTCCATAATTGGAGCTTTTAACCACTTTGTCTTAAACTTTTTGTACTTTCTTTGTTAATATCCAATGACCTAAATCCAACCAGATCTCCAAAAACCAGTTTTCTGAAACACAAGTTTGCCCAAAGCTAATTTGCCAATCTATCAAGTCACCAGAAATGTCCATGAACCATCTAACGAGCACATGAGGACATAGTTGCTTTCAATACATTTTTGAGGATTTCCCTCGCTCAAGCCACATCCAAAGATATGTTTTGATATATCCAGCCTGGTGAGAGGATGGGGTGAGGTCCTGCCCCCTCCACAGCAACAGTCCTTGGATCCTGATGCAGACTCTACAGAAGGCCTATCTCCTGCACCCAACTCCTGCGCACACGTCCCTGCCCCTCACGAAGCTCCTGGCCACATTGAGAGAAAGAGAGCTCCCTCAAACACAGTAACAGAGAGATGGCACCCCAGCTTGCTTTCCGAGACCTACTTCTATTTTGCTGTTGGTTGTGATCAATTGGTCACTCCTCCAGTTGATCTTCAGTGGGGTAACAAGACCCACCCAACTCAGACTCCTATGCACTATGGCGCCACCCTATCCCCACACAAGGCAAACATGCTGTACTTCCCTCCCTCCTGCTGCAGACTATGAGCCTCTTATGGGCAGGAACCCTCCCCCTGGTCCCTATCACCTTTGTACCTTCAGCACCTAACAGCATATCCTCTTATTAGAATGACCATACATTTTTTTTTTATTCAAACAAGGAAATTGCAAGGTAAAGAGGGGATGCTAACTTGATGGGCTGCCAAAACAATGGGTACAATCCCGAGCAACATGGATCGTGGTGATCCCTCTGAGAATGGATGCTTAAATGTTGGTTAGATTAATAAAGTCACTGGGACATTCCCAGCACTGGCCCGGGTGTCTCTCAGTTAAGACAGGGTTTTCTATGAGAAGCCTTGGATGATATGAACAATTCCGCTGAGCTCTGAACATGTTTGTCCCACATCTCCTCTCTGCCCTGTTTCCAAAGCGGGGCAAATGATATGGTACCTGTCAACAAGAAAACACTCCATAAATACACATGGTTGAATTGAATTAACACACTTGGTTGAACAGTAAAATAATTGAGGTCAAGGATGGTATTGTTTGTTTAATTGTGCCCTCCCCCCAAAAAATATGTTCAAATTCTAACTCTCCATAACTGAATGAGTTCTTATTTAGAAATACAGTTTTTGTGGATACACTCAAATTGAATTGAGGTCTCACCCTGATCCAATGACTGGTATTATACAAGAGGGAAATTTGAACACAGATACACAGGAGAGCATTTCATATGAAAGCAGAGGCAGAGATTTGGGATGATGTGTCCACAAACTAAAGAACACCAAAGATTGCCAGAACCACCAGAAGTTAGGAGAGAGACATGGAACACCTTGTCCCCTGTAGCCTCCAGTAGGAACCAACCCTACTGAAATCTTGATTTTGGACCTCTGGCCTCCAGAAGGCTGAAATAAATGTCTAATGTTTTAAACCATCTAGTTTGTGGCAATATATTACAGCAACCCTAGGAAACTAACAAAAATAATGCATTTTTATCATGAATGAGAATAAAATTCAAAGTACAAACATCATAACCTGATCCATAATACTTCATTCCTGCCCCCAAACTACCTCTGTACCCTCCTTTGTGCAACTATCTTTGGAGCATCTTCTACTCTACTCAGGTGAACTTGTTCATCATTCCAAGAACATGTTTGACCATTTCATAATTCTGTGTCTTTGTATAGTTATTTCCTCTGCACTTGCCTTTCAAGTCCTAGTTTAACAGGCAATTCAACTAAACATCTTCTCTAGATCTCCCAGCAAGAATTAAGGGCTCACATCTTTGAAGTCCTACAGTCCTTTCTCTTGGTGTTCCTTGGAATTATTTTTATTCTTGCCTACTTTGTCTTTTGAGTGTTACAACCTTCCATGAGCTATGCCTTACTCCTCTGAATCCACAAGGCCTAACACAGCATTTGGCAGGAGAGGGACATGATAAGAATTCAAAGGATTGGAGAAACTTGAAACTGGGGAGCAGAGAAATTTCAGTAAGTAGTGTGTACAGCTGGTTGAAGTTGAAGCTAAGATTAGGAAGATAGGTTGAAGCCAAATTGTGAAGAGTCTGAGGAGCCATGAAGTCCCGCAGACTTCTCAGAGCTTGTGGAATTTTTTTTGTCTGTGACCTGATCAGAGAAGTACTGGGAAACTACAGTGCTTCTGGTGGTATAGAAGACAATATGGCATGGAAGACAAGCAGGTGCCATTAAAGTCAGTCAGGAGGCATCTGCCCTTCTGGGCAAGAGGCTGCAAGTGAATGAACTAAGGCAGAAGGGATTCAACTGGACTCAGAAGACGCGTCTGCCTCACCTCAGGAGTCAGCCAAATTGATGTGCAAAATAGTAGAGAAAAGGAACCAAGGAGAGTTCTGGGGCTTCCAGCTCATGAATATGGACAGGCAATGATACCATCCAACATGAGAGGAGCATGTGTGCAGGCAGGACTGGGAGTATCCAAAGGGTCACTGAAGAATCCAAGGAAACCATTGTCCATGTGGTTCTGGATCTCCGGTAGGATGCAGATTGGAAATACAGCTGTGGGGGCGTTGAGGCACAGGTATGAGGTACCAAGGCAAAAAGAGAGGGTGAGATCTTCCCAAGGAGCATATACACTGCGCAAGGAGAAGTGGGCTGCTCACAGACCCCGAGGAACACCAATAGCAAGCAAGAGCTTCTCCATCAGGCCCTGCTTGGATTTCCTGTCTCTGAACCAGCAATGAGGTTGCCCTGCAGTTCTGCAGCAGCTGTCCTCAGAGTCCCTGGGCTGCCTCTGGAACGGTTCTCCTATGAGGAATAATTCTTTCAGTCTGCCATCTCTCAAAATTATTTTTCTGTTTGCTAATAATATTCAGGCAGAAAAAACTCTGGCTCATAAGCTTGGATTTAATGTGATAAAAATCCATATTCACCTTGAATGGGCTATTTCAGATAACACATATTTATTTGATCAGACTCCATTATGCCCTCAGCTATATCCCCGCCTACAACAAAAAGGGCTCAGTCCAAGGTTTGGGAGACCATTGTTCAGGGTCCTTCAGTCGCTGGAACACAATAACCACAAGAAGAGACATTAAAAATTAATGAATGTGCTGTACTCAATGTCTCCCAGTCAAGGATATTTAAGTAGATAAAAGAGGTGGTGGTGGGGGGGGGGGGGGGTGCTAATGTTTTTCTTTATAATTATTAGGTGGAAAAAAAAATGGTGAAGAAAGTGGGGGAGGGCCACGGAGACAAAATGAAAGGCCTGCATTAAGAAGTAAGGTGGCAGAGATGAGGATGTGCAAATGGAGTATTTTTAGGCTTGTGTCCGGGTGGGGGGCGGGGGTGGGCAGGACACAATAAGAGCGCAGAGGCTATAGGGAAAGGAGCAGAATGTTTCTACCCAGGCAGCTTCCCTAAAGCCTGGCCAGCCCTCACTTGAATAATGAGGCTGTTTGGACTAGCCTGAGGCCTGGAGCAGAGACTTACATAACAAAACAAAACAAAAAAGTCTTAGCTACCTTCCTCAAAGAAAATGAGGCTTCCACACATGGTAATTGTAGCAGTGGCATGAGTTTTGGGCAGCTGCCTGCCGCTGCAGTTACCACCAAAGGAAATGTGTGTTTCCTAATAAGAAGTGAGTTAAAACGCTAGTAATCAAATTAAACACTGTCCCCCACACATTCCAAACACGTAAGTGCATTTGCTGATCTCTGAAATGGAACAGACCCATACTTGCTTGGTTTTAATAAACTCTAAGAATCCCAAAAACAGAGCACCTAGTGAGCTAGAAACAAATCAATCTATTTTCTAATCCTACTTCAGTACCACAAACCCAGAACATCAACAAGCTTTCTAAATCAAGCCTGAAGCAAAAAAGATTGCGTTTGGTTCACGTCGTGCTTCATAAAGTAGACTACTCTACTATTTAAGGAGATGATTGGAATTGTAAAGATTGAATGCCTATGGAGAGCAGATATCCCTTCAATGAGGCACTGGTGAAATACTATCTGTGAAACAGCGTGGCTTTTGGCAAGTTGGATCAGTTGAGTAAAGCTTGAGGAGCCACAGAGACAAGGTAAGAGCTGCGATGGTTTCATGGGCCAAATGATCCCTGCTTTATCTGATACCATGAGCCAAAGATATAGGGAGTGACATAGAGTATGCTTTTCTTCCATGAGGTAGAGCTCATGTGTGAGGTTCTTCACCCAAGCATCTCACTCATCCCTGTGCAGAGCCTGCTGAGTTCCACAAAATAGTAAGTGACATTTGCTGACCCGATTGCCAAGCTTTACATATCTATGGAAGAAATGGTGGGGGCATGGCATCTGTGGTTCACTAAAGGTCTCCCAGTGCTTCCAATGTGCAATCCAGTGAGAGCTCTGCTTTCTCCCTTCTAAGCTCCTATTTGAGTCCCCTTGCCTTTGTTCACATTTCTTCCAAGACCAGGGAATGCCATTAATATCCCCTCCTCCACCAAGCATCTGCAGATGGTACAAAACCCAGTCACTCTGAAAGCTAAGAGAGTCGGTGATTGTCTCCAAGTGATGTAATCTGATTTGTATTTTAGGAAAGTTACCATGTAGGCAGGATGGCAGAAGGACCAACGGGGGACAGCCTGAGGCCAAGGACACCAGTTGGGCACTTGACCGATGCTGGCTGTCAAGGCCGTGGAGGAAGGGGGGCTGGGATGACAGATATGGGAGAGAGTCTGAAAGCACATCTGAGACTGAACTGACAGATCTGGTGACTGTGTGGGGAGGGTGAGGATGAGGAGGAGCTGAGGGTACAATTTCAAGACAGGGAAACAAGGTTAAGAGTGACAAAATTTACTAAAAATAAGACCAACTAATTTGGGTAGGGGAAAAGAAGATCAATCTGCCTGGAATGTGTGTCCTTTTTCCCCATCCTGGGCCCTGGAAGAACTGGGGCAGGTCACACACAGCTGACCTTAAGCCTGGTATCATGGATTTATATTGCAATAATCTGTGGTTATGTGTTCATTCTGAGCTACTGAAGAGTGGGGACTAGTGTTGTTCCTAATCGTGGTAAGTACACAATAGGCACATGTGACGTTTGGGGTAAAAAGATGAATGACATAATGGAACTGGGAACAGCCTCACTGCTACCAAGTTGGCCTTATGACAAAGAGGTTCTGTATAAAGAGGAACCAACATTCCTTTGTCACCTGGACTGCAAATGGCACACCTGTCTGTGGTGCTACCTGCAACCTCTTGGGAAGGAATGGGTAATGAGGCAAGGTGTTTAGTAATGAGGCTTTGTGCTTTGGTTTCCAGGGTGGCCTTCATCCAACAAAGGCCGTCGCCATGGTAGGTGCTACCTTCTGACTGGGAGAGAAGAGGGAGGTGGCTGGCACCCTGAGCCCAGAGTCAGAAGCTGTCCTTCATGGACTCACTGTGGTGTGGGTGGGGAAACATGGAGGGGCCAAAGGTGAACTTGGCCAGCAGAACCTGGGGAAATGGTGTATATGCCACCTGGCTCCACAACAGAAAAAACTCCCTTCAAATGGGATGCATGACAGGGGTGAGAGCCCCTGAGGGAGAACAATATCTTCCCAGAGCACAGGGAGACAGATTTTATGGCTCCTTTTTAGAACTGCTATACTTTCCTTTCAGATCTCCCTGCAACACACCTTTCTTTTCCCGAATTCCCTAAAATAACACAGTGAATGAATATGTTTAATTATCAGTCAATCATAACCAGTAATCATCAGACAGCTCCTATGTGCCTATCACAGAGGAATCTGCCCATACGCAAACCAGAGTGTAACCTGGACCTGTACACATGTGTGACCCCAAGTACGCCTCGGGCAGCACTTGACCTCTTGTCCCCCTCTCACCTCTCCTCACGGATGCTTTCTAAGTAGTTTGATCCCTCCTATAATAAGAAATTGATCACATCAGCTTTAGTTATATTTTTCACATAAAATCTCCCTGTGTGTTTTTTTTTTTTTTTTTTTTTTTTGGGGGGGAGCCCTCTTCCCCTTCCTCTCCCTGCCACCACCATCCTACTCCAGTCCCTGCAGGGGACACTGCCACATTGCCAATTAGAAGTATGATACCCAGACTTCTTTGTCGGCAGTGCCGTGAAAGCTTCATTTTCACATTTCTCTTTGGCTGCAAGTGTTAACTTCCCATTTTGGAAGGTAAGGGTGGGTTTTCCTTTTCATATCCATGAAATTCAGTATCCATTTGTTCTCACTTTCCCTGCCCCATAGGTTTTCCTCTTCCATTTCTCATTTCCTTCATATCACAAGTCAGCAAAATTCTATGCTAGGCAGAGTCTGTGGGAGCTGTCATTGACAGCTTGGGAGGGCAGAAAGGAAAGAAAACAGAAAAACAGGGGAAGAAGAGACCGAAAGGAGAAAGGGCTCTGGAGGCAAAGGGGAAGTGTTGAAATGGCTTTGGAAACAACTCACTGTCCCTGCTGTCTGCCATGCCCTTTGTTTACTGCGTCCTCAACTCGGTCACCACCTTATTATTCAGTTCTATGAGCCCGATTCAGATTTAACATTGCCTGATACATGTCTAGGCATACTTCCTGCAAAGGCATCCATCATGGAAATGAAGCTATGTTTCAAGAAAACACAACTAAAACTGAAGGGAAGAATTTAAGCTATGAGATGAAAAAAAAAATTAACATATAAATATTCAGAGCCTTGCTCTCCTGCTTGCCTGAGAGAATTCTAGGCTTTGCCTCTCTGTATAACAGAAAGTTTATGGAGAAGAACCTCAAAACCTGGTTGGGTTTGCTTTAGAAAAAGCAGAAAACAGAGCAGAAGGAACAAGAAGTGAGGGACCCTGACCCCAGCACTGGGCAGGAGAGCAACTGTGAAAGGAAAGACTCTTGATCAGGGAAGAGAAAGTGGCTGTATTTTGGAAGAGAGAGAGAGAGATGGAATTTCTGGAAATTTTCTGTGTATTGGGATTATAATTTGTCTTCAGCATTTTCTCTGTAAACTGTAGAAACAGATCCAAGTACTTTTAAATACTGAGGTGTGGAAGGTTGCACTTTGAATATGACTCCAGGCCGAGGAAGGCCATGTGACAGCTCATCATGACATGGGTTACTGTCGTCTAAATTCACTATAGACACTAAGTGTGAGGAAGAGCTGGCAAGGAACATGGGGTTAGTGGGAGAGGGGTGTTCAGAAAATAAAGTGGGGTAGACACGACTTTCATAATGGTATAAAGAGGTCAGGCTTAATTTCCTACCAGACTGTCCTCACAACTCACTTTTGTCATTCATGGAGCAAGGACAATAGTGACTTTCCAAGAGTGTAACTGATATTCAATGTGCCCAAGGACCCCAGGGCTCCTCTTGATGAAACAACCTCCTTGTCCCTAAATGTCAATGGCTCCCTCTGGGACCAAAGAAGCAAAGCTGACCTCCTGGGGGCTAATTGGGAGACTTCATGTAATGAGGGCAGGATTCCTCTGCCCAAGAGGCTATTTATCATGCTTTACCTGTGGATGAGGGGTCTCACTAGCTCTCTCCTGGCAGTGAATCTAGATGTATCCTCCAATTTGAGGGCTAAAGGGAACTTAGAGAAAACAGTGTTCCCTTTGGGGTTCATTAAAATTATTAACAAGTTACCTCAGGTAAGACCTCACTTGACAGCAAAAGCAATGATCATTTCCCAAAAGTCACCATGCAGGACATCTGAGTGAAGAAATATTTGCTGGGGAAGTGGGCAGAGGAAGCTTCCAGCTTTGATGCCACAACTCCAACTTTTTGGCTCTAAAATTTGTGTACCTGGGACTCCATCTGGGCCCCCTGGGCCAAAAAGCCTGTCACCTAGGCAGATGGGCTGGTTGGAAGGCTTGACCAGAGCATACAGGCTCCAACCCTCACACCCCACCCCAGCCTACTCAAGCAAGAAGGGACACTTCTTCCACTCTAGAGATGTTAGTTTGTCAGAACAGCTGAGCGATCCTACCCTGAGCCCCCAAAGAGTGGCCCAAGGAGCCCCCAATTCTCCCAGAGATCCCAGGTCAAAGTCTTGGTGCTTGGTACTTAAAATTGTATAAACACCATGAATACTGTTAAACTGTGAAGGAGAGGGAGAGACGGAGACAGAAAAAATTAGAAACATAACCAGCGTACACTTCAGTTCTTATTTTCTCTATCAAATGAAACTTTTCTTTTCCCAATTTTCAGCCATGATCACTTATAACTTTTACAATCAGAAAATGTCTCTTTCCATTGTGAAAAGAATTAAAAGTTCTTGCTTTGCCCCTGATTGCCCAAGGGTAATTAACCTCTCTAAGACTTGGTTTTCTCATCTGTGAAATGAGAAGTTTGTGTGTGTGTGACTTGCTTGCTAAGATCCTACTCAGCACTAATACTCTGGAAATCTGTGAGAAATTCGATTACAAATTATACTAATTTAGCCACAAGAGAGTATAGCCCTTACAAACCTGTGAAGAATCCCAATTATCTGTATCTAACTTGACAGAAAAAAAGTAAACTTTGCTTGGCATAGGGGAAAATAATTAGATATACTAATTCTATTTTCTTTTTCATAGAGTTTAATGGCCAACTCGTTTATAAGACATTGTGAAGGGCCAGTTGTATGTCAGGAACTCTATCAATCATTGTTATAATTTTTACAACAATTCTTTAGTCTTGGCATACTAGGGTACTGATAGCTGCTGTAACAAATAAACTACCACCTATCAGCAGCTTATAAACTGTTTGTATCTCACTTTCCTGAAGCCCAAAATGAATATTTCTACTTGGAATTGAGGGATAAGCTCTTCCAAGTGACAATTAAAGGGATGAGGCTGTTCTGCCTGTGTCTCTGCTGACTTCAAGGCATGCTTTCGTAGGTCACAGTTCTGTACTGCTTCAGTTCATCATGGATGGAGGGAAGTGCAGAAGTTTTTAAGGCCCAGTGCTCTAAGTGGTCCTAAAAACGCTCTCATATTCCTTTGGTTATACTCAGTGACATGACCAGGTATAAGGGGGTTTAGTAATTGGCTGTCAGTCTTTGCTTTGACAGACTTCACCCCCAAAGATGAAGAAACTGAAGCTTCCAATGACAGCTTGGTAATTTGAACTCAGGATTTATGACTGCAAGACACATGCCACATTCACATAAACAGCAAGCAGACTATAATTTTGAATGGTGGATAGTTCTAATTCTAAGAGGAGCCATTGGTGAGGGAGACTAAAGTTAGCTGTTGGAGGTTGTGCAGGACACAAGATGAGAGAAGTCAAGACCAGCCCATAAACAGGACGCAGTGGAGCACACTTGTAATCCCAGTAGCCAGGCAGGCTGAGGCAAGAGGACTGGGAGTTCAAAGCCAGCCTCAGCAACTTAGAGAGGCACTAAGCAACTCAGCAAGACCCTGACTCTAGATAAAATATTTTAAAAGGGGTTAGGGGTATGACTCAGTGGTTAAGTCTCCCTGGGTTCAATCCCCAGTACATAAAAAAAAAAAAGAAAGAAAGAAAGAAAAAACAAACCAAAAAACAGCCAGCTGAACTGAGACTCAAAGCCCAAAGCCCCCTTTCTACCATGGTACCAATATTGCCTTCAAGTTCATCTTGAAAGATATGAATGTGTTTACTGACTGACAGGAGAAATCAGAGCACTGCAGGCAGAAGAACATGTATGTAAGTTGAAAGGCAGGACAAAGTCTACAGAGAAAGAACAAGTCACTTTATGTAGTTAGTTATATTTTACTAAAGCAATCAAACTGCCTAAAGCCTGTCTGAAAGTAGATTATGTCTGTAGAATATTATTTCTTGGATAGCCCAATTGTTATATTGCCTGTCATTTTTATTTTTGCATAAAATTGAACTTTATGGTTTTATAGTAATAAAGTCCTTTCATTTATACCATGTTCCTAACCACTAACATTTCACTAAGGCATACTCTTTTACGTTGCTGCTATATACTTTGATTAAGGCAGTTACAGACCCATCTAGTTCCACATTCAAATAACTGCCATGATCAATTTTTATTTTTTATACTTTCCCTTTTGATCCATTATCCCATTTCTCCAGAATGGTTCTAAGATAATTTGCAATCTCTGGCATTTGCTCTATGTAGAGGTGCTGACCTATGCTTAATACTTGTGCAAATCAGCCTGACTCAATCTGTGTTATTCTTCATTACTTGCAACCTGATTAAAGTCATGAATCTCTGAAATATAACTGTGTTTTCAAGATTGTCATCTAAATTATGTAAATAACTAGCACCATAATTAGCTCTCTTCTTTGATGAGCTTCCGTTCAAGGTGTGTTGATCTATATTTATCGGTTCGAGGTATACTCAGCTCCCAAACAGGCGTGCCTGAGCTGAAGGTGAACCTCCAGGAGAGGTGTCCGGTCAGCATCCTGACCAGCAGTGGCCACCATCCCTCCTCAAGTGCTCAGCTCACATGTTTGCCAGCCCTCCATCCAGAAAGATTCTTTCAAGGAATGCAGAGAGTTGAATCTTTATGTCTCCTACCTACTCTTTGCAATCTTAAGACAGAGCACCATTTTTCTTTTTCTATATTCTATCTGTCAGGTACGACCCGTACTGATTCCTGCTGCTGGGCAGAGTGCATGATGGGAGCCTGCAGGGCACAGCCAGAAGCCTTTGCAAAGTTGGTCTGCCTGAGTAGCTGCAATTGGCTCCATAGCCAAGTAGGGACCAGACCAGGAAACCAGGAAATGCAACCAAAAGGGGAAAGTCCTGAACTGGATTTTAAAACAGGTTTTAAAATATCTAAGGGTCAGGGGTCTCCTAAGTCGGGAGAGGAGACACTATCAATATTGGCTATAAGGTTTTCAAGCCAAACATCTCACATTCAAGACTGGAGGCCTACAAATCCATAGAAGAGAAAGTAGATGACTGTTCCCAAGGGCTCAGATGATATGGAATGTGATAGCACATGGATATGGAGTTTCTCCTGGGGGTAATAAAAATGTTCTAAAATTAAGTAGTGGTAATGGTTGCACAACTCTGTGGATATTCCTAAATGGTATATTTAAAAGAGTGAATTTTATAGTGAGTTATATCTTAATAGACCATTGTGTTTTTGTTTTTGTTTTTGTTTTTAAGAAGAACGGATTCCTAATATGATCCCATCGTAGAAAGTTCTCTCTGTTCTGCTGGTCTCCCTTGGGAACTGCCAGGAAGCAGATGTGCTCTTGGTACAATGCCATAAACCATGGGGATAAGCATGCATATTAATTGATGATAACATTTTTTTCATCTAGCTCAGTGCTTCACAACTGGGTGCAATTTTGCTCCAGAGGACACTTGGCAATATCCGCAGACGTCTTTGGTTGTCACACTTGGCTAGAAATGATGCCAAACATCCTACAATGCATAGGACTGCCCCCCCCCAACAACAATTATCTAGCCCAAAATGCCAGCAGTGCTAAGACTGAGAAGTCAGATCTAGCCAAATTTCTGCAGGTTCCTCTTACCTTTTTTTTTTTTTTTTAATACAAGTTTGTTTTTGTTTTTATTTTTTCAAGTTCAAAAATGAATATCTAAAAAAAATTGAAAACGTCTCTTCCCAAAGTACTTTTCCTATTGAAAATTGTGGTGAGGATATCTTAGTGTCAATTTGTTCCAGATTCACAAGGAAAGCAGACTTTTCCTATAATTTCCCAATTTAATTCTCTTTTGCAAGAAAAACAAGATAAATTCCTTTCAGGGATAAGGTATTTTCAGTGAAAGTTTGTGTGTTCAATTTGATTATTTCCTAAGTTTCCTATGTATTCCTCTGGGCGGGGGGGGGGGGGGATGCACTTTTATTTAACTGAACAAAAATAATATTGCCTTTTCTCTTAAAAATGAAATTTGGAAGAACTATCTTATTGGAACAACAGAAGTGTGTGTTTATCATTTAGGGGTATCAGAACTGAGAGGTGCTTGGTAGAGAGAAAGAACCAGAGCTTTAAGTTAATTAAGTGTGATTCTCAGGTCTACCTTTATCATTTAGTGCACAGGTCACTGACCCCTCTGAACCTGTCCTGTCTTATAGAAGCAGAGATGTTAGCACCTGCTGCTCAAGGTTATTATGTGAATCCAGTGAGACTGCATGTGGGAGCACTGAGCAGATATTCAATGATATTTCCACTTGGCCACAGGAGCTCTTCCCATGGGCCAGCCTGGACCACCCAACCCACCCCTGACACACACCACCTCCCACCTCTCACTCACTCACATTGGTAAACACCAAGGACCCAACTCCTTGGCAGGCACCAATGGTAGTTTCTAGGCACTAGGAAATAAATTTGCCCTTGGAGGCAGTTCTCCCATTGCTAGGGCTGGGGTGAGGATGTTGGGATAGTTTCTGCCATCTCCCCAGCCTGACATCTTGGGGGTGCTGCAACAGCCGTCCCTTCCCTGTGGTCAAGCAGGCTCCCAGGGCTGCCCTGAGCAGGTGAGATATAGACACCCTAGAACCTGCCGCACATTTGCTCTTGACTCTTTGATACTCTGTTGAGTTCTTGCCTCAGAATCCTGGTCAGCTGAAAAGTGACTTCAGGAAAGCCACTTTAATGCCTATTGCACACCAACAAGGGATAGTGGTATGCTAGGCACTTCGTGGGCACCATCTCATTTGACACTTTGCAATAAGTAATCATGGTCCTAATCATAACAGACCTTTAATGATGGTTTGACTCTGTGCCAGGCAGTGCTCAGAAGCTCATGCAACTCACTTTATCTTCACAACAAACATTTTAAGATGATACTAATACTATACCCATTTTCCAGGTGAGAAAGTCAAGAATGAAATGTTTTTAGCGATTTTCTCTAAGACACAAGACAAAAGTCAGGATTTGTACCTTGTATACCAAGGAATTTTATACCACATAAGGAGTGACACCTCCCTCAGAATTTGACATCTTGCTGTCCTCACCCTGACCCACCCACTATCTTCTCGACTGCTATAACAGTATATCATGGCTATGCAATTCATAGGCAACAGAAGTTCATTCAGCTTGTGGTTCTGGAAATCAGGAAGCCCAAAAGCATGATGCCAGCATCTGGTGATGACTCTTGTGCTGTCATAACATGGTGGAGGCAAGCAAGCATGTGGGAGACAAAGTCAAAAGTGGGCCAAACACTTTCATAACAAACCCAGTCTCTGGATAACTAGCCCACTCCCATAATTGCAAGGGCATAGACATCACCTCTCATTAGGCCACACCTCCCAACGTTTTCGATTAAGTTTCCAACTGGTGGTCACTGGGGGACACATTCAGACCATAGCACCCACCTTGCCCTAATCTGACTTCTTCCTGCTTAACCTCCTTTAGCTTTGGTTAACAAGTGTGGAGCGCAATCCAAGCCCAATGTCTCAGGACCAAACCCGCCTGTCTCTAGTTGGAATATGAACCGCCTAGAGAATCATGTGCAGTCATCTTAAACCCAGGCACCAAATCTGACTTAAAAGTCTAAAGTATACTTTCAAAATTGGATAATACCAAGGTTTTCTGCCTTCATAGCACTTTTAATTTTAAAATGAAGCAGTTACTAGGGATATAGTCCAGTGATAGGGTGCTTGCCTAGCTTGTGCAAGGCCCTCGGTTTAATTCTTGGAACTGCACAAAATAGCAATGATAATATTAAATAAAATGAGGCAGTCTAATCAGTTTTTCTTTCCTCTTAGAGAAACTTTTAGAGAGTGCTTCATGGGCCAGTTCAGCTCTCAGTGAGAAAGATCCCACAGTGCCTTCCTGTACAGACCACTACCTCCTTTGAGAATCCTGGCCTATGATTCCGGGGTCTCTGTTCTACAGTGAGCCAGTTCTCCTCCTTTCCAGTAAAGCACACGTTCCACAGGAAGTCCTAGATTCAATATCGCACCTCCAGACATACCAGGACAAGACTGGACCACACCTCCCAGGACAGTCCTGAGCTATGATCAGTTCCCATGGCCAATGCAGTCCAGACTCTGAACGCAGAAATGACCTTTGGGAAAATGAAATGTAGGTAATGGCATGTCCCAAATAGCTCAATATTTCGTCCATGTCACAGGAGTAGAAAGAAGCACAAGTAAAGGATATATCACTGATGAGTCATCCATCAGAGAGCCACCTCAGATGACATTTTCCCTCTGCTGAGAGTGCCTGTTTGCACTTTTCTCCCACCTTCATCTCATTTATCCTCAAGCAATGCAGCTCAAAGGTTCCCACCCCTGGGAAAACTTTCCCCTGCGCCCACTGAATGAATTGTTCCCACTTCTGTATTCCCACAGCGCTTTGTACCTACAGCAACTCTTGCAACTGCTGTGCCTGAAATGACCTGTTTGGGTCTGTGTCCTCCACCTCACTGAGCTGAGGGCAAATGACATGTTTACTCATGTCTGTTGCCCATCGCTAACAATAGCAGTGAAGCCCTTCATGAGAGGAGGGGAAGATATGGAAAGGAGAGGGAAGGAAGGGTATGAAGGACAAAGTAAAGGATGGGATCCAGTAGAGTGCTGTACACACATGCTGAAGTCTTCCTCAGAGATCAAAGGGCAGGGTAGAAATGCATTCATTTCCTAGGGCTGCTGCAAAACCTGCTTAAACAACAGAAATTTATCCTCTCCCCGTTCTAGAGGCCAGAACTCCAAAATCAAGCTATTGGTAAGGACCCACTCCCTCTCATGGCTGGAGGGGAGAATCCTTCCTTTCCTCCTCCAGCTTCTGGTGGCTCTTGGCATTCTGAGGCAATGGTTGCATAACTCCAGTCTCTACATTCATCTTCACATGGCCTTCTTCCTTCCCTGTGTGTGTCAAATATCCCCTGCTTTCTCTCATCAGGACACCGGTCATCACTACATTTTGTGTCCACTCTAAATTCTTGATGATTTCATTTCCAGACCTTAACTTAATTACATCTGCCAAGACTCTATTCCCAAATAAGGTCACATTCACAGAAACCAGAGGTTAGGATTTGCACATATAGGGACCCAATTCAATCCACTGCAAAAAAGAGATCCCCACCATCACTTAGGTGATCCCAGGGGGAGCCACTCTATTCCAGGAATTCCCAACCTTGTTTACCTCGCACACACACAGAAATGATGTTTTAGTAGCACACTGGAGCAAGGACATAGATGCTTATGGCCTAAGGCTGCCACTGAGCACATCTGTCTGCCTCAAGCCTGTTCCATAGCTCCAAGCTGTGGGAATCATTATTTCTGCAGCCTTGTGACCCATTCCCAGCAGTTGCAGCTCAACCAATTATCTCTAAACACATCAGAGTTTAAAAAGGTGGGGTTACCACCTCTAATCTCATAATATCTGAAGCTAGCAGAAGGCTTAGAAACAACCTTTCCTTTTTAGGAGCTGACTGCCGCCTCCACCTCCTCCTCCCCTTCCTCCTCCTCCTCCCCTTTCTCCTCCTCCTCCTCCTCTCCTTCCTCCTCCTCCTCTCTTTCTCCTCCTCTTCCTCTTCCTCCTCCTCCCTCCTCCATTCGTCCAACCAGAAGTCCTTGATCTCACCTTGGCTTCTGAATGGCTAGAGACAAGGTAGACCTGTCTGTGCCTGGTCTGTGAGTTGCCATTGGGTTCAGGAGCCCCTTTTCCCTGTGAACCTGCTCCTGACAAGCAGCATAGGCCTCAGCTTTGTGACTCCAAGTCCAGTGTTGATTTTATATTTCTTTATCTCCTGTTATTATTCCAGGGTCTCCTAATTCCATGCAGGCTACCTCAGAACCACATGGAAGATTGCTGCTTTTATTCCTCCACTCCTGTGTATGTCTGGGAGGGGGCAGTTATGTGGACTTTTTGGCTAAGGTCTTGAGAAGAGGAAGGTAGGATTTTCCCTTATGTAGAACTCTTCCGCCAGCTCCATTCTGGGATTCTGGAAAAGGCCTTTCCTAGACAGAATTCAATTCACATCTCTATTTTGTATTCTGGTGGTGATTTGAGTATAATCTGTCCTTCCTGAAACACCCTAATCAACTAACTTGGCCAAGTTCTTCCCTAAACAAACCCTGTGCAGCTTCCAGTTCTTTTTCCATAAGAAATACCGAATTAGCTGCTTTGTGGTTTGCTGGTGAGCCTTGAGGCCTTCATTTCATTATCAGGCACTCCCTGGCCTACAGGGAGAACTGCCCAGAATATCTAAAACTGTCTATTGTTGAAGTTCATTTTGTCTCATTTCTGTGCCTGCTTCCGTTGGTGATCTTGAACATGGGCTGTGTACCAAAATGCTACTAGAGAGGAAAGAATACATGAATAAGATGATTATTGTGGCAAAAGAATCCAATTTGTTTAAAATGCCCACATTTCTTTTGAGATTTAATCATTCCTTCTTTCATCTGTGCAAGCACGATAGTCAACGCTGGCTGGTCGTAAAGATAATCAGTTAAATTTCTCCAGGAATATATTCTCAAATATGCTGCATAATATGCATGGCTCTGCTTTTCATGTTTGAAAGGGAAGGTAATTTTTATAAAAGCAATTTTTTTTTCTGAGGATATTTAAACCACTGGTAGAGCTGGGTAGATAATTTTTGGTAGATAGAGTCCATCTACCCTTGCTAGGCTCACCTCTCAGCAAGGACCCTGACAACTCTGCAGATTTGACAGGGCTCATTTGCAGCTTCAAAGACAGGAACCATTTAAATTCACAGCCTCCGCAACAGTTGGATGTAAGGAATTATGGTAAGGCTGACACTTTGCCCCTTTACTCAGCTGTGAGTCAGAGCACAAACTACCACAGTGCCAACATTCTCAAGTGATAATGTTAATGTTCTTACTGGATTAATATGGGCCATATATATGGGCCCTCTGGGGTGACTATGTAATTTATCATAGATATGTCCCCACTTCTGAGTATGAAAAGGGCTATGCTTTTGATAATTTGCAGGACCTTCACAAGTAAACCAGGAAGTATGGTTCATCCATCTAATACTGCTCCCAACTCTAGTTCTTTTCCATTCTCCAAGGTCCCCATCTCATCCCCATCTCATCCCCATCCCATCCCCATTTCATCCCTGTTGTTCAGTTCTTCATGCCCCGGTGATCTTGTGGACAGCGGTGTTATAGGCTAGGGCTGGAGCTGGGGCTGGGGCTAGGGTGGTTGGATGTCAGTGGCTGCCATCTCTACAGTGCATCTTCCTCTCACATTCAGATTCTGCCATTGTCACTATGTGAGACCAATGGAAATGGCTGGGTACAGGCCTCAGCAGGGATGTATGTGACCCCAAATGGATTTGGGAAACTTAATTCATCCTAGATCTACTTCTGAACAGCCATTATCTGCCTCATTGCATGATACCCATCTCACCCCACTAGTTCCCTCAACCTATTTGTATTATGAAAAGTAGGAATACCTAAATTTGTTCCAGGCAAACTTAACAGCTCTTCTGGTTAACCAACATTTAGCCTTGATGTCAGAAACAGACTTAGGATCATAGGTTTGGAAGGACCTTTGAGAATCTGGCTGCTCTATCCACTGGTCCCAAAGGAAGATGTTTTAGTCACACAGAATAAATTTTGTTGCTAGAATTTATCTAGAGATGGAGCTTCCAAAACCTATTTCAATAAATCGAGCTTCATGTTTGCCAACATGGGCAGCCAGAAACTCCTTATGTTTAACATGCTCTGTGATTGAGGACTTATTTCTTTTAGTCTGCCAATGTGCCATATCCTGCATAGAGCAATTCCTTCCATGGGCTTTTCCTTCTAGCACTTTAATCATCTGTCTGGTTACATGTGGTTTCACTATCATTTTTGGTTGCATAGACTATCAGAGAGATGATTTAGGAGTAACTGATTTGCTGCCTATTATTTCTAGATCTTGAAAACTTGACTTCTATAATGACATCATTATTTATGGTTTTACACAGAGACACTTAAATGAATGCCCTTCTATTCACTTGGCCATTGCCTACCTCCACCTCTTGTTTCTAAATATGGATTTCGTGTCTAGAGAGTTCAAGGCTGCCATGTTCCCAGGTTGGAAGTTTCCCACTTGGTCATCAGCTTCTAATCCTTCATCTGGTTCATCAAGGACATTTAGGTTAATTATTATGTTTCTCTGCCTTAATTAAGCCAATTAAGAAGAAAACCATGACAAAGTTAGTTATAGATGGAAAAGATCTATAAGAACCTTGTCTGGGAAAGACACACAATGTCTTACAATTAGTGCATTTATTGACTTGAATTCATTTCAAGCCCCAAGTGTCCTTTTTAAAAAATGTACAAGCATGTTTGCAATGTCTCCAGTAAAGAATCTTCTGTCATTTACCCTGGAGTGAGAGCAGGGCATATTTCATCATTAGGAAGGCTTTGCTTAAGGGCTATGCTTATGATATATGTTGGACAGAAAACTATCGGCTGGGGACTGTGGTGTAGACCTGAGTCACATCCTGATGGCACCACTCTGTGGCCTTAAAAAAAAAAAAGTCACTTTACCCATTAGAGCTTAGTGTCCTCATTCATAAAACACAGTCCATAAACTGGAATTATACTTTAATCTCTCAACTCATAAATTCTATTATTATATTTCTCTACTCCAATAAACAATGCATTTCCTTAAATTTTAAAAAATATATTGTTCATTTAAACACAGAAAATTGCAAAAAAAAAAAAAAAAACTATAAAAACTATTTACCACCCACCAATATTTAACACATCTTAAAATTTTGTCATACTTCCTTGAAATATTATCTTTTCTGCAAAAAAAGAAATAAAGGGCTGGAGGTGTGGCTCAGTGGTAGATGCTTGTCTAGAATGTGTGTAAGCCCCTACAGTTCATCCCCAGTGCCACCAAAAGAAAGAAAAAGAATTCCAATGCATTTAAAACCCTGCATATGGGCTGGGGTTGTGGCTCAGCGGCAGAGCGCTCGCCTCACACTTGCGCGGCCCAGGTTCGATCCTCAGCACCACGTAAACATAAATGCATTGCATTGTGTCCAACTAAAGTAAATAAATAAATATTTTTTTAAAAAAAAAAACCTGCATAATTTTTTTTCTTATTCTTTTCCACTCCATCTTCTCAGTTTAGCACTTTTCCTGAGACTAATGTGCTGTTTATTTCCATCCTTGTTTTTTGTACTTTCACAATATATGCAGATATTCAAATTGTAATTACTATGTTCTGTGTGCATATTTAAAATTTTATATAAATATTGTCACGGCTTAAACTCTTAAATCCTTTCTTCTCTCTTCAACTTTTGAGAGGTTTAGGATCAACACATATTATTGAATCCACCTTTTCAATTTCTGTTGCGAGTTTATCTCACAATACAAATCCCTTATCCTATGAGTCATTTTTGTCTTTCTCCTGGGAGTTCATTTTGATTCATTTGACTTCACTGAACTCTTTGTTCTTTTTTGTCACAATCTGAAAGTGTGTATTCTTGAAAGGGGAAGGGAAATTCTCTTTCTAAAGTTCAGAACTTATATACTAAATGAGAGCAACAATTATAGAAAATGACACCATTTTGCAGTGCAGTTTCTCTAAAGAATCGTTAACGACCTCTCGTTGTTCTAGTTTGTCCTATGGAGAAACAATTTCCACAGGATGTAGAATGATGGTTTCATTTCATTTATAACCAGCGTCCTTGGGGAAAACCCCAAGAAAGGCCTGCTAAACACTTGGATGGACTGGTAAATTTCTCATACTTATTCATCAACATTGTCTCTCTCCAAGGTAAACACCAGGGAACACTTTGTCTTGTGGAGTGCCGTAGAAAAATCCAGCATGTAATAAAAGTTCTGTGATAATAGTGATGACAGTCACTGTTCTGGATGCATAGCACTGCAGAAAAAGGAGTGAGACAAATCAAAGCAGATGTTAACCTTTATTTGGACCAGAATCCCATACTCTGTAATTATCAGACCAAAAGAAATTTAGAGTCAGCATTATTAAATCCCCTACAGCTAAAAATGGGTGAGGGTGATAATGACCATTTACTTTTGAAAATCTCACATTAATATCAGAGTACAAGTGATATTTCAACATCTGGTGGAAAATATAACTTTCTGCATTTCATCAATGTCTTTGCTCTGAGATTACTGAGAATCTGAGCTATTTGATAAAATTATGTAAATCCAGCAAAGATCTGGACTCTGATAACCATTCAAAGACCTTCCTGTTAGGCAACAGAACACATCTCTAAAGCCAATGAACTACTATTGTGCATCTAAAATAATGAGCAAGTTAATTTCCCACTTGGGGAACGTCTGCCAGATTGGTAGCTATCCACCTGGGGGGGGAAATCCTTTTCTAGGGCCCTAAGAGACTGGACACATGTGATAAATTTCAGATTAGTGTCCAATGTATCAGAAAAAGCATCTGGTTGTGGTGTTAAACTGTGTACCATCCTGCATCTGAGACTCCGAAATCAAAATTCAAAAAACTTCTTTGAACACCTTTCTAACTTACTAAAAGAGTGTGACAAAATGCCCAGGGAAATCAGAGATGATGAAGGGAATTTCTTAGGCATGAAAGGACAATCTTTACAATGAGCCACTGTCACTGATCCTCCAGAAAATAGCAAAAGGAATTTTCAGACTGCAGAACTTGGTACATTTCTCCACAACTTCCCAAGTTCTTCTCATCATTCATTACTGCACAGGACATGCATTTCACATTATTCTTAACTGCTAGGAAAACTTACACAATGTTTAAATATTATATTGATTTACTGTCTTTTTGCCATTCACTGCAATAATGGTTAACATTTATTGAGTCATGCCCCATATAAGGTACTGTGCTAAGCACTTTATGTGCATTTTCCTGTATCAATCATCATAATAATCTGCATAAAGTAGCATTGTGGAATGCAAGTATATAACCCAATGTAAATTGACCAAAGCCAACAGAGAATAAAGCAAAAAAGATCACATAACAGTAAGTCCAAAGCAGGGTTCAGGGTTGGGACCCATTTCTTCTCTCTTCACTCCCTGGCTTACTTTCTCAGGGTTAGCTATCTTTTCCACTTGGCTTATACCCTATGGTCTCCAGATGGTGGCCAATAGTGCCAAAGTTTATTTCCTGTCATATTTAGGTCTAGAGGAGAAAATTTCTGCCCCATCCCAGTGTTCTCAGCAAGTCTCTGATTCTAAGTGGGGCTACATTCAGGCCACAGAAACTGCCATTCCCTTAGGCCCAGGTCCCATGCTGCATCTCTGAGTGGTAGAGTGAGTCCCACCCAGAGCACCTGGACTAGAAGCAGAGAAGGTGGTTCCTAGAAGGAAATTCCAGAAGAAGGAAAAGTTGATTTTAAGAAAATACCTCATGTAAAATATTAAAGATTGGACAGAAGGGCTGAACATATTTTGGATGATGGAAAGTACCATGATCTAGAGTAGAGTGAGATAATCATGTTTTTTAAAAAAATATATATTTATTTATTTTTAATTGTACACAATGCCTTTATTTTATTCATTTTTACATGGTGCTGAGGATTGAACCCAGGTCGCACACATGCTAGGCAAGCACTCTACCCCAGCCCCTACCATGGTTTTATATAAGAACATAGAGTTTATTACATCAGCAGAATACAGTTATCCCTCAGTAACTGTGGGTAACTGATTCCAGAATGGAGAAAATCTATGGGTGCTTAAGTCCCTTACACAAAATGGTATAGTATTTACATATTACCTACACTTACATTTCTGTATATTTTAAATCATCTCTAGATTACTTATAATACCTGATGCAGTGTAAATCTATGTAAACAGTTGTTATACTCTATTTTGGGGGGGAATGATGAGAAGGAAAAACGTCTGTACATGTTCAGTACACACACAAATTTTTTCCCAAATATTTTTGATCCACTGTTGGATCAAAACTCCAAGACAGGAACTTTAGTTCTGCAGAGATGGAACTGGTAGATGCTAAGGGCCAACTGTATTGTGATTGAACCACAGACAACAGCACTGGTTAGTAAATATACATCCCAAGCAAGAAAGGCCCTAAACAGACGTGTAGTTTAGACTATAGTAATAGGCAGTAGAGGCATTATATAGACTTGGAGAAATAGGTGAAAACTAATAAGAGGACATGGGCTTTCTGGAACACTAGAAAATTGGATGCAGATTTCTGATTCATTTATGCCTTTAATGTCCCCACCAGACTGATGTTGAGTCTTATTGATACTGAGTTTAGCATAAGAACAAGGAAAACCTGGGGGTGTTTATAAACATTCCTTCAAATAGAAGCTCATAGGCCATTATTGTGAATTTTTTCTGAAATATTAATATAATCTTTGAGATTAAAAGGGCAGGATCTTAGCAAGAATTGCACCTTCATGATCTGGTCATAACTACACAGTATTTCTGGCAATGCCATGCCCTCTTAGGGATTTCAGGGCCAAAAGAAGCTTCACTTGGATAAGCTTAAGGTGTCCCCTGCAGCATGGTCTCACTGATTACAGGCTGTTTAAGAGAGGAACTTTATAGGACTTTAAACCTGAGGGTGCTGCGGCAATCTGTGGCGGGGGGCTGTATAGGCTGTATATACAGGTAAGGAGAGGTTTCTGCCAATCTGCACCCCAACTGCAACATCACAGTTGCATCAAGGTGTGGTTGGCACAAAGACCCTCCTATTACCGGGAATGGACTTTGGGCAAAGCATTAAGAGGTAGAAAGAAAGAGAGAAAGAGGAAGGAAGGAAGGAAGGAAGGAAGGAAGGAAGGAAGGAAGGAAGGAAGGAAGGAAGGAAGGAAGGGCTGGGGATATAGCTCAGTTGGTAGAGTATTTGCCTTGTATACACAAGGCCCTGGGTTCAATCCCCAGCACCAGAAACAAACAAACATAAAAGACCTTTTAAAAAAAAGGAAATATGAGTTTAAAAAATACCTAGATACAGATTAGAGGGTCCATTATGTGAGACTATGAAATTTTTAAAAGAGAAATTAAGGTATAGACATGTCAATAGAAATCATTGACTATTTCTTTAGCTCCAACAGGTCAGCTCCAGCAGATTATTTTAAAAGTCATTCTCATGATAAGATGTCTCTGGCTTCTCCTAAGTATGCCAGTCACAGCCCTGGAAACCATCAAAGATCTCCAAAGGAAAGGAAGAATTAGGAGCCAGGGAGGCTTTGTTTCTTCCATCATCTGGGACAATGAAATGGAGGAGCCAGTTGAGTTCCCACCAAGGAGAAACTGGAAAACTGCAGAGGTTTGGGAAGGAAGAAGGTATAAGCACACACCTAAGAGGTATTTAACTGCTACTATAGCATATAATACTGTAGAACACTGTAGAATGGCAATTTGCAAGGGGAGATTAACTTGATCCAAAAGACTATCCAGATAGTCTGTATCTAAGTATTTTTTTAACTCCTATTTCCTTCCTTTGACCACTTGACACCTTTTCCAAAGTCCAATCCTGGTAATAGGAGGTCTTTGTGCCATGCTCAGTTTGACACAACTGTGATGTTGCAGTTGGGGTATAGATTGGCAGAAATATTCTCCTTATCTGCATATATGGTCTCTGCCACCAATAGCCCATCTTTACTGATTTTTCAGGGGTTAAAAATAGCCAAGAAGAACATTGGTTCCAATTTGAATATTTTAACTGTGAGTAATCCTGTCTCTAAGTGTGTATAAAATAGTTCCCCTGACAGGCAAAGCAAACCTTGAGACAGATTTGGAATGATGTCCTGAGAACAACTGAGTTAAATTCTGTGTTCCAAAGTTTCATGTTTCTCTTCAATAAGAGCATAACATTCCCATTAGGAAAAGGGTAGATAACTGCTTCCTGAAACTTCTACTTGAAACAGTGCACACATGTGGCCCG
The DNA here is from genome assembly GCA_025594165.1 of Tamias sibiricus. Lineage (NCBI taxonomy): Eukaryota > Metazoa > Chordata > Mammalia > Rodentia > Sciuridae > Tamias > Tamias sibiricus. The sequence goes on from CM046666.1 coordinate 75,125,067, forward strand.
ACACAGCAAAGTACTTGAATGTCTAGGCAGAATGTAGAAGGAGAAGAGTGTGAGGCACCAAGAGGATGCTCATGGTTTCCAGGAATACTGAATTAAAATGGTCTCGAGATAATTCCACTAAAGCTGTAAGTATCTAACTGCTGTGTTTTTAGACATGATTTTATTTGGGGCATAAATGAGCCTGCTGGAGCAGAGCCAAGGGAAAGATAAGGGGAACCCTGGCAACGTGCCCAACATCTCAAAAGCTGGAAATCTTAGAAAAACAAGTGTTTTTTCTTTCTTTTGGGTCACCTTAGGATCTTGGCTTGAAGCCACAATTCCTTTTGTATCTGAGCTTCTGTGATAAGAAGAGCGATTAGACAGCTGTACCTCCCTACTTTCTTCAGTGAAAAAGTGCTGTGGAAGATGGATATTATAGAAGTGGGGGAGAATATGAAATGGATGGTCTTGGACAGAGGGCATAGTACTGAGTGTTGAAAAAGGAAAAAGCATCAGGGACTTTATTGGAAAATGTTTCCTATTGCTATGGTTTGAATGTGTCCCCCAAAGTATTTGTGTTAGAAACTTCATCCCCAGTGCAGGGTATTGAGAAGTGGGACTTTAAAGAGGCAAGTGGTCATGAGGGCTCTGTCTTCATGAATGGATTAGTGCCATTACTGAGGGAGTGGGTTCCAGATAAAAGGATGGAACCCCTGTCCTCTCTCATATGTATGTGTTCTTTTACCCTTCTGCGTTCTCCATGGGATAATGTAGCAAGAAGTCCCTCACCAGGTACAGTTCTCAACCTTGGACTTCCCAGCCTCCAAAATTATAAGAAATAAATATCCATTCTTTATCATTTTCTCAATCTCAGGTATTCTGTTATTGTAGCACATAACAGACTAAGACATTATTGAGAAAATAAACAAAAGAAACTGAGAAAGAACTAGACGGAGACCACTGGGAAAACCGTGTACCTTAGAGCACGATTACAAAAGAAAGAGCCAGAAAAGGCAAGCAGGAGAGGAGCAGGTGGGGGAAGCCCCAGCCCCTGCCTCCTAATAAGACCAAACCCTGACATTCACTCAACCTCCCTGTGCCAGAGAAATTGAGATGGCAGCCATGCCCAGCCCAGATCTACCCATGTTAAAGGAGCTGAGTAGTGGGATGGGGAGGAAGTCTGTTGGGACTTATTAGAAAAAGGGCAAGGGAAAAAAATCTTGCCAGCCTCTAAAGGAAAAGGGAGTGAGGAGGAGAAGGCTGCATCTCCAGCAGTGCTTCCCCAGACCCGGAAAGATGAGCACCTGATGGGGCCCTATGCTTTACAGGGCCCTATATGTTCCTTCTCTCATCTGTTAGTAGCAAGTGGGGCAGTGGGGGGGGGGGGGGGAGAAAGAAAGAAAATGTATGACTAGCTATTCCGAGTGGACTGCAGCCAGATAGATTTGTTCAAGTCCTCAAACCAAACTACTGAAACACTCAGACAAAAAAGAATGTGCTTAGAGTTAGAGGGTGCCACATCCCAGGACCCTGGTAAGGCTGGAGATGGAGGCTGTTCAGGGACCCCAGGACCTGACTGTTCTTGCAGTCACTGGTCTTCGAGAACATGTGTGACTCATACACGGAAAGGCATGATGCTGGAGCAGGACCTTCTGAAGGGTGATGTGAGCTCAAGTCTGAGATCTGGGCAGCACCAAAGACTGCTGGGGATCATGGTATGTGGCAGGGTTGCCAGCCACATGTACCCCCATAAGGAAACCCAGAGGCCACAGGAAGCCACACAAAGCAAGGCCATCTCTTCCTGACCTGAGTTTTCACCTCAGATCTTCAAGACTTTGCATTCTTGGCTAATGATCAGGAACTTCATGTCACCTCATTGTGAATGTGAGTTGTTGGGGGCGGAGGGGGTGTGGGAGGATCTCTTTTTGCCAATCTGTAACCTACTTGACACATTGCACACCTCATCTTGAAAAAGTGTTTACCTTAGCTAAACAAGCAAGAATGTAACTTCTGGAGCAAGTAAGAACTCTCTAAGATTTATCCACAATCTGTTTGACACCGTGCTCTTCACTGCTGCCTGAGGAGCTTCAGATTCTTTGACTATAAAATTTAGCTTACAAATATTTTTCCCTTACATTTCACCAGAGGCTGTGAAATTTAACCATAAGGCATTTATAATCTCTGATGACAGGTTCTCATTAAGTATAATTGTTACCATTACCTGAATTCTATTTTTACTCTCCTCATTTTTTAATATATGGATGGTATGCTGTGGTCCACAATAGGTCAGGAATTAGCATTTTTACTCACTTTTCCACATATCTCAGGGTGGAAAGTGGGTGTTTCAAAGCCCCAGGTCGCCGGCCACTGGTTCTGTGGCACCCGAGGTCTCCTGCTCCTGTAGGTGGCACTTCCTGGCAAGCATAACATTTCATTCCAAAACAAATGCATTTATAGTTGGCTTGCTGTGGTACAATTAGTCACTTTCTCAGAATGAGGAGCAAAGGGCTAATTGTTCTGCAAGTGGACAATTGTGGCTGTAATTATTAGCCCCTGTAATTTTTCATCCACACATAATTGCACATGTGGACCGCAAGGAACGCTCAGGCCGTCCTCCTGCAATTCCACCCAGGAGGCTCCTCATTGTTATGCTCAGGTTTTTTCCACTTGTCTCGTCACAGTTCGTTGTGCTTTTCCATGATTGTTCTTTTTCACTCTGTAAAATATAAATGCAAAAGCAGTTTTTAAAAAGTTCCCCAGAACAATTTAAATACTGAATCAGCCCTCTAGTTATTTGGTTTGTATTAAATGTAATTTGTATTTACAAAGGCAAGTTTCTGGCTGACGTTGATGGAATCAGAGAAAAGAAAGAAGCTAGGAACATCCCCTCAGCCCTGCTTTCCCTGGTAGTCCGTGCTCTTCTCAAAGTCTCCAAGAAAAGGAATTGCCGTCTCTCTTGGCAATCCCATCTCAGCCACACACCCCTAACTTTAAAATGTCCAAGCAGTGAGTGTTTCCAAACCCACTCAGGACTTCTAGGATCAGCATGGTGGCAGGAAAACGTTTCTCTAGGCATGGTGGGACCAAATTTGTTAGACCTAGGTTTGTAGCCAGAAACCATCTTTGAGGTTTTAATGTGTTTCAGTTTTACATGGGAAGTTTTAATACAAAATGGTTTTTGAAGCCGCTGATGTTGATCATGAAGCATTTGACCAAATTCCACTCACCTTCCCTTTTCATGCATCCCCAAACCCTCAGCTCAGGACAAAACCGCATCTGGATGACCAAGGAAGCACAGAGGAGACTTGCCTCCTCCTCATTTGCAAAGCTGCTTGAGAAATCCTTGTCCCAAAGGGCATCCCACTGTTCCCTTCTATCAGAGCATGGCTGGGTGTCCTAGACAAACAAGTTTACCCAGCACCTGCCGTGGTGCCACAGGCTTCTCTTCAGATGAAAACTCTGAATACTCAAGAAGATTCTTTTTAGCTTTGTGAACGCCCATAATACAAGAAGTCAGAAAGCTTGGTAATGCTGGAAAGGCAAAATTGATTTAAAGGATTAAGGGGAGAATCGTGCCATTAGGCAACACTTTGATTTTTTTTTTTTTTTTTTCCCCTTGTTCTTTCACTGGTTTCAAATAAAAAAGAAACTCGCTGAAAGATATAACATGTACCTGCTGAAACTGAGAAGCGGGCTCCAGCGAAATAATTTGCTATTAAAGGTAAAGCTGCCTGCACATGGATAGCAAATGGGCACCCACATGCCTGAAGATCTTAATGGCAGCCTCAAAATAATCATCAGCTGCTCCCTACCATATGACCCTAATAGATATGACCCGAACCCCATTTGAGAATGTTAATAGCCACTGCCAAGATTGTGCATTGCATTTCCAGTGCCAAAATCCCCCTTTTTTCCTGCCCGAATGAATAGGATCCTAAATGTGCCACACTTGCTTTTGTGAAGATGCATTTGCCAGTCACCCTCAATACATGCCTGAGTGCTTCAGCAGCATTAATAAGAGGGGTGGTGATCTCAAGAGCCTTATTTTTGTCCCTAACGTTCACCCCAAAAGGAAATGTGCATCTTACTAATAATAGAGGATGTGACCAAAAGCACTGAGTCTATTTATCTGTTCCTAGTCCATTTGCCAAGGCTGATATTTCCCATCAGAGCTCTTTTAGAAAGGCTAAGACAATTAACCTCTTTCCCACTTGCCCTGCCAAACACCATGGTCTGGCAGATTTTGTATAGGAGTTTGGACTGAAGACCAGCCCCACCTCCCTGAACACGCAAACCAAGCTGACATGTAAAAGTGATGATAAGAGCTAACATTTATTGGGCCAGGTGCTGGCGCTGTTGCAGGACTTTACATGTGACTCATTCAATTCTCACAAGGACCCTGTGAGATATGTCCCATTAGCATCCCTATGTGATAGTTGCAGAAACTGAGATACAGAGGTGCTGATTAACTTGACAGAGGTCACAGAAGCTGGTTAAGTGATGCTCTCCACAGACTGCCTATGTATGATGCCACCTCTGTGTTGCAGAACTTTCAAGTTTTAAGTTGTCATGGACTGACCCACTGCCCTCCAATTAGTGTCAAGTACCACAGGGCTAGACCAAAGGGCTCTCTCTCATTCCTTAAAACCAGGGCTCCTTTGAAGTCTCCTACTGTCATTCAGTGTACTTTTGGTTTGGTTGGAATTCTGACTTGCAAGTCAGATGTGCTAAAAAAAAAAAAAAAAATAATAATAATAATCTTGGGCCTTGGTCTACTACAGGTTCTTCCAAATTCACTCAGAAGTCTCTGAATAAGTTTTCAATGTGGCACATGTATTAGACAGACAAACTTGTAATCAGATTATGTAGCTAAAGAAATAAGAAGCAGCACATAAAAGCCAGCCACATGTGATTTATAACCAATGAGCATTTGTCAATGCTAGTCACCCAAACTTATTGCTCATTGAGAATTTTCCAATAACTATACATCAAGCAAGAGGGCAGTTATGGATAAGCCTTTTTACCATTCATATCTTTGTTCTCCTTTGATTTGGTTCATCTCCATATGCCTTAGAATAATGATTCTTATTGTTAATTTGTACATAAATGTTATTATTGTTTTAAAATAAACATTCAGAAACTATTAGCCTTTGCAATAATTTGATGTTCACTAGTTTGCTGAGATTTTTTGTTTGTTTTTTAAACAAAAGCTAAACCCTTAAATTTTTTCTAGCCTGATAAAACTGTATGCCTTCATTTTTAATACTTTCTGCAAAGTCTATATAGAAAACAAGCTAAAAATCAGAAATTGGCAACAAATTCTAATACCAAGATGCTTTTCTTGATCATCTGAAGTCCAGGAAAATGCACAAGGGGCACCAGACCTGTGGTCCACATGTCCTCCTGGGTATATGTCCAGGTTCTGAGCCTTTTCCTCCTGAAGTCAACAAAGACCACTGCCCTGGTTGATGTCCAGTGGTTCTCCCTTCTCAAAATCAGCTAGTGAGGCAGGAAGGGCTTGCTAGGGAGGAACTCCCTAACTGGTTGTAGAACAGCATCCCTCTAGGGTGGATTAGTGGTGGGCTTTACTTTTTAATAGTGGGTAGATTAGTTGTACCTTTTAGGCCACAGAATGCTTTCCTCCACATGAGAAGCTTATGAGCAATATGGTTTCCAACTATAGTTGGCCAAGTTTTCTTCTCATAACAAATATTGTTTCTCTTTAGAGTAATTAACTCAAGGAGAAACCAGCAACCTGCCTTGAGCTTAACCTTCACTGGTTTCCAACTAAAAACGAAAGGAATAGGATCCAACATCTGGCCCAGGGCCCAGCTTCCACTTCCTTTGCCAGGCGTGTTCCCAACAGGTGCTGGTGCCAGCCAAGGGCCCGGCGGAGCAGCAAACCTTGTTTCCTTTCTGCCTTTGGCTTCCTCCTGCATCCCAAGACAATTGTGTTTAACAAGAGACCTACAGATCACGGAAGAGTATTTTTTCTCCACTTCAAGCAAAGGAAAGCACAAAGCCCAGGTTTATCAAAAAGGCAATTTCCAGCAGTACTTTAATTAAGTGTTAACCTTTCTGTGAAGAATTATAAATTGCATTAGAACATAAACGTCAACCAACGACATTTAAGACCTGAGCTGAACTTATGTAATGTTTCCAATAATAAGTGTGTCTATTTAAGATGTCAGTTAAAAGTTCAAAACCTTGATTTGTGGGCGCCACCAAAGAGAATGGAGAGAGCCCACACACAGGGGTCTTCAGAAAAAAATTTCCAGAAAGGTAACAGATTTTGACCAAAATCGAAGCTCACTTTTGGCCTGAAGAGCAGGTTTTCTTCCATTCTCCTGAGCCTCCCAAATGCTTGGGAACATCTCAGTAATACTACACGAATTTACAAGTCAGACTCAGTCAATTTTATGGTCAAGATCTATCATGCCCTTTTCCTTCATAAGGAGCTGATAGCCTCCGACTGACATCCCTCACCCCGAGTGATGATACTGCTGGTTCTAATCTCCCAAATTCCTTTCAATCTGCTTACTGGTAGGAAATGGCTTTCCCTTCCGTCTGGCTGACAGATGCCATAAACTGCACATTATTTTGTCAGCCCTGAAGTGAGGGCATCGATAACTTCCACGGGGACAAAGTTGATAATTATCTCGTGGTATAAAATTGTCTTTTAGGAAATTAGATAAATGTGAGCCTCTCCACACTGTCAGCCGCGTCATTCAAGGCAGCTTGGTGGGTTTTGACAGCCCGTGACGCCAGGACACCGCGAGCGCTGAGAGACATATGCATTTGTTTCCAGGTCTGTGGCTCTCCACAACCCACCTCCCTCTTCATTCCAAACAACAAAAGTGGCCCCACTAAGCACCCTGGCTGCACATGAGGCCTGAGCAGGCCTGACAACACAGGGGACAGGGCCTGCCTCTCACAGGTGGCTTTCCAGGCTGCCTTGCAATCGGCTGACTCTGAGGAATAAATAATTCATCTCACTCTTGCGATATCTCTTTCTACAGAGATGTCTGTGGCAGAGACCTTAGACTTCAAAAAATGTCACTTTTTGTTAATTCATAGGTAGTGAGGAGCAGAACTAGGGAGGGAAAGGAAGCCCCGGCACGACTCTGGGGTGTGATGGCACACTGTCATCACAGTCCACGTTGGAAATTAGTTGAAGGAAAAGACCTAAGTGGATTGGTAGTGTCTCTGCACTGACCACTGCTGGAAGAGTCCCTCTGGTCCCATCTGAGGCTCTAGCCTTCTGGACAGCTGTTCTGTGGCTACTTCCGGTTTTCAATTATCCAGGAAGGATTGGCTTTCCTCTGGGTCCACTCTCACTGCACTTGGCACCTTTTCCTCCAGTGGTTTCTCTCTTCTGCCCTCCCTGGGTCACAGGGGAGGCCGTGGGTTAGTGCTCCCAGGTGTCCCACCCTACAGGTACTCAGGGTCTGGCTCTATGTGTTCCCATGACATACTGGTCGCTCAGGTGCTGGCCCTGCCCATTAGGGGCTCATAAACAGAAACTCAAGATTTTGTGAGTTTATGGAGATCCAGGAATAGATACGGCAAAGCCTGCCATCCTTATCCACTTCAGTGTCCGTGAAAGTTCGTACAGTTGTCTTCAAGGCTGGCACGTCTCCCCTGCTGTGGCTGCGGGGCCACCACACACACCCCGAGAGGTCTCCAACCCTGTCTCCAGCTCCTCCCCACCTTCCTGGCCCTTGCCTGAGCCTTTTATTCCATCCCACCACAGGGCCTTTGCTCTGGTTGCTCCTTCTGCGCAGAACTCTTGTGTTCTAGTCATCCACTTGGCTCACTTCACCTCCCCTTGCAAATCTTGGCCAAATGTCCCCTTTTCAGTGAGGCCCAGCATGACAATTTTGTGTCATACTTCAACCTCACCCCACCCCCCACACCCACACCCCTGACCCCATTACCCTACTCTTCGATTTTTTTTTTTCTCCCATATTAACCACTTTCCAACAATTCTGTATTAAATGGATTGGTTCATGGTGCCCAGCTGTGTGGTTAACCATTACTCTATGTGTCTGTGAGCTGCTTCTGGATGAGATTAACATTTGAATGAATAGACTAAGTGAAGCAGATTGTCCTCCTCAATGTGGGTGAGCCCCACCTAATCCATTAGAGTCCTGAATAGATCAAAAGGGGGTAAGGTAGAATTTGTTCTTTCTACTGACTGATTCCAAGCTGGAGTATAGTTTTTTCCCCACTTTTAGGACTGTGAGAAATGAATTTCTGTTATTTATAAGCTACCCAGCCTCTGGTATTTTGTTATAGCAGTTCAAACAGACTAAGACACCAAGGCACCTGAGAAATTATCACTCCACCATCCCTGGCTTTCAATTGCTCTGCATTCCATATTCTTTGTTCAGGTGTCCTCTGAAGCAGGGATTATTATCCCCATTTTGAATCTGGGATACTGAGGCTCAAAGATAAGTTGCCCAAGTAACACAAGTAACACAAGGAGCTGAGATACACAACCAAGGCCTTTCTGCTGACTCCCCAAGTTTGAGTCAAAACAGGAAGGGACATATATGGATGAGGGAAAGCAGGAAACTGAACTCTGTCCCTCCTTCCCTTGTGCCTAATAGACAAACATAATTTTGGGGTGGGGAGAGACCAATGGGGAATCAAGAAAAGTACCAAAAATTGAGCCTAAAGGATCTACTGGGCATCACTGGGGAAAACATTGGTCACTGAGTAGAAAGCAAAAAAAATGAAACAGCAACAAAACCCTTACCAAGGTTGAAAACAAGACTTTCATTCAGAGAATGAAGAGATCCCACTGTGGTGGTATAGATAGGAAATGATAGTTTCACTTTGAAAATATTAGGCCTGCCTATTGCTGCAACCAAAAAGGTCAGGAAGATGCTGAGCCTCATCCATGACTATGGCCTGTCCCTCCCTATGGCATCTCAGAACAGCAGGGTGGATGTGGCTGTGGCGAGTGTGTGGGGCAGGAGGTATGGCCACAGAAGCCTCTGTTGAATTGCAAGGAAGAGCTCAAGAACATGGGATTTAGCCGGGCAACGCATGCCTGTAATCCCAGCACTTTGGGAGGCTGAGGCAGGAGGATCGCGAGTTCAAAGCCAGCCTCAGCAATGGTGAGGCACTTAGTAACTCAGTGAGACCCTGTCTCTAAATAAAATACAAAAAAGGGCTGGGGATGTGACCCAGTGGTCGAGTGCCCCTGAGTTCAATCCCCGGTACCACAAAAAAAAAAAAAAAAAGAACATGGGATTTTCACAACAAAACACACCCACCTAGAGGGTATGGCCCTAAGGTTGGAGAAGACCTCACTGTCCCTGAGTTGTATCTAGGATCCTGGCCTGGGGTATATCTTGTGCTACTTGTCTTTGTCATTGAGGGGACAAGAACAGGAGGGGGTTGGAACAGACACCTCCACACTCTGATACTCAATCTTAAAAAATCTTGTGGAGTTTCTCTCAGAGACAGACCTGGTTCCAACTAGATTTGGTACTAGTTCGGGGTCTGCAGCTGCAAAGAGAGGCTGAGCTAGGCAGGTACATTCTTGGGATCTTGTCTTTGAGGCTTTTTAATTATATTTTTTAATGGGGTCTTGCTATTTTGCCCAGGCTGGCCTTGACTCCTGGATCCAAGTGATCCTCCTGCCTCATTCCCAAGTAGCTGAGCCTACAACGTTGCTGTCACAGGCATGCCCAGCTGCCTTCAAGACATTTTACTGAAACTTCTCAATCCAAAGCAATGCCTCTATCAGCTGGAACAAGGATCTCGGGTGAGGACAGTGTTGGAGATTGTGACTTCCTGGGTCCCTCTCACCCAGGAAGTGCACGTGTCAATACCACCACCGTCCCTCACTCAAACACTTAGAGGTAGAACTTTTGCTGGTCCCCAGGATCCACACAGGAACCCCTGCCACCCCATAGCCCTGATCCAGGGGCCACACCTTGGCTCAGTCCTAAATGACCTCACTCAGGGACCCCAAGGACCACCCTGTTCTTACTCAGTCCTGAGGGAAGGGGACACATGTGCTGGTGGGGCTCCACATCGGAGAAATAGAGGGGAATGGGTGCAGGAGAGAGGAGGGCACAAGAGCACAATGGGAAATGAGGAAAGCACATTGCAGAGAACAAAGGCTAGGCAGCCAGGCTGGCTCCCTGTCCTAGTAGTGACTGAAGGAGGACCTGACGCCATCGTGCAGCTCCCACACTGCACAAGGGTGTCTCTCAGAAGCCAGGATGTTTGCCTGGCCCTTGACCCTGGTACACAGCTGTGTCCACCCCAAGGATGGAAACTCTCTCGTAATCACACACAGATGCCACGTGCACAAGCAGACAGCTCTGGGCTTCCCACAAAGGAGCACTCAGCACATCACTGGCATGATGTGAGACAATTGATGAGAGTGAGTTTCCCCCTTTTCTTACAAACACCAGGATTACATACAATGAGGCACACCAGGGCTTGGGCTTGGGACCAGCTCTGGCCCAGAAAAACCACATCCATGGTTGGCAAGTAGGGGAGAATGCTATACAGGTGATGGGCTCATTAATCTATAGGGCAAGTACCTGCCTGAAGGTAGCCCAGCACTGGGCATCAGGTCTTTGCCTTCATCAGAGCCAAAAGCGGCAGCAGGCAGGAACCTCCACACAGAACAGAGCAACATCCCCTTTGGGGCATCCACCCCCTCCCATTCCCACCTATAGGCATAAGAATCCCTCATTCCCATTAACCAGCCATCTCCCAGGGTCCAGGGGATAATACCCACCCGGTGGCCGCTCCACAGGGATGACATATAAGAACCATCCAAAGTGCAAGGGGATTGACCCTGCTCCGCAGCGCGCTTTCTGCTTAATAGGAACAGCTGGTCAGTGAAGTGTTTGCTAGCAATTTAACAAGGCTCAAGCAGCAAGAGGCATCTGCCGATAAATCAAAAGGGAGCACCCAGCTAAATGAGGTTTAATTTAAATTCCAATCTCGAGCTGAGAGAAGAGCTTCATTGTGCCTTCCAGTTGTATCAGTACCGGCAAGGCCCTGGCTGATATGGCATCACCCCTCTGGCCTCCCGTTGGGGGGCCGAAGTCCCCCTGGGAACGAGCCAGAAGATTCAGCCTAACTGCTGAAAGGAAGGCAGAGAAAGAGGAAGGAGCAAGGGTGCCATTCCTTCTTTCACACAAATAAAATGACAACAACAACAACGAAAAACTCTTCACTCCATTGGAAGCCATAAAACTCATCACAGCCCTAAGCACATCCACAGTGCTTGCCCCCACGACTGCAGAGGGCAGGAGCCCACGCAGGAGGCCACAAATGAGCCCAGCAGGGAGGAGGACTTGTTCTATGGAAATGTCACCAGTCAGAGCTGGGATGACACCCACAGAAAACAAGAGCTGCTTCGTTCCCATTGTTTCCTCACACAAAGAGCTGGACACAGATGTCACAACCCACACACCAGCCAGGGGTTCAAATTCAGCCCTCTGCCCAAATGTGAGCTGCTCCAGCCTTGCATTTCCATATGCAAATGGACAGCCTGATATGCACTTATCCCAAGCTTCCTCTTCTGCTTTCAAAGCAGGGCCCCTGGGCTGACCCCTCCAAACCCATTCTCACTGCATGTGCCTGTCCATGGCCATTTCAGATGTGTCTTCCAACTTCCTGTCTCAGCGATGGCTCCCACATGGGCAGGGTGTCAAGGTGTAGCAGGCAGCTCAGTTCCCAGAGCCTTTCAGTCAGGGAAAGAGACTCAGAGAGCAGCCCTTGAGGAAGGGTTCTGTCTACCAGCTGATGCCAATATACGACTTAACATTCATGGACATAATAAACATCACCCCCCCACCACCTTCCCAAGGCAAAGTCCTTTCTCTTCCTCATCTGTACACTCCTCTCCAACTTTGTCTTCCAAATTTCCCTTGAAACAGCACAGTTTCATCAAGAACAAGAACAAAGCAACCTCATATTCTTTTGGAACAACACCTAACGTAGGAGCACATTTTTAGGAATTGTACTCAACTGCTAGTGAAAACCGCATGCTTATTTTTCTCTCAAATAAAACTTGACAGGTGGCAATCCTGAGCTGGCATGCACGGGCATCAAGGATCAAGGTGGTTTGATCTTTGGGCTCTATATCTTTAGCTCCTGGTTTCTTCCCTGAAGGTCATTTTGTGCATGAAGACTGATGCTAGAATGCTAGCTATTACATCCAAGTTCTGGCAACCACAACAAGAGGCACTTAACAATTGTCTATCCTTTGAGAAACTTTTGACTATCTTTTAAGAAATCCCACCCAATAATTTCTTTGCATATCTGATTGGTTAGAACCTGGTCACATGGCCACACATAGCTACATAGGAAGACAGGAGATGTGGTCGATTAGCCAGGCATATTGCCACCTCCTACAAGAAATAGGGATTCTTCTACAAAGGGAGAGGAGGAGAATGAACTTCAGTGGCAGTATTTGCATTTAATTACACTATTCAACAAGTCCTCCCAGCAGGTTCTGAACTCAAGGTGGGGACACCAGACTGGGTGACCAGACAGTCCGAGGGATTCTGTCTACATAGCACCTCAAAGGGTGTTGTGACTGATAGCTGGGAAAAAAGTCTATAGTGACCATCACAGGACCCAGTCCTAATTGCAAATGTCATCAGAGGAGTAGATAAAGATTTCCTAGCAGACTAGAAGATAGGATCTTTTCCCATGGGGAAGGGGGGACACAGAAAAAAAGCAAGCAAATAAACCACGATGTGACAGCATCTGGGGAACCCCAAAGGAGAGGTTTCAGGGCAGGGAAGAGAAACAGAATGATTGGTCCTGGATTAGAACCCTAGAAGTTGATCCTGAACCCTGGGCCCTCCCAAAGACAGCCTTGACATCTACGGGGGGGTGCCAACATAGGAAATGAATCATTTCCTTTGCACACACTGTGTCTATGCTCAGCAAATATGTACGAGTGGGTCAGAATTATCCATGAAGTTCCATACCATTGGTTTTCAGCAAAGTCAAAGAGAGGAGGAACCGACCATAGCAGGGTTAGACTCTTCTGGCCCTGGAAAACAACCCCAGTTTCTCATGAAGATATTTTGGGTTTGATGGTGTCTGAATGACTCTCAAGATGCTCTTCGAGGAATTAGGTAAATGTGGTGACCCAAAGGAAGAGAGGCAAGGCAAGTCCTCCGGTTCAGTCCACACCCCAGACCAGACCTAAAGACTGCAAGTTTCTACACTGAGTGATAGAAATTCTTCTTGTTCAGTCTTTCTGTTTCACTTCATCTTTTACTTTCTGTTTTGAAATAACATTCCGTTTGGAAAACCTGTTTAAAGAAAAAAAAGAGAGAAAATTCTCATGTAATTGTAACTGAAGTTCTCCAAATTATTACAACTTGCAAAAGTATAGGACATTCTCAGAACTGCAGGGTTGACATTGGTTCCATGTCATCACCTAACTGCAGACTTTACTCATAGTTTACTATTGTAGCACATGTAAATACCATAATCCCCAGGACACAGAAGTGTCCTGTCACCACAGAGAAGATCCCTTTATAGCCTTCTCACTATCTCTGGCCCCCAGCTTTCACTGGCTGTTCTCCATTACTACAATTTGGTCATCTAAAAATGTTACATAAACTAAATCATGCAGTATGTAACCCTTTAGATTTCTTTTTTTCACTCAGCATAATGCCCCTAATACCCATCCAAGTGGCAGTGGGTATCAGTAGGTTGTTCCCTTTTATTGCTCAGTAGTGTTCCAAGGCATGGATGTTCAAGAGTTTATTTAACCTTTTACTACTGAAAGACATCTGGGTTGTTTTCAGTTTTTTGTCTATTATGAATAAAGCCACTGTAAATCTGTACATCCTATATAAACATTTGTATACAGGTATTCATGTGAACATAAGCTTTCATTTATCTAGGATAAATATCCAGGAGTATAATTGAAAGATCTCGTGGTAAGTACATGTATAACTCTATAAGAAACTGCCGAACTGTTTTCTAGAGTGGTCACACTGATTTACATCTCACCAGCAGCATGAGAGAGTTCCAGCTGCTTCACATCTTCACCAAGAGTTGGTTTGGTAAATGTTTTTATGTAGTCATTATGATGGGGTGTAGGGGCATCTCTTCCTGGCTAAGGAAGTTGAACATCTTTCCTTGTGCTTATTTGCATCCACATGTTCAGCTTGGTGAAGTGTCATTCAAATCTTTTGCCTATTTTCTAATTGCATTGTTTTCCTACTGTCAAGGTCATACTTTTAGAATGTGAATTCTTTGTGAAATATATGATTTGCAAATATTTTCTCCTAGGCTCTGGCTTTTCTTTTTATTCCATTAACAGGATCTTTCACATAACCCAAGTTTTTCATTTTGATGAAGTCCTACTTAAAGAAATTGTCACCTAACTCTAGACCACAAAGATTTTCTCCTATGTTTTATTCTGAAATCTTACTTTTATATTTTACATTTACATATATGGCCCATCTGGAGTTATTTTTGTGTGAGATGTGATGCTTAAGTTGAGTTTTTATTCTGTTTTTTGCCTATGGATGCCCAATTTTTTCTTGAAAAAATGATTCTTTCTCTTTGAATCACTGTTGTGCCTTTGTAAAAAAAAAAAAAATCAGTTGGTTATCAGTGGGTATATTTCTCACCGCCATTCTGTCCCATTTTGATCTATGTGACTATCTCACACTGTTAACTGTGGCCATATGGTAAGTCTTAAGATCAGATAATGTGATAACTCCAACTTCATTTTTCTTCTTAAAAATTGTTTCAGCTTTCTAGCTCTACTGCCTTTACATATAAATTTTAGAATCAATTTGTCCATATCTACAAAAAATCCTGCTGAGACTTCCACAGGAATTGCATTAAACCTATAGATCAATTTTTGAGGGAACTGACATCTTTATTGGGTTGAGCCTGCCAATCCCCAAACACAGCATGTTCTCACTTATTCAAGTCTTCTTCAATTCTTTTTGTCAGCATTTTATAGTTTTTGGCATACAGATGCTATATCCTACATTCCCCACCCTCTCTCTCTCTCTCATCTTTCAAGCACAATATTACAAAGGGCATTTTCTATTTGATTTTAGTTTCCAGTTTTTCATTGTGAGCATATATAAATAAATATGATTGATTTGGAGGTGTTGACCTTGTATTCTGCACCTTAGTATATTCACATCTTAGTTCCAGGAGCTCTTGGATACGTTATGGGATTTTCTAACATGTACAATTATGTCAACCACCAATAGGGAAAATATTCTTTTTGTTGGTTGTGATGTATCATTACTTTTGTATTTTTGTGTGTTGCTAGATTCAATCTGGTTGCATTTCATCAAGGATTTTGTGTCTGTGATTATGTTTGCTGATGTATTCTCTCTCTCTCTCTCTCTCTCTCTCTCTCTCATGATCTCTCAGGTGTGGTATCATGGTAATGCTTTCCTCATAAAATTAATTGTGAATGTTGCCTTTACTTCTATTTTCCATAAGAGAGTATATAAAACATGTTATTTCTTCCTTAAACAGTTGGTAGAAAGAGCCAGTAAACCTAAAGTTTTCTTATTCAGAAACATTTTAACTATGAATTGTATTTCCTTAATAGTTATAGGACTATTCAGATTATCTCTTTTATCTTGGGTGAGTTTTACTAACTCATAATTTTTGAGAATTGGTCCATTTCATCAAATTTGTCCATTTTATTTGTGTAGGATTGCTTGCAGTTTTTCCTTATTATCCATTGAATGTCTATGAAATCTGTAGTAATACCTCTTCTTTCATTCTTGGTATTGGAAATTTGTGTTTGCTATCATTTTTCTTTGTCAGTCTTGCTAGAAGTTTTTCAATTTTATTGATCTTTTCAAAGAATCAGCACTTAGTTCTACTAGTGTTCTCTTTTATATTTTGTTTTATCAATTTCTGTTCTGATTACTTCCTACTTCCTTCTTTTTTTTTTTTTTCCCTCTAGTACCGTGAAATGGAAGTGTGGCTTATTGGTTTGAGTCCTTTCTTCTTTTCCAATATAAGCATTTAATGTGCAAAGTTCTTTCCATGCACTGCCTTAGCTGCTGTAGCACTGCCATCAAGATTTTGATGTGTTGTATTTTCATTTCATTTGGTTCAATATATTTTACACATCTCTTGAGACTTCCTAAGGAAGATTCTGATGTGTTGGATGGACTATTCTATAAATATTCATTAGAACATGTTGGTTGGTGGTGGTGTTGAATCCTTTCATATCCTTGTTGATATCCTGTCTGCAGTTCTCTCAGTTACTGAAAGAGCAGTGTTGCAGCCTCTGACTATATGTGTATTTTCTTCTTTCAGTTGTGTTAGTTTTTGCTTCAGATATTTGAAACTGTCATTTGATGTGTACACATTTATGTGTCTTCTTGGTGAATCAACTCTCTTATTATGTAATGTCCTTCTTTTCCCTGGCAATTTCTTATGCACAAAAGTCTGCATTGCCTAATATGAACATATTCTGTCTCCTTTTGATAAATTTTGCACAAAATGCATTTTTTATGCTTTTACATTCAATACCTTTATTTTTTTTACATTCAAGCAACCTATATTCCTACATTTAAAGTGAGTCTTTTTACAGACTACATAGTTATGTCATGTTTTATAATCCATTATGCTAATTTCTGTTTTTAAACTGATGTGTCCAGACTACACTTAATGTAATTATCAGTATTTTAAAGCTTAGTTCTGCTGTTTTATTATTTGTTTCCCCTTTCTCAGGGCTATTAGTGTTCCATTTTAATTTATCCACAATGTTTTTGAGTATATATCTTTTCATATTTTTAAGTGATTGCTCTAGTGATTCTAGCATATTTATATAAATAACTCATTATAATCTGCCAGTATCAACAACTTACCACATCAGGTGAAATAGTAAAACTTTACCTCCATGTAGGGCTCTTCGTACTCCAGATGAAAAAATTGCCTCAAATATTGCCACTAAATACACTGAGAACCACATCAGACTGATATGATTGTTTTGCTTCTAATCATCAAAATTACTTAAAACTCAAAAGTGGTCTATTGTTTATATAGATAGTTTATTATTTATCTATTGGATATTTACTCTTTCTTTTTCTCCATGACTGATGTTCTCAGGTTTTCACTGTTATTGTTTTCTTTCTATTTGAAGAATTTTATGACAATTTTTTTTCTTAGCAGATTTGCAGACAAAAAATTATCTTAGCTCCCCTTCATTTGAAAATGTTTTTATTCATCTTCATTCCTGAAGGAAGTTTGTTAAACAGAGAATTTGGGGTCGACAGCTCTTTTCTTTTGGCACATGAAAAATCGTCTGCCCCTTTGTTCTGACTACCATAGTTTCTGAGCAGGATTTTGTGCCATTAAGGTATGCCATTAAGTCTTCTCCTTAGGTATGGCATCATTTCTCTATGGCTACTCTCAAGAGACTCTATCTTTAACTTTCAGGAATTTGATTATGTCTTTGAATGGATTTCTTTAAATTTGTCCTGCTTGAGAATTTCTCAGCTTCTAGAATCTGTAAATTTATGTCTTTCACAAAATGTGAAGGGCTTCCTGCCCTTATCTTAAAGTATTTTTTCAGCCTCTTACTTTTCTCCTCTCCTTCTACGACTCTGATAATATGAATGTTTGATATTTTGTTATTGTTCCACAGGTCCTGGAGGCTCATTTTTTAAAATCATCCCCCCCCCACCCCGTCTTTCAGAAATTGAGTAATGTCTATTGACTTATTTTCAAGGGCATTCATTCTTTCATAGTCCTGTCCATTCTCCTATTGAACCTATCTACAAGTTTTTTTTAAGTTTTGATTATTTTATTTTTCAATTCTGCAATTTCCATTTTATTCTTCATTTTTACTGAGAGTTTGTAATTTTTTATTTTTTCAAGAGTATTCGTAATTGTTTTTTGAAGAAATTTTACAATTGTTACATTAAAAGCCTTGTAAGATCACTCTAACACCTGTTTTCTTAGTATTGGTGTTGATTTTATTTTTCTCATTTGAGCTAGGATTGTCCTGGTTCTTGGCTTACAAAGCTAATTTGGATTGTTTGGGGGCATTTTGAGAATCATGTCATGAGGCTCTGGTACCTATTTAAATATTCTGCTTTAGTAAGCAGCAACCTTTTTAGGTTCAGAGCACAAATCCTGACCCACTTCTGTGGATTTATGGTTTAAATTTTGATTTAGTTTTCTAGACCTTTATGTGAGTGCCATTTTCCTCTGTTCCATTTGTATGCTACTGAAAGGTCAATCTGAAACCTGCATAATATTATTTTGGTTTCAGACCTTTTGCTGTGGGTCATTGTGAGTCTGACCATGATTTTATTAACAGATTTTTTTTTTTTTTTTTGTACTGGGGATTGAATTTAGGGGCACTCAACCACTGGGCCACTTCCCCAGCCCTTTTTTGTATTTTATTAGAAACAGGATCTCACTGAGTTGCTAAGTGCCTCACCATTGCTGAGGTTGGCTTTGAACTGGCGATCCTCCTGCCTCAGCCTCCCAAGTGCTGGGATTACAGATTTTGTATTAACAGATTTTGACAAATCCCTTTATTTGGAGAAAATTACAGAGAAGTGACAGTAATGGGTGGGGAGGGCTGGGATGCCTCCTTCATGCAGGGAAGAAATGGTCCACCAGGCTCGGACCACAGTGTCCACAGCCACAGCATCAGGGGAAAGGGAGACGACTGCAACTTCTTTTCTTGTCTTTTCCTGATATAAGGTAGGAGCAGTCAAAAGAGTCCTGTCCTCCAGCACCATCCTTTTCCAGGTGTTTTAGCTAGAGAATGCAGGACTTTTCTGTGACATTTTCATCTTAGCCAGTTGGCATTTCCAGGTTTTGGGCCTCTCTAGTGCTTAGACTAGGATATATAGGAGGTATACACACACACACACACTCACTCACTCACTCACTCACTCACATCTCTGATCATTCATCTTCTTTCCTCTACCTTTCTCAGTTTTCTGGTAGTTAGTGCTTTATGCGGGGTCTTAGCTTTAACTATCAGGAGGAATAAATAAAATGCACTTGCTCCATATTGTCTGGAACCAATTTTAATGTTTTTAATAGAAATGCTATGCTGGGGCATGAGGGTAAACTTAACCTTATAAACAGGAGCTCCCTGAGGTAACCCTTGACCCATAGGCTCTGGGCTCAGCAGCCAAACTGCCATGCAGGACACTTGTGGTGACTGTGGGCTTGGTGCCAAGATTGCATCTCTTCTTACTTCTCTACCAAACACAGAAGATCACCAGGCACGTATGTATGTATGTGTCTTTATACCACATGAGAAGAAAATTAATTCTCATTATCAGAAAGCATCAGGGTACAGCTCAAAAGACATTTGGGAGTTGATATAATTTTCTAGAAAAAGCAATATGCAACCCATGGAGTCTTCACCATGCTCAGAGGAGGGTGCATGAGAGAAGTGACAAGATATGAGGCATTTCAAATTCTTGCTTATAAACGGTGATATTGGGCAAGGGCTGAGAAGCAACATGAGGCATTTGTCTTTGTCGGGAGAGCTATAGCTCTAGTTCACGTGTGCCACACCCAGATCTCTAGAGAGAGGACGTGCGTGACAGCATCACAAATTGAACACAATGCTTTCCTTCTTTGTTGAGCAAGGCCAGCTTGGCTTTGAATTTGAATACAGATTGACTCCAGCAACTCACTTCAGGCGGTAAGCAAAACCAAACAAGCAAAAGCAGAAAACATTATAGGAGGAAGTGAGTCCCCTGTCACTGCAGATTTGTAAGGAAGGGTGAGAACAGTGTGAATGACTGCAGTCTGTCACCGGGGTCTGATCATCACCCCAAAGCCAACCCTCTGGGGCAGCCTGGCAAAGACGCCAACTTTGTGAACATCAGGAACATAGTCTGCAAGACAGGGCTAAGGATGCCACCTCCTCTGAAAAGCACAAGTCCCCTTTACTAAGCAACCGTGACAGACTCTGCAGGGGAAAAACGCGAGACAGAAGCTGAGTGTCCTTGGCTTCCCATCCTGACAGAACGTGGTTCTCTTCTCTCTCGGCGTTAGCAAGTGAAGTCTCATTTCTGCTGTTTATGTGTTCTAAACGCCAACATTCTCAGTGTGCTTTTGGTGTAGAAAATGATCGTCCCACAATTGGCATGATGACATTATTTCTCAGGCTAAGCATTCCCTTCAAGACTGCAATGCCATTGGTACAGTTTTGTTATTTGAGACGACACGTTGCCTGGAACAGAATGGGAGTAAACTAAGGAACTTTTTTGGGAACTTAACAGCCAGCCTCAGCTCCTGCGGAGGGAGAGACCTGGATTTAGGAGGGCATCAGGCAGAAACAGCCACCTGCCTCACTTGTAATGCGGGCTTCAGGTTTGCCTGGCAAGGGGGACCGTGTCACTTTTGTGCCCAGCTGCCCTGCCTGCTCCAAAGCCCCAAAGAGGTTTCCCTCTCTGGCCTCTGACAGTGAAACTCAATCAGCACAGAAAGGTAAGAAAATGGCCTCTTCTTGAACCACGTCCAAGTGGAATACGAGATCTGTGGGCCCTTTTTCATTCAGTCACTACAGGGGGTGTTCATGCTCCTCATACAGATGTGTGGTACCTGGAGATGCCACTTCCCTTCCCTTCCTCATTCTTTTGGGTCTCAGAAGGCTTCCCTGAGGAAGACAGGAGGATTAGGCCGTGGACTTAAAAGTACTGCACACTCACCAGTTGGAGTGCAGAAACCACAAAATGAACTTCTTGTGTGGTGCTTGGGAATCATATTCCTAAAGATAAAACAGTAACTCAGGATATTGTAGGATTTTTACTCAAAATAGACACCTAAGTCAGGAAGTATCCCAGAGCTATTAGTGTTCTCAGTGGCTTCCCCATGAAATCCACTCCAACCCCTCCAAGACTAAAAACACAAATGAGTTTTTTTCCATAGTCATAATCAGACTACCTCAAAGAGAAGCCCTTCATGATGGCCTGGACCACATCATCTCCCCATAAATTCCCTCCTCCTGATGCTACTCCACAGGGCTGGGTTTTCCTCCAGCTACAAACATACCACACAGCAGGGTAATCACTTAAATGGAAGCCTATCTTCCCTCTGAACTGTGCACCTGCACAGGGTTCCTAGAAAGAGTTATCGAATGAGGAGGGGATGGGTCGGGGAATGGACCAATGATGGGTGGGGGTTGATGGGTGAATAGATGGCTAGGTGGGTGAAAGGTAGGTAAGTGGATGGATGAATGAATGGGTAGATGGATGGAAAAGGTAAAAAGGAAGCAAATGTAGACAACCATGCCCTTTGAAACCCCTGTCTGTGAGGCAATTTCCAGGCTTGTTGCCATCACTGTCCTATAGGAAAGCCCTGCTTCTCCCTGGCTCTGGCCCTAACTAGCGGATGCAGAAGTAATGAGCAGGACTTGGAGCACTCTCGCCCACACTGACATCTGTGTCTCTGCCTTGGCTGATGTAAGAACATAGTCTCTCCCAAGAAAAGGAAGATAGTAATAGGAAAAGGCGCTCAGCCAAGCACCAAGACACGGAGCTGTTCAGTTTCAAGGCCAAGATCAACCAGCTACCTAGCTGCCCTGTTCTTTATTTAAAAACTGATTCATCAGAATAAAAAGAGAGAAATAAAATTTGCATGCCAGCACTGTCCTATCTGTTCTCATCAATCAGCAGAAACAGGAACACCAGCATTAAACAGTGTACCAGGCAGAGGTCCCTTCCCAGCTGCCAGGCAGCATGGCCAAGAGCACCAGCCATGTAGTGGGTGGGAGCTGGGCTGGGTTCCAGGACCTGCTTCCAGGCCTGAGCCTGAGGTCAGTGGCCCTGGGTAGCCGATCCCAAAGGGAGCAGTGCAGAGAAGGGACTGGTGCTCAGGACTCTGGGCAGTGTCCACTCTGCCCTCCCTGGCTCACTGGGGAGCCTCCCTCCCAGACTTCTTCCAGTCAACGTTTTGTCATTGCCATACCTTGAGGAACATGCTGCTGGCTTTGAGCTGGCTGGTAAGGGGAGAGAGTGTATGGCCCTGGGGACTCAAGCGAGAGTCCAGCAGAGGCCTTCTTTTTTTTTTCTTTTTTTTTAATTTAATTAATTTATTTTTTTATTCTAAGTTGTTAGAAATAACAGCAGAATGCATTACAGTTCATATTACATGTATAGAGCACACTTTTACATATCTCTGGTTGTATACAAAGTATATTCACACCATTCGTGACTTCTTACATGCACTTAGGGTAATGATATCTATCTCATTCTACCATCTTTTTTTTTTTTCTTTTCTTAGCAGAGGCCTTCTTGGAAAGGGACACAAGTCTATCTCCTCTTCTTTCCTCCTCTTTCTACAACTTTGTGCTCTCATCTTAAACCCTTCCCTTTCGTCACTATGTCGTGCCTGCTGGATTGTGGGAGATGAGGAAAACCTTCCTTATTAATCTATTCTCGCCCCCTCCTTTCCATAGCACATCATGAGAGCCTGCTGGGACCCAGCTTCCTCCTCTGTCAAGTTAGCACCAGGCCACATGCTGGCTAAGCTTCCTAACATCCTCTCATTTTCTTTTAAGGGGTGATGCATTATCTTCTTCCTCGGACCTCCAGGGCCAGAGAGGTGTAAACACAGTTAATTACAATTACACAGAGCTTATAATTCAGTATTTCAGTTGCACTAGCCACTTTTCAACTGCTCAGTAGCCACCTGTGGCCAGTGGCTAGTACATGAGATGCTGCAGAAAAACATTTCTACCATGCAGAAAATTCTCCCAGGCAGTTCTGTCCCCACAGGGTTTCACACAGTCCTAATGATACTGCTCTAAATTCTCCCACCCGGAACATCCTCCTACATCTGTCTCTTCCTGAGAATACTTTAGCATTAACTGTGAATCGGAAAGACCCCCCAAGGCTCCAAACATGAGCCCCACATTGAGCTTTTCAGCAGCTGTCTTTGCTGTGGTCCCCGCTGCCCATGACACAAGACTTCATCCAGTAACCAGGTCCTCACTGAGCCCCATGAACCAAGCACGTTAGGACTGAGGGGGGGCGGGGGAAACACGCCACGGTGCTGCTCCTCAGGGGAGCTGGCTCGTCCTGCCCTCCAGGACACTGGTTTGAAGCAAGATACATCTTCTGAATTTCTTTCCAGTCAATGTCAGGATCAAGGGCTGCCTCAGCTTCCCAACCCACCCAACTGATTGAGAAAAATAGCCAACAGGCTAGCTCCACTAGGGGGTCCTCTGACCTCCACTTCACAGTCTAGCAGTCCTCAGCTAGAACCAATCCCCTGTGTGCACAATGCAAAGACACAGAAAGCATGTCCTTGTCCCTGACCTCAGCCAAAGGTAGGGCAAGATCAGCTTGCAAGGCAGTCCATGAGAGACACATCTGCCTGCTATGACCATCTTTCTACCCAGTCCCCTCCCCAGGCTCTGTCCTCACAGACCCCAGGAGGGGTCTAGCTGCCTGGCCCCCCACCCACTTGCTTCTTGGAATTCATCACTTCCTGGGTCGTGGGCTGCAGGTCTTTTCCACCTAGTTCTCCTCCTGCCTGGGCAACCTCACCTCCTCTCACATAGAGGCATTTCTGCCTCTCCTTGTCCTCAAATACTGCATTTCCCGCCTCTCCCCTTAGACCCTGTTGTCTCACTCTATCCACTTATGGTGACTATTTTCCACTCCTTGTTGCCAAACCCACTCTCCATGCCACTGTGGAAGACTGGCCTCCACAGACTGCCTGACCACCTCCCTTGTCCTCTGGCCTCCAGCTGGGGTCAGTCCATGAGAGACCTTGGCAGATCAGAGGCCAAGGGGACAGCATGTGGGGTATTGATAACCCCCTCCTCCTTGCCCCTTCACAGTCTTGCTGAGATTCTGGGGGGCCCTCATATTCTCCTGGTCCCTATTCATGTCTTCAGCAGCTGCAGGCTCTGGGTCACACCATCCCCTCTCCTGGGTCTCTTTAGTCTGCTCCTCCTGTTGTTGTGCAGGTTTTTCATCTCAGTGAGCTCTTTCTTCCAACGCTCTCCTTTCCACTCTGCTGCACATGCCCCGTGTTTCTTGCCAGGCCCCAGGACGTGCAGCGCCTCCCTGTGCAATTCTTATCTGTAACTGCGTTGAAAACCACCCGGCACCTGCTTGTCTTTTCTCATGGTTCTGGTGTTGACTCAGCCCAACAAGGTGGCTCTCATTCAAAGCCTTTCTCTCTGCCTGACGGTGCTCCAGGATCTCACCTGGGCATTCACCTGGGCCTTCCCACACGGTCAGGGCTTCCTCACAGTTCCATGGGCAGGAGTCCTGGGAAGGAGCCACATGGGAGCTGTATTGCCTTTTAGAACCTGGTGTTTGGAAAGTCACACAGCTGTTATTTCTGCTGCAATGTGTTCATTAGAAGCCAGTCACTACGGCAAGTCTATTCATATTCGAGAACAGAATTAGACTCCACCTCCTAAGGGGAATAGTGCTCAAGAATTTGCAGACATGTTTCAAAGCCAGCATAGATGGTAAACTCCTGGTACCTTCTCCTGCAATTGCAGTCCTGATCCAAGTCAGCCACACTCTCTTGGGTCCCTGAGGCTGAAAACAGTGACTCTACAAACCCCTGTAGATTCCACACTGACTGGGTGTCAGGTCCTGTGGACTTACCAAATTTCTCCCAAATATCTCAGCTCCTCTCTGCTCCTCCTGCCACTACTGCAGTGGGCCTCCACTGTCTCTTTGGGAAGGCTGGCAACCTCCTTCCTCAATCCAGGGGTTACTCCAGCCTCCACTGAGATGCACCTCAGACCACACCACGTCCCTGCACTCTGCTGCTTAGGAGTCCGAGGACCAGAGAGGTCAAAGGATTGCTCAAAACCACAGAGCCAAGTGGAGACAGAGGCCCTCCCTTCTTGAGTGTAGATCTCTGGTAGTTCTTGAAAGGCATTCATCTTCTGGGGGCCGGCAACAGACTCTAAGCCTCTTTGTTCCAGTTATGAAACATGGTCTTCCTCACCAGATCTTGCAAAGAAACTAATGTTCGAGAAACAAAAGGCTACTTTTATTATTTTCTTTATTCTAATTTACCATTTAAGTAGGCATTTCCAGATTTCTGGGCATCATCAGCTCATGAAGGAACTATTCTTGCTCTTAAGGAACTTCCATTCTAAAATTATACAAGACACAGAGGAGATAGACACAGGGAGAGACACTATGCTTTTCTTTTTTTGGTAAGGGCTGGGGGAAGTGCAGAGAAGGGAGAGAAAATAGAAAAGGATAGAAAACCATGGGCACTGTTTGGTGGATGGAAATAGCCTGAGAGTCAGCAAAGAACTTGATGGGATCTGTCCCCAGGAAGAAGGAATTTCGAAGCTGCGCAACTATTTATTTATTTTTGCATATGGAATCTGCCATTTTATGCAACTGATAAAATCAAGGACAATTAGACCAAATTGAGCTTTAATTTTGGATTGAAAATGTAATTCTTCCACTGAGAACTCCCTCCCACAACATCTGAAATTACTAACTAGCTGCAGAAGGCACCCAGAGCCATCAGCCTAGATAAGACTGAGCTTATTGCTTGTCAAAAATGAAGACACTGATAAGATCCAGTGAGCTCCTGCAGGGCATTAGAAAGTCTAGACAAGATGCAGATTAAGGATGCACTCCAGGGAGCATTATTTAAAGCAGTTACTTATTTACAGTCAGCTCAATTTAGGGACTAAGAAAGAAAAAGTAACCTCAGTACCGCTGAGGCTGCTGTGCTGCTGGTTGAGGGTTATCCGTGGGTTATCCAGTCAAGAGCTAGATCTTTCCTTACAACTTCATTCTCCAAAATGTGCTAAACTTCCCCTTGCCTTAAAAAACAGCCAAATTCTATTACTTCTTTACTCCAAATCTCTGCCTTTTGCCAGTCTGGTCCATAACAGCACAGCACCAAAGTTTAAAGCTCTGACTCTCTGAGGCCAGTCAGACCTGAGTTATGACCCTTTCTCAGATGCTCATCTCCCAGTGACCTGGACCAGCAAGTTCTCCTTGGGGTTCAAGGCTCAGTACCAGCAGCTGCCACAACATCTGTATCCCAAAACTGCTGATGGAATTAGAGGTTGGCCCAAAGTTGAAATTCAAAAAAAAAGTTGAACTTCATCATTATCATTATTATTATCCTTGCTTATTACTGAAAGGCCTGGACATAAATTCTTTAAATAACAAAGTGTTCAAGCTGTTTTCCAGGAAGGCTCCAGCATTCACTCAAGGATGGTTTGAAGCCAGCTGTACAAGAATGGAAGAAGCCAGCTTTTGTAGCCAATGACTTTTATTTATTTGTTTATTCTAATTTGTTATACATGACATGAGAATGCATTTCAATTAATAGTACACATATGGAGCACAATTTTTCATTTCTCTGGTTGTACACAAAGTAGAGTCATACCATCCGTGTCTTCATACATGCACTCAGGGTAATGATGTCCATCTCATTCCACCATCTTTCCTACACCCATGCCTCTCCCTCCCTCCCCTTTGCCCTATTCAAAGTTCCTCCATTTTTCCCATGTTCTCCCCCACCCCCATTATGGGTCAGCATCCGCTTATCAGAGAAAACATTCAGCCTTTGTTTTTTGGGATTGGCTAACTTCACTTGGCATGATATTCTCCAACTCCATCCATTTACCTGCAAATGCTATGATTTTATTCTCTTTTACCACTGAGTAATATTCCATTGTGTATATATACCATAGTGATATCACAAGCTCAAAACCCCCCATACGAACCTAATTCCCCCTGGAGAGACCTGGGACCTGTGGTGGCAGGTTAGGAGTTGCCTGATGAATGAGATGTAGGGCTTGCTTCTCCCTCAAAGGAATTTGGCTCAGGCAGAATTCAGGGACTGCTCAACAAGAGACCACGCAGAGGATGGTCGCTGGCATGGTGGGAAAGGGACCCTCCCAGTCCTCCCCTCTGTGCTCGTGGGGTGGTGTCTGGGCTCCAACTAACATGGCAGAACCTGGTATCATGGGCCTTTCCCTTGGTCCTTCTGAAATTTGTTTGATTCCTCTTCCCATGTGAAATCTGGATTTGTCTCTCTTTTTTGTGGAGTAGGAGTAGGAGAGGCAGAAGTTGAGTGAGGTATTGGTATGGAGGGGACTTGCTGGAGAAGGGGAACTCAAAGGAGGGGAGGAAAGGAAAACAAAATGAAGGATTTGCTCTTGTTTTTTCGCCACTTCCTGCAGGAGTCATTGCCACCTGTGTAACCCATGGGCACAGCTCCTGCCCCCAAGGGGCTCACAAGGGAAAGGAGTGACCAGGGAAGAACAGGAGAGTTACCAGAAGGGTCAGGATGGACTACCTAGACTAGGAAGGGTCCAGACTAGGATTTAACAGGTAAGGCTGCAGGAGGTGGGGGTTAACCAGATCATGGGGTGATGGAAGGACAGTCCAGAATTACCACAGTGGTGGGGGTGGAGCTGGGATTGTGACAGGCAAGGCCAGTATCAAAGAGTCCCTGAAGGACATGGATTTTCTCAAGGGGAAGGCCCTGGAGATGTTGACAGGGAAGTGCCAAAGAGGATGGCGTTTTGGATCAGCTAAAGCATTTGTCTGGCAATGATGTTCTTGAGGAATGTTGGGTCTTGGGTGGTCACACTCCTGGCTGCTGCACTTCTGCTTTCCTGAGTTAGTAGACACAAGGCAACATTGCCTGTTCATGCCTGTGCTTAGGAATTGGAGCCAAACTGGTCTTTCATGTCATCAGAGGCTGTTTAGTTTGTTTGTTTGTTGTTGTTATTTTTAATCAAAGTTAGCACAAGTGCCAAGGTTAAAGCAGTCAAACATGGCCACCACGTGTATAATAGAAAATACTGTCCTTGCCCATCTCTCTCCCTCCTGATTTTTATTCCTCATAGATCTTCTGGTATTTACCTCTGTATACTTAGAAAGCTCTTTTCTGTCTTTTTATTATTTCTTATCTATTATTTTGGAAGACCATGCCAATACACACACACACACACACACACACACACACACACACACACACACATTGTACAATATATGTACATATTTTGTAAAAATGTATTATATATAAAATATATGTAAATATATGTTATAGAAAATATGATATACATACAGTTGCCCCCCTCTCCACTTTCTCAGTAATCACTGTTTCCAATTAAATCAGTGGCTAGTTTAGCATTTGCTGCAAAGCTGAGCCCCCTCATGTACTAGAAAAACACTTTAATCTTGTTCACTTTGTTTTCTTGGAGTTAGTACTGTAATTGTCAGTTGGCTTGTTTTTCCATGTAGCTGTCACTGGTTGACTGCTGCAACCTCTCCAGTTGAGCCCCGTCTCCTTCCACAGGGCCCAGCAGAGCAAGCCTTGAGCCCCTTTGCCTCAGAGGCCCTTTTAGGGAACATTTGAAGACCGCGTTTCCTCATGTACAAGGGTCTATGCAAAACTTTTTCATTTAACTAGTATGATTTTGGGGCTTTCCTTTAGTTGCTTCCGAAGCTACTCTTAACACATGCCTCAGCTTTCTGAGGGAGCAAAATCGAATCCCCTCTCTGGCTTCAAAGCCACTGCCACCTCTATTTGCCAGCCTGATTTATACAATGGCATACAAGAAGATGCAGCTGCTATTCCTTCCAGGTGCAAAGTAATTTAACTCAGTGCTATCAAAGCCATTCCAAGTAAAAAGGCCTCCTGGGCTTGTTTTAATGAATAGATAAAGATAATTTGTAATTAGTACATTTAGTTGTTAATATGCAAATTAGGCCTGCTGTTATCTGTAATTAGCACCAAATTCTTGATTGCTAAGGATACTGCTAAAATACCCAGGAAAGCCTGTAATCCTCACTCAAGACCAGAACTCTCCTCTAGCCTTAGACTCCCACTTCACTTCCTTCCCAGGTGTCCCTGCCTACTGGATCTCCCCTCTCCAAGTTCTAGAAGCACCTAGAACTAGTATACAACTGAACTCAAGTTCTGTTCCCTTCCTACATTTGCAGCCCCTTGTAGGAAATCAGGAAATCTTCTCCTCAGCCGCTACCTGTCTCTCCTTCTTCCTCTCCTCCTTCTTCAGCAGCGTCCCCATAGCAGGGCTATACCACCATGGTGCCTGTGGTCACCCCACTCAGAAACCTGGGCCTCCTCCAGAGCTCTCTGCTTCCCCCTCCCTCTTCACCTGCATCCCACCCCTTCCCCAGGTTGCGGCTGCTCCCTCCCCCTCTCCCCTCTAAGGCCACACACTTCTAAGGCCCTGAAGTGCCCACCTCCTCTTCTCAGAGGGCCCTTCTATTTCTTATGTTGCAGTCAGTGTGGTTTGTCTCAACCACCTCTACAGTTTACATCTTTCAGCTCTCAGTTTCGACATGGTGTTCCCTGGGAAGATGTCCAAGATCCCGAATTCCCCACATCTGACATTGTACCCTGTGCCACTTGCTCAGCTCACCACACTCATCCCTGCTGTGTTCGAGCACTCCTGTAGTACGGGCCTGTTGTTTTGCCTACTTCACTCCTTAAGAACAGGGCTGTCTGTAGCTACCCTCATCAACTGATGCACACAGTAGGCCATTGTTTCAGTCAACTGTTTTGTTTTGCTGCTGTAACTGAAAGAGGAGAAAAAAATTTATTTGAGGGCTAAAGGTTTCAGAGGTCTCAGTCAATAGCCAACAGTTTCCATTCCTCAGGGCTCCAGATGAGGCAGAAGGAAACAGCTCACATAATGATCAGAAAGCAGAGAAAGACTAAGCTCAGCTCCCCAAACATATGCCTCAAACGCACACCCCCAGTGACCCATCTCTTCCAGTCAGGTACCACTCAGTTAATACCATTGGGGATTAATGCACTAACTGGGTTAATGCTCTTATAACTCAGTCATTTCACCTCTGAATGTTCTTGCATTGTCTCACACATGAGCTTTTGGGGGAACCACGTCACATACAAACCATAACAGCTGTCAAATGCTTGTCAAAAACATGGCTGAGTCTCAGATTATTTTTAAAAATGAATATTAATGGAAAACTGCATGCAAGGGTAACCTTTGTCTTAACTGATCAATCCATGGTGATTTTAGAATGAGGGAGGCCCGAGGGAGTTATTCTCTCTAGTTTTATTGCTGCTCTCAGGTAAGCACACTGTTCACCCAAGGAGGGCGAGGTAGCCCTGCCCTGGGCCTCAGGGGTCCAGGACCTCCCTGGGCTGTGGCTCCTCAAACAGCAGGCTCTCCTGTCTGGCCTGGGTGGCTTCTATGATCTGGGTAAGGGTCCGGCTCCAGGAAACCAGGCAGGCCCCTCCTGCCCCGGCCACATTGTGTATGAGTCTCTCTCCTCTATCTCCCACATCTGCAGCCACTGGCCCCAAATGCAGATTAAGTCTTTTGATGGCAGTCTCTAAAAACACAAGGAAGATTTTCTCTTTGGTAGGAACATTTGAAATAACATCTTTTCAAGTGTGTTGAAGATCAGAATATGAATAGGAAGGGGGAGTGGTAGGAAGGGGCTGAGGAGGAGGGGCCCACAGCAGCTTGGACCATGCTGAAAGGGGCTGCCGTGATGCTCGCTTTCTTTTTTCTACAAAATGACAAAATCGCTGTGTGGGGACATTTACAGCCAGAATTTCTTTGACATTTTTAAATCTCCGAAATCATCAAAAATAAAACAGTGTACCATGTGCGTTGGCAAGGGAAATGCTTCATGTCGTGGGGTTGTTTAAAAGACACCAGAGGGGCCTGGTAGCTTAGTCAAGTCTGTTTGCAGAGTTTGGGGTAATGAAGCATTAGTTGTAGTTTTCTGGGCAGCATTTACTTGGTGCGGAACCAGGTAGAGAGGACAAGTCACTCTGCAGGCCCTCATCACCCTTTTGTAAGAGAGGAAAGGATTGAAGTGAAAACACCCGAGGTACACAAGAGAAAGATGCATTCACTGAATTAAACCAGCCTTCACATTTGAGGCTTAGATGTGGATGCTACGCAGGGCTTACTCCTGTGTATCTAGAAAATTCTAGGAGCCTTGGCCCTCAGCCCAGCAATCCTTGGAGGGTCCTGGATTCTCAATTCCTCCTCTTGCTCCTTGGCCCCAGGATATGGATTGTTAGCCAAACTCATGAATAAATACTTTGCCCAGAAGGCAGAGAAATAGTGACCCTGAAGGTCCAGTGAGGAGGTGAGTTAGATCTCCTGCAAAGTCACTTGGCCACCTCTATATAAATCATATTTTTTCCCCATTCATGCTCCACCTGAGATTTTATAATGACACCAGACTCCACAGTTTTTGTCCAGTGAATTGTCTTT
The DNA here is from genome assembly GCA_025594165.1 of Tamias sibiricus. NCBI lineage: Eukaryota > Metazoa > Chordata > Mammalia > Rodentia > Sciuridae > Tamias > Tamias sibiricus. The sequence continues at coordinate 75,156,277 of CM046666.1, forward strand.
TGGGATCCAGTGCAATGCCACAACCCAGCAGCCCCCCAGCACTGAGACATAATTCCCAGCAAAGATGCCCGACAAGAGGGGGAGGCTTCAGTGTTGCAGGTTATGCTATTTTCTGAGCAGAAGGAGCAAAAATGAGGGAGAAAAGGGGCCTGGGCCTTGTGACCCCCCATCTCAGAAAATGGACTGATGTGCACAGCACAGCTGGAGCCTGAAACAGACTCCCTGGCACAGCTTGATTCTGGACTGTGCCTTCTAGGAAACCCAGGACGTAACTGGGCTGGTTCTGAGGATGCAAATCAGTAATGCTGGACGCCCTCAAACTTTCTTTTTTTTTCTTAATTTTTTTTTAATTTATTTACTTTAGTTGTACACAATACAATGCATTTATGTTTACGTGGTGCTGAGGATCGAACCCGGGCTGCACACATGCGAGGCGAGCGCTCTGCCGCTGAGCCACAATCCCAGCCCTCAAACTTTCTATTAACAGAAGCATGGGCTCCATCCCAGCAGTATAATCCTGTCCCACATGTAGGTTGGTCAATTGCACTTGGAAAAAGGGAATGGGTCAGCTTGGGGGCCGACATTTCTTCTCCATCATCTTTGCAAATGCACCCAGAAAAGTTTGGCAACTTGTTAGGTGCCAAGAAAAAGGGGGTCTCCTGACCAAAACCTACTCTGTGGCAGCAGCTCAAGACAGCTCCACACTGATACCCCAACTCCAAAATTATACAAAAAGTTGCTTCTAGATTCTGAAACTTTTTAGATCGTAGCAACTTTGAGTATTAATTAGGCAGAAGCTCTGGGCTCTTATTTAAGAAAAATTCTGCCCATAATTTCCTTTGAAATCAGGGACCTTTGGAGCTCATTTATAGCTTCCAGATAAGAGCTTGGCTTAGGAGTTGACCAACAAAATTCCCTTCAAGAGGAAAATTCTTTACCGTGGTGTGTAAATTATTTTTTCCCTGAATATATTATAAATGACCGGTTTTACCAACATTCAAATTAGTTTCTTCTTTTCTAGAAAGTCTATGCTGATGAAGAGACTAAGTTGGAGGGCATCACTAAGTTGGAAGTGTGTCTCTTGACCCTGATATTCTTTCTGACCAGTGTTTGTCTAGCCTGTGCTTAATGACAATGTCAGTGATGACACTGCCCAGATCCTGCCTTGCTGTGAGTTATTGCCAACTAGTGGGGTGTGATTTTGTGTGGCCAAGGCATACCTGCCTGCCCCTGGAACAATCCTCTGGCAGTCAGGCCTCTTTCTGTCTATGTGGTTGCCACCCCTTCCTCCCTAACCCCCAAAGATTCCTAGCTGGAATGGCAGAAGTGCTGGGGCCACATTTTTTCAGGGGCCCCTGAAACAGAGGAAGCTGCTGGCAGGTGTCAACTCTCTCCTGGGAAGAGCTGAGGCAGGTGACCAGGCCTGTCTTATGGTGCTGTTTGTGCCCTGCTGAAGATGCAGGAGGGCTGGGAGCCTGCTCACTCTCGCCTTAGCAAGTTCTGTGCCATTGGCATCACATTTGCCATACAGAGGCATTGCATAGGTTTGTCAGGTCCTAGGAACCACCCCTACCCAAGTGCTGACAGCCAGGTCCAGAGACTGGGGGTGGGGGTAAGGGTCTGGGAGTGAGGTCCTGCCTGACAGCTATGCAGGCCTGAGGCTCCACAGTGAGAACACAGCACAAGCCCACCCACCTGCTCAGCGCTGGTATTCGGAGGAGGGGTTAGCTCAACCCCCAAAGAACTCAGACCTCTCAGAGGAAGGAATATTAGAACTGGTAATGAAGAGGCTCTGCCATGCTTTCTGCTTACAAGCTGATGCAAATGTCTCTCAGGATTTTCATACTGGGCACTTTATTTTCTCAACCTTGTCCTGAGTTCTACAGGAACTGTGTCTGCTGTTTTTGAAGGACTGCTAAGTGCCACACCCACACTGACCTTGCAGCCCTTGGGGCCTGGGCTCATGCCTTTGTCATGCAGTCCTGACTCCCCCTAAAGTGTGTCTCTGTCCACTGCCAAGTCTGAAGTAACCCGAATATTTCCCATCCCCAAAGACCTACTTTGAATGTCACCACCAGTTCATGTGGAGAAAGAAAACAAAGGCCAAGTCCCAACTCCCCCTTTTCCTGGCCCTGTAGTCCTGGGCAAGTTGCTTGTGGCCTCTGAGCGCACTCTTCAGGTCCTGCATAGTGGGAGTGGCGTCTGCTTCCCAGAGCTGCATGAGGGCTCGCTCCATCACTGCGGGACAGGATTTGTTCACCTCAAAGCTTTCAACAGTGCCTGCCCATGATTATGGTCCTTCTTCCTGGAACTGTTTTCCTAAAGCCTCTCTGAACCTCCACAGTGACTGGTCCCCTTCATTTCTCACACTTCCCGTCAGCATTGCTCATGTATGCAATTTACAATGGTAGTGCCTCCCTACCACCCTTGGCCCTGACACACATTTCACAGTTGCAAGCTTCTGAGGGCCAAATTGACAGAAAATTCACACACACACACACACACACACACACAGCCTCTAGCATGGTTAAGGGTTAAACCAGCCCTGCCTAGATTGAATGTTGCAGGATAAATATTCAAGTTCTAAGAAGAAAAACCACACAGACACACCAGTGGGAGTGTTTCAAACTTGAAGATTTCCTCTGCAACAGCACTGTGTTTTTCTATCAGCAGCAGGCTTAGCTAGCCATGTGAATAATTTTAAACAGCCTGAAAAATTACCATTGATTTCAAAGCATTGATTTTGTGCACCACAGTAACACATTAAATCTCTCTTCTGAGTAAGACAAAAAGAACTAAAAGAATAAACTTTCACTCCAAAGAACAGGGTACAGGGTTACTTATGCAACATAATTAATTTAGTAAGTTGCTCATTTCTATACTGGGTGACCTGCAAAGGACATTTTGCTTCTAGCCAGAAAACGCTGATATACGATAAGTGAAAGCTCAGCTGTGCCCCCAAAGAAGAGAGGAGCTGATGCCTGCCATCTCCAGGCACCAGGGCAGATGACCTCACAGTGGGGACCACAGGGACACCTCCTGCCCCAAGGCACTGGAGTGGGCAGGAGCAGGGGCCAAGCCAGCTGTGTCCTCATGTCCATATGTTGCTCCGCCTGTGAATCGGAGTCCTGTCAGTTGGGTCGTCCCAGGGTCTCATGTTTGGTTGTTGAAACTACACATAAAAAGGAGCGTGGCGACTCATGACTCTGCCTCCTGAGGAAGGAGTCTCCTTGGTCAAGTGTGAAGACTTAACATGAACATGTTTTCCAAGTTAAGCCTCTTCCTGTGACCTTCCATTACTTTTTCTTGCCAAGCAGAAAACACTCATAACTGAAACAGTAACGCTGTCAAAACCTGGTTTCCACACTGAAAACAACTTTCCCTACCATCATTTATTTCCCCATCCCTCTACTGCTTCCCCTTCAAAATAACCCCCCAGAAACTTCCATACTTGGTTTCCAAGCTCAAAGCAGATTTTATTTATTTATTTATTTTTAGAATGCATCAGTTAAATCTGTTCATCTTTTTTGAGTTGAAGGACTGGAAGAAATCACACATCGTTTCTGATGTGATATACCCATGGGCGGTTTTGCATCCTACCCAAAGATAGCTCAACTTCATTTTGAGATGTTTTGCCTTCTTTGGCAATCAAAATCAGACTTCTTAAAGTAGACATGCGCTTGTGGGTTACACAACCCCAGGCACTTACCAGTGTGTGCTGTGGTCTTCTCTTCACCTGGTATAAACTTCTGAGCCCTGGAGGCGTGCATGTGCACCAGGGCTCCAGGACAGCCCAGGAGCTCACACTCTGGGGTGCAAAGTCAGGATTTTAAGGAGACTGTGGGAAGAAAGGAAGTCTATAGGAGGAGGGCTCAGTTTTGGGTGCATTCAGCTTGAGGTGACTGTTCGACATCCAAGGGAAGATGTCAAGCTGTCACTTGGATATTCAAGTTTAGCATTCAAGAGTGAGATGGGGCTGGAAATGAACTTGGAAATGGCTCGTGGCTGGGTGGTGCTCATGTTCAGAGTTGAGGAGAGTTCACATGGAGTGTGCAGGAGGTTGGTGGACGGAGCCTGGGCACTGAGTGGAGGTGGGAAGGTGGAGAGCTCTCAGCAAGGGAGACTGCGACAGAGCAGCTGGAGGGAGGAGGAAAGAACCAGGAGAGCACAGTGGCCTGAAGCCAGGTGCAAGCAGGGTCCAGCAAGGTGTGTCTTCCAGGTTTTAAAACAATCTGTGCAGGTGTGCATGAGCCAGTTGGTGTGCAGATAAACAGGAACTGTCATAGATGGAGCATTGCAGACTCTGTGGAAATGGAAGGTATTTTTTTTTTTTTTTTAGTGTGTGTGTGTGTGTGTGTGTGCGCTTAGGGATTTGAACCCAGGGCCTCATGCATGCCAGACAAGCACATTACCACGGAGTCACATCCCCCGCCCCAAAATTTATTTTATTATTTGCTTTTGTCTGTGAAATTTCCCATTAAGAGAGAGAGAGAAGAAAAAAAAAAAAAAAAAAAAAACCCACACACTCACAAAAGAAAAAAAAGCTATGTAAATTACCACTGATAAGTTGGTTATGAGGGTGGATCTGGTCCTAAAGAGGGCACTGATGGTGGTGACAGGAACAACCCTGTGGAGATGAGAGCCTATGGCAGTGGGTTCAAGAGACTGAGAGGGAAAAATGTGGGGTGAACACAAGCAATCAACTCCTTCAGGAGATTTGAAGAGCACTCCCCTGTGCACTACAGATTGGCTTTCTCAAAGATCAATTTGTCTGCCTAATTGAAGGCTTTTTTTTTTTTTTTTTTTTACCCTCATTTTATTTCTGCAGGGAGTACTGCCAAATGAGCTGGGAATTAGAAGGGCACAGAACCAGCTGTGAGGCCTTGTTGAAGTCCCTTACTGTTCCTGAGTCTCACCCTGCTCACCTATAAAATGGAACCAAATGGTCTTGAGGGTCCAGCTTAAAAACAGTCTTCCAATTTTCTTGTCCCTCGGAAGATCCCAGGAGGTGATGAGGGTCTAAAAAGTAGGACCCTTCTCCCTAGACCTCTTCCATTCAGGCAGCCTCCTGCTTGTTACACTTCTTTCCCATCCTAAGAACAGCACAGGATGACTGAGAAGAAAGCCAATAACACTAGCAGTTGGGATATGGGAGCTCCTTGATCAAGCCATTCTTGAAGCCATACCTACATTCTGGAATATTCAGTTACCTAGAGTAGAGGAGTTGGGTTTTCTATTTGTTTTTGATTTGGAACCAAAAAGGTCCTGATCCCTAGAGTGGAGCAGCAAAGGCAAGTCTAGCAGAAGAGGAATAAAAAAATGACATACCACTATTCCCCTCTGTCTGCTCTCTCGGGGGTTTTTTTTTGTTTAAGTTTATTTGTTTTGGGAGCCAACTATATACTCTGATCTTGGGATTTGGTCCCTCTACTCTTTCCTATTCACCCAGACTACCATTGCCTTCTGAGTTGACTTGATTTCTAGTCCATTCAGGGGTAAAGTTTGCTATCTTTCAAGCTGTGTCACCTATTTTCTGATCCTGAATTATCAGGACAATGTCCCCTACTCCTTTCCACATCATGACAAAAAAAAAAAAAAAAAAAAAAAAAAAAAAAAAAAAAACCAAACAAACAAAAAACCATAGAAATAATATTTGAATGGTGCCCTCCAGCAAAATAAAGAATTAGGACATTTATATGGGTCTTGAAGAAGAAGCCCATTATATTTTCTTTATATCATATAGTTGTAAGAAGAAAAAATAAAACACAAAAGTCCCATGGAAAATACAGCTTTGTATGAAACTTTGAAATAAGACATTTCCAAGTATTAAGTGAGAAACTTGAGCTTGCTTCCATGAACATACCTTTTCAATATCTGGTCTAATGCCTCAAACAGCTGTCCTCAAATCAAGATCAAAACTTTTTTTTTTTTTTTTTTTTTTTTTTTTTAAGTACCAGAGATTGAACCTATGGGTGCTTAACCACTGAGCCATATTCCCAACCCTTTTTCATATTTTTATTTAGAGACAGGGTCTTGCTGAGTTGCTCAGGGCCTGATTAAGTTGCTGAGGCTGGCTCTGAACTTGTGATCCTCCTGCCTCAGCCTCCTGAGCCACTGGGATTATAGGTGTGTGCCACCGTGCCCAGCTGGATCAAGACTTTTTAATGATACCCTCTTCAAATCCTTTTTTTTTTTTTTTTTTTTTTTTTTGTACCAGGGATTGAACTCAGAGACACTCGACCACTGGGCCACATCCCCAGCCCTTTTTGTATTTTTATTAGAGACAGGGTCTCACTGAGTTGCTAAGTGCCTCGCCATTGCTGAGGCTGGCTTTGAACTTGCGATCCTCCTGCCTAAGCCTCCCAAGTGCTGGGATTACAGGCATGTGCCACCACGCCCAGCTCTCTTCAAATCCTTAGTAGTCACTATCAATGAGAAACTATGCTCAGGTTGGATAAAAATATTAAAACAATGTTTTACAACCATTCAAAAATATTATGGTTGTAATTATATTTACAACCATTCAAAAATATTAATGGTTGTAATTATATTTAAAGAATCAATATTTTCTCATTTCTACAAATTTCTTACCATTTCTCACCGACATTTATTGTGATTTTTAATTCAATGGGATTGTTTTTACAGGAATTATTTATAAATAAGATGAGGCCCCAATGTGTCGAATGCACCAGAATTATTAAATCAGTCACCCAGACCGTAGGGTAGAGGAAGTTGGTAGGGAAAGGGAGGAAGGGAGGGAAAGAGAAGGTACTAGAGAATGAAATTGATCAATTTGTTATATGCATGTATGAATATGCCATAATGAATCCCACTATAATGCGTAATTACAATACACCAATAAAAACTTTAAGAAAATCAGTCTCCCAGTACCTCCAAAAAGGGCCATCACATGTGAGGACAGTCACTTAGCATCACCCCTGAGAACCTCACCAGACCCCCCAGACACCTCCTTTTGGTCAGCCATGCTCTGGGCCGTGTGCTCAGCTGCTCTATGGGCCTTGTACAAGAGGTGCTGCATCATGCTCTGCGTCTGGCCTTGCTCTACGGCTGGCCTCACCAGTCTTTGTGGTGGAGCACCAGTAAGGCAGCCAGGTGCACTTGAGGTGGTCATGGTGCTTTTACCTGCAGGGACCCCAGAGTACTCTCAGTCAGGAGCCAGAGGCATCCTTGGCTGGTAGCTACAGTTCAGGCTTATCTGGCCACCCTAGTGGGCTTAGAGGGTTAGCACCTATAATTTCCTAGGGACAAAGCATTGGTGTCTTGAAACTGAGTCTGGGAAGTTCTGGACAGTCCCTGTCATCATAAAGTGCATGCCCCCTGCTCCCCCGCCACGACCACTATGGGAATATCTGCTAATCATCTGTTGATACTGGCTAAACCTCAAGCCCCACCACCTCCATTTTCTTCCCATTTTCTCTTGACCTCACCCATCCCTACCATATTTCTTGTCACCTACAAGGCAAATTCAAGGCCCCGTTCTCAGTCCTTGGCTGTCCCGGATTTTAATGAAGTGGTCACAACTCTCTCCTGCCTCCTCTTGCAGAAAACATTTCTTGAGCCTGTGCTGTACATGACATTCTAGTGACTCAGGAGGCAGAGGCGGGAGGATCACAAGAGCCCAAGAGTTAGAGGTTGGCCTGGATAGCACAGTGAGGCCTGGCTCAAATTAAAACAACAACAACAAAACCACACTCCTCCACTTTCTTGAATCTCTTCTTGCTTCTTTTCTCTTACTTCTTGATGCTTTACTTTCTTGGTTGGTTAATTTTTCTCATCCATCCATCCTTGGATGAGGGGGTCCTTGACCCACCCACTTTTTACTTCATCTCTACTCACTGCTTTTAGCATCACTGTCTTGTAGGCAAATTTAAAGTCTTTGCCAGCAGTCTGCCTTACCTCACATAGCCCATCAAACTCCTGGACAGCGGGTCCCACTCATCAGAAGGTCTTAGGCATCCAGCCCCAAATCAGCTCTTCCTCTCCCTCAGGCTTCTACCAGCTTACCCTTGCCCCACCTTGGCTCAAACCCTCCACAGTCATCTCCGCTTCTCAACTTATTGTTGGATCTTGATGTCTCTTCTATTTCTGTTGATGCCACCTGATACTTCTGACTCTCCCCTGGATTATTCCATCACCTCCACACAGGTCTTCACCTGTTTTTCTTCCTTCTGCTCCTTAGGTTATTACTGGACTACTTTCACAAAAGCAAATTTGTTTGAAAGCTTTCAATAACTCCATATTATTAATCACATTTAGCCTAAACTCTTAATCTGTCCCCTGCCTATCCATGTAGCCATACTTCATGTGTAGATTAAAGCAATATTTACTGAACTCCTATGCTTTGTGCTAGACTAGCCCAGGTGATGGAAATATAGCAATGGATGAAATAAAATTCTTAATCCACATAGAACTTAGTCTAGAAAGGAGCAATAAAGGCAAATAAGCAAGCACTACATGCCAGCTCAGATGTACTTGTAGAAAAATGAAGCAGGATAAAAGGGTAGAGGGCAACGGAATTGGTGGTTTAGACAGGAGGGTCTGGAAGTTCCTTGTGATGAAGGAGAATTTATCAAGAGGTTTGAATAAAGGGAGAAGGGACCTTTGTGGAACTGAGGCAAGAGCATTCCAGGGAGGGGGAAGCTTGCTTGTCAAGTTGAAGAAAAAGCAAAGGAGCCAGTGTGGATGCGCAGATTGAACGAGGGGGAGGATGGCAGATGAGATCAGAGCAGAGACTGAAGCCAGGTAATGTAGGACCTTATGAACTGTAGTATGCAGTTAGGAATTTATTCTAAATAGGGCGGAATGCATTGGAAGGTTTTGAGTAGTGGAGTGACATGTTCTAAAAAATATTACACTGACAGCATGGTGGAGAATCGATGGGAGAGGGATATAAGAGTGGAAATTGGGGTAGCAGTTAAGGGGATATTGTGCTAGTCTAGGCAACAGATGAGAGGTGCTGGAGAGTGAGGAGTTGTCAAGTTAATTTTGAAGGTAGTGCTGACAACATTTGCTGATGGATTGGACATGAAATGTGAGAGAAAGAAAAGAGTCAAGGATGATTCAGAAGCAATTGAAAAATGCACCTGCCATTAACTGAGCTTTAAGGAGACTGTGGGAAGAAAGGCAGTCTATAGGAGGAGGGCTCGGTTTTGGGTGCATTCAGCTTGAGGTGACTGTTAGACATCCAAGGGAAGATGTCAAGCTGTCACTTGGATATTCAAGTTTAGCATTCAAGAGTGAGATGGGGCTGGAAATGAACTTGGAAATGGCTCGTGGCTGGGTGGTGCTCATGTTCAGAGTTGAGGAGAGTTCACATGGAGTGTGCAGGAGGTTGGTGGACGGAGCCTGGGCACTGAGCGGAGGTGGGAAGGTGGAGAGCTCTCAGCAAGGAAGACTGCGACAGAGCAGCTGGAGGGAGGAGGAAAGAACCAGGAGAGCACAGTGGCCTGAAGCCAGGTGCAAGCAGGGTCCAGCAAGGTGTGTCTTCCAGGTTTTAAAACAATCTGTGCAGGTGTGCATGAGCCGGTTGGTGCGCAGATAAACAGGAACTGTCATAGATGGAGCATTGCAGACTCTGTGGAAATGGAAGTTTATTTTATTATTTGTCTGTGAAATTTCCCATTAAGACACACACACACACACACACACACACACACACACACACACACACACACGAAGCTGTGTGAAGTACTGCTAACAGGTTGGTTATAGGATGGATCTGGTCCTGGAGAGGGCACCGGTGGAGATGAGAGCCTGTGGCAGTGTGTTCAAGAGACTCAGAGGAAAGGAACATGGGGGTGAACACATGCAATCAACTCCTTCAAGTGATACTGACACAGAAACGGGTCATTGCCAGAGAGATCAAGAGGCCCAGGGTGGGTGGCTGATATGCTGGTTAAGATGGAGTGATTACAACTATGTTTCCAACCACTTCCCTCACACACCTCTGTTGCCCCTTCCCTGCACTCCCTTGTCTACACCTCCCTGCCCCATTTTATCCCACCCACCCATCAAGGCCTAGATCCTCTCTCACCATACAGATCACCCCAATTGCACCAGTTGTTTTCCAGTGTTACATTTCTCCCTACACACATTTTCAAGAAGCTTTTAGACATGAGTTTTGGTTATGGTGTTATCCAATGGGGGTATCTACAGCCCTTATCTTTAATGTGTAACAGAACACACTGTTTATACTGAAGATCAAAACTACACGATGCTCCCCTGACAGACTTCAGAAGGGAAGAACTTCTACAGAAACCGTAAAGTTTCTTATTCCTTTAGATCCTGGAAGATAGCATTCAATAGTAGCCAACAAGAACAGGATTTTTCACTTGTCCTTCCCATTTGAAAAAACAAGGCTAGAAGCACGGATTCATACTAAGGGATCATGGGCTAGAATTTATCTTTCAAACTATCTGAAAAACCTCAGCAGTTACCAAAAGATTTCTCTTTGAAAACATCAGAAAATGGGTGGGAGCGGGTAGGTTGGGAGAACAAGCCTTCTAGTTTAAAGTATGGCGAGTTCAATGAAACTGCACTGAAAAGTAAGACATGGTTAACAACACTCCTTCCCTCACACCTCCCTCAGAGTGTGTCACAGCGAGGAGACCAGGACACTTTCTTAAGATCCTTCCTGCTGAGAAGCTTCCCTCAGAAGCACTCATTTTCAATGCAAAAGGCAAGAACAGACAAGACACTTCTGATCAGAATTACATACAAGATGTGTCAAAGGAGGCCTCCAAAGAAATTCTTAAGAAACAAGAGATGTTATCAGTGCTTCTATTATGGTAAAAAGACTAGAGTGACCAAAAAAAAAAAAAAAAAAAAAAAAAAGTTAAGTTTATGAATGGCTAATGCCTAACCTAAGGGGGACCACAGCACAAAAGGGCATTTGAATTTCCTGTCCATTTCCTACCAAGTGACAACTATTGCCAAACTCTGCTGTGGGTCACAAAGATGAGTCCCTGTGCTATGTCCAGGGGCCCTTGCCTTGAGGGGAGACCAAAGAAGAGTATAAATGGGCTATTCAGCAGACTCTCTGTAGGGGGGGAAGCTCCCTTGATCCTGAGATGAAGGAGAATCGGGGGACTGCCTGTAGAAGCAGCCCCACCACCATGTGTGAAGGTTTCTGGGCTCAGAGAATGGGGTTCTGGTAATGAGCAGCTGTGCTGCTGCACTGCAGGGCTCGCCTGAGAGCAAACCTAGGTGTGCAGGTTAGGCACAGCACTAAGGAAAATAGATTGTAGACAAAGTTCCGAGTTATTTTTGTTTTGTTTTTCTTGTTTGCAGTAGTGGGGACTGAATATTCCACTGAGCTACCTGCCCAGACCTTTTTGTTCTTATTTTTAAAATTTTGAGACAGGGTCTCAGTAAATTGCCCAGGCTGGCCTCAAACTTGCGATCCTCGTTCATCAGCCTCCTGAGTAGCTGAGATTACAGTTATGTGTTACTGTGTTTTGCTTTGAGATTGTGAAAACTGGTGGCACTCTGTTGGTCTGATTTGTTGTTAAGGCCAAATTCTGTTTTTCTGTGTTGTGTTTGGCTATGCTCTGTCTGAGCCTCAAACAGCTGTAAGTATATGCATATACGTATACGTATATATGCATATACATATATAAAATTTAGATCATGAAAATTTGTTTTAAATACATATATTTAAAACATGTACCTCTAAAAATAAATACATTAGTCTCTAATCAGCTAATTCTCAGAGTTCCTTCACAAATACCCCGAAAGAATGAAACAATATTTCATTCTTTCGGGGTATTTTTAAATATTCAGGTAATTCCACTTATCACCTATGTACCTTTGGTCACAACAGAATCAACCCCTATGATCAGCTACTGTGAGGCAATCTATTCGGGCAACTCTGGTTATTGAAATGACCTTTGGTTATGGAACCAAGAACTGCTGCTGCTTTGAGTTTCTATGTCCACTTCCACGATGAGAAGCTCCTGCCTGGAATTTCACCTGTGCAGCCGTGGTGCTGTGCTGTGTGATTCCCAGCCTCAGTCCTTGAAAAAGATTTCAACAGCCTGGAGTGAAATATAGAAGCAAAGGACAATGCACTGAATCTATCATAAACTTTGTTCTACGTAAAAGCCTCTGCTTTCTTCTAAAATATGACCTACTTTCTTTTTGGATATTAAGTTTTCTCTTATTTTATTAAATGTAATTTAATAAAATTTAAACAATGTAATTGTTCTTGAAATGCCTTTCATGGAAAAATAGTTGGCAACCCCAGATCCATTCCCTGATGTTTTGGAATCTGGACCACCACCTGTATCATGTGGTCACCTAGTAATAGTCAGGTGAGGGAACAGGCACATCCAGGTCAACCAAGGCTGCTGATAACCTGCCAAGGTGTCAGAGCAGACAGCTAACTATGCCACCAATCAAGAAAATTTTGGCCCAGGATATAATTTAATCACTTATTGCTTCCTAATTATAGCTTTGGAATTTAGCATCTTAATGAGAATATTAAACTTCCCTTCATGGTAGCTTAGTCACTCACATTTAAATATTGTTAAATAGTTAAAATAAGGTCCTAAAATATATTTACTTACCTGCTTTCCACTTCATTTTCTTTTAGAGGTGTGTAAAGCCTAACACTCTGTCAGCACCAAAGAAACAATTTAAATAATTTGGGATGCCTGGAGGAAGGGGTCGTCCACTCAGGTACTATAAGGAAGGAAGAATTTAGGAGACTACTGTGTAAAAACTTAGCCATTGGGGTAGAAAGACCTTATTGAGTTTCAGCTCACAACTTAAGTCTCAGGTTCTTCATGTGAAAAGTCAGTAAGAGTACCTATCCACACAGAGTAGCTATGTTTAGGACAGTCTTAGCTCATGGTGAAAATTTAGTCCTAGTAATACAGCTATAATTGTTAAGACAGGAGATTTACAAAATACTGGCTTTTATACAAGAATCACAGTTGGACCTAGAAAGGTTCTCTTTGATCATCTGGCTCAATCTTGCTATTTTACAAATGGAGAAAAAAAAAAAAAAAATGGGGGGGAGGGTGCTCCAAAGAGAACTTAGAATCAGTAAGAGGCAGAGCCTGGATTTGTTTCTGGGTCTAACCCAGGGCTCTCTTCACTACGTAAGTTTTTTTTCCATGTGGGAGTATTCGGTTGTTGACTTTCAAGGTTTCTTAAGCCAGAAAGAACTATATGCATAGTTCAAAATGGTGGTATCATTTTATCATTTAAACATTTAAAGATGGCAAATTCCATACAAAAATGCACAGTCAACACAAAAATTTGGTAGTTTGCTACTTCATCACTTTGGGCTATTTATTGCTGAGTATTCTAAAAGAATTAAATGTATTAAAAATAATGTAATAGAATATTCATAGAATGACCTGCTAAGGTAGATAAACAGAAATGTAACTATCATATAAAGATATGCCTCCCCCCCACTCTCCTAGCTTTCGAAAATAAAATCCCCATGTCAATCAAATTGGTTTGGAAAACAAAAACCAGTTTCTCAGGAAGAAAAATAGAAGACATTTCAAAGACTTTATGCTAATCTCTAGAATACAACAAAACTAGATACTTTACATTGGGTGTGGCTGATAGGAACAGGATCAGATATCAACAACAGAAGAAACACAAAAGCAACACTAGTGAAAACAAAGTAAACACTCTCTTATTTTAAATCAGTAGTTTTATTACAATATGCACTGACACACAATTAGAGAAGGAATGTTCTGACATTTCTGAGCATTTCACGGAAAGCAAATGTAACCATCCAGGCAGTAGAGTCATCCACACCTTTTCCAAACAAAAAGCAAAAGCTTTTACATGTGATAACTCAGGAAAGCAAAGTTTTCTTATCCTTATCTAAAAAAGTTCAGTCTTAGAAAATAGCTGTTGGGAAGTGACCTAAGAAGGGAAGGGTTTCCTTCATAATGTCCCAAGTCCTGCTTCTAGGTTTCCCCCTGCCCCTGACTGTCTAAATGACTTGTTATGATACTGTAGATGGTAGCATGTTTGGAGGCTAAATGGAATCTACTTATAAGGCCAACTATTATACTTCACTATAATTGAAAGGAAAGGATAAGTTAAGAAAATTAAGTCCTGCTAAATGCACAATGGCAAGAAAAAAAATATCTGGGTGTATTAAAAATGAGATGCTCTTTTCACATGACTCATTTCAAAGGTTACGATTACCATAAACATTTTAACTCTAAAAGATCATTGGCAAAAGCTTGCTTTTATATCTGCAAAAGGGCTCTGCTTTTGCATGGGCTCAGAAGCAAGCAACATACCATGTGAAGAGTTGCTAATCCTGGGGAAGCAGGCATCAGGCTACATGGAGTTGCATAGACTTTTTTTTTTTTTTTTTTTTTTTTTTTTCCGATTCACTGTGTAAAAGACACATGGAACCTTAAGAATCTCCCCTTTTTCAACAGTCACTGTGGCATTCAGATGTTTGAATCCCTTTAGCGCCTAAACATACAAAAGCACTCTAGGAAAAAAACATTAAAATGGCAGTTTGGATAAGTTCACTACACATTATATAACTTGGGAACAACAAAGGAAAAAGCCCAAGCATGACTCTTGTATTTCACATAGAAAAGCACTGCAGGAGAAAACTGTTTAAAAACATTAAAACTCAGATGCATATAAATACATTTTTGGTTAATCTGTGCTATGTCAAATAGAAATCCTGTCACATATTCAGCCTGCTAGGTAACTCATTTGGGTTTTCATGTCTGGCTGTATCAGTAGAAGAATATATACTATTGCATATACTTACATATATATGCATATACATATATAAAATTTAGATCATGAAAATTTGTTTTAAATACATATATTTAAAACATGTACCTCTAAAAATAAATACATTAGTCTCTAATCAGCTAATTCTCAGAGTTCCTTCACAAACCAATCAGAATGTAGTTTCTTAACAATGGCAGATGACCAAATTAGCTGCCCTTTAAACCCATTATCTCTCAGTAAACATTTTGGAATTCAGATGTATCACTGAAATAACATCCCTAGAATAGAATATAGATACAGTTTTGGCTTTGACAGTAAATGTCTTGATTTCCTTGATGTTTAGTTCCTATAAATGTCTCTACTTTGCCTCTGCATTTGTCTAGCAGTAGGAGAGCATTTTCTAGTGACAGCATTCCATTCTGTTGACATTACCTTCTAATAAGAGGAGTCAGCTGGCATTTCCTTGGCCATTTTATTTTAGGGAACTAACACAACATCATCTGTATTTGATATCACTCCCATAGATCACAGTGAGCTGTGTGTTTTAATGTAATTTATAATGTGCTGATACCACTGAGGTAAAGCAGAAGTAGCCCTGGCATTTAAAAACAGGAAAGTCTCCCCGGAGAGCAATACATAAAGGACCTGGTGGTGTATATCTAAGTTCCATAAAGTAATTCAAAACTATTGCCAGAATGGACACACTGGATATCTGATATTGTACTTCAAACAACAGAAACAGATTAAAATACTCAAAAGACTTGTTAAAGAAGCAATGCAAGTCACAAAAATGGAGCTTTACTTTTTTACTTTTACAATTCCAAACAAACTTCTTAAAATGATATAAGCCAGACCAAGTTGTTTAATACACAATACCTAACAACTTTGTCATCTGTTTCTGAATACAGGAATTTCAGAAATGTAGGGGATCATGATAAATGATACCAAGAACTTTTAATGCCTTTGCCTAATTTTTAAGAGGAAAATTTGCCATAGTTGAAACACAGCTTCTAAAAAATACAGAGTTTTACGCACTCACAGTTCCAGATTGCAAACTTTTTAAATTAAAGGTTATCCATATACAAACAAGGCCTCTTTTTCATTGATTTCAATCTCATTTAAACCTTTGGATATTTCAATCTTCAGATTACACAAGGTAAGGCTGAGTTTATCAGACATAAGTTAAATATTTAAGTCCATTAGGTACTGCAGCACTGAGAAAACAAATTCATCAAATAGTATACAGGCTAGCTATAATACCTTCCTTTTTCTTTTTTTAAATTCAAATGTTTATCAACTTCAAGCCACACTTGTTTTTTAATTTTTCTGGATGCAAAATTGGGGCAATAGCATTTTTTTCTCACTCATCTTTCCTCTTGAGCCCGAAGTCAGAGGCAGGTAAGTCTTAAGTTGAAGGGCGTGGCCTTCTGGGAGGTGGTGGTGGCATGAGCTCAGTGTCAGGGTCCAGGTGATGCTTTCTCTTCTGCCCTTGTGAAGTTACAGCACATCTGTCAATGAACTCAAACAGCATTTCCTTGGTGACAGGGTTTGAGATGCTATTGCACACAGCTGTGGACAAAGGGAGACAAGCATCTCATGTGAGGGTTAATTAGGGAAGCTGACTCACCACAGGCTTGTGAGAAAGGTTTAAACACTGCCATTTTACCAAATGGATGACATGCTTCCGATTAAACTAATCTCCTCCCTCTGCCCACCCTCCAAGTAACTGCTTTCCTAGGAGCGATTCTTTACCGGAATATTAATTTTAAACCAAAACTTTAGATATTTGGGTTATAAGCATGTCTTCACTATGGTTTTCTATCCCTTCAAACATTTTTTATATGGTATTTTAGTCTAGCACAGTACACTGAACTATAGTCCATACTTTGACTAAAACATCTACAGAAAAAGTGCACCACGATCTTCCAACCTTCCCTCAGGAAGATGTCCACTCTGAAACATGTAGCATAGCATTACTCACCATGCCTATGGCAGACCATATTACTTTATTTTAATAATTTACTTGAAGTAAGATAGATAATAAAATTGTCTAATAAATAAAGCATCTTTTTTTGAATGATCAAAATTTAGTACCAATCATTTTCACTTTATTTATCTACTTGGTTTTGGGAAAAAAGACATTGGCTTAATCATTGCTACATTTTTTTTAAGTTGTCAATGGACCTTTGTTTTATTTATTTATATGCAGTGCTGAGAATTGAACCCAGTGCCTCACACATGCTAAGGTAAGCACTCTACCACTGAGCTACAACTTCAGCCCCAATAATTGCTACTTTTGAACTTATCCCAAACATGAATGCTATTTCCAACAGGAGCCCTTAAATGTACAATAATCACTTTTAAACTGCAAAACCTAAACTGACAATTTCTGTATTTTTTCCTAAGCTTATCATATCATCATTGACTAAGCATGCTAAAGTCCACAACTCTATTAACCTTTAATCTTGTTTTTTACCTTTTTCAACTCCAGTAAAAAAATGTAATCTAGGGCAACTGCTATTAGTAATAAGTGTACTCTGTAAATTTCAATTAATTTGTGTTGTTCCTCATGAAAAAACTTAATTATTCTGAATCCCCAAAGCATTCAGATTGTACCCAAAGAACACTCTAAAGGATGGCGTAGCGGATTTTGTGTTTTTTTAAAATGGTTTTCATTTACTTTGTTCTCCATTGTTTGTAAAGTTATTTTAGAAGCTGGAAATTACACTTTCCCCTGCTAATTTTGTCTTTTACCATCTGGCAAACAATGGTTTTTATAGTTTTGAAAAGATCTGAAATTATCATGGCTTTTGTTGTTGTTGTTGGATAAATTCAACTTGTATATAGCCCAGTATCCTGCCCTTTACACTTCTCTTCTGGCACATGGCACAAGCCTACTAGTTTAGAGAGGAAAACCTAAAGCTGACTGGAACCAAATAGGGTGCCAGATATGACACTGTTCTGGTCAACAAGGGTGAGGTCCAAATGACTCTATGTACCATCCAGTAGAATGGCACATACAGATCAATCTGGGTTCTAATTACTTAGTTTTGGGTTTTTTTTTTTTTTTAATGTAATAACTACTGGTAGGTTGTCATACTCACCCATGGCAGTGTTGTAGGCATTAGGAAAACTTTTGTCTGTTCTCTGTCTCATGAAGACCCAGCTGTTGTTCTCAAATTTGCATTCTATAATTTTGTTGTCATACTGTTTTAGCTCTTTTGTCACCTGTTTTAAAAGAGAATTGACGAAAATATTTAAATCATTTGAAAGGCTTTTTGCTTCCACTATGTGACAGACACATTAGGAAATGCCAAAAACACCTCAGTAACTCTTCATGCAGAGCTCTTTGTCATCTGAAGTGTCTAATCAAGCCTAAAGATATGGTGTGCACTCCCTTGTACACATGCTCATTTATCCGACACTTTATAAATAGTCATGAAAACGGCTGTCAATATATAGCAATTAAAAGAAGCTAAGCAGAAAGCAGCCACTTCTGGGCCAAATGCAAATATGTTACCATGGGGACCAAGCCTTCAATACTGTCTGTGGCTTTCAGAAATTGAGTATACTGCTTAGGTTTCATCAACCTTCAGGAAGGTCTCACCATCTAAATTCCTATGTCAAAACCCAAGAATTTCCCCTTATTTGTAAAAAGAAAAGGTTGCACATAAAAAGTAAACGGTAGAATCAAATCCAAGCAATGTGCATCCTAAATATTTTGGTTTCAAGCAGAGATAATTAACCAAAAACCTAATCTTTAGGCTACTTCCTTCCCATCTGCCAAACTAGTATGAATTTAGAGATGAAGCTACAATGACTTTAGTTGGTGGGTTTCTTGGCTTCTTCACTTCAGATGATTGAATGTGGATTATAACTTACTTTATCAAAGCTAACAAGTATCCATGGTAACTACAGAACCTTTCAAAAGATATTCCATTGGGCTGTGAGGATAGTTTTCATAAATAGGAACCTAAGCTTATCTTTGCAGTTTTCAAATCAAATGCCAGTCATGGTAATATTTTAATTCTGTCCTCATCTTTCACAGCTAACAACTTTTCCTCACAATATAGTAGATTGCAATCATTTAACTTCATTAGCATTATTTGAAATGCTCTCATTTTTCTACCCACATATTCACTATCACCTAGGAATATGAAGGGAAGGAAATTTTTAAAAGATGCTTTCAATTCACAGATTAGGTAGTGCATATCTTCAGAAAAACTTTCAAATTGTATTCCTTGTCCCTTAATGAGTATTACATTTGATTGGGCTATCTGCATTTTCAACAAATCTAACAGGTTCAACACTTTCAATGGTTTTGAAACTAGACCTACCTCCAAAAACGATGGTCCATGGTCCACTTAGCAAACTTGTTATCTTTATTCTCAAATAATCATCATTGTAGACTCAACTCTCCTGCACTTCTTACTAGGGACCCACCTTTTTACTTTTGACTTTCTATTTATATCCAAGTACTGGGCAACTCAATTAGGTAACCACATTTGTGTTATACTATTTGAAAGATCTAACAGAAATTAGTTTCCAAACCCTTCAAAGTCTTCATTTTCTTATTTCTAAAATGGGTAAACAAGTTTCATAATTTACTGAGTCACTGGAAGAATAATGAATGAAAATGCCTGGGACATCATAAACAATCAGTAAAATTGGTAATTGAATATAAAATTGGCAATGAAACATTTCTTTTTTAAAACTGTGGTAAAAAACCAAATGTACCATCGTAACAGTTTTTAAGTATACAGTTCAGTCACGCTAAGTATATTCACATTGTTGTGCAACAGATCTCTCAGGCTTTTTCATCTTGCAACATTGCAACTCTGGACCCACTGAGCACTAATTTTCCCTTCTACCCAGACCATTCTGTTTTCTGCTTCTATGATTTTGACTACTTCAGATACTTCAAATGAGTAGAATCATACAATATTTGTCCTTCTGTGACTGACTTCACTTAGCAAAATGTCCTTGAGGTACATTCACGTTATAGCATGTGATAGGAGTTCCTTCTTTTTTAAAGCTACATAATATTCCATCATATGTATATATCATGTTCTCTTTAACTATCTGTCATTGGACTTTTGGATTGCTTCTACTTCTTGGCAGTTATGAATAATGTTGCCATGAATGTGGGGGCACAAATATCTCTTCAAGATACTGCTTTGAGTTCTTCTGGAGAGTCAGAAGTGGGGTTGCTGGATCATATAATAATTCTGTTTTTAATTTTTTGAAGAACGTCCATACTGTTTTCCAAAATGGTTGCACCTTTTTACATTCCCACCAATAGAAGGGTTCCAACTTCTCTGTATGATCACCAATATTTGTAGTCTTCTTTTTGATAGTGGCCACCCTGATGGGTATCAGATAGCTCATTGTGGTTTTGATGTACACTTCCCTAATGATTGATGATGCTGAGCATCTTTTCATGTGCTTACTGGTTAAATACCTTCACTGGAGAAATGTCTATTCAAGTCCTTTGCTCATTTCTTAACCAAGGTTTCCTATTGTTGAGTTGTATAGAAATTTCTCATACATTCTGGATCTTAACAACTTATCAGACAAGATTTACAATTATTCTACTGTTTTACTCTGTTGATGAGCAAAGGATTAAGTTTGATACTGTCCTGTTTGTCTATTTTTAATGTTACTGCCTCTATTTCAGTGTCATAGCCAATAAATCACTGTTAGATCTTATGTCCTGAAGTTTCCCCGTGTTTCTTTTTTTCTAGGAGTTTAATAATTTAAGGTTTTAAATTTTAGTTTTTAATCCATTTTTCAGTTAATTACTTATGTGGTATAAGATCAGAGTCAACTTCATTCTTTTACATGTAAACATTCAGTTTCCCCAGCACCATTTATTGAAAAGACTATCCTTCCCCACTGTGTAGTCTTATCACCTTTGTGGAAAATCATTTGGCTCACCTATGCACAGGTTTATTTCTGAGCTGTTTCACTGTTTTGTTTTATTTGCGGGAGCGGAGGGGAGGTGTTTACAGGGGATTGAACCCAGGAGTGCTTTACCACTAGCTATATCTCCAGCCTTTTTTAAATTTTGAGACAGGATCTCTGTAAGTTGCTGAGACTGGCCTCAAACTTGTGATCCTCCTGCCTTGGCTTCCTAAATAGCTAGGATTACAGGAGTCAGCCACCATAACTGGTGGTCTTTATGCTGGTAATTAAATATGCTATCTAAGTTACTGTTATAGTATGTTTTAAAATAGGAAGTATGAGGCTTGCATCTATTTGGGATCCCTTTAGATTCCATATGAATTCTATTTCTGTAAAAAAATACCATTGGAGCCGGGCGTGGTGGCGCACGCCTGTAATCCCAGCACTTGGGAGGCTGAGACAGGAGGATCACGAGTTCAAAGCCAGCCTCAGCAATGCGAGGCACTTAGCAACTCAGTGAAACCCTGTCTCTAATAAAAATACAAAAAAGGGCTGGGGATGTGGCCCAGTGGTCGAGTGCCCTGAGTTCAATCCCTGGTACCAAAAAAACATTGGGATTTTAATAGAGATTGCTTTAGGTAGCATGGCTATTTTAACCATGATCACTGAATATCTTTTCATTTATTTGTATCTTCTTTGATTTTTTTTAAAAGAAGTATAAAAAAAAACTTTACAAGAAAATTCACTAAAGGAACCATGCTGACACAAAAAGGTACCGTTTGAATACAGCTGTCAAGAAAATTATATAATATTTACTTTATAAGAATGGGGCTTGCTAGTCAACAATGTGCAGTCTATACTTTTACTGACTAGTAATTATGATAAGTCTTTATCACATAGCTTCTCATTCTTGTGTTCTTAGTTTCAGAATTGCTATAAATAATGTGTTGCTCAATCTGACTATAGCAATTTAGTAGTGTTTATTAACTATCTGTGTATCTGTTTGGCCAAGCATTAACAATCTGGGAAAGAAAGCTTTCTGAAAAATACACACATCCACCACTACTAACTTAACTGCATTTCCATGTTCAAGAACAGTACTTTGTTCTTCATTGATCATGCCAGTTATATTCCCAAGATAGTTACAATGCAAGGCCCTCATTTGATTAGATGGTAAAATATATCTAACTGATAAAAATAATATCTCCCATATGTGCAAAAATTAAAGATATATTTCACTAATACTTAGATCAAAAGAATGACTGACATTTAATTTTAGTATCCATATTATAATTTGTTACCATGATGACAATCATTCTCAGTCAATTACATATTATTATTTATTAAACAGGACTATCAGGCCTTCTAAAATCAACGATGTTATTTTAGTTTGAGCTAATGAGAGCTTGAAAGTAAAAATAATAAAATATTTACAAGTCACAATTTCATATTTGTACCCATAATTACATTGAATTAATAAGCTTTCGTTTTGGGGGGGAATGTCAAAAAGCAATATATATTTTATATAGAAAAAATTTTTCATGCATCCATCTTATTGAATACCATACTTTTATAGTATAGTACCAGTAATCTAGGGTTAAAAGACTGTCTGTCATATGAAACCAGATCTAGTAACTCGGAAGATTTTTAATTAGCAGTTCAAGTATAATACATAGCATGAAAGACCCAAAATGGACAGAAAGAATCACAGTTGCTCTGTTCTGCCATTTTTTTATAGACTGTGTTTTGTTGTTGTTGTTAATCACAAAACCACACATTGGTGTTGGCTGAAGTAACTTGCATAGAGTAGACAGAGAGGTGTTTCTATTTCTAGGGTGGGACAGGAGCCTTTAGAACATCCCTGCTCTATGGAAGTTCAGTTTCATTATCAAAACTTCATCTTTTTATTGTTATTATTTTTAACAGAGAGATTGCACAAAGGCTTAAGGGAGGACAGTTTCTCTGAAGTAATTTGTTTTGCAGACACTGAAATACCAAATACCTACATACTGAAAAGCCACCAGGGAGTTGGTTTTTCTTTTTAACTTTTAATTTTGAGATAATTAAAGACAGAAAAGTTGTAAGGATAGTACAGAGAGTTTCTATATTTCCTTCACCTTACTAATGTTTACATATCATTTTATATGATCAATTCTAAAAAAGTTAGCATTGGTACAACACTATTAAAACTACGCTACACATTTTATTAGTTTTTCCATTAATGTTTTCATCTGTTCTAGGATCCCAAAGAGGAAATCACATTGCATTTAATTGCTGCATCTCCTTAGACTCTTCCCAATCCATGACTGCATCTCCTTAGACTCTTCCCAATCCATGATAGTTTCTCAAGACAGTTCTTGATTCTTTTGAAGAGCACTAGATATTTTGCAGAATGCTCTTCAATTTGGGATTTTCTGATGTTTGTTCATGATGAGACTAAGGTTATGGGGTTGGAGGGATGCACTCTTCTCATTTTATCATATCTGAAAGTATTATTGGTGATGTTAATCCTGATTACTTGGCCCTGATTACTTGGTTTAAGTTTGCTTGCCAGGTAACCTGTAAAATTATTTTTTCCCCTTTCTATAGTCAATGATTAGCTGTAAGTCACAACTTCTAGCTCTACTCAAGGAGAGGGGAATTAAGCTCCACTTCCTAGTAGGAAGGGTATTAAAGAATTCGTGGTCACTTATTAAAACTACCACAGAAATTATAAAATTTCTTGGGGGAAGATACTTTAAGGCTATATAAATAACCTGTTTCTCAAAGTTTCCATCATTAATTTTAGTATGCATCCATGAATCTGGCCTGCAGCAATTATTACTGTCTATCCCAACAGAATTTTCTATTTCCTCAATTCCTTGTACATTTATTATCTGTACTTCTATAATGAAGATTTTTCCCTTCTCCCCTATTTAATTGCTTATTTATATCAATATGAACTCCTGGATATTTACTTTATTCTTTGGCTTATAATAAAACACTGTCTTCATTTATTCTGTTGTTCAAATTGTTTCAATTTTGGCCTCTGGGAAATCTCAAGATTAGCTCCTGGGTCTTTTAAACTTGCTGCTTCTTTTTTCAATGGGGCCCTCCAAGGGACTTTTAAGAACAAAATTTTCTTTAACAGTCTAGGCTATGCTAAGGAAGTATTACGACCATCTGTTTTGGCCAAAATTTAAAATTACTCTTGAAAGGAAGGGAGGGAAGCAAAAGGAAAAGAGAGGGAAGAAAGAGGGAAAGTGGGTGGTGGTGGTGAATAAATAAGATGTAAATATAGGTTTATACTTAGAGTTTTTTGCCCACCTTTAATGACTTGCTATCAGGAGTCAAATTAAGTTGGCCATTTTTTTCTTTCCTGAAGTTACAATTCTACTTTTTGATCATTCAAGCTCTACATTGATAGTGTGACGAAAGGTAGATTTTAAAAAATATATCTCAAGAAATCAACCCAAAAATCTTATTTTCACATAAATAATT
The DNA here is from genome assembly GCA_025594165.1 of Tamias sibiricus. Lineage (NCBI taxonomy): Eukaryota > Metazoa > Chordata > Mammalia > Rodentia > Sciuridae > Tamias > Tamias sibiricus. The sequence continues at coordinate 75,180,412 of CM046666.1, forward strand.
TAATTATTTAGTGCTCATGAAGACAGAGAAAATAAAACAACATCAGAAGAAAAAACGAATGATAAAGGTTTTCAAGTCCTAAGCCAACATGATGAAGATTTGGACCTACTTTCTCTTCTGTTAGGCGCAGGGTCTCTGTTCTGGTGTCTTAAGTCTTTGATCCACTTTGAGCTGATTTTTGTGCAGAATGAGAGACAGAGGTTTAATTTCATTTTGTTACATATGGATTTCCAGCTTTCCCAGCACCATTGGTTGAATGGGCTATCTTTTCTCCAATGTGTTTTTTTGATGCCTTTGTCTAATATGAGATAACCATATTTATGTGGGTTTGTCTCTTGTGTATTTTGTATCATTGGTCTACATGTCTATTTTGGTACCAATACTATGTTGTTTTTGTTACTATTGCTCTGTAGTATAGTTTAAGGTCTGGTATTGTGATGCCTCCTGCTTCACTCTTCTTGCTGATGATTGCTTTGACTATTCTGGTTCTCTTATTTTTCCAAATGAATTTTGATTGCTTTTTCTAGTTCTATGAAGAATGTCATTGAGATTTTAATAGGAATTGTATTACATCTATATAACAGTTTGACTATATTAATTCTGCCTATCCAAGAGCATGGGAAATCTTTCCATCTTCTAAGATCTTCTTCAATTTCTTTCTTTAGTGTTCTGTAGTTTTCATTGTAGAGGTCTTTTACCTCTTTTGTTAGATTGATTCCCAAGTATTTTCTTTCTTTCTTTTTTTTTCTTTTTGAGGTTATTTTGAATGGGGTGGTTTTCCTAATTTCTCTTGCAGTAGATTCATAGCTTATGTGTAGAAATGCATTTTTTTTTTTTTTTTTTTTTTTTGTGTGTGGTACCGGGGATTGAACTCAGGGGCACTCGACCACTGGGTCACATCCCCAGCCCTTTTTTGTATTTTATTTGGAGACAGGGTCTCACTGAGTTACTAAGTGCCTCGCCATTGCTGAGGCTGGCTTTGAACTCGCGATCCTCCTGCCTCAGCCTCCCAAAGTGCTGGGATTACAGGCGTGCGCCACCACGCCCGGCTTGTAGAAATGCATTTAATTTATGGATTTTGATTTTTTATCCTGCTACTTCGCTGAATTCATTTATTAGTTCTAGAAGTTTTCTGGTGGAATTTTTTAGATCTTCTAAAAAAATCATGTCATCAACAAATAGTGATAACTTAGAGTTCTTCTTTTCCTATGCATATCCCTTTAATTTCTTTTGTCTGATTACTTTAGCTAGAGTTTCAAGGACTATGTTAAAGTGGTGAAAGAGGGTATCCCTGTCTTGTTCCAGTTTTTAGAGGGAATGCTTTCAATTTTTCTTCATTTAGAATGATGTTGGCCTTGGGCTTAGCATAGATAGCTTTTACAATGCTGAGGTATGTTTCTACTATCTCTAGTTTTTCTAGTGTTTGGAACATAAAGAGGTGCTATAATTTATCAAATACTTTCTCTGCAACCTTTTTATTTTATTTTTTAAAAAATTTGGTACCAGGGATCAAATCCAGGTTTGATTTACCACTGATTCACATCTCCAGGCCTTTTTATTTTTTGAGATAGGAATTCACCATGTTGCTAAGGATGTCACTAACTGCCCAGGCTGACCCAGAACATGCCATCCTCCTGCCTCAGCCACCTGAGTAGCTGGGATTACAGGTGTGGACCATCACACTGAGAAAAAGTTCAAAAGCTTTAAAAAACATGCTAGATATACCACTTTTTAAAAGTTCCTCCACTAATACCTATTGTTTCTGCCTTTATAATGAAGAACTATGTGTACATGTCATACTTTGCATTTGCTAAGGTAGAAACTCAATAGCAGGAAGTCTCTCCTTCATGATCAGTGAAGTTTTGTTTAAGTCTTTTGATCAGACATTAAACTAATAAAGTAGCCAATTAGAAAGGAAGCAGCTGTAATTCCACCTTATTTATACTAAAGTACAGACAAGTCACACACCAAGGTATGAAATTCACACTAAACTATAGGTTACCACCTTCCAATAAAATCAGTTAGTCATAGTTATTATTCAAAGTATGATAAATCTTCATATAAAATAACTGGACAGGGCTGGGGTCGTGGCTCAGTGATAGAGTACTGCCTAGCACGTGTGCGTCCCCGGTTTGATCCTCAGCACCACGTAAACAAACAAACAAAAAAAGCATTGTGTACAACTAAAAATAAATAAATATTAAAAAATAAATGGACAGATCAACAACATGATGGTAGTGCTTAGTGTGCATAGCACAAAATTAGGAATGACTTATTTTCTTCTCTGTGTTTTGCCTTATTTTCTAAACTTTCTTCATCACACATTTGACTTTCATAATTCTTATTTTTCTTAATAAAAATTAAAAAAAGCTGCTTCATTTCATTAAAGGTCATAAACATGAGGTTGGCTTTCAATGCAAAGACACAAAAAATTAGAAGAAATAAGCATTGAAATGAAAGACAAAAATGTCTTGTAATGAGGCTGTAAGCCCAGTTTTAAAACTATGCAGTGAGACATTTGAGTGAATTAAATGATTCACCTCATTTAAGTTGGATCACAAAGTTATGAGAAGGTTGTTACAGTTTAGATATGAGGCATCCTCCAAAAGCTCATGTGTGGCAATGCAAGAAACCTTAGAGGTGAGGGTTATGAAAGCCTTAACCTAATCATCGCATTAATCCCCTAATAGAGATTAACTGGGTGGTAATTGTAGACAGGTAGGGTGTTGTGGCTGGAAGAGGGGGGACATTGTGGGGTGCCTTTGGGGTTGATATTTTGCAGTGGTGAGAAGAGCTCTTGGCTTCTTGATGCCATGTCCCCAGCTGCTTTCCTCTACCACACACTTCTACCTTGATGTTCTGCCTCACTTCAGGCCCCAAGGAATGGAGTTGGCTGTCTATATACTGAGACCTCTGAAACCACGGGTCCCCAAATAAATGTGTCCTCCTTAAAATTGTTCTTGTCAAGTCTTTTGGTCACAGCAGCAAAAAAGCTGACTAAAACAGGTAGGAATTATATTATTGCCCTTTCACAGGCATGGAGACTAAAGCTTAGGATAGTTAAAATATCTCACCTCAAGTTTCAAGCCTAAAAACTAGAATAGCAAAGTCTCAAATATAGATCTCACTTTCTAATGCTACAATGTTATATTAAATCCCACCAGCTATTACAGGACCTGGCACTCTGGAAATTACTAAGTGTAGAAAGAAATAAAGAAAGTTTTCTTCCTGATCAGATACTGGCTGAAATGAGGTGCAGACATTTCAGCACACATCAGCATAAAAAGCCAGTTATAGCAAATACAAAGCCACTAAACCTCGCTCAGCTTCAGCTATGGGTGTCCTGGCAGCAGGAGATGTACCCATGCTTTTGGTAAACTAACTCAACCTGTCTTAAGACAGCTCCAAGAATGGTGCAGACACCGAAGCAGGGTTCCACAGTACAGAATTACAAAACACTCCTTCTGAAACAAGTTTTTCTCATTTATTCAAAGTTTTAAACAGCCTATCCTAGTATTATAATCAAAACAGAAGTAAATGTTTTAGTTAAACAAGGATTTATAAAATATAAACACCTATGTGGGCATATGAATGTTAGCTGATACACTGAATTCAACCAAAAGACAGCTGTACTGGATAGTAATAATTATGCAGTTGACTATTCATCAACTAGCTGGGTGTGGGGGCTCACACCTGTTATGCCAGGTATTTGGGAAACTGAGGAAGAAGGCTAGGGAATTCCAGACCAGCCAGGCAACTTGGTGAGACCCTGTTGCAAAATAAAACAACAACAACAAAAAAAAGGTATTCATCTATTTCATATTTACTATGATGGGTATCATTCTTCAGTCTATTCCAGTATGGCTTCCACTTTTTCTACTACTTCTGTTGAGTTCATCAATGTCCTCTATGTTGCTAAATCAAATGGACTCATATCTGAATCCCTCAGCTCTGCTTTGGCACAGTAAACCCCTGCCTTCTAAAAACATTAGTCTCCAGCCCAGGATGCACAATCTGGCTTTCCTCTTCTATCCTTTGTACCCCCTTCTCAAGCTTATTTGCTGACTCTTCTGAAGTTATCAAGTTTTCATATGCTTGCACTTACATACCATTTATACATGGATAACCCCCAAATTTTATCTCCTCCTGTTTTCTGAGCTCTAGGTTCATTTTCTCTCATCCAAGCAGCTACATGCCAAGAATAAATTGTGGACTGGTGATAAAATTGAGAAGATGGCAGGCACAATCCTTGCCCTTTGGGATGTAGTCTGATGTGAAAGGCAGACAATAAACAATGAAATAATTACCAATGATGATAAGGTCTACAAAGAAAACATAATGTGTAACAGAGACTAACACAGAGAGAAAGACGCCTAGTTTTGGGTGGGATCATCTAAGGAGATGATATTTAAGCAAAGACTTAAAGGATGATAAGATGCTGGCTCACAGAAGAAAGAAGAAAGGGGAGGGGAGAAAGTAAGCCTAAGTGGTCAAGGAGGAAGGAAGAAACACATATATCAGACAGTGATTAACAATGTTTCCAAAGGCATAAGTAAAAAAGATTTTATAATCTTGGCAAGTAGAAGGTACAAAGGGAATGCAACTAAAAACAAAATCTGTCTCTCCAAACTTTTGATGGACATCCCACTTAGACCTGACTCTTTATCAAACTCTTCCGCTTATATTCTATATATACCCTTTTGAAAATACACATATACTGTATATATATTCTAGCTACTTATATGACACCTTTCTTGGTTCCTCTGTGGTGCTGGGATTGAATCTGGGGCCTTGCATATGCTAGGTTCCACCACAGAGCTACATTCCTGATACCTATTTGACACCTTTATTTGAATGTTTCACACCCTTCCCAAACTACCATGTTTAAAACTCTACTTTTCATCATCTTTTGAATCTATTTCTTCTCTTGTCTTCTCCATCTCAAAAAAAAATGTTTTTCTAGGCAGAAACCTAGGAGTCCTCCCTATTTCTTCCTTTTCTTTTTCCTCATATTCAATCCATTACCAGGGTCTACTAATCCTACCTCCAAAATACACTTTTAATGTGTCTGTTTGACATATATGACCCATAAAATAAGTAATAAAATAAACCACCAAAACTTAAAACTTATGCTCTCTAAAGATACTATTAAAAGAATGAAAAGCAAAACGCAAATTAGATTCAAATATTTGCAAATCACGTAACTCACAAAGATATATACATCCAGAATACATAAAAATGATAAAGAAACCTTAAAACTCAATAAAAAGAAAATGAACAATCCAATTTTTAAATAGGCCAGGTGTGCATGCCCATAATTACAATTAAAACCACAATGAGATACTACTGTATACCTAATTAGAATGTCTGAAATAAAAGTGATGGTAATATTAAGTGCTGAAAACATGTAAAGCAACTAACTGATCTCTCATACACTGCTACTTAAGATGGAAAATGGTATATACACTGTAGAAAACAGTTTGGCAGTTTATTTATAAAGTTAAACATATATACCAATCATAAAAATCAGCAATAGCATTCCTAGTTATAACCCAAGAGAAATGAAAACAAACATTCACATAAAAGTCCAAACTACAAATGTTTACAGCAGATTTAGCTAGACTTAAAAAGCTACAGAGTTCATGACTTCATTTATAGGACATACCAAAAAGGCAAAATTAGAGAAACAGAAAACAGATCAGTGGTAGGTTTGGAAGTAGAAGAAGTGATTGATTACAAAGGAATGTCTTGTGAAAATTACTGGGGAATGATGGAACTGTTTTGTATCTTGAGTCTAGTGGCAGCTATTTGCCTGTATTCATTTATCTAAACTCATAGGACTATATACCAAAAGAAGTGAATTTATTGAATTAAAATTTTAAAGGCAAATTAAAAGAGAAAAGAAACATGTCAATTAAAAAATCAGGTAAATAAAATCATATTATCCATCAATAGCTTACCATTGCAAAGCACTAATGACATAGTCCCTGCTTATTATTATCTATGCATACCCTACAACTTTCCTTTATTTATTATTATCTGTAAATTATTTTTGATTATTAATATCTGCCAACCAGAATGAGTAATAATTATTATTCAACACTTCATCAGTATGGAATATTGTTCTAAGTGCTTTAAACCAATTTATTAATCCTTAAAACAACCCTAGAAATATTTTTAGTATCTCCACTTTACATACAGGGAAACAAAGACATAAGAGTTAAGTATTTAAACAGGATTTAATAGATAGCAAGTGGTACAGACATATATTGTATCCCTACTAGATTCTCTAATATAGTATCTAATTTAAACTATATATAAATCTGAGATTTCTAGAGATATGAAAACTGAAGCCAGAGAATTTAAGTAACTTGCATGAGGACACAGAACTGATTTGTTTTATTTTCAAAATTCAAATTCTAGGTCTGAATCAAACCTCTATGTCCTCTTTTTCCCCCTAGAATCTAGGTTACAGGTTGAAAAAGTATAATAGGAGGCAAAGGTAGACAACACTTATGAGCAATTTTACTTCTTAAATATAAAACTATCACCTAAATAATTATCTTCAAGGATTACATTCCTCCTTGGAGAGACCACTGGTAGGAGAGAAAGTGGTATGTGACAGAGGGAATAACGTTGGCCTGAACAAAAGCACAATATATGTTAAGTTTCTTTTCCTTCAATTTCCAAATGCACATCATTCCAACCTGTATCATCTCTGCTGTTTGTTATTCTAGAAGCAGTACAAACCACAAATCATAGCAATTGCAGAATTTCTCAATCATTAAGGATTTACAATAGGTTAATTTTAAAATGGGCTACATTTCACAGCTGCAAAGCTTTTGTCTGATTTCTAGATCAAACGAAAAGCCATTATTGGACTGAATGACCTTTCTATGGGTACAATTAGCAAAAGGAAAAGGTCACGTGGGAAAAACAGGCACCTCTCTAGGTAAGGTGAGGTCATGGCAAAGGCTTACTAGAGTGCCAAACTTTATATAACATGGTATGTTAGCTCCCAGTTTGTTTAGTACCAAGCATAATGAGAATTATTAGCAGATCATAATTTCACTGCATGCCTGAGATAATAAAACAGATGCACAACCAAGGAAAGCATTACAATATACTATTAACACAAGGAAGATAAAATGCAATATACATATCTAATATTTTTTTCTTTATAAACAATAAATAACTATAATGACAGGCTTATCTGATCTTGCTCATTTTTAAAGATGTCTGTTGTGCAACCAACACAAATAATTCATGAACTTTATCCTATTGAATTTGACAGTCTATCCACTTCTGGCACTAACATATATCTAGCTGAAAATCATTTTAATGATTATAAATATCCATGTTACCAAAAGTTCATAATATGCTGAAGCTGATACTTCAGCTATGCAATTAAGATGTCAACATAAAGTTCCCTTTTTAAAAAAAAAAAAAAAAGTCCCCCCCCCCTTTTTTTTTGCACTATTGTGAATTGAACCTAAGGGCCTCATACATGCTAGGCAAGTGTGCTCTACCACAGAATTATACCCCCAGTTCTTTTCTAAAATTTTATTTGGAGACAGGGTCTTGCTAAATTGCCCAGGCTGGCTCCAAACTTATAAATTTCCTGTCTCAGCCTCCCCAGTACTGGGATTAGAGGTATGTGCCACTGTACACAGCATCTGTCAAATGTACAGTTCAAATGTGCCCATTATTTACTTTCAAGGACTTGCTAACAATTCAGGCCCAATAATATTTTAAAATTTATTTAGCAATGCATGCTGGTTATATATACTATTATCTCCTTTATCTCACCTATTATAAACTCAAGAGAGCTGTCCTTCAGATAGATCTACATGGGCATGTGGCAGTAAACTAAAATGCTTCAATGATAATAAATGGTTTCCTTTCCGTTCAGTTTAGCATTTCCAACACCAACAATAATGCGGAGGCTCTTCTCCTCTGATCATCTAGAATAAGCACTTTCTCTTTAAAATGACTCAGCTTGCTTTAGTGGCACTATCAGGAACTAATTTCCACAGACTCACACAACCTTTGAATCATTAGATTAGATACACAGAACTCCTTAATTTAGTGAAAATGTTCCCATGGTTAGGATTCATCTGAGCAGGATTCCTCTCTTACAAGTCTGTACCTAAAATCAATGCAACCTTACTGAGACTTCTGACCCCAGCAGGTGTAACCTGACGTTGGTATGTCCAATCAGTCATTTAGAGTTATTCTTTAAGTGTCTGCCAGGTACAAATCATGTCTTCTTTTAGAAAGAAAAATTGGGAGTTGTTGACAAGGTATTACACAAATACAGAGAGAGAATAATGCTTAGAATTATGGGGTTCCATTTTGTCTTTGTGATTTCCTTGAAAGACATTCATGATGGATTTACATAAATAATCAGCTCCAGATACTGGAAATTATCAAAAATCATTTGAAAGATACTGAAAGTTTAAAAATGATTGCAATAGGGCTGGGGTTGTGGCTCAGCGGTAGAGTGCTCGCCTAGCACGTGCACGGCCTGGGTTCGATCCTCAGCAGCACATAAGCATAAATGCATTGCATTGTGTACAACTAAAGCAAATAAATAAATATTTTTAAAAAATGATTGCAATAAGTTATATGCATTGTGTCATACTTTCTAAATATCTTCATACAAGATTTTTTTTTCAAAACATACCTCAATAACCCCTTATAAAATTAAATATTTTGGAGTTGAAACTCCAAACAGAAAACCTAGCAATCATCATATCAAACACTTTCTTTCTGCAATATTCAAGTACTAAAATGCCCCCTCATTCTCTGTATTACTTAAGTGTGTGTGCACACGTATGCATGTGTGCATGACCATTCATGTATAAAAGTGGTATAAAACCAGAGGAGATAGCAAATTCACTATTTTGATAACCTATACTCAAAACTTTTAAAACATTTTCAGCCAAGATCATTATTTTCATCAAGAGATATTTGTGTTTAATTACTGACTTTTTTCTTTCATGAAGAAAAGAAAGGGAGAGAACTAATACTTATTAAATGTTAAATTAAACATAATATTAATAAATTAAATATAACTATAGGATATAGGATGGCACTTTATATGTGTTATTATCCTTTTTATAATAGCGAAGAAATTAAGAATTAGAATAATCAATTCTTGCGAAGTTGTATTTGAATCTAGAGCTATGCATTGTATTTTCTCTTAGTAATAACAGTAAAATTCAACATACTAGGGAAAAAAGAACTTTTTATTTGTCGTTTGCTCCTAATCAAGAAATTTCAGGGGCTGGGGTTATAGTGCAGTGGTAGATCATGTGCTTATCATGTGCAAGGCCTTGGGTTTAATCCTCAGCACCAAACAAACAAACAAACAAATAAAAAACAAACCAAAAATATCTAGTAAATAGCTAAACTAAAGAGCTAATGGAGTTGAGCTAATGAAGTATCCTTTGTGGTCACAGTAAACTAAGAGACATGCGGACTCCTGTAGGTTGTGCTGAGCTCAATGAAATACAATCATCCAAAACAGAAATGATTAAAAAAAAAAAAATAGGCTGCATATGAAGGAAAAAAAAAAAAACAAAGTATACCACGAACCTCAGTGCCATATGCTGGCTAATACCAGCTTGGAGAGAAGAGGTCAAGAAAGACAAAAGAAGATTAGAAAATCTCGAATGTGGGAAGTAAAAAGATGCAGAAAAAGAGACAAAGGTGTCCTAGGTTAGCTCTGTGAATTAAAGTGCTTTTCAGTTGAGTAATATGCAAAATTTTACTGATAATCAATGCTATTTAAATATTTTAGTAGGGTCCAGTGATTTAAAGTGTTCTCTGCCCTTGCAACTGGTTTACCTGCTTTTATTTTCAAACTTAAAAAAGAAGGTGGCTTTGCTTAGAATTTTGCATGTGTGTAAAGTGTATGTTATCTTGGAAAAAAAAAAATCTACATTTAGAAGTAACCAATTGCCTGATCTTTCAAAGATCAGAATTTTCACAATTTGTAATTCTTAAAGATTACATTTGGAATCAGATTAATTTCTCATTTTGTTCCTTCCTCCCCCACATTTCAAACTTTCTTAGGTTTCTGTTCTAGTCTTTCCCAGTTAGGATAATGCGAATGTCTCCTAGTGGGAATAAGGAACAAAATCTGAACTACATGGACAAAAAAAAATCCCCACATTTTTTGACATTCACCACTCAATTGCTCTTATCAAGTTTCCAGAGGATCTATTCTAAATGAGGCAGTTGTGGTTATCTTTTATTTGCTGGGAAATTATTTTCTGGGTACATGAAATTATGTCTGAAGATGATTAAAGTAAGTGGCTTTTCACTTTTCCTCTAAAAAGCATCTAGCACAATCTTGGAGCTTATTAAAAAATAAATATATCAGGTAAGTAATAGGCTTGGCAAGAATGATTACCAGTTGTCAGTATTTTACAGGACAGTCTCATGCTAGTGTGCTTTTCTCACTAATTTTGACACAGCCAGCTCAACTCTGTGACTATCCAAAAATCACTGTGTGAGTCTTTGAAGAGTGTCATACTGTGCCTTTGCCAACTTTTAGACAAGTACACCGGCAACACTAAACTCCTGTGGCTCCCACTGTGGTGAACCGTTGTGTGAGTAGCACACTTGCTATGGGAGGCTCTGCTACAACACAGGAGGGATGTTTGTTTGGGGGGTTATTAAAAATCAGAGAACACTATGAAGCATTAGGACACAAAAAGTGGAGAACACATCACCAAATTTGTCAGCTGCCACAGGGGGCACAGTGGATCACTGCCTGGTACTTTTCTGTGCCCAGAAGCTCCAAATTATCACTTTTTTAACTGTCTCAGCACCACACTTCAATGTTACCACTATCAATTCCAGTTTTGTTTTTGGATTATTCCAGGGATAACAGTTCTTCAAATCATATCATCTAATCGGTGTTAAATGTACATATAGTCATGCTTCCTTCATTCTGTTGTAAAATGAATATTCTAGTCATTTTCTGGCCTTAGAAAAGGTGTATGTGGGGGGGGGGGGGGTGTGAAGATTCCTGTTTCAACTATTCCAAATCTTGAAGGTTCATTAGCAAATGAATGCTGTATAGCCCCACTTTAGAGTCTGCTCATGGCAGAACAAACAGCTGAATCTGACCCCAGATTAATCATGAAATGTGGCTCAGCGGCAGAGCACTCGCCTAGCACGTGTGCGGCCTGGGTTCGATCCTCAGCACCACATAAAAATAAACACATTGTGTACAACTAAAGCAAATAAATAAATATTAAAAAAAAAAAAAAAAAAAAAAAAAAAAAAAAAAAAAAAAAAAAGAACTCGAGTTAAACAGGCTAGCAATAGATTGGCAAGTCAGGAGAAGTAGCAGAGTGAATCCTTCTCTCATCATATGACATGATAAAAGGAAAAGTAACTCATTCTTAGTTTTGTTTTTTAGCATCTTGTTTTTTTTTTGCTTAAATAACTTTTCAGAAATCAGAGCTCAACAGTGAGAACAATTATGTTAATAATGCCAGGAAATTTGTTTGCTTTGTCAAATTGAGCTTCAAAAGCACTTCAATTGAATATACATTTGTGATTGCAAGTAATGCCTATTCTCATATCCATTTAAAATGTTTACTTTATTACAGCTTATTATAAATGTGAAGTCTGAAATGCAGCACCAAGGCGGCTCAATTTCCAGGCCACAATTTTATGATAATCATATGAAATGTATTCATGTGTCAACAGAACTGCTTCACAATGTCCCATATGGAGCTGTTAGCAGCTCTGTTTTTCTGATGGTCACATAGTTCTCTGCTTCATCAGAAACACAGCTACAAGCATAGAGCACTTTATTTGAGAATTATAACTTTGTAACATGTACCATTTTGCTACACTTAAGTTTAACTGCTACTGCTCAGCGAACAGGTAAGCTCTTAAAGGAAAACAACCCTAAATACACAAACATGTGAACAGAACAAAATGGTTCTGTTACTTATTATATAGCTGGACACTCTTATTAGGCAACCGTCAAGTATAAAGGGATGAGAATACAGAATTCCTCAGCACTTAACATTCCTGATTGCATGGAGGTAGAGATACCTTCTCTTGGCATCTCACAAAGGAGTGAAGGATCACATATAATATATGCAGATCCAATAACTGGAAATGAATAACAGGGCTAGACATGTCCCTTCCTCCACAGCAGTCTCTGCATGCTTTCTTCACTTTTGTGACAACTAGCCTATGTAGTAGCTATGCCCAGCCTAGGGGCCTAGATCTCTAGCAACACTTCTTCATTTAAACCCGCATTTTTGTTTGCATGCAGTGGACCATGCACTTTGGGAGAGACACCAACTGTCAGGAATCAGGATCATATGGCAGCGAGCCATGTATGTATTTGCTTCAGGCTTAAAAAGAAAAGCAAAAAACTCCTAGGATCCCTTTTCTGAATCGATAACAGGGTTCTGTGCAACTTCAACACAGTTCATTTTTTTATGCCTAACTCCTTCTCAAGAAATACCATGTCCAGAATCTTGGATGGAAGGGAACATAAACGCTCAGCTAGATCAACTCTCTTTTTAGATGGAAAACACTGAAGTTCACAGAAAGCCCATAACTTGCCCAAAGCATATGCCTCTTGGGTGCAGAGCTAGAACCAGGGTCCACACTTCTGGTGTCTCAGTGCAGTGCACTGACTCTGGAGTGTTCTATAGGACAATAATTAATAAACAAAAGAAAGAACTTTTTGCAAGTTTCAACAAAGAGGGGAAAAATATCTGATAATACTTGTGTTGTTTTCTCTTCTATTTTAGTTCATTAAAACAAAACAAAAAACTGAATGAGATCTACTACAATTATTTCAAAACAATCACCAAAATTGGAGGAACAAAACTTGTAGAGTATACAAAGAAAATAATGGACTGATTAAACAATCAGCAAGGAAGTAAGGGAAGCATTTGCCTTTTCTATATAAACAATGAAAGTGGACAATTCTCAGGACAGGAGTGTTGCTCAGAATGCCACATGATACCCCACCTCAGGGCTCCTGCCACCTTCCTTTCCCAACACAACTGCATTATGAAGAGGCTGCCTGGCTGGGCAAACACTCACACCCATCTCTTCTGGAGTTCCTTCGCCATAATACACTGGTCAAGTAGAACCGATGCTTGACTTCAAAAGATTTCAGATGGCATTTTTCTCCAGAGAATTGAGCCTATTTTGTCAGTCTCTGAAATGCCACATGGCATATTATTCTAACTTATTCTTTCCATGTACATTCTCCCATATAGATGATAAGTTCTTTAAGTGAACAAAATAGGGACCATTATTTTATTCACTGCCAAATATCCCACTGAACACTTAACAGGTGCTCAACAGCCATGGCATTATTCCTCCCACTGACTAGTACATCATCTTCTCCACTCTACTAGCCACTTCCCTTTTACCAAGATCACTTTCTCTAAGAAACTCCTTTCTGATTCCAAAAATTCTATGCTTCAATCTTCAACCTTATTTTCCCCTTATCTTGAAAAGATAGTGTGTTGAATTCTCCTTCTCCAACTTGACAATAACGTCAGGATTTCTTTTTCTTCTTTTTTTTCAAATACACATGGATAAAAAGTTACATACTTTGGGTCTGAAAACCAAACCAAAACAGAATAAGCCCAAGCTAATGACCCATTCATATGGGTACTTAGAAGTTGGATCAACTCTAGCTATCTGAGTAAAAGTCCCTTAAAAACCATGCTGTGACATAAAATTAGGCTTCTCCTACCATTGTGGAAGTGTGTATGATTTCTCCCCAAAAAAGAAACAGAATGTTACCTAATGGGAAGAGGCAAAGAAAGCAAAAAGGACAAGCACCAAGTAAACCTTCTCCCATATATTTTGATGTCAGATGGGAAATAAAGCAAGGCATCCTACTACATCATGTTCAATATAAACCAAGATTTCCTGCTTCCTAAAATTTGAAAGATAATGACTCACACACCCAGCATTTATTAATATTTTTCATAGTAGGGAAAAAACAATAAATGCACCATTCCTCTTTCCATTAAGTGTCCAATTAGGAGAAGCATTAAATATACACTGTAAATATGCAAATGTTTAATAAGAAATTAATTTTCACATAGCACAACTGATAGGAATTCAAAGGTTTTATGAACATTAACCCTTCATGTTCTTGTTGTGAACTAGTTTTGCAAACTTTCTATTTTAAACAGTGTACTACAATTCATGTAAACAAGAATGAATTTAAAATAGGCTTCAGCCTCTCTGTCTGCCACTTTAAAATGAGCCCATGACATTTCCTTCTTAAAATAATTTTCCATAATAAAAAAAAAATCTTAAGAAATGTCTCCAACATAATTTCCCACCAAATCTGTAGATAGGAGGATCAGTGAATTGTCTCAAGAAATATGACTTGCCAATTAGTCACTAATAATTTTAACTTGGTTTACACAAGGGTGGAAAGCTACAGAAATGAGAAAAGATATATGTCAAGCCACTGAAAGTCTGCCCTCTGTGTACAAAGAATTTGCTTCAAGTATCTAATAATTCATTGTTCTGTTAATGATCCAATAGATGATTTAATAAGTAGCCTACTAAAAATATCTCAATTCAAATTTGGAAGTTCCTTTGAATCTTCATTAGGAAAGCTAACGTGATAAAGACCTTTAACACATGGGCCTTTGAAGGGTATTCAAGACCCAAATTATAGCAGTATTAAAATTTAATTTATATATTAGACACAGTAAGGGATTATCAATAATAAATTATAACAAAATAGGAAAATTATAACAATATACTGTAATAAAAATTATTTAAGAGTTATAAATTGTTTAGTTCTGTAATTTTCCACTTAGTATTTTCAGATGACCATGGCTACAAATCACAGAAAGTGAAACTGCAGATAAGGATCGGCTACTATGATCATAAATGACTTGTTCGTTTTTTTTTTTAAACAAAAAATGATAACAAAAGCTATAAAGTATCCCGAACATGGTTCAATGAAAATCACATTGTTCCTTTAATAACAGTAATTTTAAAAATTATTTTAAGGCAAAGACAACAACCTCAAATCTCACACCCAATTCTAAGCTCCTTTCAACACACCACACTGCTTCCTTTTTGCTTCTTCACAGGTAACTACATATTGTACAATTTAAGGACAACTCTGGATAGTATATTTTTCATCTTATTATCAACTTAGGAAAGAAAACAAGAGACTATAAAGAACTCTGGAGTAGGCAGAACAAGATTAAAACCCTGAATCAGATGCTTTTAATAAATGTGCATTGTGTTCTATACTTCAGAAACCTTCTGTTATTCAATTTTTAAGCTATGTAACCTAGAGCACAATGCTTGGAAACTGACAGATGGTTGCTATTGGGGTTGAAGGAGTTAATCATGTAAACCATTTGGTAGATCATCAGGGAGTTGCCTCTGCTAGTTTGTTTCCCAATATTTCCTGGAATTATTCTGTACTCAACTTATGTAAAAAAGCATAATATATCACATAAACAGAAGAACTATCTCCTATTTCATCTCTGATTTCCATTTTAAACAGCATGATAATAAAACTAAATAAACAGAAGAAACCAAATCTCATGTGATTCACTCTTATTCAATATATGCTTTACCACAAAATTATTAGTGGTAGTAAATGAAGGCAAATAATAGACTACTTGGTTTATTTTCCTTTGTCAACCTGAATTGGAAAAGGCTGGCTATTCTACAAGGTTATTTATGAATTAAAACCAAATTGATGGCTTTGAAACGAAATACCTTGAACTCAAAATGTCTCCATAAAAGGAAACTCTGTATCACAGATGTGAACTCCTATGCACAATGCCCCAAGCACTCTACTTTTTCTGGAAATGGATATCAAGTTCTAGGGATCTAGGGTGCCCTAAAACTAATATTCAAAAAACATACCCTGTGTTTTCAGTTATTTGCTTGGTCAGTTTCTCAGATCACAGTTTCTGATACAAAAGAAAGATGCAAAAAGAAAGTACCTCTGAGGATTCTAATGATCTGGATCTCCAGGTGATAAGAAAATAAAGCCCTCATCTGTATAGTTTATACCCTCCTTAGAGAGAGGAGGAGTGGGGGTGAAGGAAACACCATTTTTATAAGAGACTTTTATGGGCCTGATATTGTGCTAAGTACTTTATTCACACTATTCCATGTAATTCACACAATTCTAAGAAGTATATATTGAAATTCCCATTTTATAGTCAAAAACTCAAGGCACAGACACTACTACATTGGATAAGAATTCCTCCCACCACCATTTGTCTAATTCTAAAATCTGTCCTCAGGTTCAGGGATTAGTTTGCTTTCTAATAGAATGGCAAATCATCCTCGTGTATTTTAATAGATTCATGAAAAAAAATTTCCATAAAGATTTCTAAAAACTAATTATGAAAGTTAATCCCATACCCTATAAAAGACATAAACATGTCTCACACCAGCCTGCCATTTCTTTCACAACTAAATCTAAGTGAAAAAGCACAAGCGTCAAAACAAACTAAAAAAACTAGAGTTTTTTATTTTTTGGATACGATATGCTTTATCTCTAACCTGCCAAATTTCTCTATTCGTTAGATAGTGTGAGCAGTTTTCTCACAGGAAATCTCTTTTATTTATAGCAAGCTAACTGCTTTTCAGAAGTGACTGTCATATATATGTGGATGATTTTAAGATTCAATTTTGTCTAAAGCTGGAAAATTAATTCATGCTTCATCCCAGGCAAGCCTCATGTTTTAAGAGATTAAAAGTCAATGAAAAGACCTATTATCATGGAATTTCTAAAGTCTACTCCTAACTAAGAAATCCATTAATCTAATTTTGGAGGTGATTTAATATACAAGATAAAGGATATGTTTATTTTGATAAGTTCAATGTTCTACCAATTATGAAAGAATTGTTTGATACAATAGTTTTATGTCTCAAAGTTTAGACCAAAAAAGAGTTTGCATCTTAATCACAAGTACACTATACTAAGACATAAATATATATATATGTGTGTATTATATATATATGTATATATATGTATACACAATAAATATGTATATATCTACATATATATACAATAAATATGTATACACACACATATATTCCAGAAAATAAAATATTCACTAATTTTCCTTTATTTTAATAAATCAGATCTATAAAGTTCCGGGCTGCAAAATGTTCAAGATGTTGGGGCTGAGGATGTAGAGCACTTGACTAGCATGCATAAGGTCCTAGTTTCATTCCCAGCACCGCAAAAAAACAAACAACAATAAAAAACACATGAGGGGCTGGGGTTGTGGCTCAGCGGTAGAACGTTCGCCTAGCATGTACATGGCCCGGGTTCGATCCTCAGCACCATGTAAACATAAATGCATTGCATACAACTAAAGCAAATAAATAAATATTTTTTTAAAAAAAACATGAGATTTTAACACTAGATAAACTGGTCTCCTACCTGTTAAACAGAGGCATTTTATCATCTTTACATATGTTATGTTTTCAACACACTTTCCTCAAAAGCTTCAATATGCTATTTGCTACACAACAACTGTTTTCTCTTGGGAGAGAAATGTTAGCAACATTTTTGAAACTTCAATTTGTTGAAACATGCAGACTTCTGTAAGGCTCATAGTTTTATCAGCAAAAGTGAAGTACAGTATTTCTGATACTGTGTCAAACAAAACTAATTTTAGATGATTACTGATTTTGATTCTTAGTCTTCATTTTTTTTTCCAGTTCAAAAATGATGTCAAGGTTGCCACTTTACTACAGAAAAACACTAGAATAGACATTTGTTAAAATCAACAGATGGTGCATCCATTTTTTTTTTTTTTCTAAATTTCAGAGGAGGCAACATTTAATTCTTCATCTACACTGAATCCCTCCTAAAGCATGTGATGCTATTATAATGAAGGTTTTGAGCTATTGTGAGGCTTTCTAAGTAACTCTAAAAAGTGTAACAAGCTTTAGGACTACTTAACATTTAGAGCACCTACTATTCATATACTTCAGTCTGTAAGATACATACTTTTTCTCTCCAAATGGAAAATTTTAGTAGGGTGAAGATATACACAGGTAAAATCTTTAAAAAGTATATATGAATAATAATAATAAAAAAGATTTCACAGGCAGTATATGAGTACTTGCCAAGTAAGTGGCATAAATCATATAGTACTCCCAGAGAAAAAGGACTGCTCCTCACTAGGAATTGGATTGCATTTCCCTTCTGGTTTCTGTGGCATTATTCTTTGCCCTGTTTTAAAAGCTTAACGTGCATTAAATAATGAACTATTAGTTTTCTCTTGGTATCTCCACTTTATAAATGAGGAAATGAAGGCATTGAGAACAAACAGATTGCCCCTACTCTTCTAATTCCTTTCACACCCTTCAATTACTGGCTTAAAGATTGTTTTTTCAGGGAGGTCTATGACCCACTAGATAGGGCTAACTGCCCTTGTTAACCATCTGGATGTACAGTCCCTTCATTTTCCCTATAATTATATCCATTACTCCCAAGGTACTTATTCAATTAACAATCAGCTCTTTAGACAGTAAGCTCTATGAAGGCAGGGACCATGTCAGTCTTATTCAACAGTTGAATCCCAATACCTATCAAAGTACTTGGCACATAATGGGTGCTTAATGAATCTCAGTTTTATTACTGAATGATGCATAACATATGGTAGATAGTCATTAAATGTTCACTTAGAGAGTAATAAAAAAGAGTGACTCTAATGTGATATGAAAGTCAATGTAATTGCCCAGCAGGTGGTTGAAGATTCAAAACTAAGGTTTCAAAGAAGAATAAGGATTAGGGTTGAAGAATTGAAAGTCACTGAGAATTATTATCCCATACTTATAAATGACTATGACAAAGTTTAGGCATTGCAGTTGACTTATTGCTAAATGCATACTACTTGCATGAAGTTTAAATTGTAAGCTCCCAAAATAAAAACTTGGGAAGGATCCAAATTAACTGATAAGAATTGATAAAAACCTGATAAAAGAGGTTCTTCTGAATAGTAATGATAAGCAGCTTGGGTTGTTTTCATGTTTAATAACATACTGTTTCTATAAGAGTACCTGGAATAGGCCATTAACATGTTTCTAGTTGGGTGGAAAAGCTTGTAATTTTAAAACTACTGTGTGTTTTCTTCTCCTTCCCCTTCTTTATTTGTGTACTAGAGATTGAATCAAGGGCCACTTTACCACTGAGCTACATCCCCAACCCTTTTTGTTTTTAATTGGAGACAGGGCATCCCTACATTTCTGAGGCTGGCCTCAAACTTGTAATCTTCTTGCCTCAGCCTCCCGATTCGTTGGGATTACAGGTATGCACAACTGTGACCAGGGTGTGTTTTCTTTAAGATAACCACAGTGAAGCTGAAATATAGTACACCACCATGATTAAATACCACAAACATTCAGATGTCAGAGATGAGCTATGCATTGAAGAGACAAGCAAATATTTAAATCTGCCTATGGATTTATAAGAGCATTATGGATTATAAGCCATACCACATTTCTACTGCTAAGACAAAAGTGAAAATTCCAGTGAGTTACTGACAAGAGAACAGCAGAACTGATTCAGTCATTTTGCTGGGGAAACTTAAAGATACACAAGTGCAAGTTAAGTTAAAAGAGAAATATTTTAAGTTTCAAACCTGTTTTACATCACTTGGTATAGCTATGAGTGGCAGTGGCAGAGATATCAGCTGCAGTCACAGTGAAGAAAAGGAGACATTTTGAGTAAAAGCAGCAGGTTCATTGAAGAAAAGAAACCAGTGCAAAACGAAAGAACATTCTTTCTGAACATAACTGCTGCTGCTTTTCTTCTTGGTTGTATTCACACATATACACCCAGTAAGTAACATTACATTAAAATATTTAGAATCACAAAAGCAGTAAATTTAAGTATATATAAATACAGGCCTTTAAACGTACAAGACAGGGCCACAAGTATAGGACTGCCTTAAGAAAAGCAGAATTAAACACTCTTTCATTAGAAAGAAAAAACAGGAATGCAATGCCAATGAAACAAAGTACTATATATTTCTATAGAAGGGTATAAAGATATCTTTAAGCCTAAAGATCAAGGGTTGCAAATACACACACACACACACACAAACACACGTTCAAATTAAGGTTACTGATTTAGTAAGTTTAGTTACCAGGTTTTCCCTATAAAATATCACTACTTCTAAGATTATTGGCAGATAAATAAACAAACAACAACAAAACAACCTGGAAGCAGCAAGAAAGGAACTACCACAATTTGATCTGAAGAAACAATAGTTCTAGCTGGGCACAGTGGTACGAGCCTATAATAACAGTGGCTTGGGAGGCTGAGACAGGAGGATTGCAAGTTCTAAGCCAGCCTCAGCAAAAGCGAGGTGCAACTCAGTGAGACCCTGTCTCTAAATAAAATACAAAATAGGGCTGGGGATGTGGCTCAGTGGTTGAGTACCCCTGGGTTCAATCCCCAGTACCCCCCCCAAAAAAAAATAAAAAAATAATAGTTCTAATCACCAACCTTTTAACTGTGTGTCACTTTTCTAGGCAGTAACTGAATTAAGAGACATTAACAATCCCTGAAGACATTACTTTTAAAGTACAGGGCAATAGCTTAATATGATACCAAAAAAAAAAAAAAAATTAAAACATGATTACAGCAAACTTTGTTTGAAAAGGTATTTCTAAATAACAAAGAAAAAAATCAATATAAACACTTACTTTTAAAAAGCTACAAGAAAGCTTAGTGGTAAGAGGGCTGGCATGTGCAAGTCCCTAGGTTCAATCCGCAGCACTGCTTTTAAAAACTAAGGAAGGAAGTTACATGAAAAATACTTCATTCGAAGCAAGTGTTTACTATTTTGCATTTCTATAGAGCTTGCTGTTTTCAATGCACTGATGTTATATGCTGGTTCCCTCAAAAGACTTGACTGACATTCTCAAATGAAAAATTTAAGCCAGCTATAATTACACAAAAACAGTGTCATAAGAACAAAGAGAGCTCTGGGGTTGTGGCTCAGTGGCAGAGCACTTGCCTAGCACATGTGAGGCCCTGGGTTAGATCCTCAGCAGCACATAACAATAAACAAAATAAAGGCATGCTGTCAAAAAAATTAAAAAAAAAAAAAAAAAAAAAGAAGAACAAAGAGAGTAGGTCTAGGGAGTTGGAGAAATCTGGGCTCCAATCTCAATTCCATCATTTACTTGGTGCACAATCATGGGTAAGTTATTTAACCTCTCTGTGTCCCAATTTTTTCATGCACATGCAAACAGAAATAATTACAAGACTGCTATAAATATTAGAAGGCATAATATTGTGCCACATATATAGTCATCTTTATAAAATACCTTATTTACTTTTACACCTAGTATAATTAAAATCATACAAGCCTGTTTATGCCAGTGTTGTTTTTAAAAATTACCTTTGATCTCAATATAAACATCTAATTTTGAACATGATATCTAATATTATTTCCAAAAGGAAAGTATACATATTGAAGCAAATATATGTAAATTCTATTATTGGATAGTATAACACCACAGTACAGGTTTCTGCTTCTAGATTACCATGTAGAAATACTGAAAGAAAGGTTTAATAAAATGGTATACTATGGAAGTTAGATTTTTAGATTTATATATTATTTATAGTTTATATAAATTTATTTACTTTTTTACTCAAGAATATGTTTTTGAAGCTACATTTTTATTTATTTATTTATTTATTTGCTTTAGTTGTACACAATGCCTTTATTCTTACGTGGTGCAAAGGATCAAACCCGGGCCGTGCACATACTAGGCAAGCTCTCTACTGCTGAGCCCCAACCCCAAACTTGAAGCTACATTTTTAAAGTCACAATTATAAAGACAACTTTCTGAAGAAGCTGTGAATGCAATAAAGTGTAATTATCGCTTTCAATTGGGAAAAGGGTGAAAGATTGGTTTCTCTTTCAGAACAAATATCTGCATTGAATGAACTTGAACCAATCAATCTGTTATCATTTCTTGGAATACCATTCTCTTGTGAGAAAGTATGTCTAACAGACTTAGGCTTAATCTTAACTCCTCAAGATATAAAACAAAAAATGAACATAACCAAAAGAACAACCATGGAAAGGCTGAATCTTCATGGCTTGAACTATCAAAGATTCATATTCAGAAAGGCTCTCTACCTATTGCATTCACTTCCTGTGACAAATAATAGTTCAATGTGAGCAGCAACAGATTGCCATAAACAACAAATAGAAATATTAAGATTGCCAAAAACAACAAATAGAAATATTAACTTGAAATATTTTTGTATCTGTTCCACCTCTTTGTTTTAGAAATGTATATTTCAAATGTGAAGAATATATAAAAATATTTTACCACCTAACATTTAGAACTTTAGGAATCCAAGACCCTTTACTTGTCCATGACAATACTCATTCATTATTAGTTTCTTTAGCTGGAACCTAAAGAAGCCATTTGGAATACTGATTTGAATTACCAAGGAAGTATCAGTTCTTTATGCTAAGAATGGTTCTTACCTAAAATTCTCTATTGTTTCTCTAAATAAGCATTGAGGATTTCCTCCTAATAGTTCCAATTTAGAAATTCTCAGTCTTGCTGTTAGTACAGTCATGTGTTGCATAACAACATTTTGGCCAATGATGGACTGCTATAAAATAGTGGTCCCATAACGGAGCTTGTGACATCATAACTGTCTTTACATTACAGCACAATATAGTTATTCACCGTGTTGTGGTGACACTGGTGTAAACAAACCCCACATCTGTGTCATATAAAATTATAGTTCAGTACAAAATTCTTGGTCATGATAACAAATGACTATGTTTCTGGTTTACATATTTACTATATTTTTTAATCCTTAGAGTGTACTCCTTCCACGAATGGAAGGAAGGAAGGAAGGAAGGAAGGAAGGAAGGAAGGAAGGAAGGAAGGAAGGAAGGAAGAAGGGAGGAAGAGAGGGAGGCAGGCAGGCAGGCAGGCAAACACGTTAATTGTAAAATAGCCTCAGACAGCTCCCTCAGGAGGAATTCCAAAAGAAGGCCCTGTTACCATAGGAGCTGAACGTTCCATGCATGTTCTTGCCCCTGAATACTTTCTAGTAGGACAAGATGTGCAGGTGGAAGACAGTGATATACTGCTGATCCTGAGCATGCATAGGTTAATGTATATGTTTGTGTCTTAGTTTAACAAAAAGTTTAAAAAGTAAAAAACATTTTAAAATAGAAAAATCATTCAAAATAAGGATATAAAGAAAGAAAATAGTTTTGTATAGCTATATTATATATTTGTGTTTTAAGTACTGTTACTTAAAATAGTTGGTTAAAAAATCAAAGTTTGCCAGGCACGGTGGCATACACCTGTAATCCCAGCAACTTGGGAGGCTGAGGCAGAAAGATTGCAAGTTTACGGCAAAACTACCATTTAGCAAGGCCAGAAGCATAAGACCCTGTCTCAAAACAACATAAAAAGGTCAGTGGTTAAACAACCTTGGGTTAAACCCCAGCATCAAAGTTTATGAAGTTTATAAATTCCCCCATCAAAGTTCACAAAGTAAAAAAGTTACAGTAAGCTCCAACTGGTTTCTTTGTAAAGAAAGAAAAAAAAAATTAAATAGGATAGAATACGTATAGAGTGTTTAAAAAGTAACAGACAATAATGCCATAGGCCTTCATATTCACTCAATACTCACTCACTGACTCACCCAGAGCAACTTCAAATTGCTGAAAGCTCTATTCATGATAAGTACCATAGGGTGTAACCATTTAAAAAAATCTTTCACTGTATTTTTACTGTACCTTTTTTATGTCTACATATACAAATACCATTGTGTTACAAAAGCTTACAGTATTCAGTACAGGAACATGCTCTATAGTTTTGTGACCTTTAGGCAATTGTTATAACATAGCCTATGCGCATAATAGGCAATGCTATCTAGGTTTGTGTAAGCAGACTCTTAAGATATTTATATAATGCATTTCTCAGAATGTCATCAAGTGATATGTAGCAATATTATATTGTGTTTTTGTATTTAATTCTCTAATACCAATTTACCTCTTCAACTCTATCACCTATTATTTCCCTATATAAACCTTTGCTTCTACTGACCTACTGCCTCTTGTACCCAAGGAAACAAACCTCCATACTTGCTTTTGCTATTTTTCTATAATACCAATAATCCTTCTATCTCCACAAGAGGCAAACAGAGAAAGACACACGGACATATTCTGACAACCTACCATTCACCTAAACTGATGATACAAAACAGTTATTGCTTCCTTTGTCAATCTACCTCAACTGCCCCAGTGCACAGTCTTACTCAGTTTTTGACATTTATAGCCAATTCCAAGAATTTGACATCACATTCAACCATTTATTGTTAATCATGTTGTTACAAAGAGATTTCTTCATATCACCAGTCAGACAGTAAACAAGTCAAGGACAGATAAAATATCTTATTATAAAAATTAGTGGAGCTGGGGATATAGCTCAGTTGGTAGAGTGTTTGCCTCCAATGTATAAGGCCCTGGGTTTAATTCCCAGCACCACACACACACACTCACACACACACACACACACACAAGGAAAGAAAAGAAAAGAAAATTAATGGAAATTGACAATAAGGAAAGTGACATGGTTTCTTTGTGAAGAAAGAAAAAAATATCTCAGGTATTCAGAAGAGGCATATGTTAACTATTCTGGCAGACAGAATTCACTTTAAGGAGGGAACTGGTCTTAAAATGGCTCTAGTAAGGGTATTTGGGACTTTACCAAGAATAACTGAAATTCAAAAAAATAGAACTGTCTTTATTTTTTTTCTTCCAAACTACAGTTTTTCATGCTTTTATTGACTCATTAAATCGTTCAAGTCAATAAAGAAATTTGAAAGTCAACAATGAACTTAAGATTTTACTTATTATGGATAAAAATGACTCCTAAAAGGGGTTAGGAAACTGGATATAGTAGCGTGTGTAG
The DNA here is from genome assembly GCA_025594165.1 of Tamias sibiricus. Taxonomy (NCBI): domain Eukaryota; kingdom Metazoa; phylum Chordata; class Mammalia; order Rodentia; family Sciuridae; genus Tamias; species Tamias sibiricus. Next base: position 75,205,408 of record CM046666.1, read on the forward strand.
TAAGTAACCTCTTCTCACCAATAAAATGTCCATCTTTTCCTTGTGTGGCTCACTCCACTACAGACATGTCCACTTGGTGACATTTAATGACCTATATCATATGCATATTACTTTATTTCATTCATCTGTTTTCTATACCATCACCACACTGGGAACATCTCCATGATTATTCTCACAGCCACTGCCTTTCACATCATCCAATTACCCTTGTGCTATGCAACCAACCTACTCATTCTGAAGCTTAAAAAACATCTGTTCCATCTCCCTGCAATTCTGCTATAATTCTTTTTGCAGCTAAAATCAGTCTAAAGTCATCAAAATGCCTCCAAGAAACACTGATACGGAAAAACATTAAAATGTTTTAATTCCAGCTATGTTCACAAGGCATACTCAACTTCAAGCTAAAAAATGAGAAACTGTTTTCACTGTTTCTAGCATAACTGCCACACCTGCTTGAAAAAAAAAATCTTGCAAATGAGATATTAACTTTCTTTCTGAACTAATCAGAACACTCAAATGCACAGGCAATTTGTTTATATAGCTAATTTCCTCCCGGGTGGTTCTCAAAGAAATAAAATAGATTTCTAGACACTGTTTAAAATTAATAACTATGTAAGACCTTAACCCAAAGCTTTTGGATATTAAAAAGTAATAAAGATAAAAATAAAAAGTATTTCATACAGAAGAAAAATAAGTAGGGTTGGCTCTTCTAAAATATGATGCGTAGAATAAACATATGACATAGTAAACATCAAAATGACATGCTGTGGGTACAGAAAGGAAAATACTTTGTAACTGTACCAGAAGACAGTATAATTAGATGCATTTTAATTCCTCAGAGATTCACAAGTATTCCCAGTATAAGGACTCTTACCTCTTTCTATTAACAAATAATGAGTGTAAACACCAAACAATGGCAAAATAAGTAGCAGAGCTAAAATCATTATCCCACTTCTTTTTTATGTATACAAAACAAAATGATTTTCTAGTTTGACCTTTGTAATAACACTACATTCCTTTGGTCAAGTCACTTACTTAGTCCACTAAATGTCTTAATTAGTATATAGAAAATTATAAGGATAATTTTGGTCTGTCGCACAAGCAAAACTCAGAAGGCTTCAAGGACTATTAAGAATGTAGTATATATGATGATCAATCAACATGAACAATAACTAAATATTTCAAAATAGTATGGACTGAAATTACACTAAGAGGCAATTTAACTGTTTTATATATTAGTTTTGTTACAGTGCCTAGTGTTTTAGTCAGCTTTTTCACTGCTGTGACCAAAAGACCTGACCATAACCACATAGAGGAGGAAAGTTTGATTTGGGCTCACAGTCTCAGAGGTTTCAGTTCATAGATGGCCAACTCCATGGCTCTGGGTCCACAGTGAGGCAGATCATGGCAAAAGAGCATGGTGGAGGAAAGCAGCTTAAGACATGGCTATCAGGAAGCAGAGTGTTCCACTCACCAGGGACAATATATATACCCCAAAGGCGACCTACTTCTTCTAGCCACATGCTACCTGCCTACAGTTAACACCCAGTTAATCCATATCAGTGGATAAGTGCACTGATTAGGTTTAGGCTCTCATGACCCAATCATTTCACCTCTAAAATTTCTTGAATTGTCTCACATATGAGCTTTTGGGGGGATATCTCAAACCTAAACCATAACACCATGTTACTAAACCTTCTTCCTGATCTATAAAACTGAAATATTAATAGTACCTATGCTTTACAGGTTGATTGAGAATTAATTAGAATAGTGCCTGGCACATAATGGTTAACAAATATTGGCTACAGTATTTTTCTATTTGATAACAGTGCTAACTTTAAAAGTTCAAAATGCAATTACTCATTTCTTTGGATTTGTTGTTGTTGTGTTGTTGTTGCTTTTTGTTTTGTTTTGTGCTGGGGATTGAACTCAGGGGCACTTAACCACTAAGCTACATCCCCAAGCCTTTTTGGTATTTTATTTAGAGACAAGGTCTCACTGAATTGCTTAGTGTCTCGGTAAGTTACTGAGGCTCACTTTGAACTAGCAATCCTCCTACCTCAGCCTCCCGAGCTGCTGGGATTACAAGTTTGTGCCACCGTGCCAGGTCCTTTAGATTTTTGTTTTGTTTTTATTTTTAGTACAGGGAATTGACCTCAGGGACGATTTACTACTAAGCTATATCATCAGTCCTTTTTATTTTTTATTTTGAAACAGGGTCTCACTTAAGTTGTTGAAGGTCTCTGAAAGTTGCCAAGGGTGGCCTCCAACTTCACAAGTCCCTGGTATTACAGGCATGCACCACCATAACCAGCTTTGTTCCTTTGGGTTTTCTTTCTTCCCCACCTTTTTTTTTAATTGGTACATTATAGTTGTACATATTGATGGGATTTGCTGTTACATATTTGTATATGCACACAATATAATTTGAGCAATATCACTCGCCAGCACTTCCCCCATTCCTCCCTGCCCTCCACCCCTTGGTCTCTTTTCTCTACTCATTTCCCTTTGATTTTTAGGAAATCCACTACCTTTCTTTTCCTTTTTTCTCTGTAGCTCCCACATGAGAGGAAACATCTGACCCTTGGCCTTCTGGGTTTGACTTATTTCATTTAACATGATGGTTTCTAGTTCCACCTATTTTCCTGCAAATGCCACAATTTCATTTTTCTTTATGACTGAATAAAATTCCATTGTGTATATGTGCCACACTTTCTTTATCTATTCATCCTTTGATGGATACCTAGGCTGATTTCATAGTTTGTGAATTGTTCTGCTATAAACATGGGTATGTATATATCACTTTAGTAAGATGACTTTAATTCTTCAGGATAAATACCAAGAAGTAGTTAAATTATCCTGTTTTCCTTTTTCATGTTAGAAAATTAGCAAATATTGACAGAGGAAAAAAATATAAGATTTTCAAAAAGATATCAATATAATCATAACATTTCATGTTAAAATAAAAAAATATATTGTATATTAATGATATATTAAATTTAAATATTCTTTCACAGTCCCTGACTTATGATAGTTCAACCTAAATATGTATCATTTTACTTATGAATGATCCAAAAGCACTATGCAATCAGCAGAAATCATATTTCAAATTTCAAATTTTGATGTTTTGTGAGGCTAATGATATGCTGCTGTACAATAGTCTTTTGTGATGCTGGACAGATCCCAGTCAGCCAAGCAAATAATGAGAGTCAACAATGGATACTCTACTATGTACTGTGTTGCCAGCATTTTTTGGCTATTATGTTTTGTGTTTTCACATCCCATCATGTCTACAAAATGCCCATCTGTGTGTATATGTGAGATATTCCAACACTTGCTTATAAAGTGGGTTTTTTGTCTTAGGTGATTTCACCTAACTGCAGGCTAATATAAGGGTTTTGAGTACATTTCAGATGAATGAGACAAAGTTATGATGTTTGGCAGGTTAGGTATGTTAAATGCATTTTCAACTTGTGCTATTTTCAATGATGGGTTCACCAGGACTGTAAGCTGATAAGCATCTGTATATTACTCATTTCTCAATGTCTCTTGACTCCTCTGATCTGACCCTGGCCAGATTTATTTCAGACTTTCTACTAGAAAACTTTTTATTGGCTAAGGCTTAGAAAGTCTAAAATACCATCTATTGAGAAGAAATTCTGGTTAGTGAGATGACCTAAAATGTCATTTTATGTCCATCCACATAAGATTGTGGATGGATTTATTTTTAAAAATACATATATAATATTTGTGTTCATTTTAATACTTTCACAGTTCTCAGACTTAAATCCTGGCAAAAACTGAAACAACTTATAATTTTTCACTATTATTAACTAAGTAAAGCTATCTAAAAGTATTTTAGTCTGAAACAATGTATTATTTTTGTTAGCAGATGAAAATTACTTACAAAGCTATTTCCTGGGTATCAGAAGTGTTCTGACTTAGTGACTCTATATAATTTAAATATTAGTTTAGTATTTAGTACATTTCAACATGTAACCATAAATATCTAAATGGTACTCCAATATTGATATATTTCCAAAGTTAAATTTATAATATTTCTTCCAAATCTTTCTAGTTTACTGAATTTAGCACAGTTTGTGAATTTCAGTTTGTGAACTGAAAACTTGACATTTTTACTTATAGGCAATTAGTTCTATAGACAATGAAATTTTATGTCATGGACAAATATTTAACTTGCAGTTTAGAAACAACTACATTCAGGAGAATATTATATTTACTTGACTCTACCTCTTTATTTCTATTTTAGAAAATTCAGATCCCTTCCACCCATAACACATTTATTGACAACAGGAAATCACTTATTACAGCATTCTCAAACTTCTCAAGATGCTCAAATATCAACTTTAATATTATCTACCGCCATGTTTGGGAATATTTATGATTTGTATTATCTAGACTGTTTGTTAATGCTCTTTTGGCAGGGGCATGGGGAATAATCAGGAGTAGGATCCTTGCTTTAGTCTCTGGGGGCTATTTGAAATGCAGTGTTGTCAGAAGAGTCAAGGAAAAGCAGCAGCAGTTTGGAGCTTTCCTAATTGCCTAAATCATGGCCACAGGCCACTTATGGTGGGTCTTTCCTGTTATGTCTGCATTTGGGTAGGAGTTGGGGAGCTATTTTGTATTCTGAGACTGTGAGGCAAGGAGACAGGGGAATATTTTTTTATTTACTGGAGAAATGATTTTTCTCCTTTCTCTGAGAACAAAAGTAGGATACATAACTTCTAGATGTCTAATACAAGTCCAATTAGAAACTGGGGACTGGGGAAGCATCTCAGTGGTAGACCATTTGCCTGGCATGCTTGAAGCCCTGAGTTTGATCCCCAGCATGGAAGTGGAGAGGGGTGTCTTTCTAAATCTAATCAGACATTGTGCCATTATTTGTCAGACATATGACTTCCACAAGAGCCATTTTAGATTTAATCTTTTATATTTTCATGACTATCAGTGCCTATGAAATTCAAACCAGAGAGCTTCTTTTTTAGAGATAAAATATTGGTAGGAAAAAGCCAAAAGGAATAAGAAGTGCTACATTATTTCCTTTCACTATAATGGGAGGTCCACTAAGTAGACAAAGTATTGCATGATATCACTATTTTCCTTTTTCTTTTTGAGAACTTTTCAAATTCACAAAAAGGAATTTATTTTATACTCATTTTTTGTTCTAAGTCATGTTTAATAAGAATTCACCTTGATATGCTAGTGTAAGGTTTAAAAGGGATTAGGATAAGCCAAAATAAATTTCAATATTTTTCTAGAAAGCATCTATCTCAAGACAGAAAGACATTGGAACTTTTAGCTAAGAAAAAATACTAACTTACTCGGAAAACAATTTGAGGGCTATTTTAAAAATGTTCTTAGAATAATGTATATTCATAAAAATCTACATTTTTGTGTAGCTGCTAATATTAATAATCTACAACCACAAATCTTAAATTAGAAAACAAAATTACTTTATATTGCTACAAAGCTAATCTAACTCAAGATGTAATATAGATTGAAAAATAAAGTTTTAAAGCAATAAAATTTTGCATGTAATTAGAACCAGATCTTTTAAATAGCTTGATAAATTTTATGGTGAATTCTTAATGGTAAAAAAAAAAATTGGCTTTCTAAGCATTCTTTAATAATAATATTAACAAATATTTGTTTAATGCTTTTATGTGCCAGGAACTGGTCTAAAAGCTGAGGATACAGAAGTGAACAAAACAGTTCAGCCCTAATGGGGCTTCTTATTCTTGTTGATATGTTATCTAAAGGCTTGAAGATAAGAATACTGAGATTAACACATGTGGATTATAGGCCTTAGTTCTCACTCTAGGCAATAATGCTACTACCATAGTGCTACTACATTGGCAGGAAAACTGGAATTAGGATGTACTTTTTAAAAGTTTGGTCTGCAATTACCATATGACCTGTAAATAAACAATGCATAATTTTTAACATCCAAAAAGTTACCACTCATTTATCGCTGGGCTCATATGCAAGCGCAGCAATGACCCTGAAGCATTCTGTCAGTATTTCTGGAGGACAAAAAGCTGTCAACAATTTAATAGCTATTTCCTGGAAGTGGAGGGACTTTGAGGTTCAATGAGAATTTTTGTTTTGGTTTTGTTTTGAATCTGTTTTCAACAAAGAGATAACCCCTTCATCCCTTATTACTCTAATATATGACAAATGAAAATTTGCCTCATCATTAATAGTACTACAAAAATTTATCCATTGATCAGTGAATATAACACACAAATCTAGATCTGATTCTCACTCATCTTAATTTCTATTTTTTTCATGTAGGGGGGATTTTACCTTTATTTCTCTATCTTCAAAGAACATAAAATAACTTGGAAGACAAAGTAGGTGTGGAAGGCTTCCTCTGTTTTTAAGGATCGGGATTTTGGAAACAGAAAATAGCTTACTTGGCACCACGAGACATCTTAATTCATTTCTCATTTATCTCTTTGTCTAGTTTCCTCCTTCTTCCTCCCAGAAACTATGACTTCTCATCTTTATCTTCCCCTGCAAAGACACTCTAAGAGCTACCATTAATTCAAGGGCAGGTAGCTCCCTCACTATGCTCTGTCTCATATATACATGACATTCTCCTGCCAGAAGCATATGGCAGCATTTGCTGGACAAGTCCTACCCTGAAGCAGTGTTTGCCGAACTGTGAGTCATGACCTACTTTCAACAGAGAAATTAATTTCATGGTTTAAGATCAGCATTTAAAATCAAACTAGGTGAACTGGGGATATATAGTTCAGTGGCAGAGCTCTTGCCTAGCATGTGTGAGGCCTGTTTTTTTTTTTTTTTTTTTTTTTTTTTTGAGGGATTGGGGGTACTGGGGATTGAACTCAGGGGCACTTGACCATTGAGCCACATCCATAGCCCTATTTTGTATTTTATTTAGAGACAGTCTCACTGAGTTGCTTAGCACCTCACTTTTGCTGAGGCTGTCTTTGAACTCATAATCTTCGTGTCTCAGCCTCCCAAGCTGCTGGGATTACAGGCGTGTGCCCCTGCGCAGGGCAAGGCCCTGGGTTTTATCACTAGCAAGAAGCAGGCGTGCGCGCGCGCGCGCACGCGCACACACACACACAATAAAGCACAGAGAAAAGAAAAACAGTATGATCTTGCACCTATTTTGAAACTTTAGTTTACATTGTATGTGTATAAATAAGGGTATGTTTGTATATGTGTACTGGATCCTGAGATATACTTCTTACCTTCCTGAAAGTTATAATCAAAAATGTGGAAGTGAGGATTCGGGGGAAGATGGCCGAAAGGAGGGAGGTGCTCTCTGGACGCAGTTGCTGAAGGACATGGAGTGGGAAGTTTGAGCGCTTTGCTGGCGGTTCTATTGCAACTGAAAGGGAGCCGAGACATTACTGCACCTCTGGACAGCGAAATACAAAGTTCTCAGGACCACAACAACCAGGGACAGAGTCGCAGCGATCCCCAGCCCGAAACAACGCTGTCGGTGCTGCAGGCGCAGGGGCCAATACCATCTCGGCAAGGAGAAGATCCACCCAGCGGCTTTGAAACCGATCAGCGAGGAGGGATAAAAAGAGGCCTAGAGGCGTGGCCAGTGTCCACGTGGAGCTCTTTCGCACTGCTTGCCAAGCCGACCCCTCACGATCTGGACTGACACAAGGGTCTGCGGAGCAGCTTTTGAATGGGAGGAGAACGCGGCCATCTTTGAGAAGTGCAGTGGCTGACCCAGACAAAGGGGAAAAGACGGAGGAGACAACAGCTGCAGACATCCAGGGAGCCCCAGCGCTCTGAAGGCAGCACACACCTGGGTGAGACTCGGGTAACCAGCAGGGGAGGGCGTGTCTGAGGCCAGCCCAGCGGCCACAAGAATCTACAACTGTGGGTGGGCGTGGGGAAAGGGTGCCTTCTGGAGGGTCCCCTTCCCGGAGCCATTCATCTGTTGACACACAACCACCCTGAGCCAATCTTCCCTCTGAGCCATTCCGCCGCTGGCATAGGGTGCAGACTTGACTCGCAGACTATCTGGACGTGATCCAATGCAGTTGGCTTAAACTGGAAAGGGAAAAGAGAGGGGGGGCTTCCCAGGGCCCGTTTTGTTTGAGACTTGGGGTTCGACGTTTTTTTTTTTTTTTTTTTGGTTGGTTGGTCTGCTTGTGTTATTGGTTTTTGTTAGATTGTTTATTATTCTTTCTCTTTCTTTGGCTTTGTTCTGTTTAGCTTTTTTTTGCATTGATTGTCAGTGTGTTTGATTGTTTGCTTCTGCTCCTTTTCTCGTTCCTTCTTCTCTTCCTTCTCACTTTGGCATCTCTTCTTCCTCCTTCATCTTTCATATTTGCACTCTGCCAGTGCATACTAAACAGAGGCAAAAACAAGCTGTACGCAGAATTTGGGATTTCTAGAAACGGCGCAATTGAACTGGATAGCAAAGAGGTGCTATATATAGTTTACTCTCCATTTTCTTGATTCTCTATCTCCTCTCTCTTACACCAATTTCTACTCTTTTATCATTTTTTTTCTTCTTTTCCATCTTACTTTACATATAAATTGGTCCCTCCACCTAAGTGTCTACTCCATTCTCTATCTTCTCTCTTCTACTGATACTAAACCACTTCCAGTAAACCACGTCAATAGAACTCTCCTTTCATACTTTCCAAGAAAGAACAATTCAAGACACTTCCTTCTTCTTAAACATAATACCTCTGTATCCAATACTTGAAGCTATAAAACCCCATCAGAAGCATACAGAGTAAATTGGAAATAATATCTGGGTTGACAAAATCTGTACATTGTGATCAAAACTGAATTTTCTGAATAGAAAGTGTTAGGTTTTAGAGTGTAAAGGAATTATAAGGAGAGCTGATAGCTTCGTACTACAGGAACAAGATAAGAAATTAAGGTAAAATCGAAACAGTCAAGGTCCCACAATGCAGGAAGAAAAGACACACAAGCAACATGAAAAAACAAGGGAAGAAAGTGACAAAATCAAATCAAGATTCCTCATCAGTAGATTTCATGGCAAACACAGTTGGTCAAATGCCAGAGATGGAATTTAGAAATTACATATGCCAAATGTTTAGGGAACTTAAGAATGAACTCAAAAATGAGATGAGGGAGCAAGTACAGGAGACAAAAGATCATTTTGACAAAGAACTCCAAAAACAAATACAGGAAGTAAAAGATTACTTCAATAGGGAAATAGAGGCTCTAAAGAGAAACCAAATAGAAATTCCAGAAATGAAAGAAGCAATAAACCAAAATAAAAGTTCAATTGAAAGCATCTCCAACAGAGTAGACCACTTGGAGGAAAGAACCTCAGACAATGAAGACAAAATATATGTCCTAGAGAAGAATTTAGACCATACAGCAAAACTAGTTGGAAATCAAGAACATAACATCCAAGAATTATGGGACAGCATAAAAAGACCAAACTTAAGAGTGATTGGCGTAGAGGAAGGGGCAGAGTTTCAAGCCAAAGGAATGAGTAATCTATTAAATGAAATAATCACAGAAAATTTTCCAAACTTGAGGAATGAATGGGAAAACCAAGTTCAAGAGGCTTACCGAACACCAAACAAACAAAATCACAGCAGACCCACACCAAGACACATTATAATGAAAATGCCTAATATACTGAGCAAGGAGAGAATACTAAAAGCCTCAAGAAAAAGGAAGCAGATTATATATGGGGAGAAACCAATCAGACTATGTTCAGATTTTTCAACCCAGACCTTAAAAGCAAGAAGATCCTGGAATAGCATATTTCAAGCTCTGAAAGAAAAGGGATGTCAACCAAAAATCTTATATCCAGCAAAACTGAGCTTTAGATTCGAAGATGAAATAAAAACCTTCCACGACAAGCAAAAGTTTTCACAACTCGAAAGCCAGCACTTCTGAACATCCTGGGCAACGTTTTTCATGAAGAAGAAGAGAAAGATAACAATGAAAATCAACAAAGGGAGATATTAAACTAAAGGAAATACCAACCAGAAGAGAAACCAAATCAAGCTAAAGACCATAATTCAAATAAAAATGGATGGGAATAAAAATCACATCTCAATAATAACCCTGAATGTTAATGGCCTAAACTCGCCAATCAAAAGACACAGATTATCAGAATGGATTAAAAGAAACGACCAAGCAATTTTCTGTCTCCAAGAAACACACCTTATAGAAAAAGACATCAACAGACTGAAAGTGAAAGGCTGGGAAAAGTCTTATCACTCACATGGCCGACGGAAGCAAGCAGGGGTTTCCATTCTCATATCAAATAAGGTAGACTTCAAACCAAAACTAATCAAGAGGGACAAAGATGGATATTTCTTATTACTTAAGGGAACCATTCATCAACAGGATATAACAATCATAAATCTATATGCCCCAAATAATGGAGTACCTACATTCATCAAACAAACGCTTCTCAAGTTCAAGAGTAAAATAGACCACAACACAGTTATTCTAGGGGACTTCAACACACCTCTCTCACCAATGGATAGATCATCCAAACAAAGGCTAAACAAAGAAACTTTAAGCCTCCTTAAAACAATTAACAATTTAGACCTAACGGACATATATAGAATATTTCATCCCTCAGTAAACGAATACACATTTTTCTCAGCAGCACATGGCTCCTTCTCCAAAATAGACCATATATTATGTCACAAGGCAACTCTCAGCAAATATAAAAAAATAGAGATACTACCCTGCATGCTATCGGACCATAAAGGGATGAAATTGGAAATCAATGACAAAACAAGGAATAAGAAAAACTACTCCATCAACTGGAAGCTAAACAACATGCTACTGAATGAACAAGGGGTTGAAGAAGACATCAAAGAGGAGATCAAAAAAATTCCTAGAGGTAAATGAGAACACAGATACTTCATATAGAAATCTCTGGGACACTATGAAGGCAGTAGTAAGAGGAAAATTCATTGCACTGAGTTCATTCCTTAAGAGGAAAAAAAACCAACAAATAAATGACTTAACATCACACCTCAAAGCATTAGAAAAAGAAGAACAGACCAACACCAAGAGCAGTAGAAGACAGGAAATAATTAAAATCAGAGCAGAAATTAATGAAATCGAGACTAAGGAAACCATTCAAAGAATTGACAAAACTAAAAGTTGGTTCTTTGAAAAAATAAACAAAATTGACAGACCCTTAGCGATGCTAACGAAAAGAAGAGAAAAAACTCAAATTACTAACATTCGTGATGAAAAAGGGAATATCACAAAAAACACCTCAGATATACAGAATATAATTAGAAATTACTTTGAAAACTTGTACTCTAATAAAATAGAAAATACTGAATGCATTGACAGATTTCTAGAGTCATATGATTTGCCTAAACTGGATGTGGAGGCTATACACAATTTAAACAGATCAATTACAAGCGAAAAAATAGAAGATGTCATCAAAAAGCTACCAACAAGGAAAAGTCCAGGACCTGATGGGTTTACAGCCGAGTTCTATAAGACTTTCAAAGAAGAACTAATACCAATGCTCTTCAAACTATTCCAAGAAATAGAAAAAGAGGGAGCTCTTCCAGACTCTTTCTATGAGGCCAATATCACATTAATTCCAAAGCCAGGCAAAGACACATCCAAAAAAAAAAAACTTCAGGCCCATATCTTTAATGAACATAGATGCAAAAATCCTCAACAAAATCCTGGCAAATCGGATACAAAAACATATCAAAAAGATAGTGCACCATGATCAAGTGGGGTTTATCCCAGGGATGCAAGGCTGGTTCAACATTCAGAAATCAATAAACATAATACACCACATCAATAGACTTAAAGACAAAAATTATATGATCATCTCAATAGACGCAGAAAAAGCATTTGACAAAATACAACACCCCTTTATGTTCAAAACACTGGAAAAACTAGGAATATCAGGAACATATCTCAACATTATAAAAGCTATATATCCAAGGCCCCGAGCTAACATTATCTTAAATGGAGAAAAATTGAAAGCATTCCCTCTAAAAACTGGAACAAGACAGGGATGCCCCCTTTCACCACTGCTATTTAACATAGTACTGGAAACTCTGGCCAGAGCAATTAGACAGACGAAAGAAATTAAAGGGATCCAGATAGGAAAAGAAGAGCTCAAATTAGCACTATTTGATGATGACATGATAATCTTCCTAGAAGACCCAAAAAACTCTACTAGGAAACTTTTACAACTAGTAAATGAATTTGGCAAAGTTGCAGGATACAAAATCAACACACATAAGTCAAAGGCATTTTTGTACATCAGCAACAAAAACTCTGAAAGGGAAATGATGAAAACTACCCCATTTACAATAGCATCAAAAAAAATAAAATACCTGGGAATCAACCTAACGAAAGAGGTGAAAGACCTCTATAACGAAAATTATAGAACACTAAAGAAAGAAATTATAGATGAACTCAGAAGATGGAAAGACCTACCTTGCTCTTGGATAGGTAGAATTAATATTGTCAAAATGTCCATACTACCAAAAGCATTATACAGATTTAATGCAATTCCAATCAAAATCCCAATGTCATTCTTCAAAGAAATAGAAATAGCAGTCATGAAATTCATCTGGAAAAATAAGAGGCCCAGAATAGTCAAAGCAATCCTGAGCAAGAAAAGTGAAGCAGGGGGCATCACCATACCGGACCTTAAATTATACTATAGAGCAATAGTAACAAAAACAGCATGGTATTGGCACCAAATTAGAGTGGTGGACCAATGGTACAGAATTGAGGACACAGAAACTAATACATATAATTACAGCTATCTTATATTAGACAAAGGTGCCAAAAATGTACAGTGGAGAAAGGATAGCCTCTTCAACAAATGGTGCTGGGAAAACTGGAAATCCATATGCACCAAATTGAAATTAAATCCTTATCTCTCACCATGCACAAAACTCAATTCAAAGTGGATCAAGGACCTAGGAATTAGACCAGAGACAATACGCCTAATAGAAGAAAAAGTAAGCTCCAATTTCCAACATGTCGGATTAGGCCCCAAGTTTCTTATTAAGAATCCTGTAGCGCAAGAATTACTACCAAGAATTAATGAATGGGATAGATTTAAACTAAAAAGCTTCTTCTCAGCAAAAGAAACAATCAGTGAGGTGAATAGAGAGCCAACTAATTGGGAACAAATATTTAGTACATGCACATCAGACAGAGCACTAATTTCTAGAATATATAAAGAACTCAAAAAACTTGACTCCAAAAAAACAAATAACCCAATCAATATATGGGCTAAGGAATTGAGAAGACACCTCTCAGAAGAAGATACACGATTAATTAACAAATACATGAAAAAATGTTCAACATCGCTGGCAATTAGAGAAATGCAAATCAAAACTACTCTAAGATTTCACTTCACTCCAGTCAGAATGGCAGCTGTCAAGAACACAAGCAACAATAAATGTTGGAGAGGATGTGGGGAAAAAGGCACACTCATACATTGCTGGTGGGACTGCAAAATGGTGCAACCATTATGGAAAGCAGTATGGAGATTTCTTGGAAAACTGGGAATGGAGCCACCCTATGATCCAGCCATCCCACTCCTGGGTCTATTCCCAAAGGACTTAAAAACAGCATATTACAGTGACACAGCTATCTCAATGTTTGTAGCTGCGCAATTCACAATAGCTAGGTTGTGGAACCAACCTAGATGTTCCTCAGTAAATGAGTGGATTAAGAAAATGTGGTATATACGCACAATGGAATTTTACTCAGCAATAAAAGAAAATAAATTAATGGTATTTGCAGGTAAATGGATGAAGTTGGAAGACATAATGCTAAGTGAAGTTAGTCAGTCTCAAAAATCCAAGTACCAAATGTTTTCTCTGATATAAGGAGGCTAGTTCATAGTATTGTTGGATGGGAGGGTACATACGAGGACTAGAAGAACACTAGAATGGTCAAAGGGAAGGGAGAGTAAGGGAGGGAGCAAGGGGGGAGGGAGAGGGAGAAAAGGAAAAAGAAAAGAAAAGGTGTTTGAATGAGATGGATATCATTTTCCTAAATGCATGATTGAAGACCTGAATTGTACGAATATACTCTGTATACAAACAATTGTATGTAAAAAGATGCTAAATACATGCACTATGAGTTGTACATATTAAAAATTATAAAAATAAAAAAAATCCAAAGTCTCATAAAAAAAAATGTGGAAGTCATAAAGCTAGAATGTTCATAGTTCTAGGGACTGCATCTTTATCTGAATACTTCTTCAGAAATTTTAGAGATTTAATGTATGGTGTTAGATAGTTTCTTTAAAGTAAAAGTGGTGTTGATTTAATAAGCCAAATATTTTCTAAACAATTGTCAGTCAACAAACAACCAAATCATTTCCATTAATTTTCCTAGAATAGTTTATTCTTTTGGGGGGAGTGGGGTTCCAGGGATTGAACTCAGAGGCACTCAACCACTGAGCTACATCCCCTGCCCTATTTTTATATTATATTTAGAGACAGGTCTCACTGGGTTGCTTAGTGCCTCACTCTTGCTGAGGCTGGCTTTGAATTAGCAATCCTCCTGCCTCGGCCTCCCAAACCATTGGGATTACAGGTGCCCAGCGTATTCTTTTCATAGTAGAAAGACAAAAAATAAAATACTTTATCTTTAATTTAACCTGAAAATTAAAATTGACTTGTTAATCATTTCAAAAATATTTTTAAAGTAACAACAACCTAAACCCTAAGTATCTTAAAGGAAAAATATTCTCTGAGGGGATGGTTTGATGCAATTTTCAAATATGACTTCAAAAATAAACAAGACATAAATATTTCTTTGCATCTACTACATATGCACATGAATACAAACACACCAAACTTATATTCCTTTGTAGTAAAGAGATTTTTAAGAATTCAAATTCAGAAAGCTTGGATTATGTGACTGTGACTAATAGCACCCAGTCACTCAGCGTAAATAGAAGCAGAAATAACCTGATTGTACTGACTGTAAAATAACTACCTCAGAATAACAATTGTTATAGCCTCACTTTTCACTAGTTGCTGCATGGAATTCATATTTAAAATATGGAAGACATTTTCTTAGCCTTTCTGCAATGTCAACATTAACACTTGGGTGACTCAGCCTCACAGACTCTTACACTTCTTGGGCTGTCAGAACTGGAAGAGGCAACTAATATCAACCCCTACAGGAAGGGACAGCCTTGTGGCCTTGAGTCTTTCAATAACAATCCTTTCGTTGATTAAAAGTGATGCTGACAGGCTTCAATCCTTTTCGGTTTTATGAATTTTGACTGCTAAGTGGAGCCTCCAGGACTAGAAAGCTATGAGAATGAGAATTAGCATTAAGATTTTTAACTGACTATGAAATGTTTGAGAAAACAACAAACTATTACTGAAACTTGAATATGTCTACAAAAATAAGGCATGAATAACAGAATATATACATAAAACACAGAAAGATAAAGGTATTATGCAAAGATGTACAGAAATATCCAAACCTAACTTCCATATAAAGGACTTCTGAAGGGCTGGAGTTGTGGCTCAGTGGCAGAGCGCTTGCCTAGCACATGTGAAGCACTGGGTTCAATCTTCAGCACCACATTAAAAAAATAAATAAATAAAGGTATAATGTCCATCTATAATTAAAAATATTTTTAAAAAAGGACTTCTGAAAAAAATTCCAGTAGCTTGAAAGCTTATAAATAGGAATTAACCAAAATACTATTTTAGTCAAATTTCCCTTTTTAATTCCAAAGTCTACATATACACATATACACCTATCTCTTAATAACACCCTAAGTTGTAAACAGCTCACTATATTTGGAAACTTAAGTTAATCCTGATACAGTTAAAATAATTAGTCTTAGATGAGGGTGAAATCTGCTTCCTTTATACTATCAAACAATAAATGAGGACACACGAGGCACTTCCTCCCTTATTCTGTAGTGTAATTCATTATAATCAGTTTTATTTAATTATATTTAAAAAATAACCATA
Organism: Tamias sibiricus; assembly: GCA_025594165.1. NCBI lineage: Eukaryota > Metazoa > Chordata > Mammalia > Rodentia > Sciuridae > Tamias > Tamias sibiricus. The sequence goes on from CM046666.1 coordinate 75,221,388, forward strand.
CGTGTTTAAAATAAAAGTGTTCAAACAAAAACTTCCCCTGTAAACTTAAATTTTCACATATTCAATATTTTTGTGGTTAATAGAAAAACTTAGGGAAACATTCATCTGTTAAGATTCTTAATTTGGGGGCCTTCAATACACTGAAATTAGAGGCAAAGATGGGTGTATGTACATTTTTCTAGGAAGAGGATTAATTGCTTTTAGATATTTAAAAAGGGGTCAATGATCTGACAATAGTCACTGCTTTGGGTGAAAGTTTTGTATAAGAGGACCTTTTCCATGACTTAGTGAAGATGTTAAGAGATAAAAGTTGGAATAACTTCCCCTAACAACAAGACCTGTAATTAGCAGGAAGATATACCACTTCTAAGACTATGCTGAAGTTTATACATCTTTATGTCTTTATTTAGGGCTTGGAAAGAAAACTAAAACTAAAAGATGAGTAAACAATGAAAAGTGTTCAGATAGAAGGATGGTTTTAACAACCTGTGTTATATGCTACTAGTACAGATATCTATCAGTATGCTGCACCAAATTTCTGAACTCATTCAACATTTGTCCAAGTATCTATTATCCTTTTTATGCATTTTTTTCTGACCTTTACAAAATGGAGCTCCTTTTAGAAATATCTCTTTAGCAAACAGAGCCTCTAATACCATGCCACCCACCCTGAAAAACTTATTAAGTCCTGTGATCTTAATAAATGAGAATTCATTTTCCTCAATAATCAAGTGAGCAATTTCATCCTGATTTATTTTTAAAAATTCAAACCAATATTCTCTTAAGAAAAGCAAAACTATCTCCATTTTTAAAGGTTATTCCTGATACCTTTGAAATATAACACACTATCATTACATTTAGTTAAGTGTAAATAAAAGGAATATAACTAATACTGGTATTTCATGCCCAATAGAAAGGCAAGGTAGGAAGTGAACCTTAAATTTCTAGCCTAATCTCCAAGTATTTAAACTATAATGTATTTTACTGTTTTCCAGTGAACTTATAAGTATTCTAAGTTAGGCAAGGATCTAATTAGGTAGAGCCATAGGAATTATGAAAGCACATCAACAATTAATAAGGATCAGAAATCTTTTCACAGTGAAACCCTTCTCATAAAAACATCAAAGGAAAAAGACAACTTAAAATAATGGACTTTTCTTTTCAACGAAGTTGATCATCCAGGCAGAAAGGGTTGACAATGAATTGACCTCTGTCACTAAAGCTTGTTAGCAAAGAGCCAGATAAAGAAAATATTATGTTAATGAATCAAATGAGTGACAGAGAAATTACCCTCACATACGTACTGAGATTATGCATTTGGGACACCATGTATCTCACACCCATACACACAAAAAATTTTATCCTTCCCTAAATATCAGATAAGTCTCTTGCTTTTTAGTTATATTTCAGTTCTAATAAGGAGAAACAGGATTTTCCAAACCATTGGACAGAAAAAAACCTGGCTGTCAGAAATGGTTCTTGCTGAAACCTATTAGGATTTCTGGCTCTACCACTGAATTCAGTCAATGGGATAGTGAGGAGGTTTACGAAGAGACTCTTGCAATACTGCTTGTGTTTCAGAGATATTAAAAACTGAAAGGAAAAAAATGTACCAGAATGTCTGTCATTACTTGAGGGAAATATAAAGGTTTAAAAAAGTTTGTTAAAGTTCAAGAGGGTCTACGATTTAAGACCCTAAAGACAGGTTTTAAAAATGTTTTGATTTAGGTTAAATTAATAGAGGTATTTAAAGGGGAACTGATGCTATGGTAAACTAAGATAAATTTCTCATTTAATAATGTTGATAAAGTGATCCAACTCCCTTAGTATTAAATATCTCAAATATCCTATTCAGGCTCAGTCTACTCAAAAATTTGTGTTTTAGAGGCTGTGGCTGCGGTTCAGCAGTAGAGCATTCACCTAGCATGTGCGAGGCACTGGTTCAATCCTCAGCACCACATTAAAAAATAATAATAAATAAACGAATAAATAAATAAATGAAGGTATTGTGTTCAACTACAACTAAAAAAAATTTTTTTAAATCTGTGCTTTTCAAAGCAAAAAACGTGAGAAATACACAGATTAAAAGGAGTTTACTAGCCTGAAATAAAGGGAGAAAAGTAGCTCATGTGGAAAAGAAACAAATGTAAAGAAAAATTTAAAAAACTAAACAATGATAAAACCCACAAAACAAATTAAATAGGCCTCTCAGAAAACATTTACAGAAAGTTATAAAAACAAAGAAAAAAGATGGTCTCAAACTGTCCTTTCTATTAACTGTTTTGAATACTATCATTTTTCCATTTCTTATACAAAAGGTTAGAATTAATCAATCAATCCTTAACTAATGTTACTACTAAACAATTTTGATGAAAGGTTGAATGCTTTCACTCTAAAATTAGGAACTAAGCAAGGATGTCTGTCCTCATCATTTCTATTCAACCCCATACTGTAGGTTTTAGCCAGTATATTTAAAACAAAGCAGAAGGAATCCAGATCAGAAAGGACTCTTTTTTTTCAATAGCTCACATAATCATTATATAGAAAATTATATAAAATCTACAAAAAAAGCTATTAGCACTAATAATTGAATATAAAGGGATTTCAGAATTTAAAGTCAACACATTTAACATATCAGCTTTTTGCATACTAGCAATGAACCAGAAACTAAAAGAAAAAAATACTTGTAATGGCATCAAAAATATAAAATATATACATTCACTTTTTAAATGTGCAAGATCAATACACTGAAATCAACAAAATATTGCTAAGAAATATTAAGGACCTAAATAAATGGGGAGAGATATAGTCTTCATGAATTTGAAGATTCAATATTGTTAAGATGACAGTTTTCCTCAAACTTATCTATGGATTCAACATAATCCCAATCAAATCCCAACAGCAACTTTTATAGAAATTGATATGATTCTAAAAATTCATAGACATGAAAGGAACCTAAATTACCCAAAACAACTTAGAAAAGGAATAAACTACAAAGATTTAAACTACTTGATTTCATTACCTATTAAAAAGCTACAGCAATCAATATAGTGTGATACGGGTAGAGGAATAAGCACATAGGTCAATGGAACAGACCTATGTGTTTATCCAAGAGAAATATAGGATAATCTGTTACCCAGGAGAAAAAAGGCATACAAAACTTGTACACAAATGTTTATCTGTAATAGCCCCAAATTAGAAACAACCCAGATATCCATCAAAAGGTGAAAGGAAAAACAAATTACATTCTAGCCATATAATGGGATACTACTCAGCAATTAAAAATAAAAAAAGAAGCTGGGCGCGGTGGCACACACCTGTAATCCCAGAGCTTGGGAGGCTGAGGCAGGGGGATCTCGTTCAAAGCCAGCCTCAGCAATGGTGAGGCAGTTAGCAACTCAGTGAGACCCTGTCTCTAATAAAATACAAAAAAGGGCTGGGGATGTGGCCCAGTGGTTGAGTGTCCCGGAGTTCAATCCCCGGTACCACCCCCACCCCCACCCCAAAAAAGAATGAGTGATAAGTGCAAGAATGTAAATGAATCTCAAAATAACTGTTGAGAAAATTACCATATGATTCCATTTTTATTAAGTATGAAAAGATGAAAATTCGTCAATGACACAAATCACATTAGTGTCTGTCTGAGGACTTGAAGGGAAAAAGCATGTCAAAATTCATCAAATTGTACACAGTTTATTATCTATTATCTTTATCATCAATAACACTATTTAAAAAAATTAACAGCAAAAGGAATTTCTGAAAGATGATTCAGTGTAAATCTTAACGTACTCTTCAAAATTAATCCTGTTTTGTCAAAATCAACTCTAACATTGGCAAAAATATTAAAATAATTCCCTCAAAAAGTCAAATGACTTCTATAGAAATAATTAAAAGTCAATGAAATTACTACTTCATGTTTGCAATATTTTTGATATGATGATGGTTACTAGCAAGGTTTGGGTGGTTTCTGGACAAGTAAATGTCTAGGAAAAGTACACTAAAACTGAACAATCATACCTTGATTTGTGCAAAGGGTCTCTCATAACCTCCAACATAGAGAAGGCCAACATTCTGAGGAAGTAACCTATAAGGTGGAAGAAGAAGCATTATTTATAAAATATTCTTCCTTAAATGTAAGGCTGTACTATAATAAAAGTTTAAAATAGGTCATATGAAAAAATTAAATATCTATGCAATAATTCTTGTATTTTGCACTGTGGGATAGTAACCAGCAAAGGAATAATTCTTATATTTCAGAAAATAGTGGATAAAATGTTAAGTGTAAATAGTGGGTAAAATGAAAACTTACATTAGAATAACATATGTGTACAATAACTTACATGTAGAATAACATGTTAATAATTCTAATAAAATTACTACATAGTGTCTCTAAGAAAGAAGTAACAGAAATAATGCATTTATCTAAAAATCATAAAGTTTCAGTTGAAGAAAATATTCAATGCATGTCAATACTATGCACTACAAGAAATAAACCTAAATAATTCAGTACCAAAATCCAACAGAAAAAACCTGACGCACAAACAATTCTAAAAATGCAGCTACTGATAAGTTGTATCATAGTACTTATTTACCAAAGGAAAGCAGTAGGGCAAAAGGTGCTTGCTCCAATAGAGGGATCTAGAAAAGTTTGAAGAGATGAGATTTGAACTTAGCCTTAAAGGGGAAAATTTAAAGAAGTTCCTGAGAACAAAGAGAAATCAAGACAAAAAGGAAACAAGTGAGGAGTAAGTTCGCTGGAGATGAGAACTAAAAGAAAATTAGAAAATGGAATATGAACAATTTTAAATGCCAAATACTGTATTTTCTAAGTAATTTGGGATAATAATTTTAAAAGATATGCTTTATAAAACAACAAATGCAGGCAGAAATTAAAAAACAAACAATATAGAGGACGTAAAATTAAGAAATAGTGGTTACAACTGGGTATGGTGGCACATGCCTATAATCTCAGCAACTCAAGAAGTTGATACAGGAGGATTCCAAGTTCAAGGCCAGCCTCAGCAAATTAAAAAGACCTTATTTCAAAATAAAAACAAATAAAAAGTGATGGGGGTATAGCTCAGTGGTAGAGCACTGCCTCCCCCTGTTCAATTCCTAGTACCCACACCAAAAAACAAGAAAAAGTGGTTATAATCTCTACTCATTTCTTCCTTCCTTTCTAGTTCTACTTATAAGAGGTCTATCATTCTTGATTGCACTAAAAAATTTGTGAATGAGGAAATACCACATTTAGATCTATATTTGTGAAATGTGTAAAGAGGAATTGGTAGTGATGCAGGCTATGGGAAAGACAAATATTCTTATGTTTAATTAAGCTAAATGTAGATATATCTCACTATTCTTTTACCATAAATAATTTTCTAATGGACATCATGAATAAATAAAAACAACTCCAGTCTTAATACCAGTCTTAATACTACTATACATAAACAGAAAAAATAATTGCCTGACTTCTTTGATGAAAGTTTCTAAACCAAGACACTTCTCAGAGTCTGGATAGTTAGAATAGCCTTTAAAGGCAGATTAAAAAAAGCTAATGATCTCTCAGATACTTGTACATTCTATCACATGAATCTGAGAATGGAACACGGAGGGGTATATAAAGAACAAAAGCCCTGCAAACTGAAAATATTCTAATGGAAAATTCTTAGTATACCATACTGTCCTGATGATAGAAAATTAGAATACTCAAGATTATCATAACCATCTTAAAATTTCAGTTAGTGGCTTAAAAATCCTGCTTCGACCGGCCTGCCAGACCACCAGCTCACACCTCTACCAGGGCTAGGAATAGCAGGCCCCGTTGGAGAGAGGGCCCAACCAGAGGAAGGACCCTGCCCATTGCCTATGGAACTACAACCTGCCCAGATGTGACTGGAACAAGCAGCAGCCACTGGCAGAAGTAAGGGCCCAGCCACCAGCCTGCCTAACTGCAGGCTCACACCACCACCAGAACTAGAAGCAGCAGGCTCTGCCCTGTGGAAGGGCCTGCTGCCCACCTGCCCAGCCCCCACCATAACAACTAGACTGGGAGGAGACCCAAGAGGAGGAGAATTGGGAGAGAAAAGCCAGACCACCAGCTCCACCACACTGTGGCCACAAAGAGATCTGGAGAGAGAGACCCACCCCACACCAGCAAATCAGAGAGGCAACCCACATCTGCCCAGAGAGACACACTGCACTGGGATTCCATAGCTACATAACCCAACATCAATATAATTATAGGCCTGAGGCAGCCACTGCCACAAAACTGAGTTAGGGAGGCTACTACCAAGGAACAACAAAAGGGTCCAGGTAAGACATCACTAAAGTCCCTGGGGACCAGGCTGCACCAGAAGGTGCAACCAATTATGCTGTTGTGAACTAACAGGGAATCTGACATGGAGATGACTATCTCTTGCTTCTCCTACTAACAGCCAAATTCTCATGATTACACTCTCACTAGTCAAATAATCTAATACCTCTATTTTCTCACATTCTACTTCATAAACGTCTAAGTCAACCTCTAAGTCCCCCCTTCTACCATTAGATACTGTAAACCACCATGTAAACATAGTGACTATATGGTATAAGATAACTGATCTCATCATTTCTGATTATAGTGACAAAACTTTAAATATAAAAATAGAAACTAACTGATATATGGATACATATTGGGTACATTGAAAGCTATAATATTGATCTTTCCCTAGAAAGTGAAGTTTTGGGTAGCCTGTAGTAACCTTATAAGACAAAAGGGCAGAAGCTGTAATACCTCAGGCTTATCTTACAAGAGAGGAAAACACATAGACATCATGAAAAAACAAGGGAGGAAAATGCCCAAAACAAACCAAGATACTACAACAATACAAGCCATAGAAAGCATAGTAGGTAAAATGTAAGAAAAGGAGTTCTGGATATACATAATTAAAATGATAAGGGATTTAAAAAGTGATCTAAGTGAGCAGATACAGGCAAAAATTGATCTCTCCAACAAAGAGATAAGAGGTCAAATACAGGCAAACATCGATCACACCAACAAAGAGATAAGAGAACAAATACAGGTAGCAAAAGATTACTTCAAGAAAGAGAGAGTTTGAGAAAAAAATCTAACAAAAATCCTTGAAATGAAAGAAACAATAAGCCACTTAAAAAATTCAATAGATAGCATCACCAACAGATTGGACCACTTGTAAGATAGGACCTCAGACAATGAGAGCGAAATATATAATATGGAAATAAAGTTGACCTCACAGTGAAAATGGTAAGAAACCATGAAGAGAATATCTAAAAATTATGGGATACCATCAAAAGACCAAATTTAAGATATATTGATTAGAGGAAGGTGCAGAGATTCAAACCAAAGGAATGCACAATCTCTTCAAGGAAATAATATCGGAAAATTTCCCAAGCAGGAAGAATGAATTTGAAAATTAAATAAAAGAGGTCTATAGGACGCCAAATGTACAAAATTACAACAGATCCACACCAAGGCACATTGTAATGAAAATGCCTAGCATACAAAATAAAGATAGAACTTTAAAGGCTGAAAGAGAGAAAAGTCAGATTAACTATAAGAGAAAACCAATTCACATCTAGGCAGATTTTTCAACCAAGACCCTCAAAACCAGGGGAGCCTAGAACAACATATACCAGGTCTCTATAAGATAAGGGATGACAACCAAGAATGTTATATCCAGCAAAATTAAGCTTTAGATTTGAGGATGAAATAAAAACCTTCCATGATAAACAAAAGCTAAAAGAATTTATAACAGAATATTCTTGGCAAAATATTCCACGAGGAGAAAATGAAAAATAATAATGAAAATCTGCAAAGGGAAAAACTAAAATAAAGGAAAATACTTACCAAAGGAGAAACCAAGTCAAGCTAAATACCAAAAATAATTAAAAATAAATAAATAAAAATGACTGGTATTACAAATCATGTCTCAATAATAACCCTGTACATTAATAGCCTAAACTCACCAATTAAAAGACATAGGCTAACAGGCTGAATTAAAAAAACAGACCCAACAATATATTGCCTTCAAGAGACACATCTCATAGGAAAAGATGCCCACAGACTGAAGGTGAAAGGATGGGATAAAATATACCATTCACATGGTCTACATAAGTAATCAGGGATCTCCATCCTCTTATCAAATAAAGTAGACTTCAAGCCAAAGTTAATCAAAAGAGATAAAGATGGACATTTCATACTGCTTAAGGGAATCATAGATCAATAAGATATAACTGTCAAAAATATATATGCCCCAAATAATGGAGCATCTACATTCATCAAACTCTTCTCAAGTTCAAGAATCAAATAGACCACAACACAATAATTCTTTAACACACCACTTTCACCATTGGATAGATCTTCCAAACAAAAGTTAAACAAAGAAACTATAGAACTCAATAATACAATCAATAACTTAGACTTAACTGACATTATGTAGACTATATCATCAATCAATGAGCCAATACACTTTCTTCTCAGCAGCACATGGATCCTTCTCTAAAGTAGAGTATATATTATGCCCTAAAGCAACTCTAAGCAAATATAAAAAAGTAGGGATACTACCCTATATTCTATCAGATAATAATGGAATGAAATTAGAAATCAATGATTAAAAAAAAAAAGAAGAAAGAAAAGCTACTCCAACACTGGAGACTAAATAATATGCTACTGAATCATCAATGGGTTGCAGAAGACATCAAGAAGGAAATTAAGAAATTCTTAGAGGTAAATGAGAACACCAGTACAACATATTGAAACCTCTGGGACACTATGAAGGCAGTACTAAGAGGAAAGTTCATTGCATGGAGTTCATTCCTTCAAAAAAGAAAAAGTCAACAAATAAATGAACTAACATTACATCTCAAAGCCCTAGAAAAAGAAGAACAAACCAACCCCAAAAGAAGTAGAAGACAGGAAATAATTAAAATGAGAGCTGAAATTAATGAAATTGAAACAAAAAAAAATCAATTGAAAAAATTGACAGTACAAAAAGTTGGTTCTTTGAAAAAATAAATAAAATTGATAAACTATTAGCTATGCTAACGAAGAAAAGGAGAGAGAAAACACAAATTACCAATATCTATTGTGAAAAAGAAAATATCATGACGGACACTACAGAAATACAGAAGATAATTAGAAATTATTTTTAAACTTTATACTCCAATAAAATAGAAAATAATGAAGGCATCGACAAATTTCTAGAGACATATGATATGCCCAAACTAAATAGGATGATATACACAATTTAAATAGATGAATTTCAAGCAAATAAATGGAGGATGCCATAAAAAAAACTTACCAATCAAGAAAAGCCCAGGACCGGATGGATACACAGCCAAGTTCTACAAGATCTTTAAAAAGAAGAACTAACACCAACTCTTCTCAAACTATTTCATGAAATAGAAAAAGAGGAAACACTTCGAGACTCATTCTATGAGACCAATATCACCCTGATTCCAAAACCAGACAGAGAAATATCAAAGAAAGAAAACTGCAGACCAATATCTCTAATGAATATAGATGCAAAAATTCTCAATAAAATACTGGCAAATTGAATACAAAAAGATAGTGCACCACGATCAAGTGGGCTTCATTCCAGGGATGCAAGGTGGGTTCAATATAAAGAAATCAATAAATGTAATTCACCACATCAATAGACTCAAAAATAAAAATCATATGATCATCTCAATAGACTCAGAGAAAGCATTTGACAAAATATAACCTCCCTTCATGTTCAAAATGCTAGAAAAAATAGGGATAACAGGAACATACCTCAACATCATAAAGGCCGTCTATGCTAAGCCCCAGGCCAACATCAACCTATATGGAGAAAAATTGAAAGCATTCCCTCTAAAAACTGGAACTAGACAGGGATGCCTTCTTTCACCACTCCTATTTAACATAGTTCTTGAAGCCCTAGCCAGAGCAATTAAACAGATGAAAGAAGTTAAAGGGATACAGATAGGAAAAGAAGAACTCAATTTATTCCTATTTTCAGACGATATGATTCTATACATAGAAGATCCAAAAAATTCCACCAGAAATCTTCTAGAACTAATAAATGAATTCAGCAAAGTAGCTGGATATAAATCAACACCCATAAATCAAAGGCATTTCTGTACATCAGCAACAAATCCTCAGAAAGAGAAACTAGGAAATCCACCCCATTTACTATAGCCTAAAATAAAATAAAATACGTGGGAATCAACATAACAAAAGAAGTGAAAGACCTCTACAATGAAAACTACAGCACGCTAAAGAAAGAAATTAATGAAGATCTTAGAAGATGGAAAGATCTATCTTGTCCGTGGATAGGTAGAACTAATATTGTCAAAATGACCATTCTCCCAAAAGCACTATACAGTTTCAATGCAATCCCAATCAAAATCCCAATATCATTCCTCATAGAAATAGAAAAAGCAAACATAAAATTCATCTGGAAAAATAAGAGACCGAGAATAGCCAAAGCAATTCTTAGCAAGAAGAGTGAGGCTGGTGGCATTACTATTCCAGACCCTAAATTGTACTACAAAGCAATTGTAACAAAAACAGTATGGTATTGGCACCAAGGTAGACCAGTTGACCAATGGTACAGAATAGAAGACACAGAGACTAACCGACAGACCTACAGTTACCCCAAAAAGGTTCATTGGGGAAAAAAACAGCCTCTTCAACAAATGGTGTTTGGAAAACTGGAAATCCTCATGTAATAAAATGAAATTAAATCTCTTTCTCTCACCGTGCACAAAACTTAACTCAAAGTGGATCAATACCTAGGAATTAAACCGGAGACCTTACACCTAATAGAGGAAAAAGTAGGCCCAAATCTCCATCATGTTGGATTAGGCCCCAACTTCCTCAATGAGACCCCTATAGCGCAAGAATTAAACCAAGAATCAATAAATGGGATGGATTCAAACTAAAAAGCTTCTTCTCAGCAAAAGAAACAATTAGGTGAATAGAGAACCTATAGAATGGGAGCAAATCTTTACCACAAACACATCAGATAGAACACTAACCTCAAGGATTTATAAAGCTCTCAAAAGCCTTAACGCCAAAAAACAAACAAACAAACAAACAAACAAACAAAAACCCACCAAATAACCCAATCAATAAATGGGCCAAGGAATTAAACAGACATTTATCAGAAGATGATATACAATCAACCAACAAATATATGAAAAAATGTTCAACATCTGTAGTGATTAGAGAAATGAAAATAAAAACAACTCTAAGATGTCATCTTACTCCAGTCAGAATGGCAGCTATCCAAAAAAAAAAAAAAAAAAACAAAAAAACACACACAATAAATGCTGGCGAGGATGTGGGGGAAAAGGCACACTCTTACACTGCTGGAACTGTAAAATGGTGAAGCCAATCTGGAAAGCAGTATGGAGATTCCTAGAAAAACTTTGAATGGAACCACCATTTGACCCAGCTATCCCACTCCTTGGTCTATTCCCAAAAGACTTAAAAACAGCTTACTACAGGGACATAGCCACATCAATGTTTATAGCAGCACAATTCACAATAGCTAGATTGTGGAAACAACACCTGTTGCCCATCAATAGATGAATGGATAGGGAAACTTTGGTATATATACACAATAGAACACTACTCAGCACTTAAAGAGAATAAAATCATGGCATTTGCAGGTAAATGGATGGAGTTGGAGAAAATAATGCTAAGTGAAGTTAGCCAATCCCCAAAAACCAAGGGTCGAATGATCTCTTTGTTATGAAGATACTAACTTATAAAAGCAAGGGAGGGGAGATGAGAGGAATGAAAGAACTTTAAATAGAACAAAGAGGGGGGAAGCTGGGGAGGGTGCAAGGGGATAGGAATAATGGTAGAATGAGTTAGCCATCATTACCCTAAGTACATGTATGAAGACATAATTGTTGTAAAAATACTTTATATAAAACCAGCAGCTTGAAAAATTGTGCTCTTTATATGTAATATGAAATGAATTGCACTCTGCAAACATGTATAACAAATTAGAATAAAAAATTAAAAAAAAATCCTGCTTCAACAATTTCAGGGTACACACTTATGCATAGCTTCTCTGAAACTGGGGTGCTTCTGATACTTGATGATATCTTATAATTGATGTCACCAGGGTAACAGTGTAAGTGGTAGTGTTATTACTTTCCACTGACAGGGACTAATAAGATCATGAAAGTACACTCTCAGAGCAACTTAGATTCTATGAAATAAAGGGACATTTTTTCCAGTCTCCTGGTAACATCTTCTGTTACATACATCATATAAGTGCCTGTAAAGCACTAAAGGTCATTAACAATGTTAATAAGAGGATGAACAAAATCCTTAATTAAACAAACAGTAAAAAGCTTTTTACTTTTGGAATACAGTGATGAAATGTAGCAACACATGTTAACATACTGTTGAAGGTTACAAACAGAACTAAAAGCATTTGCTTACTGGATTCAAGTAGAAAGTATAGGAAATATCCCCAAATCTTAACAGAGAAATGGAGAATTTCTTAGCCATCACTTGACAAATAAGAAATTAATCCAACTTTAAACCATTTCTGGTTCCACACATTTAGTATTAGCTATATACAGCAGTGGTAATTTATTTCCTATATAACAAATGTTCACAGAAAGCTTGATAAACCCCCTTCAGAAGAAATAATCACTGTTCATACAAATAGATGCTAGAATAAAAGAGAATAAAAGTTGGCTGACATTTGAAATTTAATATGCTTCTAATTACTATGCATATACATTTCAGGAAGCTTGCCAATATATTATTTAGTGTGCTCCTTCCCTTCAACATGCCTATCTAATAACTACCCTTTTCTAAAAAAATTTCCTAAATATACCTGTCAGATAGCATATTTCACTTTTAAATTACAGTTCTTTCTTATTCATGTACCTATTATTCCTTACCATATATTTTATTACTACTTCATTTGAATAGGTTTTAATACATATCATAATTTAAAGGCCTGCTAAATATAATATATATTTAATATATATTATATATATATATTAGATAATATATAATATAATTTTAAAAAATATAAATTTTTTAAATGGAACATTTCTTTAAATGTTTTTAACCTTTCAAAAAATATTTTTTTTCAAATTGCATACATAATTACTGCCAGTAATAGGCACCATTTTATCATGACAGGGTGCTTGTATACAATATAGCAATTGTACATTTTAAATCCCCAGGGTAAGGTATTAATTCAGCACTGATAGACACATTTATAAATATATTTTAAAACAGAAGTCCTAACATTTAAAACTAAGTAATTGTTTTGGCCTTAAGTTAGGCGAACATTACCATAATTTTTATGAAAATGCTAACAACCTCTAAAATATTTGCTTGTAACTAAATTCTTCTATGTGTGGCTACCACAGAGGATGTTTTAAGAAAGCAGCAATAAAGAGGTAGTGTAGGGAGGTGGGGATGGGGGTGGGAGTCTACTATAACTTCTGAAAAAGCAAGAACGGGCAAGATTAATACTGATTCCATTTTACTTTCAATTTCCCAAGCACAAATATTAGCAAATATTTATCCTTAAAATAAAGTCCCTTCCCCCAAAAAAGGAAGTCCCAATATTGTTTCCAGAAATCTTTCACACAAAGGAAAGTAAAATCGTCAGGTAATAGAAGAAGCATTATTTAAATAAATTTCATATATCGGACATATCTGATATGTCACATATTCTTATGCATTACACACAGAAAAACTGCATTAAAGGGAAATTGAGTGTATACCTATTTCAAATTTAAAAACTTTAATAAAAGAGATCTTTCAAAAAATGCTAAATGACTAAAACTTAACTGTCCTATAAGTTATAACTACAGTACCAACTACTAGATGTATTTTAAAATTACAAAGAGAAACCTTAAGACAGTATTTTGAATACTGATTTATCTAAAATCCCACTTTTTAGCCAGTAAGTTGTCTAAAGATCAAATTACATCTGATGTTATATACTAGAAGAAAAATCAACAATGAAAACCAAGCATTACTATACTAGAAAACAAATGCACTTAATGTGAAATCAACAGTGCCATTGTGAATAAAAGAAAATGAGAAGACCTCTGAATCTTCTAGTAGGATATAAATTTTAAAAGCATGCCATAGGGCAAAAGACAGGGTCTCACCAAGTTGCTTAGGGCCTTGCTAAGTTGCTAAGGCTGCCCCTGCCCTTGAACTTATGTTCCTCCTGCCTCGGGCTCCAGAGTCACTGGGATACAGGTGTGCACTAGCATAGCTGGCCACAGGGCAGATTTCAAACAAATGATTCAAATTATAGTTTCAGAACACAATAATTCAGCTAGAAATCAATAACAAACAAACAAACAAAAAAACCCAGAAAATTTCCATGTCTGAAAAGATACAAGTATACTTATAAATAATCCATAGGTCACAAAGGAAATCTCATTTGAAATAATAAAATATCTTGAACTGGATAAGGAAATAACAAAAAACCTGTGGTGTGCAGCTAAATCCAGCTTAGAGAGAAATCTATCATGCCAATATATACATACATATATGAAATGCTTTATACAAATTGATGAGTTATGTGTCAACCTCAAGAAATTAGATAAAGTCAATTAAATCCAAAGAAAAAAATAATAATGAGCTAAAATTTATGAAACAGAAAAGGTACACTAACAAGGATCAAAAAAATTAAAAATTATTATTTTTTAAAATAACATTAAACTGATTCCTAATTAAGACAATGAAAAATAAAGCACATAAAATCAGTAATAGAAATAAAATATATTAATAAATAATAAGGACATTATAAACACTTTTATACTAACAAGTTTCAAAATTTAGAATAGAAAACCTACTAGAAAAATACAATTTAGTTAAACTGACATAATAAAATGTAGATAATCTGAGTAGTGTTGCTATAGAATTTTTAAAGTTATCCCTACCATGGAAGCAAAAGGCCTAGATGGACTTACCTGCAAATGTTACTAAATATTTCAGGAAAAATTAATTCTAATCATACACAAAGCAAGAAATATTTCTTCAGCACTTGGATACAAAAACAATGTTGATCAAGACAGAATAAGACAAGCTATAGAGTGGGTGAGAATATTTGCAAAAAACATATTTGTAAAAGAACCAAAAATATTTGCAAAGGATATTTATGAAAAAGAACTGTTGTCTGAAATATACAAAAAAAAAAAAAAAAAAAAAAAAAAAAAAGAAAGAAAGAAAGAAAAGAAAAGAAAGAAACCTCTTAGAACTTGGTGATACAAAAAGAAACAACCCTATCTGAATAAAAGATTTGAATAGATACCTCACCAAACATAATATATATAGATAACAAATAAGCATATGAAAAGATTTTCAGCATCATATGTCATTAAGGAAGTGCAAATTGAAACAATAAGACAACACTACACACCCTTGAGAATGAAAATCCATAACACTGACATCACCAAATGTTGGTGAGAATGAGGAGCAACTGAAACTCTTTCATTGCTGGTGAAGACTATCGTTTCTTACATAACGTACTGTTAACATGTGATTCAGCAATCACACTCCTTAGTATTTATTTATCCAGAGGTAAAAACTTATGTCTATAAAAAAAATCTGCACAGGGATTTTTATAATAACTTTATTCAGAATTGTTAAAACATGGAAGCAACCAAGATGTTAACTTCTTTGATAGGTGAATGGATAAACAAACTGGTACAGACAATGACGTTTTTCAGTGCTAAGAAATGAATTACCAAGACATGAACAGACATGTAGAAATTGAAAGTGCTTAAAATTATTGTCTTTATTTATTTTTATTTTTATTTTTTTTGGTACCAGGGATTGAACCCGGGGGCACTTAAACACTGAGCCACATCCCCATCCCTTTTCACTTTTTATTTTGAGACAGGGTCTCCCTAAGTTGCTTAGGGCCTCACTAAGTTGCTGAGACTGGCTTTGAACTAGCAATCCTCCTGCCTTAGTCTCCCAAGCTGCTGAGATTACAGGCATGTGCCACCTCACCCAGCTAATATTATTAAGTCTTGAAAGAAGCCAATATGGAAAGGCTACATACTATATAAATTCCAACTAAGGAACATTCTATGAAAGGCATAAGTCAGGAGACAGCAAAAAGGTCAGTGATTGCCAAGGGTTGATGGGAGGGACAGATGAATATGGAAAACACAGATTTTTAGGGCACTGGAATTATTCTGTATGACACTCCATTCTGTAGATACATGTCCTAATATATTTGTCAAAACCCACAGAATGTACAACACCAAGTTTAACGTAAACTATAAACTTTTGGTAATAAGACATAATAATACAAGTTAATAAACAAATGTACCGTTCTGGTACAGGATACTGGCAGTGGAAGTAGGCTGTATATATTGAAGGGCAGGTGTTATATGAGAACTATGTTCTTTCCACTCAATTTCTGCTGTGAGCACAAAATTGGTCTAAAATACGTAGTCCAGTTTTTGTGGGGGTTTTTGTTTTGTTTTTTTAAAGAATGAAATGAGCTATCAAACCACAAAGATATAGAGGAAATCTTAAAATACATATTACTAAGTGAAAGAAGCCAATCTAAAAAGGTTACCCTATGACATTCTGGAAAACACAAAAACTATGGAAATAGTGAAAAATTCCAGGGTTGCAAGACTTTTGGAAAAGGAATAAAGGGATAACTATGAGAAACAGGGAATTTTTAGGGCAACAAAAGTATTATGTACGACACTCTGGTGATGAATTTCATTTGGACATTATACATTAGTTTAAATCTAGAAAATGTTGGTGACTTAAGAACACATCAGCAGAAAGAATGGAAAAACTTCACTCCCTGATACAGACTTGGCCTAATCAGGAGGCGTTCCCCTGACATGTCGAGAACTGAAACCAACCTAAGGATAGGCCACAGGATCCGCCAATGTGATTTACCCATGCTCCCTATGTGTCCCTATAATCTTTCTGCTGATTGGCCTATGTCTTCTATAAAAGCTGTCCAACTTCCTCAATAAACTTGAGTTCTAGCTTTGACCGGGCTCCCTGGTAGGTCTGAGTGTCTTCTGTTGTGAAGGCTGGGTGGCCACCAGCCGGCCCCTACGGTTCTCGATCACGCCTGTGCTGGGGAGTGTTTTTCCCCTAGCCTTCTCTACTGGCCGGAAGAAGCTAAACCCAGGTCAGGAAGAACTAAAAACCCCAGCAACTCAAACAGGACCCCAACAGAAAATTATATGACAATGGACTTTAGTTAATAATAATGTTAATAATAACATTGCTGGAGCCGGGCGCGGTGGAGCACACCTGCAATCCCAGCACTTGGGAGGCTAAGGCAGGAGGATAGCAAGTTCAGAGCCAGCTTCAGCAATGGTGAGGCACTTAACAACTCAGTGAGACCTTGTCTCTAATAAAATACAAAAAAGGGCTGGGGATGTGGCCCAGTGGTTGAGTGCCCCTAAGTTCAATCCCCGGTACAAAATAATAATAATAATAATAATAATAATAATAATAATAATAATAATAATAATGATGATATATATCAAATAGTTACAAAAGTACCACCCTAATGCAAGATGATAATAATAGGAGACACTGTATGCTGAGGAAAAGAACATGTATGGGAACTCTTTCTATAAACAAAGTCCTATTAGTTTGTTTAAATTGACAGTATAAGAAAGGGAACATATAAGTCAATTGAAAAAAGAAAAAATCCTAATAAAACCCCATCGTAAACAAAGTCCAGTAAAATTTTTAAAGAAGATAGCATGTAACTATCAAATTGAGTTTATTCTAAGAATTCTTTAACGTTAAGTAACCCACCACTGTAATTCCACCCAATGAATAGAACAGAGGATACCATATTACAATGACAGGAAAAGTAGTGGAAAAAAATTAAATACCCTTGTATAAGTACTCTTCGTGTATTTAAAAAAAAAAAAAAAAACAAGCTAACTTTTTCAATTTCACCTGAAAGATATACATAAATAAATAAATATCCTATAGAAAACACACTTGCAGGGGAATCTTCTAAATTTTAGACTAACAAGAATAAAAGAATACCTACCATCACCACTTCTTTAATGACCATACTATAGGTCCTAGTCAATGTAATAAAGGTGAGGGAAAAAAATGATGAAAGGATTAGAAAGAAAACAGTCATCTTATTATAAATAAATTTCACACACCACATGCATATATTCCCCAGAGAATATATAGATAAATCATTAGGATTAACTAGTGAGAATTATCAAGATTTCTAGATACTAGATCAATTACAGGAAAATACCAATTCTGTTTCTATACCAATAACAAGCAGTTAAAAAATGAAACTAAGAATGAATCAACTTAAAATGAGTGATTTAAAAAAACATTTTTAATCTACAATAAAACTAACAAAAGGAGTAAAAAACATATCAATTCATAAAGTTACCAAACATTATTGAAAGAAACTTAAGAAAACCTAAATATATGAAAAAATATATTATATTCTTGGGCAGGACAACTCAAAGTTGCTACCATACAAAAATGACTGCAACCTGATCTATATATTCAACACAATCTCAAAAAATCCTGACAGGATTTGTCAGAGAAACTAACTCAGTTAAAAATATATAACAGAAAGCAAATGAACAGAATAGAAAAGATTCTCCTGGGGCTGGGATTGTGGCTCAGCGGTACAGCGCTCGCCTAGCACGTGCGCAGCCCGGGTTCGATCCTCAGCACCATGTAAAAATAAACTCATAGTGTACAACTAAAGCAAATAAATAAATGTTTAAAAAAAACAAAGAAAAGATTCTCCTGAAAAAGAACAACGTATAAACTTGCTTTGCTAGATATCTAATAAAGACTTCTTATAAAGTTTCAGCAACAAAGATAATGTGGTACTGGCATAAGGAGAGACAAGTAAGTCAGTCAAATCTAGCAGAGAACCTGGAAATGGAATTATACACAGACCCCACATTTAAACAAAGAGCAGTAGGGAAAACTGGCTATCCACATAGATAAAACCATACCACAAAGGAAAATACTGTTAAGTACAACTACATTAAAATTAATAACTTTTAGACATCAAAAAGATAATTCACATACACAAAATAAAAAATGGACATTGAACATATGTAAAAAGTATTCCAACTTGTAATTAGAAAAATGCAAATTTAAACAACATTGAGATTACAGTTCTCAACCTATCAGATCAGCAAAATTTAGAACATAAGGGAAACATATTCTGTTGATGAGGCTATACAGAAATAGACACTTTCAAATACTGTCTTGTTTGCTTTTTTGCAGTTTGGGGATTGAACCCCGAACGTAACACATGCTAGGCGAGCATGCAACCACTGAACTACATCCACAACCCTCATATACTGCTGCTGGAAATGCAAACTAAGATAACCCTTTTGGAAGGAAATATGGCAATATCTAAAACACTACATATGCACTTAACTTTTGACCCACTATATTCTACCTTCAAGCTGAGCATGATGGCACATGCCTATAATCCCAGCCACTCAGGAGGCTGAAACAGGAGGATTCCAAGTTTGAGTAAGTGTTGGCAACTTGGTATGACCCTGTTTCAAAATAAAATAAAAAGGAACTGGGGGTATAGTTAAACAGTAGCCTAGCATTCCTGTGTTAAACCTCCACTACCACAAAAACAAAAGCAAGCCACTGCAGCATTATCTGTCATTTTAAAACTTTGGGAACAGTATAAACACTCATACATAACAGAATGGTTAAATAAGTTATGATAAATCCACACAAAGGAGCAATATGCCACTGTAAAACAAAATAATGACAATCTCTCTACTGATAAGGAGTGAGTTCCGGGATATATGTACTATTAAATGAAACTCAAGAAAGTACAAAGTAGGATATATGGTATGTTACCCTCTGTGATAAGAAAAAGTAGAAGAAAATATTCATGTGTCTGTTCATTTGTGCAGAAGAATTACAAGAAGACTAAACTAGAGAAACTGAAGAGATTGGTTTCCTAGGGGAATAAGTGCAAATAGGGTAGAAATAACAGGGAATAAAAACAGGGTAGTGGGAAGAGTAGAGTGATAATTCTAGGAGAATACTTTTGTATAGTTAAGACTTAGAATCATTAAAATATTTCACACACCAAACAAACACTAAAATTAATCAGTATATAGGGAGAAACCAAAATGGAATAGAAATAATTATATTACAAACAAGTACTACTAAAAGTAAGGGACATGGGGGAAGAAAAAGTATGAACCTAGGTAACTTTTAGAAAACGGCATTTTGGCTATATTCTGGTAAAGCTACAGGAAAACAAAACAAAGCACCATACACAAATATTGGATTTTGTTTGTTTTTAAGAGAAGATTTCTCTAGGTTGTCCAGGAGATCAAAGTTGTCTCAACGGATCCTCCTACTTAAGCCTCCTGACTACTATGGCACTACACCTGGCTGACAAATATCATTTTTGTTAGTAAACAAACAAATATATCATGGATCGTGTGATGCAGACTTATCACTGTACAAAGAGAGACAAATAAGAAAAGGTGAAAGGCAAGTTGTTCCTTGGCTAGGGATCCAAGCAGTGGAAATAGTGCTTCTCAAAGAGGTGGGTGAAAGAGGGAATTCACTGAAACACAATATCAGTCTCTTAGATCTACGCTCAGAAATTTGGGTGCATTGAACAAAGAACAAGAAAGAATATATTGGAGACAAGCTGGTTAAAGCAGCGGCTCAAACCTATTCCAATACCAGTAAAAGACAGGAAATAATTAAGATCAGAGCCCAAATCAATAAAACAGAATTTTAAAAAATAGAAAGGATCAATGAAGAATTGGTTGCTTGAAAGATAAACAAGACTGATAAACCCTTAGCAAAATTAACTGAAATAAAAAGAGAAAAGACCCAAATTAATAAAATTAGGAATGAAAATGAGAAATAACCACAGACATCATAGAAATGCAGGGAAATTTTATAGAAAACTTATACTCCACCTAGAAGAAATAGATATATTTATAGACACATGACCTGACAAAATTGAATGAAGAGGACATAGAAAACCTAAACAGACCAATAACAAGGATTAAGATAGAAATAGTAATAGAAAGCCCTCCAACCAAAACAAACACCAAACCCAAAATCAGCTCACTTCTCAGCTGAATTCTACCAGATCCTAATAGCAATGCTGTTCAGACTATTCCACAAAATAGAAAGGAACAGTACACTTCTGAATTCATTCAATGAAGCCAGGATCACTCTTATGCTTAGACCTGATAACGACACTAAAGGAAAGATAACTATAGACCAATATCCCTGATAAATTTAGATGCAAAAATCCTTACTAAAACATTAGCAAACTGTATTCAACAACATAGTAAAAAGATTATATATCATGACCAAGTTGGTTTTACCTTAGGATTACAAGGACAGTTTAACATACCCAAATCAATGAATGTAGTAATCCACTACATAAATAGAATTAAGGATAAAATTTACATAGTCATTTCAATAGGTGCAGAGACAGCTTTTGACACACTTTATCATCCATCATCCATTCATAATAAAAAATACTAAAGAACCAGGGACAAATGAAAATTATTTCAATATGATATATTTAACAAACCAAAAAGCCAACATCATAGCAAATGTGAAAAAACTGAAAGTATTTCCTTTACAATCTGAACAAGGCAAGGATTTCCACTCTCACCACTCCTCTTCAATATAGCACTAGATATTCTAGCCAGAGCAATTAGGTGAGAGAAGGAAATAAAAGGGATAAAAATAGAAAAGGAAGAAGTCAAATTATCAGTGTTGTATGTAAGAGCCTTAAATGAGGAAGTAGCTAAGATGGCGGCTGGCTAAGAGCCAAGAGGAGGCGTTTACTTGTTTACACCTGACCTTGATATAACTGACTAAGAATCTTTCTGTGCCCGTGGGCACTGTGTACCGCACCTGTAAGTTGAGCTTGTGACAAGTGTATGCTTGTTAAGGTAAAGAGTATTTAAAGAGACTTTGGGGGAATCACGGGGGTCAGAAGAGAGAAGATAGAGAAGAAGAAGAAGCAAGAATAAAGGAACTACTCATTCCCAGTCTGCCTCCGATTTCTTTCCCGCAGTATCGTTGCCTAAGGTGGCAACATTGGTAGATGATATGATCCAATATTTAGAGGATCTAAAAAAGGTCTACCATAAGATTGCTAAAGCTAATAAACAATTTCAGCACAGTAGCAGGTTACAAAATCAACATATAAAAACCAATAGCTTTCTTATACAATAATATTAACTCTGCTGAGAAATAAATCAGGAAAACAATCCCATTCATAATCACAATAGCTTCAAAATAAAAATAAATAAATAACCAACCAACCAACCTAGTCAACAAATTCAGGAAGAAAAGGTTTAACATCATTAGTAATTAGGGAAATGCAAATCAAAACTACACTGAGATTTCACCTCATTCTAGTTAGAATAGCAGCCATGAAGAATACAAACAATAATAAATACTAAAGGGGATGTAGAGAAAAAGCAACACTTTTATACTGTTGTTGGAATTATCAATTAGTACAACTACTACAGAAATCAGTATGGAGGTTCCTCAAAAGACTAGGAATGGAACCACCATATGACCTAGCTATACTACTAGTTGGTATTTGTCCTAAAGAATTAAAGTAATCATACTATAGAGATGCATGCATACCCATGTATACAGCAGCACAATTCACAATAACCAAACTCTGGAACCAGTCTAGGTGTTCATCAATGAATGAGTGGATAAGGAAATGTGGTATACAAACACAATGGAGTTTTATTCAGACATAAAAAAGAAATAAAATTATGTCATTTGCAGGAAAATGGAGGGAACTTGAGAACACTGCGTTAAGTGAGATAAGCCAAACTCAAAAAGTCAAGGGTTATATGTCTTATCTCATATATGAAAGTTAGAGGGAAAAGGAAAAGAAAAGGGGATGGGGTCCTTTTGAAAATAATAAGGAGACCAGTATAGTAGAGGAAAAATACCAGAGAGAGGGACTAAGGAAGGGCGTGGGAAGGGGGAAATATTAAGAAACTTTATTCACCAAATTATATTATTTTATCATGTACATGTATGAATATGTAACAATGAATCCCACTACTATACACAATGATAATGCAACAAAAATATGGGAAAATACACATTTTTAAAGGATGAAAATATTAACTGCCTTGTATGAAATACTGGGGTTTATGATTAATGGAAAGAGAGTTTAAAATTATAATCTGAGTTCATATGGCATATGCATGTTTACATGTGTGAAAGAGGAAAAAGTGAAAGGCAGATGGGCAGAGGGGAAAACAGAGACTTCTCATATAATTAACAAAGATGAGCAATCTGGATACTAAGACAGAATATACTAATGTGGAAGCCTAATGTTCTAAGCCCTACTATAGCCTGGATGAAATATTCTTCAGGATCATGTAATTTGTTTTCTTGGATCACATATAAAACAAAAAAACCTTCTATGACTATGTTTCCTAAGTAGTTAGATTAGAAATGGGACACTGTAAATAGCAAATCTAACTCCATATACACACACACATATCCACATGTATATATGGATACGTATGCACACATATATGGATATGTGTGTCCATTTTACATGCAAATATATAGCATTAGTAAAAATAGTTACTATAAACTTATATTAATAATTACAAAAGCAACAATGATAAAGTTATTTATAAAGAACTGTAATGTACAAGGCCCTATACAAAGCTTAATTTTACATTACATTGGTCTTTTCTCTGCTATTCGTTTAACTTGAATATTCCTTCAGCATTCAGAATTTAGGTTTATCATTTAATCTTGTCAAATAACCCCATGAGTTAGGTGTCACGATTATCCTCATATAATTGACATGGAAGCTAACAGAAATGGCCAATTTGTCTCAGGGCATAGAGTCAGAAGAAGAACTAGGAATCAAATCCCCATGTTATACCGACATTGTTTTAATAACTAAGAAGTTAGGTTAAGGATGATTAATCCCCCAGAACATGATCACTCTGATAAAACTAGTATGAGCTTTGCAAAGCTCTATTCAACATTTCCAGGATTTCTTCAATCAACCTGATCTGCTTTTTTAAAGGGGAAACGCATAAAAAAGAAAAAGGCAAGAACAAGGGAGGATAATTAGGTCAAACTTCTATTCCTCTTGGTTCTCACCCATCTTCTCTCCAATCACCCACTGATTAATCATTTATTATATATTATTTATTTATAGTATGTCAAACTTCAGACCAGGAATCAGAAACATAAAAATGATCCCCCATGCTTAAGAATTTAGTTTCTTAAAGCAGTTAAATTGTGAGAAACTAAGACAAATTGGCGAATTCAATTATGAACTCACACAAACCAGGTACTATGTTGTCTTCTGACTAATAAAAATTTCAAAATGTGGAAAATAAAGGCTTGCATATTGAATTCATGCTAGTTTTATGAAACTCCTTTAGAAACACTATGACTCAACACTGGAACCACTGATAATATTTTCATATTTTAAGATTCACTTATCATATGCTGTCAAGTGTCATCATAAAACATTTCAGTTTTAATCTGAACACTCCAGTAAAGTGTGTGGCACATGGTAGATGATCAAATATGTGCTGGGTGAGTAATTAAAAACAACACATACTTCCTTAGAGAGAGAGAGAAAAAAAAAACTAACCAGTGATATAATGTGTTTATAAAATATACTTGTGAAACATCAATACATAATTTTCAGTGAATGGCTATAAGGCAAATTTATATGTAGATTATTCAGCCATAAAATAATTTGATACACAAAAATAAAACTGAAAGCTAAAGTTTGGTATGATCTAAACAAGATAAAAAATTACCTGAGTCTTAGGGAAATTTAAAGATGAATTCCTACAAATGGGACGACAGATAAATTATGGTACAGATATAAAGAAGTTTAAAAGCTTCTCAAAATTCTGCCTTGATCTAGTTTTAGAAAAACAAATCAGAAAAAATGAGAAGTTATACTTCATTTATGTATGATGTCAACATGGATTCTACTGTCATATATAACTAATTAGAACAAATTAAAAAACTCAAACTATTGCTATATTATATATTTGTATGGTACTAAAACATACAAAGTCGTCTGTGGCATAATAGTCAACAAACATCATGTTACAAGTTCTAATTATGGTGGGTGGGTCAATTTACCTTCAAGACCAAACCTGAATGTTCCACTTCATTTCCTAAAATTTAGTTATTATTATAGAACTTACAAGCTCAAGGCCTTCTTTCACTTTCTAGTCGATGATACTCAAAATGAATTGATATTTAAAGGACTCTTGTTTCTAAGAGTAGAATTTCTGTTTCAGGAACCCAATGTGAATTATT
This sequence comes from Tamias sibiricus, assembly GCA_025594165.1. Classification (NCBI taxonomy): domain Eukaryota; kingdom Metazoa; phylum Chordata; class Mammalia; order Rodentia; family Sciuridae; genus Tamias; species Tamias sibiricus. Next base: position 75,246,760 of record CM046666.1, read on the forward strand.
GGGATGAGTAATGTATGGAGTATAGATAAGGAAAGAAAAGTCAGGAGAACAACATTTGAGATCCCAATTATAGAGGTCCTTCAGTTAACTAAGCAGGGATTTCATCTGCTAATATTTCTTAACTCTACAAACATAAAAACTGTTCTCATAATTTTTTTATTATTATGAAGATGAGCAAGTTAGCAGCAAACAAACAGCATGAAACAAGACTGAGTATGTCATAATGCACTAAAATGCCTATTTTAGGGCTGGGGTTATGGCTCAGCAATAGAGCACTCGCCTAGCATGTGGGAGGGCCTGGGTTTGATCCTCAGCACATAAAAATAAATAAATAAAATAAAGGTATTGTGTCCAACTACAACTGAAAAATTAATATTAAAAAATGGCTATTTTAATAGGAAGAAAAAGTGTTTTGGGTGGTAAAATGTGGTAAAGCAAAGGTGTTATCTCTGAGACTGGACTAATTTTATTAAAAAAAAAATAGTAGAGGTAATTTTATATTTTATTTAACAAGGTACAAACTTTAACACCAGATATAACAAGTGGCTAATGAAAAGAAAAAGACACTATAAATTTATCTATTATATGTAAATAAGTTAGAGATAGACACAAAAAAACTGTCACTATAAATGAGATGCAGCACAAATAAATTCCTTATCAGATATCAAGTAAAAAGGGCACATTAATATGATTACATAGTTTGAATGATTCCAAGCAGAAATCTGGAAGCTTTAAAAAATAAATAAAGACCACTTTGTAGGATATATTAAAAACAGAAAACAGAATTCTATACTTCCTAAAAATGTTAAGCACAATTGTTTTATCGATTTTACAAGGCAAAAATTGAGTAAAACAAATATCAAGGTAGCTTAAAATAAAGGGAAATAACCTTCTGTCTACAAAACACAAATGAAAGTAAACCCTCACTTCCCCAACACCGACCCTTGTGGGAGCCCAGGCTCAGGTTAGGCCAAGGACAGCCCCCACCGACCCACCCAGGTGCCCAGGCCTAGCCCCATCTATGAAAGTGGTTGCATCCATCTTGGGACATTCCCACTGCTATCTTGAGTTACCACCAATATTGCCGCAGCATCCATCTCCAGACACCAGCCAGGGACTGTAACCCAACACCAAGGTGAGGTACAGAAAATCTGCACGGACACTACAAGATTATAGGGCAAAATCTGTAGTACCTCAGATCTGCACTGCAAGAAAGGAAGAACATAGACAACATGAAAAAACAAGGGAAGAGGCATTGGGGTTGTGGGTCAGTGTTAGAGTGCTTGCCTGGTATTCATGAGGCACTGGGTTCAATCTTCAGCACCACACAAAAATAAAGATATTGTGTCCATCTAAAACTAAAAAATAAATATTGACCACACAAAACCCAACAACAACCCCCCCCCCCACACCCCCGCCCACATCCTCCCCCCTCCCGTCTCCCGCCCCCCGTCCCTAAAAAAAAAAAAGAGGGAAGAAAATGCCTCAAACAAACCAAGATACTACAACAATAGAATCCATTGAGCATGCAATTAATGACATGTCAGAGAAGGAGTTTAGAATGTATATAATTAAAATGATCTGCAAATTAAAGAATGACATAAGAGACCAAATACAGGCAAAAATTAATCATTCCAACAAAGAGATAAGAGAGCAAATACAGGCAACCATTGATCACACCAACAAAGAAATAAGGGAGCAAATACAGGTAGCAAAAGATTACTTCAACAAAGAGAGATTCTGGAAAAAAAAAAAATCAAAAATCCTTGAAATGAAGGAAACAAAAAACCAAATAAAAAACTCAATAAAAAGCATTACCAACACACTAGATCACTTAGAACTTCAGATAATGAAGAAAAAACATACAATCTTGAAAATAAAGTTTATCACATGGTGAAGATGGTAAGAAACCATGAACAGAACATTCAAGAATTAAGAGACAGCATCAAAAGACCAAATCTAAGATTCATTGGGATAGAGAAGGCACAGAGTTTCAAACCAAAGGAATGCACAATCTCTTCAACAAAATAATATCAGAAAATGTCCCAAACATGAAGAATGAATTGGAAAATCAAATACAAGAGACTTACAGGACACCAAGTGTACAAAATTTCAACAGATCTACACCAAGGTACATTATAATGAAAATGCCTAGCATACAGAATAAGGATAGAATCTTAAAGGCCACAAGAGAGAAGAATCAGATTACATATAGGGGGAAAACAATTCAGATCTCAGAAGATTTTTGAACCCAGACCCTCAAAGCCAGGAGATCCTGAACAACACATATCATGCTCTGAAAGAAAATGGATGCCAACCAAGAATCTTATAACCAACAAAATTAAGCTTCAGATTTGATGACAAAATAAAAACCTTGCATGATAAACAAAAGTTGAAAGAATTTACAGGGAGAAAGCCTCTACTACAGAACATTCTCAGAAAAATATTCCACAAGGTGGAAATGAAAAAGAACAATGAAAATCAGCAAATGGAGAAACTACACTAAAGGAACCAACAAAGGAGAAACAAAGTCAAGTTAAAAACCAAAAATAAACCGACTGGGAATACAAATCATATTTTAGTAATAACCCTGAATGTGAATGGCCTAAACTCATCAATTAAAAGACATAGATTGACAGATCGGATTTAAAAAAAAAAAAAAAAAAAAAGAGAGAGAGAGAGAGACCCAACAATATGCTGCCTTCAAGAGACTCATCTCACAGGAAAAGACATCCATAGACTGAAGGTGAAAGGGTGGGAAAAAACGTACCACACACATGGATCGTGTAAACAAGCAGAGGTTTCCATTCTCATATCAGATATCTCATATCAGATAAAGTGAACTTCAAACCAAAGCTAGTGAAAAGGGATAAAGAAGGACATTTTGTACTGCTTCAAGGATTCATACATCAACAAGATCATACATCAAGCCGGGCTCGGTGGCACATACCTGTAATCCCAGCACTTGGGAGGCTGAGGCAGGAGGATTGTGAGTTCAAAGCCAGCCTCAGCAATGGCGAGGCACTTAGAAACTCAGTGAGACCCTGTCTCTAATAAAATATTAAAAAGGGCTGGGGATGAGGCCCAGTGGTTGAATACCCCTGAGTTCAATCATGGGTACAAAAAAAAAAAAAAAAAAAAAGATCATACATCATAAATATGTATGCCTCATACATACATCAAACAAACCCTTCTCAACTTCAAGGATCAAATTGATCACAACACAATAATACTGGGTGACTTTAATACACCTCTCTCACCAATAGATAGATCTTCCAAACAAAAGCTAAACAAAGAAACTATAGAACTCAATAAAACAATCAATAATTTAGACTTAACAGACATATAGAATATTCTATCCATCAAGGAGTGAATACACTTTTTTTTTCTCAGCAGCTCGTGAATCCTTCTCCAAAATAGACCATATGTTATGCCACAAAGCAAGTCTTAGCAAATACAAAAAAACAGAGATACTACTGTTGCAAACCATCCATGGATTGTGTGTGAGCTATGTGCATTTGAGTGTGTGAGGGGACTGACTTAACGTTACTGCCTGATTGGGCTGTGCGACTTATGTGTGCCTTTTCTCTCGCTCTGCCTGTGATCCCATACAGCACCTGAGATGGGTGTGGTTTTCCAAGATGTCAATCAACCTGCTGACCACAAGATATCACCAAGCAAGACTCCACCCTTCGAAACCCAATCCCTTGCCTTATTTGGGTGGAATATTCTATAAATGGCTTCCTCCTCCCCGCCCCCCAGAAAAACAGTGGGGGTTTCAGGTGTACTCTCTCTCTCTTGCCTCTTGCTTTCCTTGTTACCCTTGCCTTCAAGCATGGGAGCTGACACTTGCGGATTCACAGCTGTCCCTGACCCCCAAAAAAGACATTTCTGTGTTTATGGGGTTTATTAGTTGCGAGCCCAGCCAGTTGGTGACATTCTACCCTGCGTTCTATCTGACCATAAAGGAATGAAATTAGATATCAATAATAAAATAAAAAATAGAAGCTACTCCAACATCTGGAGACTAAATAATAAGCTACTGAATGATGCATGGATAACAGAGGACATCAGGGAGGAAATTTAAAAATTCTTACAGGTAATGAGAACTCTGATACAACATAACAAAAACTCTGGGATACTATGAAGGCAGTACTAAGAGGAAAGTTCATTGCATTAAGCTCATTCATTAAAAGAAGAAAAAGTCAACAAATAAATGACCTGACATTACATCTCAAAGCCCTAGAAAAAGAACAACAAACCAACACCAAAAGTAGTAGAAGACAGGAAATAATTAAAATCAGGGCAAAAATCAATGAAATTGAAACAAAAGAAACAATTCAAAAATTTGAAAAAACCAAAAGCTGGTTCTTTGAAAAAATAAATAAAATTGACAAACCCTTAGCCACCCTAATGAATACAAGGAGAAAACTCAAAATTAATAAACTTCATGATGAAAAAGGAAATATCACAACAGACACTATTGAAATACAGAAGACAATGGGAAACTATTCTGAAAATTTATACTCCTGTAAAATAAAAAACCTCAAAGACACCAACAAATTTATAGAGGCATATGATCAACCAAAACTGAGTCAAGGGGCTGGGGTTGTGGCTCAGCGGTAGAGCGCTCGCCTAGCACGTGCGCGGCCCAGGTTTGATCCTCAGCACCACGTAAAAATAAAGGCATTAGGTACAACTACAATGAATAAATAAACATTTTTTTAAAAAACTGAGTCAAGGGCTGGGGTTGTGGCTCAGCGGTGGAGCATTCGCCTAGCACGTGCACGGCCGGGGTTCGATTCTCAGCACCACGTAAACATAAATGTGTATAACTAAAGCAAATAAATAAATATTTTTTTTAAAAACTGAGTCAAGAGGTCATACACAATTTAAACAGATAAATTTCAAGCAATAGAAGACGCCATCAAATGCCTACCAACTAAGGGACCAGACAGATTCACAGCTGAGTTCTACAAGACCTACAAAGAAAAATTAATACCAATACTCCTCAAATTATTCCATGAAATAGAAAAGGAGGAAACCCTTCCAAACTCATTCTATAAAACTAGTATCAACCTGGTACCAAAACCAGGCAGAAACACATCAAGGAAAGAAAATTTCAGACCAATATCTCTGATGAACATAGATGCAAAAATTCTCAAAAAAATTCTGGCAAATTGCATACAAACACATATTTTAAAAATAGTGCACCATGATCAAGTGGGGTTCATTCCAGGGATGCAAGGTTGTTTCAACATACAGAAATCAATATATATAATTCATCACATCAATAGACTTAAAGATAAAAATCATATGATTATGTCAATTGATGCAGATAAAGCATTTGACAACCTACAACACTCTTTCATGTTCAAAACACTAGAAAAACTAGAGATAGTAGAAACATATCAACAATGTAAAAGCTATCTATGCTAAAACCCAAGGCCAACATCACTCCAAATGGAAAAAAATTGGAAGCATTCCCTCTAAAAACTGGAACAAGACAGAAATGTCCTCTTTCACCACTTCTGTTCAACATAGTCCATTAAGCTCTAGCCAGAGCAATTAGAGAGATGAAAGAAAATTAAAGGGATACAAATAGGAAAAGAAGAACCCAAACTATCATTATTTGCTGATGACATGACTCTATACATAGAGGATCCAAACAACTCTACCAGAAAATTTCCAGAATTAATAAATGAATTCAGCAAAGTAGCAGGCTATAAAATCAATACCCATAAATCAAATGCATTTCTACACATCACTGATGAATCCTTTGAAAAGAGAAATTAGGAAAACTACTCCATTCACATTAGCCAAAAAAAATAAAATAAAATACTTGGAAATCAATCTAACAAAAGAGGTGAAAGACCTCTACAATGAAAACTACAGAAAACTAAAGAAAGTAATTGAAGAAGACCTTAGAAGATGGGGAAAGATTTCCATGCTCTTGGATAGGCAAAATTAGTATTGTCAAAATGGCCATACTACCCAAAGTACTATAAAGATTCAATGTGATTCCAAATAAAATCCCAACATCTTCCTTGTAGAAATAGAAAAAGCAATCATGAAATTCATTTGGAAATATAAGAGACCCAGAATAGTCAAAGCAATTCTTTTCAAGAAGAGTGAAGCAGGAGGTATCACAATACCAGACCTTAAACTATACTACAAAGCTATAGTAACAAAAACAGCATAGTATTGGCATCAAAACAGGCAATGTAGACCAATGACACAGAGACAAACCCACATAAATACAGTTATCTCATACTAGACAAAGGTGCCAAAAATATACATTAGAGAAAAGATATACCATTCAACAAATGGTGCTGGGAAAACTGGAAATCCATATGCAACAAAATTAAATTAAACCCCTATCTCTCACCATGCACAAAACTCAACTCAAAGTGGATCAAAGACCTAGGAATTAGACCAGGGACCCTGTACCTAATAGAGGAAAAATAAATGTTGGCAAGGACGGGGCGGGGGGGGGGGGGCGTGTAACACTCATCCCTCACTGGTGGGACTGCAAATTGGTGCAACAAACCTGGAAAGCAGTATGGAGATTCCCTAGAAACCTTGGAATGGAACCACCATTTGACCCAACTATCTCACTCCTTGGTCTGTATCCAAAGGACTTAAAATCAGCATACTATAGTAACGCAGCCACATCAATTTTCATAGCAGCTCAATTCACAATAGCTAAACTATGGAACCAACCTAGATGCCCTTCAATAGATGAACAGATAAAGAAACTGTGGTATATACATACAATGGAATATTACTTAACATTAAAAGAGAACAAAATCATGGCATTTGCAGGTAAATGGATAAAGTTGGAGAATATCATGCTAAGTGAAGTAAGCCAATCCCAAAAAACCAAAGGTTGAATGTTCTGATAAGTGGATGCTGATCCATAATCAGCGGGGAGGGAATGGAGGAACAGTGATTGGGCAAAGGGGAGGGGAGGGGAGGGAAGAGGGTGTGGGGGCAGGAAAGATGGTGGAATGAGTTGGACATCATTACCCTAGGTACATGTGTAGCTGCACATATGATGTGATGCTATATCGTGTACAACCAGAGAAATGAATAGTTGTGCTGCAATTGTGTATAATGAATCAAAATGCATCCTGGAGTCATATATAAAAGAAAGGAAGAAAGGAAGGAGGGAGAGAGGGGAGGAGTCATATATAATAATAGTTTAGCTACTGTGAATTGAACTGCTATGATTTTTTTTTTGGGGGGGGGGGTACCGGGGATTGAACTCAGGGGCACTCGACCTCTGGGCCACATCCCCAGCCCTTTATTTGTATTTTATTAGAGACAGGGTCTCACTGAGTTTATAAGTGCCTCACCATTGCTGAGGCTGGCTTTGAACTCACGATCCTCCTGCCTCAGCCTCCCAAGTGCTGGGATTACAGGCGTGCGCCACTGCGCCCAGCTATAAATATTGATGTGGCTTCAAAATTGGGGTATTTGGCAAGTGCTCTACCACAGGAAGGAAGGAAGGGAGAGAGGAAGGGGGGGAGGGAAGGAAAGACGTACCTGAAGGTATGTGGTTATTTAGGGAAATTAACTATTTGATAAGCTCTTAAATTTTAACAATTTGTCATTTATTAGAGAAGTACTGAAAAGATTACAAGTATAGTAATTTAAAGTGAGAACATCCTGGAGAGAAAAGTCCAATTAAATTCTATTTATCTGCTTTTGCCAAAACTAAAGTAAGCTAAAACACTTTTAAAAGTATTTCTTAGTTTTCCTTAGAAGAACTTTTTCTTAGAATTCTTGTAATGTTTTTTATCAGTTTAAACTACTTATCAAATTTGTATTTGTTCAGTTTTAACCATAGTTTAAAAAGTGTGACAATGAAAATGAATCTAAAACTATGTAGTAGTTATTGATAAACAATAAAAAGAGTACAGTATTTTAATTAAAGTCATTCCTAAATAAGAAAAACGCTATTTTTTTCATGTTTCCTTAGCATTCAGTTTTTTATTTTTTTATTTTTTATTTTTAATCGTAGTTGTTGTATATGACAGTAGAATGTACTATAATTCATAATACACATATAAAGCACATTAAGAAAAACACTATTATAAAACAACCTCATATATGAAATACTGCTTGAAATAAAATTTTAAAGATTAAATGCATGTTGATAAGAATAATTGAACAGGAGCATAATGATTTGGTTTTAGCCACTTATTACTCATACTTCATGATGAGATGAGCATCTCTTATAATTTCTTTACAGGAATACTTATTACTCAGTTTAACTTTCCCCCTCCTGGTCCTGCTTCAATGTTGGGGTATTTGGCAAGTGCTCTACCATGGAGCTTTACCTCTAGTCCCTTTCCTTTCCTTTTCATTATGATATTATAGCCTTTCATATTGCCATTCCCCAAAAGGTTGCTGTACAGAAAAAAATGAGGAACTTTAACAATAAATAGACAGATCTGAGAATTAAGAAATTTGATGCTAATTGCTTCAATAAGCAGACACTGGCACTGGCACTGGAAGTGCTCCTGCAGTGATAAAAGTATAGAAAAAAATCCACACAATGTTTCTTGCTTCAGAGAAAGTGATAGGTCAGCATTCATATGGGAATGTGATAAGTCTATAGTTATATGTGTACAAAGGAAGAACAGAAACAGTTTCAGTGTAAGACTTTACTATGAAGATGCTTAAAATCTAAGACAAGGACATAGATTTTATTCTCTGATTTTCTTATTACTCAGCAATTGGATATCTCTACTTTTCACTCTCTTGAATATAGTCATCTGTACCTGAAATAACCTGTCATTTTCCATTTTTCCAGACATAGTCAAATGCTATCTCCTCTATGCTTACTTTGATTGTCACACACTCACTGATTAACATTGCCCTGAATATTTCTGTAGCATCAACAACTAATGCCACACAGTGTGATCCTTATTTATATATTGTCCTGTGTAGTTCTCCATTGTTCGTGTGTGTGTGTGTGTGTGTGTGTGTGTGTGTGCGTGTGTGTGTTTAATCATTCTGTATTATAACTCCATATAGGCAATTGTCATGTAATATTTCTATATCCCTCATATTGCTTATCATTGTCCTGGGTATTCACTAATATATTCAATGCATGCTTGCAAAAATTGGTAATAATAGCTGATATTCTTAATTCATACACACACATACACACACACACACACACGTGTGTGGTACTGCACTAATTGATATGGATTATTTAATATTATTTCATTTAATCTTCACAATAATTCTATGAGGTAAGTTATAATTAAAATTAGTTATATTCATATTAACCCAAATTTACGTACAATAAAATTAAAGTGTAATTTGGTAAAAACTGGGATCAGTTATGAATATCTGACAGAGAATAATTTATTGAGAAAATGTTGAATGGCCCAGGGCTCAGTCCTGGGAACTTTTCCATGTAGATCTTCACTGTTTTGGTGATCTTGTTATTTTAGATACCACCTATTCTCTATAATAACTAACAAATTTCTCTATCTTCATGATCAACACCTGTATGATCACTAGATTTATATAGTCAGCATCCCCATGTGAACAGGAATTTCAATGAATGAGGCTGATTTCTCCTTTAAACTATTTATCCTATATTCTTTCTCATCTCAGTAAAGGCCAGTTTTATTTTTCCAGTTGTCCAGAGAAAGACAAAAACAAACAGGGGTTGGGGCTGTAGGTCAATGGTAGAGTGCTTGTCTAGCATGCATAAGGACTTGGGTTTGATACCCAGTACCACAAAAATAAACATATAAATTAATAAACCAACAAATAAAAAACTTTTGTTTTGTCTTCTCTGCTTCTTTCTCCTCATTATATGGGCCATTAGCAAATCCTGTTAGTTCTACCAATGAAATATATCCCCAATACTCACACATTTCTTTTGCTACTACCTAGTTCAAACTATAATCATCTCTCACTTGGATCACTGAAGAGCCCCCTGCAAGATGCAGTCTATCACCAATGCACAGCTAGAGTTCTTCTTTGAAAATACAGGACATTTCATTACAATCCTCTTAATGTCCAAATTGCTCTTCTAGCTTCCACTTTTCCCTCTACAAACTCCACCTAGCAATCTAAGTGATTATTTCAAAATAGAGGTCAGCTCACGTCAATTTCAAAGCCCTCCAAATGTGCCCCATTTCTAATTTAGAACAAAAACCAAAGTACCTAAAATTCAGTTCTACAGGATCTACCCCTATCTCATCTGCTAATTTTTTTGGGGGGAGGGGTACCAGGGATTGAATTGGAGGCACTTAACCATTGAGCCATTACCATTTCCAGAGCTACTGAGATTATAGATGGGCGCAGAGCTTCCTCTACTAAATTCTTTAAATATGCCAGGCAAAATCTCCTTTTAGAGTCTTTTGTACTTGCAATTTCCTCAGATACTACATAAGATGTCTCACTTATCCAGATCTTTGTTAACTGTAACCTTATCAGTGAGGCCTTCCCCAACAACTTTTTATAATACAGCTACTTACACCCATTGCCCTAACTCCCACTTCATTTTTCTCTATGGAATTTAAGAGAAGTGTACATACTATATATTTACTTTTATATTTCCTTACTGTCCTCTCCTTAGAATACACTCTATGTACACTGTATAATTTAGAATATATTCAACACGAGGGTAGAGTATATTTTATTGACTGCTCTATCTTCAGCACCCAGAATAGTGCCCAGCTCATAAGAGGTGCTCAATAAATAACTGCTGACTGAATAAATGCTTATATCATTTTATTCTTTGCTTCTCAGAAACTATTTGTTTAGATTATTTATGTTTCATAACTTCATTAAAGCAGCTTGACACTGTTAATGGATACTACTGAATATTCACTTATAATTTTAGATAAAGACTTTAAAAACCAGCGAGAATCTACCACAAGAATGTCATCAGAGTATAGCCCTAAATAATATCAAACTAGTATATTCTTTATATCTGCCAATCCCTCATCAAGTAACAAAAAGATATTAAAATACCTGGTATTAAATCAATATAACTACACAAGGAAATCAATTCCTTTAAAGAGGAAGATGGGCAATTTCATTAAGTATAATACTGAAGAATTGAATTTAGCACTGAGAAATTTTGGCAAATATTTTAGATGGTAGCCAAAATTAGTCAAGCAACTTATAATAAACAAACACCAATAATCATTTATATTTTATTCTACCAATCAACAAAATAAGGAGTAAGTCTTAAGTTCAATTTTAAGTATAAAAACTAATTTAAAAGATGACATTGAAACTCAAGAGAGCATTGACTGATCCTCTACTAAACAGTAATGCCAAAGATTTAACTGTCAAGAAAAAAAAAGAAGTATTTTTGAAAGTGGTAGTTCTTAATTCAGGGCCCATGGAGAAACTTTAGAGAATCCTTGAATCACTTAAAATTGCATACAATGCTATCTGTCTTCATTGTTTTTTGATGGCAGAGGTTAGGAGCAAGGAGAAGGGGATACACAGTTTCTAAGTTTTCATCTCAAAGATAAATGCTCTCTAGAAAGATTTGAAAACTATTGTACTTTGTTTTAATCTATGAAAAATCTCCTAAGTGAAAAAGATTTCTAGAAAATAGAAAGGCTCACTATCTATTTAGTGCTTCAAACTCACCAAATTGTCAGGGGCCCTTAATGTCAGTGCCACATTCTCTAACTGGAACTTACAGTCAAGTGCCACACACTATGCACATGGTAGCCTTGAAAAGGTAGGTACATGTGGTAATAATAAACATATTTCATAGCTTCTCTGATACAGTAAGCTATATACAATCTACCATTCATTTCCTAATTTTAATAAAGTAAAAGAATAATTAATGAAGAAGAAAATGACAGTAGGCTGATTTTAAAATACAGTTTCTCCCCTATTAAGTTCACCAGCCCCCACAAAAATTCAGGACTTATCTTATAATTTCAAGGTTACTTTGAAAAGATGGTGCATAATTTACTTCAATAATATAATAAATACACCCCCACACTATCCATAGTTTAGTTTTCCAGTTTCAGTACCCACTGTCAAATGCAGTATGAAAATATTAAATTGAAAAGTACAGAAATGAACACTTCATAAGTTTTAAATTGCAGGTTACTCTGAAGAGAATGATGAAATCTTGTGCCAAGCTGCTCAGTCCTATTCAGATGTGAGTTATCTCCTTGTCCAGTATATGCACACTGTATATACTACCAGATCATAGGTCACTTAATAACCACCTAGGTTATCAGTTAGATGGTTACAGTTGGTATCACAGCAAACAAGTACCCTGTATGGAGTAGCATAATTGTGAGTCACAATATTACATCATCCAATCTCATATCACCTCACCATGTAGGTATTATAACATCTCAGATCACCACAAAAAGAAGAGTAACTATAGTATAATAAGTTAGTCTGAGGGCTGGAGTTGTGGCTCAGAGGTAGAGTGCTTGCCTGGCATGTGTGAGGCTCTGGGTTTGATTCTTAGGACCACACATGAATACATGAATGAATGAATGAATGAATGAACGAACAGATAAATAAGATTTTTGAATATTAAATAAATAAAAATCCACTGACAACTAAAAAATTTTTAAAAAACATAGTCTGAAAGACAAAGTAGCACATTCATATAACTTCTATCATAGTATATTATTATAAATGTCCTACTTTATTATCAGTTATTAACCTCTTACTATGATTAATTCATAAATTAAACTTTATAATAAGTGTATGTATAGAAAAAACAGCAAATAAAGGGCTCAGTAATATCTGAGGTGTCAGGCAACTGCAGGGGTCTTGGAACATGTCCCTCACAAACAAGTGTGGGCACTACTTTATAGTATTATATATAATAAATATGTATATAATAAATCTAATATTATAATATACCATGTATGCCAGATTAAATATTTAAGGGATTTAAGGGATCACTTTTTAAACAAACAGAATTCCAAATTTACTTTCTTTCCCAGAACCTTCTAAAACTAACAATAGATTAAAGCTAACCTTAAAAAATAAATTTATACTAAAATACTTGCTATATCAAAATGTTACACAAAAAACAACTACAAATAGTGATTAAACAAATTAAATATCTCTGCTCTAAAGTGATAAACTATATAGAAATGTTATCTGAAGAGGTCTGAAGAACAAAACTGTAATTAACCTGCAAATCTAGGCTCTATTTCCATCAATCATTTCACAATGGTTATTCATACAGTGAAAGTAATAGAGGGCTGGGAAGTATAGTTGATATCCTGGAATCTCATGGGATTGAGGAACACATTTTACATGAAAAGATTTTTTTTTCCTCTTCAAAGTCTGCTACTCTGCAACTGCAAGCTGTTGGACCCAAGAGAGAAATCTCCTGCCCCCAAGACTATGACTCATTATTTTCTATCTTCCCTTAGAATTTATTTTATTTTTTTTAATATTTATTTATTTACTTTAGTTGTACACAATGCAATGCATTTATGTTTATGTGGTGCTGAGGATCGAACCCGGGCCGCGCACATGCAAGGCAAGCTCTCTGCCACTGAGCCACAACCCCAGCCGCCCCTTAGAATTTATTTTAAAAAATAAGGATAGAGGTTTAGCTTGTGACTATTATTCCATGGTAATAAACTTTCATGGCTGCATTTTTTTTAACACATGCTGAAATCAGTGATGCCCTTTTATTATTTCTGAAAATTGAAAATGTTAAAGTCTACTAACACAGTAGGCTTTGCCCATGAGAAAAGATGCCAGAATGAGAATGAAATCCTTATCAGCTTCTGAACTTTTAAGAATTGCAATTTTGTATGTGGAACCAGGTGACAAGTCTTTCCCAATCTTCCTACAGATACTTCAGACAAGGCAGATAATACTAAAGATCTTTCTTACTTAAGTTTGTTTTCATAAATGATACAATCAGTAAGGAGAAGAAAAGAATGCTCTGCACAAATAGTACAAGTATTATCTCTGCTGTTCTTTCTCCATCACAAAAAAATTGTTGGGTGTGAATCCATGTAAGAAAAGGAGAACTCGGTGTCCATATTAACTAGGTTCTTCTATTTCAAAAGTTTGAATTGTGTATTTTTTTTCATTCTGTCAAATGTTGTGGTCAATAAAAACATTTTTAAAATATCAAGTAATAACAGCTGTAAAAATTAGGAATTATATCTACCCCCCCCACACACACACACACATACACATACTATCTTTCCATTCCATTACAGTGTTGGTTCACTATGCTGGAAAGGAATAAATCATGTATCGGGGAACAAGCATCATTTGGTTTAAGCAGAGCCAAATCCATAAATCACAGAGTGATTTCATCAAAGGTTTAAATTATTATAAGTGCATTCTTTATGACTTTTTAGAGATAATATATGTCTGAGTTTTTATTCTTTTAAGTGAAGAAACGGATAAAAACTGCTTCTCAGAAAATATTTAGAGTTCTCTGAAATATGGTGCTACAACTTAGGTCAATTTCTAGCTAATACCACTTTTTTCCTAATTTAGAGAGACTCTGATGGTATTCCTTTACCAATCATGACAAATCCTATTACCTAAAGCATTCACACCATCTCTAAAGTGCAAAAATGCCTTCTAAGACACTGGTACTATGTTTGTGGGGTTTTTGTTGTTGTTGTTGTTGTTGTTGTTGTTGTTTGCTGTAATGATAGATTCTACACAATATTGTTTTAATAAAAGACATTGTAAAATCAAGATCTTCAATTCAATGTAATAAATGCACAGTAGAAGGACTAATGTACTCAGGTACAAGGAAATACCTCATCTTTCAGTATTTTTTCAGTGCTGGAAATTGAGCCCAGGGCCTTTCACATGCTAAGCCTCTGCTGTACCACTGAACTACATTCCCAGTCTTTTCTTTGTTTTACTAGTACATTTGAATTGATGACATTATCAATATACTCTACATAACTTATGATTGAACAGATTAGATTTTCTTGGAGCAGGCAGGAGAGCCCAAGAAGGAAAAGGTCTAGGGAAGGAGAGATGAGGGTAGCCTCCCAGATGATGCAATCCAAGGGCTCTATTTTCCATGCCACAGTGAAAAACTCACTTTATAATTCCCTTTTTTTTTTTTTTTTTTTTGGTGTCATGGAGTCCAGAAGGGCTTCTACAGCCAGCTTAGTACTCCCTAAGTTGTTTAATTACCTCACAGACCACTACTCAAGGATAATAGTCTTGCTTTCTTAAGGTGACCTCTAAACTTAAAAAAAAAAAAAAAAAAAAAAAAAAAAAAAAAGTATTTTTGCTTATTTACTGAGCGCTTCTCCCCCTAGATATTTTTCAACAACTTTCATCTCTCTTTCTTCCTTTCCCTGCACTGCAAACTATTGCCTGATCTTAGATCTCACTTTTGACCATGGTAGTCTCAGCTCCAGTTTTTAAATTTTAGGGGAAGTGTCTACCCCTTATATAGCCCATCAGTGCCAATGCTTTCTGAAACCGGTCACCAGTCTGGCCCCTTGGCTCTTCCCGGGCAGCAGTCTGATATTTGTGGTACCACACTTGTGGTAGCACGTTAGAGTTTGAAGAGTGGCGTTTTTTTCTGTCTTCTAGAAATGGAATTAATGCAATTTCACTCATTTTCACTGTTGTTATATATGTTTTCCAGAAGGAAAAGGGATGAGTTTTGATCCTAAACTATAATCTTCAGACTTTGTCAATAACATGAAGTGGCCCTAAGCATCCCTCCATGAAAATAGAAGAATTGGAAAAGTAGTTAGACTATAGATTTCACTTTTTCAAAACACATAGGATAAAATTACTTATATTCATTTAATGAATTACTTGCCAATGCCTTTGACCTGTAGAAAAAGGAAAATGAAATCTTAATTTATAAATATTTATTTTTAGATATTATGGAGACTTAAGAAAAAAGAAAATCCTATGCTGGGACACTAGCATAGGATTCAAAGTGGACTGGGAATGAATGGAAGGGAAAAACATAAAGAAGGAAAATAAGGCCAAGACAGGTCCACCATCTGAATTGCTTTTAGAACACAAGTTAAGCTGTAGTTATCTAATACATGTGTGCATTTTAATATTTAAGATCATATAAATCGGTGATGTCTAATAATGCTGTGTACAGATGTAAGCAATATGTATCTATCTATATATATATATATATATATATACATAAGGTTTATGGCAGCACATTAAAAATAAGAAAAAATGATGAAACTGATTTTAATGCTTTTAATTGAATATTCTAAAATATCAGCATTTCAACATAAAAGTAAATATCATTTATCCGTGAAATACTTCACAGTTTCTTTTTTGTATCAAGTCTTCACAATCAGTCTCATTCCAGGCTAGACACATTTCACGTGCTCAATTTCAAGTGCTCAACAGCCTTCTACTGCATCTCAAGGTGCAATCTGTTGTAACCATTATATTCAGGAGTGGAACGTAAAACACTATGTATTTCTGGCCCCTGAGAAAACTGCCTAACAAACTGGCAAAGACCTTGAAGCCAAGATCTATCACTAAACATCATGCAGAAAGTTACAAGATGGAGATGACATGGAATAAGTAATCATCTTGACCCTAGAGGTTATCCCTTCCTTGTAGAAAAAGATTGTATTCTGATTCATCTGTTTAAAATCAAACAAGTAATCTTGTCATTTGTGCATCTTGAGTTTCTATAATCTATGTGATACACATATAAACATCACACTTAGTCAACTTTTCCCCCCACGTTTAACAATCTTTAATTTAAATGTAAAAATGTTGTTTTTAATACTTGGTTAACATTTTTTAAAGTTGTAGTTGGTTCATTACCTTTATTTTTATTTATTTTTATGTGGTGCTGAGGATCAAACCCAGTACCTCATATGTGCAAAGCAAGTGCTCTACCACTGAGCTACAGCCCCAGCCCCATACTTGGTTAACTTTTTTTTTTTTTTTTTTTTTTGGGGGGGGGGGTACCAGGGATTGAACTCAGGGGTACATGACCACTGGACCATATCCCCAGCCCTTTTTCGTATTTTATTAGAGACAGGGTCTCACAGGATAAACAATTAAATAGACAGATAATAAATACCATTCAATCACTTCTTTATTTTGAGCACCTACTGTGTGGTAGATACTGTTGTAGTATAGTAGGTATCTAAATGGCACTTATTAGAGTGGGATTCACATTTACAAGTAAATGTAATCTGTTTTTACCATGTAAAATTAAAAGATTCTAGGGGAACGAAATCTCAATAATCCAACCAGACAAAATAAACAATCATTATATAATTTGATAGCCCAGTGATACACATGCTGCAACAGAAGCTCAACATATCCCTATTAAAAGATCATATATCAAAAAAAAAAAAAAATCACATGTTGATCCTTTCTTCAGGGAACAAAATTTAATTCTAAACATGTACCTGAAAATAGGGAAGGTAAGGGTCAGGTCAACAGCTCTCTATAACACAAGGCAAAATATAATTAATGCAAGTAACAAAGAACAGAGACTTCAAAATAGTAAATAGTTTGGGCTTAAAGAACAGATTTTAAAATAATTTTGTTTCATTCTAGGCTTTATTAATCTTAGATACCTCAGACATGGGCTTTAATTTTAAACCTCTTTATTATCACCTCAAACTGAGTCAACTGAAAGAAAATATGCAACACAAAAAATACAAGCATTGAGACTTCAGAGACGCCATCCCTGCTCGGGAACACAGGGGTGGCGGGGGTGTGTGACAAGCCCTGGCCTGCGAGCGTTCCAGTGAGGCCCGAAAGCAAGCTCTCTAGATCTGCCCGCTGGCAGGCTTTCCCAGCTGAGCCCCCCCACCACGGAGACACCATCCCGGCTCCAGAAGGCGGGGGAACAAGCCCCTGCCTGTGAGCGAGCACTCCAGCTCTGCCCACCTACAACCATTCCAGCTCAGCCCATCTATGTGTGGTCCCAGCTCTGCCCACCTACTCTGGAGCCACAAGTAGTTTCCGCCTCTGCCTACAGGGGAGGGAACAGGGCCCAGACCCAGGAACAGGGAATATTACATAGGGATACCTATCTTTTGCTTCTCCTACTAACACCCTAATTCCCATGATTACCCTCTCACTAGTCAAATAATCTAATACCTCTATTTTCTCAAATCCTACCTCACAAATGTTTTAGCCAACCCATAAGTCCCCCCTTCTACCATTAGATACTGTGAACACCACAAAAAAAATAATGACTAAAGGGTAGAAGATAATTGATCTCATCATTTATGGTTAAAGTGTCAAAATTATAAATATAAAAATAGAAATTAATGGAGATATGGCAATACGTTGGGTATATTTAATGCTGTAATATTGATCTTTCCCTAAAAAGTGAGGCATCGGGTAACCTGTAGGGAAGATATAAGACAATAAGACAGAAACAGTAATACCTCAGACTTACACTGCAAGAGAAAAAAAAAAACACATAGACATCATGAAAAAACAGGGAGGAAAATGCCCAAAACAAACCAAGATACTACAACAATAGAAGCCACAGAAATCACAGTAGGTAAAATGTTGGAAAAGGAGTTCTGAATATACATAATTACAATGATCTGGGATTTTAAAAATGACCTAAGTGAGCAGATAAAGACAAAATTTGATCTCTCCAACAAACAGATAAGAGATCAAATACAGGCAACCATCGATCACACCAACAAAGAGATAAGAGACCAAATACAGGTAGCAAAAGATTACTTCAAGAAAGAGAGAGTTTGAGAAAAACACTAACAAAAATCTTTAATATGAAAGAAACAATAAGCCACTTAAAAATTCAATAGATAGCATCACCAACAGATTGGACCACTTGGAAGATAGGACCTCAGACAATGAGGGCAAAATATATAATATGGAAATAAAGTTGACCTCACAGTGAAGATGGTAAGAAACCATGAACAAAATATCCAAGAATTATGGGATACCATCAAAAGACCAAATATAAGATTTATTGAAATTGGGGAAGGTGCAGAGAATCAATCGAAAGGAATGCAAAATTTCTTTAATAAAATAATATTAGAAAATTTCCCAAACAAGAAAAACAAATTTGAAAACCAAATATAAGAAGCATATAGGATGCCAAATGTACAAAATTACAACAGATCTACACCAAGGCACATGATAATGAAAATACCTAGCATAAAAAATAAGTATAGAATTTTAAAGGCCATAAGAGAGAAAAATCAGATAACCTATAAAGGAAAACCAATTAGCAACACAGCAGATTTTTCAACCCAGAACCCTCAAAGCAAGGAGAGCCTGGAACAACATATACCAGGCTCTAAAAGATAAGGGATGCCAACCAAGAATCTTATATCCAGCAAAATTAAGCTTTACATTTGATGATGAAATAAAAACCTTCCATGATAAACAAAAGCTAAAAGAATTTACAACAAGAAAGCTGGCACTACAGAACATTCTTGGCAAAATATTCCATGAAAAGGAATTGAAAAACAACAATGAAAACCTACAAAGGGAACTACAATAAAGGAAAACTAACCATAAAAGAAATCAAATCAAGTTAAATATCAAAAAGAACAAAATAAAATAAAATTTAAAATGACTGGTAATACAAATTATATCTCAATAATAACCCTGAACATTAACAGCCTAAACTCACCAATTAAAAGACATAGGCTGATAGATTGGATTAAAAAAAGGACCCAATATGATGCCTTCAGGAGACACATCTCATATGAAAAGATGCCCACAGACTGAAAGTGAAAGGATGGGATAAAATATGCCACTCACACGGACTACACAAGCAAGCAGGGGTTTCCATCCTCATATCAAACAAAGTAGACTTTAAGCCAAAGGTAATCAAAAGAGATAAGGATGGACATTTCATACTACTTAAGGGAATCATACATCAACAAGAAATAACTGTCATAAATCTATATGCCCCAAATAATGGAGCATCCACATTCATCAAACTCTTATCAAGTTCAAGAGCCAAACAGACCACAACACAATAATTCTAGGTGACTTTAACACACCGCTTTCACCACTGGATAGATCCTCCAAACAAAAGCTAAACAAAGAAACTGTAGAAATTAATAATACAATCAATAGCTTAGATTTAACTGATATATATAGAGAGAGTATATTATCCATCAATGAGTCAGTACACTTTCTTCTCAGCAGCACATGGATCATTCTCTAAAATAGACCATACATTATGCAATAAAGCAACTTTAAGCAAATATAAAAAAGTAGAGATACTACCCTGCATCCTATCAGATCATAATGGAATGAAATTAGAAATCAATGATAAAATAAGAAACAAAACCTACTCTAACACCTGGAGACTAAATAATATGCTACTGAATGAACAATGGGTTACAGAAGACATCAAAAAGGAGATTAAAAAATTCTTAAGAGATAAATGAGAACACTGATACAACATATTGAAATCTCTAGGATACTATGAAGGCAGTACTAAGAGGAAAATTCATTGCATGGAGTTCATTCCATCAAAGAAGGTCAACAAATAAATGAATTAACATTACACCTCAAAGCTCTAGAAAAAGAAGAACAAAACAACCCCAAAAGCAGAAGAAGACAGGAAATAATTAAAATCAGAGCCAAAATCAATGAAATTGAAACAAAATCACAATTGAAAATATCGACAGAACCAAAAGTTGGTTCTTTGAAAAAATAAATTAAATTGATAAACCATTAGCTATGCTAACTAAGAAAAGGAGAGAAAAAACTCAAATTACCAATACCTATGATGAAAAAAGAAACATCATGACAGACACTACAGAAATACAGAAGATAATTAGAAATTATTTTGAAAATCTATACTCCAACAAAACAGAAAATAATGAAGACATTGACAAATTTCTAGAAACAGACGATATGCCCAAACTAAATCAGGATGATGTACACAATTTAAATAGATCAATTTCAAGCAAAGAAATAGAGGACACCATCAAAAACCTACCAACCAAGAAAAGCCCAGGTCCAAATGGATACAAAACCGAGTTCTACAAGACCTTTAAAGAAGAACTAACACCAATACTTCTCAAACTATTCCATGAAACAAAAAAAGAGGGAACCCTTCCAGACTCATTCTATGAGACCAATATCACCCTGATTCCAAAACCAGGCAGAGACAAATCAAAGAAAGAAAACTTCAGACCAATATCACTAAAGAATACAGATGCAAAAATTCTCAATAAAATTCTGTCAAATTGAATAAAAAAATATATTAAAAAAAATAGTACATCATGATCAAGTGTGGGGTTCATTCCAGGAATGCAAGGTTGGTTCAACATAAAAAAATCAATAAATGTAATTCACCACATCAATAGACTCAAAGATAAAAATCATATGATCATCTCAATTGACACAGAGAAAGCTTTGGCCAAGATACAGCACCCCTTCATGTTCAAAGCACTAGAAAAAATAGGGATAACAGGAACATACTTCCAACATCATAAAGGCCGTCTATGCTAAGCCCCAGGCCAACATCATCCTATATGGAGAAAAGCTGAAAGCATTCCCTCTAAAAACTGGTACAAGACAGGGATGTCCTCTTTCGCCACTATTATTTAACAGAGTTCTTGAAAGCCTAGCTAGTGCAATTAGACAGATGAAAGAAATAAAAGGGATACGAATAGGAAAAGAAGAACTCAAATTATCACCGTTTGCAGACAATATGATTCTATACATAGAAGATCAAAACTTTCCACCAGAAATCTCCTAGATCTAATAAACAAATTCAGCAAAGTAGCTGGATATAAAATCAATACCATAAATCTAAGGCATTTCTGTACATCAGTGACAAATCTTCAGAAAGAGAAACTAGGAAATCCACCCATTATAGCCTAAATAAAATAAAATACTTGGGAATCAACATAACAAAAGAAGTGAAAGACCTCTACAATGAAAACTATAGCAAACTAAAGAAAGAAATCAAGGACGATCTTAGAATATGGAAAGATCTACCTTGTTCATGGATATGCAGAATACTGTCAAAATGACTATTCTACCAAAAGCACTATACAATTTCAATGCAATCCCAATCAAAATCCCAATATCATTCCTCATAGAAATAGAAAAAGCAATCATGAAATTCATCTGGAAAAATAAGAGACCCAGAATAGCCAAAGCAATTCTTAGCAAGAAGAGTAAAGTTGGTGGCATTACTGTTCCAGACCTTAAATTGTATTACAAAGCAACAGTAACTAAAACAGCATGGTATTGGCACCAAAATAAACCAGTAGACCAATGGTACAGAATAGAAGACACAGAGACTAACCCACACATCTACAGTTATATTAGACAAAGGTGCCAGAAACGTCCATTGTAGAAAAGACAGCCTCTTCAACAAATAGTGTTGGGAAATCTGGAAATCCTCATGTAATAAAATGAAATTAAACCTCTCTCTATCTCTATGCACAAAACTCAACTCAAAATGGATCAGGGACCTAGGAATTAAACCAGAGACCTTACACCTAATAGAGGAAAAAGTAGGCCCAAATCTCCATCATGTTGGATTAGGCCCCAACTTCCTCAATAAGACCCCTATAGCACAAGAACTAAAACCAAGAATTAATAAATGGGATAGATTCAAACTAAAAAGCTTCTTCTCAGCAAAAGAAACAATCAGTGCGGTGAACAGAGAACCTACAGAATGGGAGCAAATCTTTATCACAAGCACATCAGAAAGAACATTAACTTCAAGGATATATAAAGCTCTCAAAAACCTTTACACCATAAGAAACAAACAACCCAATCAATAAATGGGCTAAGGAACTGAACAGACACTTCTCAGAAGATGACATACAATCAATCAACAAATATATGAAAAAATGTTCAACATCTCTAGCAATTAGAGAAATGCAAATCAAAACAACTCTAAGATTTCATCTTACTCCAGTCAGAATGGCAGCTATCAAAAATACAAGCAACAATAAATGCTGGTGAGAATGTGGGGGAAAAGGCACACTCATACACTGCTGGTGGGACTACAAATTGGTGCAATCAATCTGGAAAGCAGTATGGAGATTCCTTAGAAAACTTTGAATGGAACCACCATTTGACCCAGCTATCCCACTCCTTGGTTTATACCCAAACGACTTAAAAACAGCTTACTACAGGGACACAGCCACATCAATGTTTATAGCAGCACAATTCACAATAGCTAGATTGTGGAAACAACCCCGATGCCCACCAACAGATGAATGGATAGGGAAACACTACTAAGCACTAAGAGAATAAAATCATGGCATTTGCAGGTAAATGGATGGAGATGGAGAAAATAATGCCAAGTGAAGTCAGCCAATCCCAGAAAAAGCAAAGGTTGATTGATTCCTTTGCTATAATGATACTGAATTATAGTGGAAAGGTAGAGGGAATGAGAGGAATGAAGGAATGTTAAGTAAAACAAAGGGGAGGGAGGGGAGGAGAGGGGGCAAGGGGATAGAAAGAAATAATGGCAGAAGGAGTTGGACATCAATGTACTAGGTGCATGTATAAAAGCTCAAATGGTATGAAAATATTTTGTGTAAAACCAATGACTTGGAAAACGGTGCTCTTTATATGTAATATGAAAGGAATTGCACTCCAAAAGCATGTATAACAAATTAAATTAAATTTAAAAAAAAAAAAGCTAACTAAAACACAGTTCTCTAAATAATTCCTTGAAGCTTTATACATGTTACCCAAGAGTTAAGGTACAAAAAATTATTTAGGAATAGACTTCCTTGGTTTCTTATCTTTTGGGCTCTTTAAACAAAGGTAGTATAGTTGGCATTATCATCAACCATTATTTTAGTTAATTAAAAATTAAAATTGTATTGTTTTTCCCAAAATGTCATATTGTAACCTGAAACAAACTGCATTAATGTTAATGTTAAAACATTTATATTGTATTACGTTACTGAATGTCAGAATATTTGAAATACTTTTTGTGTGAATTTTTCATTTGAGTTTTCATTAATAATCCAGTTATATCACTGTAAATACATAACTATGATTAACAAGTGATTACTGCCACATGACCTATAATTTTTATAGAACCCAGCCATTGGTGTCCCCACAATGGCTTTCATATTGTTGACAGACGCTCTTATGAATAAATTCAAGGGGAAATGGTCAATAAAAAACAAGTATATACCCAAAGCTCTAATTTGTCAACAAAAATAAAAGAAAGAAAACCCACACATTTTCTTCAATTAAGTTACAGCATTAGCAAAATGAACTGGAAGAATCTAAAATTTAGTGGATAAAGTGTATCTTTGAAATATAATGGAGTGGAAGTGCCCCTAAGTAAAATTTACTCACAAGCATCCTGCCTGAAATGTGCTGAGAGGATGTACTTTAAATTCATTAAAAACGTGTTTTATGCCTAGAAATTCCAAAATATCAATATCTATTAAATCCTCTATTCATAATAAAAAAAAATATACAAGCATAGAATGGAAACACAATACATTATTATCTAGCTTTATTGGGCTGCTGACTAGAATTTTAACAATAGAGTACAAAGGGAGCATCTTAGGAATACAGTAAAAGGTAAAAAGAAAAAAAGCGCAAAAGAAATCTTAATTGAGCACAGTCACAGCTATTGAGGGGACTGAAGCAGGGGGATTCCTTGACACCAACATTCAGGTACCAACCTGGGCAACATAACAACACCCTATCTCTTAATAATAAAAAGGAAAAATACATGTATATATATATATAAAGAAATCTCCATGATACAAATAAAACACTACGTCAGGATTCTAACTTCCAAAGACAATACTGCAAACACACTTCTATGACCAACATATTTAGCAGAATAAGAAATCTGGAACTCAGGTCCTTAATCTGTGGTGATAAATTTTTCTCAGCAAATTAAAACAAACTGCTCTAAAAAGAAAGCATACATTTTTTGTTAGAGGCTATACGTGTATCCCTCCAAATCATATACTGACATGCTAACCCTCAAAGATTTGATAGTCACAGGTAGAGTCTTTCAGACATAATTAATTCATGAGGATGGAGCCCTCATATTGGCGTTAGTGGCCTTATATGAAAAGATCTTGTTCCGTTCTCTTCACCACATAAAGATGCATTAAGAAGGAAAGCCACCAGCAAAGGAGGAACAGGGCTCTCACCAGAACCCAACCATAGAAGCACTCTAATCTTAGACATCCCATCATCCAGAATGGTGGGAAATAAATTTGTTTAAATTACCCAGTCTACTGCATTTTTATTACAGTAGCCCAAACTAATATCATATTTAGACAAATACTTCAAACTCACTGAGATGACAAATATGGAAAGAAATTTAAATAAACGTGTTTCCAAATTTCAGTTTAATTTATACAGTAATATTCTTAGGCTAGCACCAATAAGTTTGTAAGCCTATCAGAAATTTCAGTAAACCTTATAGTGTATATATGTAATGTTACATAATATAGGTATGTAATGTACTTCATGGCAAGCATATGACTGTATTTTTTGCTGTTTGTTATACATACCATATTTGTTTCTTTTAAATTATAAATAAAAATGAGTTGTTTAAAAATAACTGCCATATTTCTTATTAAGAACAACATACTTTTTGAAATTATTGTCTTATGTAATGGGCTTTTTATTATGCTGCATATGAAAGAAGGGATATGATAATGATGAAACATTCTTGATGCATCAGACTGAAAAATTAGATTTTTACAGACCACATCTGAAACTGGGTTCTAATTGGAAAATCTTCTTCCCCCCTTGCTCTCATTGTGAAAGATACATCAATTTAATTTGGTTCCTGTTATGGTCTATTAAGCACAGGATGGTAGTAAAAAAATATTTAGAGTTCCAATCTTGATCTATTGTTCCAGTTCTTATCAAAAATTCACTGTATGCTCTTGGATAAGTCATAAACTACATGACTTTTCTCAGTTTCTTCATCTGTAAAATGGAAATAACTATTCAACCTCCTGAAGACACTAATTAATTAACAACTGGGTAAAATACTTTGAAATTAAAATGTTCAGCAAAATTATAATATAAATTTAAGTCATTGTTCAAACTAAAAAAAATTTTAAGCATTTTTAAAAATCTACACTGAATAGCATTCCTTGAAAGATCACCTAACTTCATCTAACCTTCATCTTTCAGATTATAGGACAGGCTCAAAATCAGTTGACAACTTATTATTTAAAAGAGAATGCTTTTACTGGCTTACCAGATCCACAAATCATCTGTGCTTTTGTAATAAAAGATGAGGCTCATTTAATCCAAAGTACCAGAAAAGAATTAAAAGAAAAATGATCATCCAGAATTTCATGTAATAGAATCAGTTTGTAGATAACAATAGAAGTGATACTAAAAAACTAAAAGTTATTGTTCAATATAATACTTTCTATCTCCCCTCCACTAAATTCCATTTTATGTTTACTAAAAACTACAGAAATGGATATATTTGAAGACTAATCTGGTAAAAATGCTGCAGGTATTGATTTTACTCACCTCTTCCTTCTGTCAATTTAGAGTTCTCTGATGGAAACAACTTTACTAAAGAAACATACACTACTCTGGATTCAATTCAATAAGTAATTAGTGAGCAATTAAATAAGTGGTAATCATTCTTAAAATGTTATACATTATATAATGTTTATAAATTAAATTATATGTTCCTAAGACTTCTGCTTATGGAAGGAGTAGATGATACATCTCCCTATTCCTTTCACTAAATAAAACTAAAAATTACTGGATATGACATAACATAAGATAATTCTAAAAAGTGTAGAGATGGTAGTAGTACAACTAAGTAGCTCAGGACCCAAGGTACTGTACAATGATGAAAACCCTGAGACTGCTTTTTGCCTTATAATTTCAGGCTGGTACTAGGGAAACTAGGAACCCAAACAATGCCAATGGAAGGAGATAAAAGGAAAGGCGGGAGGGGATGTTTAAAAAAAAGCCTCGTCTCTTTATCTAGAACAGGGGCGGTATAACAAAATAGAAAACTTTTCAATAATTACCACTCTAAAGCTAGCCAAACATCACAGAAAAAAAAAAAAAAAAAAAAAACTGGCCCACCCACAACTCAAGATGACAAAGACCAAGTGGGTAGCCAAGATATCCATCTTCCGGGGACATGGATTCCCAGTCCCCTGCTAGGATGGAGTCAGAGAAGGCTGAGTGGGAAACCAAGGGGAAACCCTACCAAGCTGTCAGTGAAGAACAGGCAAAAGAGCAAGACTTCCACTCCACCCTTCTGTAAAAAAGTATATTTCTACCTCTCTCCATGGTGGTGTCAGGCCAGGCCTGGGAGAATCAGGACTTTCACTATCAGGCCGTGATGATAAGATGTACCTCCCTAGCACATAACAGCAGTAGAGGCCACATGGGAAGCCTGAACTTTCACCTCTACCTAGCAGTAACAAGAAGCACCCTCCATTCCTTCACCCAAGTAGAGAACACAAGTTTTACTCCCAGCTGAGAGTAACAAGGTAATGCCTGCCTTTCCGCTGCTGGGGTGGAGTCAGGGGAAGTTGGCAAAAACAATACTGAAGCAAGACCAGGTCTCATGGCATAACAACCAAAATGTCCAGGTTTCAACCAAAAATCACTAATCACACCAACAATTAGGAAACTGCAATTTAGGAAATGAGAAATATACACTTCTGCATACTTTTACTTAATTTATAGATATCCTTTCATCATTTTCAATTTTCATTTTTGTTTTTATTTTTTGAGGCATGTAGTAGTACTGGGGATCAAACCCAGGGCCCCAGACTGAGCTGCATGCATCTCCAGCTCTGAATGATTTTTAGCTGAGAGCAATGTTTAAGATTTTAGATTCAAATTTCTTTGATCTATAGTTTTCAATCAAATCTATCAGAGACATAATAATTACAAAAACTGTAAATGATCCTGAAGAAGGCTGAATGATGTCCCCACAAAAGGTATGTCTATACCCAAATCTCTAGAACCTACAAATGTTAGCTCATTTGGTAAAATCCTGTGTATAAATATTATTAAAGGTCTCAAGATAAAATCATTCTGAATTACCTAGGTGGACCCTAAATCCAGTCCCAACCATCCTTAAAAGAGACACAAAAAGAGAAGCCACAGACACACTCAATTGAAGATGGAGCAAACACAGATGACAAGCCAAGGAAGCCAACAACCACCAGAAGCCAGAAGAGTCAAAGAACAGATTCACCCCTATAGCTTCAGAGAGAAAGTGCAACCCTACTGATACTATAATTTCAGACTTCTGGCCACCAGAACTGTAAAATAATAAATTTTTATTATTTTAAATCACCCATTTTATAGTAATTTGTTACAGCTGGCCTAGGAAATTAATACCAATCCCTTCTGTAATTTCCTTTGAAATACAAATAATTACTTTCTGGATCAATAGTTTCAAAGGATTTTATTTTATTTTTAAACTACATAAGTTAAGTAGCTCTTTTCAAAGGATTTTATTTTATTTTTAAACTACATAAGTTAAGTAGCTCTAAACAGGTTAAGAAAATGCAAAATTCAAAATGCTTCAAAATCTAAAAAAAATTATGGGTGTCCCTGTCAGTACTCAAGAACTTTCAGATTTTAGAACATTTCAGCTTTCAGATATTTTGATTGGTGATTCCCAATCTGTAAAGTCTATGCAAATATTTTAAAAATCCAAAACCTCTGAAATATGAAACTCTCTGGTCCTAAGCATTCTGGTTAAGCAACATTCACCCTGTAATAATGCCATGTTACTTCATGTTCTCATATTTGGACAGG
This sequence comes from Tamias sibiricus, assembly GCA_025594165.1. Classification (NCBI taxonomy): domain Eukaryota; kingdom Metazoa; phylum Chordata; class Mammalia; order Rodentia; family Sciuridae; genus Tamias; species Tamias sibiricus. The sequence continues at coordinate 75,275,485 of CM046666.1, forward strand.
TTGGAGAAGTGAAACTAGAACAGGAAATATAAGACAATATGAATTACTAAACAATATTAGGTTCACTCAAGTCTTAAAATATCAGTAGATATATAACTAAAAAGTGAAAGAAGTTGACAGAATAGATTTACAAAATGCTTCAGGTTGTTATTCCTTCATTCCCTTCAGAATTCAGTCTTAGGGCTCAAATGAAGCATTTACCCCTATAAAGGACTCCAAAGAGCTATGGTTGTTAAGGAGAATGTTTTGATGTTTACTATATTAAAAGAAAAACTCAGAAATATTTTTAAAGCCATTTAAAAATAACCAAGGCAATCCATTGTGTATTAACATAAATAATGTTTTTATAACTATTTACAAAGCAAAAAGGTATTTAGTAAGAATGACCTTTTTTGGGAGGGGTGCGGTAAATCTGTTTGCTGTCTGGCTTAACAGAATTCTCATATTACAGTGCACGAAAAAAATCAAGTCCATGGGGCTGGGGATATAGCTCAGTTGGTAGAGTGCTTGCCTTGCACAAATAAGGCCCTGGGGGGTTCAATCCCCAGTACAAAAAAAAAAAAAAAATCAAGCCCTGTATAAGTACATAGTAGAAAAGGGGAAAATTCTATTAATGAGTTTTCAGATACTTGTGGACAATCTTTTCAGATACTTATGGACACTCTTCTTTGATACAAGTGCTAGTTTTATGTTTATTTAAACCCGTTATCATGAGATAATTATAGACTCACAGAAAAGTTACAAAATAGTAAGATTACTCAGCCTTTCCCAGTGGTATCACCCTATGTACCCAGAGTACATTATTAAAACCAGGAAATTAATAGAATTAATGTAATTAATTAGACAACAGACCTTATTTGGATTTCACCAGTTTTTGCAAGCACTTGTTTTTCTTTCTTTCTTTCTTTTTTTTTTTTTTTTTTTTTTTTAATCTTTGTGAGCAGTTTCTTAAAGGTCAGTTGTGAAGTAGAATCTGAAAAGATAACAATGAACTATGTATATTCCTTAGAGAATGACATGTTTAAGCGTTATTATAAAAATAGTTTTGACCTCACAAACATCTTTTTAAACGGTCTCAGGGACTCTCAGAGGTTCCATACCACACTGAGAACCAACCACACCTCTAGACCAGTACTACTCAGTCAGAGCTTCATAAAAATTATGGGCCTTGTTTTATTTTGCTTCACTTTCTTAAACTTTACAGACATTTTTTAATTGAAGGTTTGTGGCAATCCTACGTCAAGCAAATCTACTGGTGCCATTTTTCCAATAGTTTGGATGAGTTTTAGCTTTTTTTTTTTCAACAATTAAGTATTTTTAAATTAGGGTATGCCATGTTTTTTTAAACATAACATTACTGCACAATTAACAGACTACAGAATAATGCAAATATAACTTTTATATGCACTAGGAAACCAAAAACTTCACTTGCTTCATTCACTTTATTGTGGTGATCTGGAACTGAACCCACAATATCTTCAAGGTATGCCTATACCTGCAAAATCTTAAGAAACTCAGGTCCATTTCCAAGGATTTTGATTTAATCAGTGTGCTTGTGGCTCATGTAGTATGTATTTTATACTAACTTAAAGGATGATTCTAAATGTGCAACTAGAGCAGAGAAAAAGCTGGCTTAGGCAAAAGAGTTTCAATAAATGGTCTAGAATGGATTTCATGTTTTTTTCCTACCAAGTAGTGAATACAGTAGGATTATAACCAATCATCACAATGTTACACCACTCAACCGTGTTTTTCAGTTAACTCTTTTTTTTTAAAGATAGTACTACCGCATTGATTTGGTGTGATAAGGAGAAGAGCAGAATACATGCAAGAAATCAGAAGAATGTGCTGACTCACCATTTAAGTACCATTTATAGAGCTCCTCATGTATTATGAAACTATACTAAGATTCTTAAAAATTTAAGAGATGACCACTGACTTGTGACTCAGTCCTATAATTTGTCATAATGACAAAGAAAGCTTTCCCTTTTCATAATATAAAAAATGGCTAAATGGTATTATATACATTTAGACTTACAGAAAATAAATATTTAAGTAACATAATTTCAAGGATAATATACAAGTCATTGGGATAAGAAAACAAGATGAAAAGAAAATAACAGGCAAAATTAACAAAATTAAGGCTCATTGGTACTATGTACTGCTAGTATATTACTGATAAACTCAATAGCCTTAGTGAGGTCATCATGGTTGTTGACCCTCTTCAATATCTCTGCCTAGCCTATTGCCTGCTACCTGTATATGCTTACTTAATGCAAGAATGCCACATTTGACATTGGGATTTCCCTTCATTTGGCAGCTATGAAACTTTTCTGACGTGCTTCAAAATCCCAAGTCATCACTTTGAATTCACTTACATGCCACTCTTAAAACAATTTTGAAGCTTTTTATTTCTTTTTGGTTTCATTCTTTTTTTTTTAATATTTATTTATTTACTTTATTTGTACACAATGCAATGCATTTATGTTTTTACATGGTGCTGAGGATCGAACCCGGGCCGCACACGTGCGAGGTGAGCGCTCTGCCACTGAGCCACATCCCCAGCCCTTTGGTTTCATTCTTAAGACACTACAACTTTGGACAGAAATAAACAGGTCATCCTCTAATCTAAATGTATTCGACTGGTTACCAGGAAAATTTCAAATGTTTAAACCTTTAAAACTTGATTATAGTACTTTAATACATGTGTTCCAAATGTTCCAATACTTTTCAAAGCTAGCCCTGATAATTTACCTTTGTAATAAAAACAAATGCTTTAGATAATAATTATTACCCACCAACTTCTGTTTTACCTGTAAAGCTTGAGGAAAAATATGGCATTTTTTGTCTTGTAGGTTTGTTTATTCAGTTTAAATAAAGAATTTGATTTTTATCTATACAGGTTGAGTATCCCTTACACAAAATACTCAAGATCAGAAGTATTTCAGATTTTGGAGGTTTTCAGATTTTGGAATATTTGCATAGACTTTAACAGTTGAGCATCTTTTAAAGTTTCAGATTTCAGGGCATTTCAAATATTGTATTAGAGAAGCTCAATCTACCTATACTATAAAGCCTATGAAGTAAAAGGACACTTGTTTTTTAGTTTGTGTATCAAAGATCTATTTCAACAAAATGTTTTTTCTTTCAAAAATATTTAATTGTAGTTCTCTTGCTACTTTTATCAAATTATATATTATCATGAAACAGGTAAAAAATTCACAGATGACCTTCCAGAATATCTTTGCTATCCTTTGGTTATTAATCTACCAGTCCATTTATCCATTCCAATATCCAGCAAGTGTTGAGTATTTCTAGGCTGGCACTAGAACACAGTGAAGAATAAAGGGAGGTCCCTACCTTGTGACTAATAAAATAGAAAGACTAAAACCTTGGTCAATCTCAACTCCTAGTCAAATGTGCTTCCATTATATTGGTTATAATCTCAAAACTTGATTTTAGAACGTTTTATTTCCCAACAACAGTGTGTGTTGTTAATATTTAACTTTGCCATTCATTAGCTAGAAGATCATAAATATAAAAGTTAAACTTTTCTGCAATTATTAAAGACTTTGGTATTATTAATATGCTACATGGTTACTATGAGAAGAAATCATTAGTAAATCCATACTTGGCTTGATTTCAAAGCCTTCATACATTTACTCTGTCCTACCTAAACTTTACAATGAAAACACATTTTTCTTATTATCAGCCTCTTTATCATCATTTCCTAATTCTCCTATCTTTACCCAAATACATAATGCAGTCTCCAATTTTCTTACAAAAGTGGTAAACTTCTTTGGAACAATTTCCTGGTCAATAGTCCTCACTAAGCTCTGGACTTAAACTTAATTACAAAGAATGACAAGATATTTATCCTCTTCCTCACACTTAATAATCAAGCACTCATTAATTTTTTCATTCAGAGATTTTAATTGCCCAGGCTGTTAATAATAAGGTATTTGCTTATGTCACTATAAAGAAACTGAAATTAAAAAGAGAATTTTCATGGTCACTTGTGAAGAAAAATACCATTGAACATATTAGGAATATGGTCTATCACTTATACAAACAAATAAAGAATAATAATAAACAATAATTCTTTAAAGAGCAAAAGTGAATGTAAGGAAGTGATGGATATTCAATGTTTGATAAGGAAAGGCAATTTCTAGCTAAGAAAAGCTACTGTAATGAAAATAATTGTTGGCTCAAGAACTACAGAGTTTAAAGTAAGGAACTTCACTTGCAAATAATAAAATCAAATCATGTTTCCTAAGTTAGTTCAAATTTTAGATGACATTTTAAAAAATTATCCATCTAACTCCTTCCTCCAACAGGGTCCCAGGGCATATTTACTTCTGAACTTCCTTTCTTTCTTCTTTGGAAGTTTCCTTCAATGTAAGCATTTTATTGGCTTCTCTTCTTTTGGAACTCTTAAATATTGTTGTTCTCCACAGCTGTATCTACAAAATTTGTGGCTACAAATGAGATCAATTCTCATTTTATACATTACCCCTAGGCAATTTAATTCACTTGGGTGGTTTTAACACAGAGATCACTTCTACATCTTTGTCTTTAATCCAAACTGCTTTCTAAATTCAGAATAATATATGCTACCATTTAATGGGTAATCCTACTGAAATATCCCAAACTTATCCATCCAAACCAAATTATACCCAATCACCCTGTTTAATCCACCCTTCATCTTATAATATTCACTATGCTTTTGTTGGTGATCTCCAGACTCCTTAGGGAAGGAAACTCGGCTTCTTCTACTCCTTACCCTCACAACTAATCACTAAATCTCTCTCTCTCTCTCTCTCTCTCTCTCTCTCTCTCTCTCTCTCTCTCTGTCTCATATATATATATATATATATATATATATATATATATCTCATATATAAATATATATATATTTATTTGTTTTAGTTATATACAATGCCTTTATTCTTATGTGGTGCTGAGGATCAAACCAGGCCATACAAGTGCTAGGTGAAAGCTCTACCACTGAGCCACAACCCCAGCCCTAAATCTCTTTTTAAAAAAATGTCTTTTAAGTTATTCTCTCTCCTCCACAGACAGAAACAATTTCCCCCTCAACCCAAGGTCTTTTCATCTCTTCCCTATCTTTTCCTTTATCAATCTTTTAGCCCATTCTATAGATTGTCCTTAGCTTGACTAGAAGCAAATCTGATTACTTTTCTTACTTGCTTAAGTCTTTCATTGAATCCCTCAAAATAGAAGATAATGGATAAATTCCATAGAATGATCTGGCCAGTCGTCTGCCTTATATTCATTATAATAACCCTCCTTGTAGTCTTAAGATCCAAAAATAAAAAGCCGGGCGCGGTGGCGCACGCCTGTAATCCCAGCACTTTGGAGGCTGAGGCAGGAGGATCGCGAGTTCAAAGCCAGCCTCAGCAATGGCGAGGCACTTAGCAACTCAGTGAGACCCTGTCTCTAAATAAAATACAAAAAAAAGGGCTGGGGATGTGACCCAGTGGTCGAGTGCCCCTGAGTTCAATCCCCGGTACCACAAAAAAAAAAAAAAAAAAAAAAAAAAAAAAAAAAAAAAAATCCAAAAATAATATGCTACCAACAATTTCCAAAATACCTCATGTTGTTTCCAGTCTCTGCTGCCTTCACATATTCTATTCTGCCTAGAAATATCTCCCTACCAAGTCTGTACGATAAATTCCCATTTATTCCTCAAAACCAACCTTCTCTACTCCTTCGTTTGACAGACAGATGCTTCCTTCTTCTACACAAAGATCACTAGTCTTTCTTAGTGCTACCTTTTCAATCTTGTATAAATTTTTCTTCTCTCTTTTAGACTAGGAGAAATAAGAACTGTGTCTAACCCATACTGTATTCCAACCACCTACTACAAAGGCTGGCATACATGTGTCCCTCCAAAATACTTATTACATTATATAATTAAGTAGGCTGATTCACAGTGGGTTTGGGTCAGGGAACATAGGAGGATTAGAGGAACACTAGACAGGTCAGTGGGGAGGGAGGGGAAGAGAGGGAGCAAGGGGGTATGAAGGGGAAAAAAACATAAGATGGTAGAATGAGATGGATATCAGTATCCTAAATGCATGATTGAAGACATGAATAGTATGAATATACTTTGTATACAAACAGTGTTATGTAAAAAGGTGCTCTATTTATGTACTATGAATTGTAATGTATGCTATTGTTATATATACAACAACTTTGAATTAATTAAAAAAAAAAAAGGATTCAAAAGAATTCCAGCTAAATAAATATTTCTCACACTATATTATATCAAGGAAAATGCAATCAATTTAAGACTATATTTTAAAAGGCTAATGTAAATATTAGCATAATGTTCACATTAAAATTTGCTAGCACTGTCATCATTTATACTTTTATTAAATAATTACAGAGATTATCATTAAGAAGTACAGAATAAATACATACAAAATATAAAATCACCGATTTCTGGTTTCAGCTACAACTTCTAAAAGACTTTGGAAGTTATCATTCCCACACTTAAGAAAAGAAAAAAACTAAACAAATTAAAAATAAATTACTTTCCTCAGCACTACCAGAGAATTCAAGTAATAGAGGAGTCTACCACCCTAAAATCTGGACACACAGAATAAAACAAAGACTCACGAGGAATCCCAGCCAATCACAGCCCAGATCAGCATAAATGAAACAGAAGCTTCTAGAGCCACAAAATAAGAACACTAAAACACCACGATTCACAATAGCCAAGTTATGGAACCAGCCCAGGTACCTATCAACAGATAAATGGATAAAGAAAATGTGGTATTTAAATATAATGAAGTTCTATTAACCCATTAAGAAGAATGAAATTGAGTCAGTTATGGTGGTATACACCTGTAATTCCAGTGACTTGGAAGGCTAAAGCAGAGGATAGCAAGTTCAAGGTCAGGCTGAATAGCTTAGTGAGATCTTACCAGTTTAGCAAAACCCTACCGCAAAATAAACAATGAAATAAAAGTACTGGTGATGTTGCTCAGTGGCAAACCATCCATGGGGGTTGGGGGGAGAAAGGAAGGAAAGAAGGAAATCATGGCATTTGCTGGTAAATGGATAAAATTGAAGAACATCACACCAAGTGAAATAAGTCAGATTCAGAAAGTCAAGGGTCAAATGTTTTCCCTCATAAGTGAAATCTAGAGCAAAACAAGGGAGGAAGGAGGTGTGAAATTCATGAAAAGAAAAGGAAGATCAATGGAGCAGAGTAAGGAATAGAGGAGGAAGGAGAGAGAGGAAAAGAGAGAAAGGAAGGACCTACGGAGTAAAATTGACAAAATTATGCTAGGTACATATATAAATACACCACAGTAAATTTCACCTTTATGTATATCTATAAAGCACACGATAAATAAATAGAAGGAAGACCAGTAGAGTAGAGGAGAGGGAATGAGGAAGAGAAAAGGGAAGGGAAGAGAAAAGGGAAAAGGGAAAAGGGAAGGGAAGGGGAAGGGAAAAGGAAGGGAAGGGAAAGGGAAGGGAAGGGAAGGGAAGGGAAGGGGGAAGGGAAGGGAAGGGAAGGGAAGGGAAGGAAGGGAAGGGAAAGGGAAGGGAAGGGAAGGGAAGGGAAGGGAAGGGAAGGGAAGGGAAGGGAAGGGAAGGGAAGGGAAGGGAAGGGAAGGGAAAAGGGAAGGGAAGGGAAGGGAAAAGGGAAGGGAAGGGAAGGGGAAGGGAAGGGAAGGGAAGGGAAGGGAAGGGAAGGGAAGGGAAGGGAAGGGAAAAGTATAGGGCACTGAAATGGAGTTATTTATATTCTACACATGTATGATTTATGTCAAAATGAGCCCCAATATTATGTATAACTATAATGCACTAATAAAAACATACTAGAGAATCAGAATCAGCTATAAACAAGTTTTATAGTTTGATACCATCCCATTTATTGATTCTTGATTTTACTTCTTGTGTTTTAGAGTCTTATTGAGGAATTCAGTTCCTAAGCCAATGTGACATAATGAAGATTTGGGCCTACTTTTTCTTCTATTAGGTGTAGGGTCTCTGATCTAATGCCTCAGTCCTTGATCCACTCTGAGTTGAGTATTTTTTTCTTTTTTTTTAAATATTTTATTTTGGTTTTTTTAGTTGTACACAATGCCTTTTTATTTTTACATGGTGCTGAGGATTGAACCTGGGCTGTGAACATGCTAGGCAAGCACTCTGCCACTGAGCCACAACCTCAGCCCCTTGAGTTGAGTTCTAGAAGTTTTCTGGTGAGGTTTTTTTAGGTCTTCTAAATATAAAATCATGTCATTGGTAAATAGGAATAGTTTTGAGTTATTTTTTTTCTTATTGCTATCCCTTAAATTTCTTTCATCTGTCTAATTGCTCTGCCTAGAGTTTCAAGGACTATGTTGAATAGAAATGGTAAAAGAGGGCATCCTTGTGTTATTCCAGTTTTTAGAGGGAATGCTTTCAATTTCTCTCCATTTAGAATGATGTTGGCTTTTACAATTTTGAAGTATTTTCCTACTATCCCTAGTTTTTCTAGTGTTTTGAGCATGAAGGGATGCTGTATTTTGTCAAATGCTTTTTCTGAATCTATTGAGATAATCATACGATTCTTGTCTTTAAGTCTATTGATGTGATGAATTACATTTATTGATTTCCATATGTTAAACCAACCTTGCATTCCTGGGGTGAACCCCACTTGATCATGGCGCACTATCTTTTTTTTGTGTGTGTGGGTACCGGGGATTGAACTCAGGGGCACTCGACCACTGGGTCACATCCCCAGCCCTTTTTTTGTATTTTATTAGAGACAGGGTCTCACTGAGTTGCTAAGTGCCTCGATATTGCTGAGGCTGGCTTTGAACTCGCGATCCTCCTGCCTCAGCCTCCCAAGTGCTGGGATTACAGGCGTGCGCCACCACGCCCGGCGCGCACTATCTTTTTAATGTGTTTTTGTATGTGATTTGCTAGAATTTTATTAAGAATTTTTACATCTACATTCATCAGGGATATTGGTCTGAAGTTTTCTTTCCTTGATGTTAGACTGGATATGTTAATCAACTTTTTGTCACTCTCATCAAAATACCTAAAAACAACTTAGAGAAGGAAAAGCTTATTTTGGGCTCACAGTTTCAGAGGTCACACTCCATGGTCAGACGACTTCATTGCACTTGGCCTGTGATGTTAGAACGTCATGGAGAGAGCAGAGAAGGGACAGCTATACTGCAGGGTCATGCCTCCAATGACCTATTTCATTAGCCATGGCCCACCTGCCTACAAATATCACCTACTACTCCATTCAGCTATGAATGAATTAACCCAGCAAATGGATTAATCCATTGATAATGTCAGATCTCAATCATAGCCTAAAACCTACATCTCTAAAACTTGCTATATTGGGGGCCATATATTTAATGATAAGCTCCTCAAGGGACATTCTAGATTTAGACCATAAAAATGGACAACAGTTTATAAAATTCAGGGATTTAGGTTTCTGGTAAACAGAAAATTATAATGTACCAAAACACTCCAGGATGTCTAAAATAAAGGATATACATGGAAACTAGACATTAAGAAAAAAAATGTTACCTATTTCATTTTTTAAAATTCTGCATAATTTATGTAACTAAAAAATTACCAAGTGAAATTATGGCAAACAATTATGGGAAATGTTGCCAAAACATTTCTAATGCTATTGTTTCAAATATACTTCCATGGCTTTCTTGTAAGTATAAGGATTTAGAATCAATATTGCTTTTAAAATGACACCTTTGGTGTTAATGAATCATGAAAATATTCTGGGACCAAAAAAAAAAACCTTCCATCAGTCATATCTGTATAGAACTCCCAGAGGATCCATCTCTATCCAATACTTGTTTATTTAACAAATATTTACTGGTCACCTATGTGAAAGAAACAAAAACTGATTAAATGGGTATTTATTAAGTGTTGTTAAAGGACAAAATGGTAGGTCCTAGGGAAACAAAAGAGAACAATTGCTCATTGAGGAAAAATAGGATTAGGCTTCTGTAAGCCTCTGATCATAACATTTTCATTCAATCAACACATAACATTGCTTTCTGTATGTTTCTTTAAAATATACCTTTCTTTATTCATATGTATATCCTATATATAAAAATAACACACATATAGGATTCATTATAATTGAACTCATTGCCAACTACACTGTAATTCACGTTTAAATGAAGCTTGTCTAACACATTTATTTTTCTAAAAGACATCAGTCATCTTGCACTTAAGAACACTCAGTCGGTACATTAGCCCTACACTTGGAGGCCATTAAAACAGAAAAATCACCAACAAAAAGCACAAATTTCAGGGGAAAAGGCACTAATTAGGCTGAAAAAAGGATACTTATTTACAGTAGGAAATCTAAAACAAGAAAACAGTACTTTTTCTACCTTTGTCAGGAACTTGCTCATTAAATGATTGATTTTTCACTACTCTATGCTTATCTATAAATGACTACCAACATACTGCAAGTATTAATTGGGGGGTTGCATATAAATTTTATTGAATAGGCAAATTTGCAACTATAAAATCTGCATAAAGGTCAACTGTATATAGTTGATCATAATATTAAAGCAGAGTAACTTTAGAAATCTATCTATTTTCAGATGAGAAAAATAAGGGAAGGAGTGTTACATGACATATGCAAAGTCAGAATGCTAATTAATGAAAGTTCCCAAACCAAACACCTGTGGTACTTCACACATAAGAATCTACAATGGCTTAAATGACTTCTTTTGACTTGGTCTCATTTTCCATTTCAGTTTCTTTACATACTAGAAGGACACTATCAATCAACAGGGAAATACTGAACTTTCTCAATTTATATATATGGAGAATGTTGGACACAGAATCCCACTATGCTGCCCACACTGGCCTCAAATGATCCTCCCACTTCAGCCTCCCCAGTTGATGGCATACATCATGATGCCCAGCTACATTTGACTTTTAAGCATTATATGACTAAGGTTATCACTTCCACTTCCTTGATAAACTTTTTAAACATGGCTTCCAAGATATTATCTTTGCTTAGTTTTATTCTCACTTTAGTCTCTTTTGCTGATTCCTTTTCTCCTCAGCCTCTAAATGATGACAGGCCCCAGAGCTCAATCTTTCTCTTCTTCATCCACATTTCCTCATTTAGCAATCATACAGCCTCGCAGTTTTAAATTTCATTTATATAATGAAAATGTCCAAATAGCTCTCCAAAATTCTAAACTCACTAAGTTTATTGCTGAGGGACCTGCCCTTCCAGCATCTACTGTGGGGAGCTTGAGGATGCGGAGAAACCCCTCCGGAGATAGTTTCAGAGAACAGCTTCTGCTTTATTGTACAGCAAAAATAGCTTTTATAGTGGGTATGTGCCAATTTACATATATAACAGTCATGATAGGCCAGAGGTGATACACAACAACATATAATTTTACAGGAGTCCAGACACCAAGAGTTTAGGAACTTCCACATAGGCCAACCTTGCACCAACAGGGGAATAACTCCTTGTCAAAGGAGCAAGGAAATGATGCTTCCCAGTGTTCTGACAGCACTCTGTCCCAAAACATAGTGTTCTATGTTAGGACTTCCCTGGCTGCAAGATAAACATTCCTCCATGAGGGTCCAAGGTCAGGCCCTGCAACATGTCAAAACCACAGAATACCAAAGAAAGTAATTAAAGAAGACCTTAAAAGATGGAAAGATCTCCCTTATTCTTGGATAGGCAGAATTAATATTGTCAAAATGACCATACCACCAAAAGCACTACACAGATTTAATGGAATTCCAATCAAAATCCCAATGGCATTCCTCATAGAAATAGGAAATCATGAAATTCATCTGGAAAAATAAGAGACTCAGAATAGCCAAAGAAATCCTTAGCAAGAGGAGTGAAGCAGGTGGCATCACTATACCAGACCTTAAACTATACTAGAGAGCAATAGTAACAAAAATGACATGGCACTGGCACCAAAATAGACTTATAGACCAATGGTACAGAACAGAGGACACAGAGACAAACCCACATAATGTTTTCTCTGATAAGTCGATGCTGATTCATAATCGGGGTGGGAGAAGCATGGGAAGAATGGAGGAACTTTGTATAGGGCAAAGGGGAGGGAGGGTAAGGAGACGACATGGGAGTAGGAAAGATGGTGAAATGAGATGAACATCATTACCCTAGGTGCATATATGAAGACACAAATGGTGTGACTTTACTTTGTGTACAACCAGAGAAATGAAAAAATTGTGCTCCATTTGTGTACTATGAACTAAAACACATTCTGCTGTCATGTATAACAAATTAAACAAACAAATTTTAAAAATAAAAATTAAAAAATCTGTCATATCTACATATCAATTATGGTTTATATGTGGGAAGCAGAACAAACCAATTACATCTATCCAGTGGAACCAGGGACTCATTATAAGGTTTAGATCTTATACCATTGCTGGAGAAAATAAGGAGATGGTTGGAGAATTCAGAGAAAAACCAGTAAGTAGGGACCATTAATGGGAGCTTATGAAGAAGTCTATGGATTCTTCTACAGAGTCTGTTGCCTCTCTATTTGATGGCAGATCTGCATTTGAAGTTGATGACAGAAGGGCAAAAAGGAAAACTCCAGGATATAGAATGGGGCATTGGAATGCCTGAGAACAACCTGGAACTCATGAAGACAAAATGGAATCCTTGTCTGGGGTTTTACCACAATCTATATCTGATGCTGTAAATGATCTGTGTAAGAATGTTTCCTTTTCTATGGAGCTGCATATGCTCCTGGCCAGTGACTCAAATAAGTTAATGACAATATTCAGGGAGAAGCTGTCAGGCCAACTGCTGCCCCACACCAACAAGATAAGCCAACAGAGCACTGACAAGGTGTATGCCTGAATTTAATAGCTGCTGCTTTACTTCTGCTTTCCAAGCATCACATATTTTCCATGGCTAGCTCTATCCAATACCATACAAGGAAGGGAAATCTGGGAAATGTAATTTAAGTTTAACTGAAATACCTACCACAGTAAAGAAAATGACCACAGTACACCTTCAAAAGATATCTAGAATCTGACCATTTCTCACCATCACCAGTGTTACCAGCCATTTCTCACCAGTGTTACCATCACAATCATACAAATTAGTGCCTGAATTCCTGCAACAAATTCTTATTGATTTTCCCGACCCTTTCTGTTCATTCTGATCATAGCCATGAGAAGAATTATCATACAGGAAGCCAAATCATGTCAATTCTCATATCCAAACCTTGCAATACCACCTGCTTCCCTCACAGTAAATGCTGAAGTCCTTACAATAGCCATAATATGGTAAATAACGTGGAAGCCTAATCTCTTCTAACTCTTTCTACCTCCTTCACTTAGTCATCTCTTGTCACACTTGCTCCCATGCTGATTGTGGGATTTTTCTGCTCTGTTTCTTCTATCTGTTATGTACCTCCCTCATATATCTGGTTGGCTAATTCCCTCACCTCCTTCAACTCTTTGCTTATATCTCATTTTATCAATGAGACTTATAATTTGTCCCTCCTTTCCTTCAAAATGGAACAGTCAACCTCTCGTGTTGCCATTTTTAAAAGTCACTAATTCTTCAGCGTAAGTTTTTATTTGTGTGGTTGTGGTTTTTTGTTGTTTGTTTGTTGTTATTGCTATTGTTTTGGTATCAGAGATAGAATCCAGGGGCACTCAAAACACTGAGCCACATACCCAGACTTTTTTATTTTGAGACAGGGTCTCGCTAAGTTGCTGAGGCTGGGTTTGAACTTGCGATCCTCCTGCCTCAGCCTCCCAAGCCGCTGGAATTACAAGTGCCCAGATACAGCATAAGTTTTAATTCCTTACTCTAGCTTTCTTGGTCTATCATAATCTAGTCCTGGTCTACTTTATTCAAATCTCCACTCTCATAAACTCTAGTTATTTGATAAACACTGTTATGTTTCACATCTTCTTTCAGATATATTTTCTATCTTAAATGCCATTCCAATGTATTTATAAAGTTCTATTCAATTGAACCATCTCCTATGGAACATTCTTTGTGTTCTTAATAACAACTCAATTTTGTGCTTCACTTTTATACTTTATATATACAAGATGCGAAATTATTTGAGCTCCTATAGCACTTTGTTCACACTAGCAGATTCCATAGCATTTTTCACACTGATAGTTAACTTAAATCTGTTCTCCTAGTCCAGTCACTCACTCCTTCAGGATGGAACTTATTCAACTTTGTTTTATTTCCAGCATCTAACAACATAGATGGCTTTCAATAAATGCTTACTAAATAGTGATAAAATCAGTTATAACCAGCAGTGCTATTTATGCTAAAAGTTGAAAAGTAAATGGAAGACAAGTAGGATAGTGAATTTTTTTCTTTTACATAAATTAGATTCTGTAAAAAAAAAAAAAAAAAAAGATAAAAAGGTCTTTGTTCCTTAGTAATGAATTCATGTAATTTACAGTTAATTTATTCTAAATTCCCTTGAGACGAAGTAATATGGTCTATACCTTCTACAATGAACCCACAACTTAATGCCCATGCAATTTTTATATCTAAATACCACATATTCCAGCTCTACTTATAAAAATTTAAATACTAGCAAAAAGAGATAAATTTAATGATATTTGCAGAACTCATGTGACTACCTGTGGTCAGTAAAAATATTCTTAATATTAGCATGTTAACTTTCATGTAGTTTAGATGATTGGTTATCCAACAATTAAATGAAAATAAAATGAACGTTTAAAAAACTGCATAATCTAGATGTCCTCTGATAACTGAAACATAGTTCTAAAACCTTCACTGGCTTTTCTTTAACAATATGAATATAAAGTATGTTAGATTTAGAAATATAGTAATTTAATATAAATACAATTGCTAAATCCATAGCATTTATGTTAGACAATGCTGGTATGATAAACAAGCATTTACAAAAAAAAAAAAAAAAAAAAAAAGAGGCAAAAGCATTCCTGATTAAGATATTTTTAAACAAAAATTATAAATAATAAATACCAACATACCAAAATTAAGATACTAGAAACTACTACTCTATCATTATATGTAGCTTTGCAAAAATCTTGTAATTGTTCCTACTATCCCTTTATTCAATACCTGGAAGTCTAGTTTTCTGATGTACACAAAGAATAAAGTGAGTCTATCCCATACCCTCCCCCATATACTCTCCCCTGAGATTCAAAGCTTAATATGAGTTCCATTTTCCAGAGATAAAAGGTCTGCATTAACAATGATGTATCCTAGCTTTCTTCTTCTTATAATAAATTACCATATTTATATTTTGAAGCTGTCATATGCTACAGGATATTAAATATCCTCTCATCATAATTAACTCTTTATACCAAGTTAAATGGCCTGGTTCAAAACAGACTATGAAAATTAAAGGAATATGGTTCGATTACTAATTAGTTCACAATTATTTTAATAATTAGAGCTATTAAATTTATTCCTGATTTTAATTGAGAATGCACAGTGGCTAAAAGCTCAAATCTTTCTTCCCTTTATTCTTAAAATATAAACAAGAATTTGAAATTAGGGTGTTTAGCAATATATACATAGAGTAACTTCATAAATACTTTAGGGCAAATCCTAATGTAGCAAACTGTAACTAACAGATAATTTCAAAATTCCACCCTCAATTATATCAAATATAAGCCACTAGATTACAACATAATTGCTTCATTTTACTAGGGCTTAGTCACATTTTCATTATAAATAATTGTTTCTGCAGTAGACTAGTATAAAGTCATATGAAATATTCTATCCCTTTAATGATGTTCAAAATATAAAATCAGATAGAATATGTTTTTAGAAGTAAATATGAATTCACTACTTTTCAAGGACAATCTAAAGATTTCTGATGATCTTAAAAGACAGTATAAAGATTATACGAGCAAAAAACTATTCATACACCGTTTAAAGAAAAAGTTTCTGATAAAAATAAAAATGTAATACAATTAATAATTTCAAATGAACCTTTAAGATTTTGATAAAAACACAAACCAGTGAAAGATGTTATAATGAAACCTTATATTCTTCTCCCTGATGTTAAGAAAATTGTATTTTTTTAAGAAATCAAATCATAACAGAAACATTCCTTCTCTGAAACATGTAAATCTGTATTTGAACTAAGAAACAAGTTCTGAAAAGGAGGTAAAGTCAAATATGAAATGACGATCAATGCCAGTCCCAATAAAAGTAGGGATGACTTTAAATAATTGTTAAATATGAACAAAAACAGGCCCATTTAAATAGAAATGAATTTAAATTATTAATAAAAATACAACTACATAATTAAAATATAAATGTAAGAAAACTTTCTGAAAGAAAAGATAAAGAAAAATGGAAACAATACACAACTTAGATCTAAATACATACATTATACTGATAAAGAGCAAGAGAAGCAGGGTTCACTCTATATTCAGATACTTGGCGAAATACAGGTTTTAAAGGGCCTTTAACAAATTTAAGAGTGATTACAAATAGAAGCTGAAATAGAACTTATGGTATTAGACCATTAAAAAAAAAAAATACCTATCTCCCTGCCCTTCTACCTCCCTGGCAGGGAACTAACTATTCAGGAACATTTTGTCATAATTTATAAAACAATTAAAAATAATAATGAAGTCAGAAAACAGAAGAAAGGGACTACTTATAAATTAAAAATAAAATGCTTAGGAAACTGATCATTTAAACATATCAGATTTCTCATATCCAACTTCAAATTGTCAGCCCTTTAAGCCAACTTTTCTGTTAAGCAAAAGTTAGTTATAGAAGTTGACTGCTGGGGGCTGGGGCTGTGGCTCAGCGGCAGAGCGCTCGCCTTGCACGTGTGTGGCCCGGGTTCGATCCTCAGCACCACGTAAACATAAATACATTGCATTGTGTACAACTAAAATAAATAAATAAATATTATTAAAAAAAAAAAAAAAGAAGTTGACTGCTTCCTGGCAAGAGAACAGATGTGTTTCTTTCTCCCCAGAGGCTTGGAAGAGCCCCAAGACTGGAAAATCAGTAAATTCTGAGAGGAGAAGAAGGACATAAGAATCTGCAAAAACCCTGAAGACAAAGTTAACACTGAACCCAGGCAAAGTGCCTAACCTTCCCACCCACCCAGAGATAGGGCTTCAAGTGAGATCTGAGGGAGAGGACAGTACAGAGTTGAGAACAAAGTTCCACATGGAGGACTAAGAGCTGCTACATAATTGATCCACCAAAATAAGAACTCATATTCTTCCCTCTAGAGTGGACTGCCACCCTGTCACCACTGAAAGCACCCTCACAACTAGGCTTGAACCCCAGTGAGCCAATAAAGAAAAATAAGAACAAGAAAACCCATAAAGAAGCCAAAAGGCACCAAAAAAAAAAAAAAAAAAAGTACATCTTGAGAATTCTATATCAAGGTAAGATATGATTACCCTCTCCAGAAAAATAAAAATACTTGAATATAAGCAACACCTCAGATTAGTAACCTATACATCCCCTTCTAAGAACAATACTCCAAAGAACAAATAAATCTGGATGAGAAAAGGACAATGAAGATAAGAAAAAAGTGGTAGTCAATGATTCTTGCAATGTATAAATGCTACTAAATTTACATTGGATAATGGTAGGCTGATTGGAAATGCACAAGATAGGGAAAAAAAAGGATTCTTGAAATAAAAGTCATATGCCTGGCTATAAGAGAAATTCTTATTTAAAAAAAAAAAAAAGGAAGAGGAGGAGGAGGAGGCAACATAACATAATGAGAATAAAAGCATTCCAAATATTTTATCAGAAAAAAAGACAGGAAAGGTAAAGTATTAGGATGTATTCCAAGTTTCTTATATAATGCAGGGACAGTAAAAAGAGTATCTTAGTAGATAAAAGAATTGGGCCGGGTGCCTGTAATCCCAGCACATCGGAGGCTGAGGCAGGAGGATCCCAAGTTCAAAACTAGCCTCAGCAATGGCAAGGCACTTAGCAACTCAGTGAGACCCTGTCTCTAATAAAATACAAAAAAGGACTGGGGATATAGCCCAGTGGTTGAGTGACCCGGAGTTCAATCCCCGGTACAAAAAAAAAGAATTGGTATTTTACTTTCAAATATCAGTGAAGTACATCTGATTATTAATAGAGGGAAGGGAAAGTAACAAAAAATATAATGGAAAGGTAATATGGATTTCAAGTTAATAAGGAGGAAAATGCAATTAATAACCATGTGATTATATAGAAATAATTTTTAAAGGAAAGTAAATAATAAATATATATTAAGGTAAAAGAAACAGAGCCACAGACTTCAGCACACTAATTGTGAACAGATTAAATTCTCTTGGCTAAAAGACAGGAGGCTATAGAATGAGTTAAATAAAACCAACTACATTTTCAAGCACACACTTTAAGTAATGGAATTTTTCCGAGGAAGGATTAGGTTTGATAATCCTGAGCAGGGTTCAGGAAGATGGCATTAAATCAGGAAAACTCAGGGAAATATGACTTTCGAGGTTTCTTCTATTTTGTTCATTTGGAGCTAAGTGCTGGCAACATGAGGAAACTGTAAAGATTGAAAGTCATGGAAAATGTTAGTGGGAATGCAGGAAGAGGGAAGGTTACTGGGTTTTCAGACTGAAACCCTAGACATTTTACTTAACATAATTTTTAGAAAAATTGTCTTTAGCAAGCCAGATTCCTGGTTTACCAACTAATATTCATCATATCACAATGTTGTATTACCAACTGATTTCATAAAAAAAGAACAGTCATCTATCAAACATGCACAATTGCATTGTAAACATATAAATTGGTCCCTGAAGATCAAATACTTGGTATATCCCAAAGCCCAGGAATCTTAGGCTGATGTTCTGATCATTACCTACCAAAGTAAAACAAAAAGGCTACAGATGAAAAGATGAGCAAATACCAAACAAATCAAGAAAAGAAAAAAAAAAAAAAAAAAAAAGGCAGAAGAGGCAACATAACATCAGACTATGAAAAATTTAGGATTAAAGGCAAGAAAAGTAATAAAGAAGTAATAATATAATAGCAAAATGTAATCTGGGAAAGAAATATTCATTAAAATTGATATAAATCAAACAACATAACATCTAAATACAAGCATTATATATACAAAGAACATTTGATATAGTACAAGACTTCAAACATCTCTTATATGGGGTGGAACTAGTACAGGGAATAAATAAACTGACTAACACAATAAAAACCCTCAATTTAATAAATACAGCAAAAATGCTATATTCCTTAAGTAGCAAAAATATTTTTATTGCTATTGATATGTACAAAGAACATCTAGAAAAGTTAACAGATGATGCTAAAGACAGGATCAACGAATTTTTAAAATAAATTTTACATGCTAGATTTTTTATTAAAATTCAGTAAAAACATATCATAGTCACAAAATATGTCTGGATGAAAATATACAAATGCATTTCCAAGTTATACCACAGGATTTCAACAATAATTAAAATTTGATGAGCCTATCACAAAGTACACCTATCATAAGTTAATCTGAAACCCCTTTTGGAATTTTTATGCACCAAAAAGCAACTTTTACTATTATCTTTACATGTTTAGTCAATCTCCATCTGTCAATATAACCATTATTTTATGTTAGGTTCAAGGATGCTAAACATCAAATGTTTATTTAAGTGATTTAAAAGATTTCAACACTATTTTTAAAAAGATTCCAAATCTGGATCTTTTTTTCTTTTACTATACCTCAAATTCAGTTATCTCAAATTGTCCTTGCTAACTTGATACTCTTGACTCTATCTATACTGTTTCATTAAAAAGGTCAAAATGCTCCCTCCTTACAAGGGAGAGGAAAATGAAAAGCCCTTATATGATTAATGTT
This sequence comes from Tamias sibiricus, assembly GCA_025594165.1. Classification (NCBI taxonomy): domain Eukaryota; kingdom Metazoa; phylum Chordata; class Mammalia; order Rodentia; family Sciuridae; genus Tamias; species Tamias sibiricus. The sequence goes on from CM046666.1 coordinate 75,295,359, forward strand.
CAGCAGAAGTGCTTGTGAATTGTTCCACAATAATTAAAAGTCTGTTTGATAAGAAATCACGAAAATAATTTTATGACAGTGCTGTGATAATTGTGATTCAGAAAATTGTGATTCCATTTAGAATATAATTACTAAATATACTTTAGTGTCTGGTACACAGGAAGGAACAAATGAACAAATGTTCAATAAGGAAAGGGATAGCAAAGAATAGGGAAGTATCTCAAAGATATTACACTTCTTAGAGGTAATATACTTTTATTTAAAAAGTTATCTATTGCTCCAAGTAGTAGCTGACCTCCTGAAATTATATATGTTATATGTATGCATTTCTCAGATTTTCTTCATGACCCTGACATATTTGCACAATATAGATTCCTAAAAATAATAATAATAATAATAATAATAATAATAATAATCCACATGTGGGATCTTTTTGTTCCCTCATTTAAGATTCAAACTATACATCTACAGTCAGAATACTAGGTAACTGAAATACACAATATCTATTTTATTCTCACTTCTAATTTAATTTTGATAAGTAACTTATAGTTACTATTTTTCCCCTTACAGATTATAAGCAGTCCAGAGAACAATATTTTAAAATCATGAAATTATTCTATTTCTCAGAAAAATTTTCCTTCTAGACTTAGTATCCACTGATTATTTTTGCTGGAACCAAACTTTACTCTTATGGTGGCAAATGATTCTCCCAGGACTCCTTCCAAAATTTACTAATCAGCATTCTACTAAAACTACTTCTTATTCTTTTTCATTTACAATCACTATGGACTCATGGATTCCTATTTTTATCATAGTTTATAATTCATTCCTGTCTTTTTGGTGCTCAAATTATCACAGATTTGACAAGGGAGTCCATTCAAGCTCCTTCACATATGGGCCCCTTGAAATCCTGTATCTTTTTGACTCTCTCTCTCTCTCTCTCTCTCTCTCTCTCTCATATGGGGTAAGATGATGCTTATAGTTATCATGTATCCTCCCTATCCAGCACTAAAAATAAGTCATTTCTACCAGGATATCTGGCTCTTTTTAGTGAGGGATGGTATTAGACATTAATATTCTGGGTGACAGATGTGTTCATTATTTCTAGGGTATCTTTGTGTCTAGACCATCTCAGTAGACAGAGCTAAGAAATATGTGTAAATGTGTATCACCCACAACATAAACAAATCCATATATTTATATGTATTTGAGTACATGCATATATGAGTACATACACAAGTATGTGTATGTATATTTATATACACATATATCATATTCAATAATTTTAAATTTTTAATCCATCCCACAGGGTTCTTCACTGTCTTCCTCCATCTAATATTTGTATGTTCTTCCTTCCTCACTGCATACCCTGATGCTCAACAATATCTCTACTCATTTTTCCAATCCCATAACACTTCTAAAATAGTTTAGAGTTTCCATACCTATAATACTGTAAAAAAGAAAGAAAGAAAGGAAGGAAAAAAAACCTACTAAAAGAGTTCTAAATTTGTTTTCAATTCTTCCCATCCTGTTCCCTCAAGAGGCTCTACAAATACTGTGATCCTAAATTACCTGGATTAGTTCCCCCATAAACTTCAATGTGAAGTAAGAAATTAACTAGCATTTAATCTATAAGATTCCACAGAGATATCTAACAGGTAACAAAATTCTCATAACAAAAACAAAAGGTAAATTAAGAAATTGCAATTAAGGAAAACATGAATTGAGAACAAATAACCCAAGCAAAAGGTTATCAATATAAAGAACAGTGTTAAAATTAATAAATATAAATAATTTTATAAACCCAAATGATGAAAAAGAAGTATTGATTTCTCTTTAATAAATTAACTGAAAATATCAAAAGCAGAAAACTACATTCTCCTTTTCTCCTACTAGTTATTCATAGGCACTTTGATTAGGATATTGGCTTTTGGTAAGTGGCCTGAAAATGATTTTTCTATAAGAAGTAGGAAGGATAAAACAAAAGGGTTAACAGAAATCAATAATACTCAAGAGATATCTGGGCTGCAGAACTGAAAAGAAGTCAGCCACAGACCCTCCTTTCCTCTCCCAGGCTATACCAGAAATAAATCATAATCAAGAATATTCAGAGTAGGAACCATTCAAAGACTGAAAGTCAAAGAGACATTAGTCTTCAAAAATGCTTGGGTGATGAGAATATTTTCAAATAAGAAAGCAGTTACTATGAGCCATTTCCTAAGAGAAGAAAGTACTCATTGTTATTCATAGAAATGAACATATGCTATATGCCAAACAGCATAAGTCACTAAGCATATTATGTATTAATATTGATTATGTTGAGTTTTTATCTCTAATTTCACTTCTTCAAAAATATTTTTAAGTGAAATAGAAATAAAAGGGTCAAGCTTCCATTTCAAAATGGAAGGAGGAAGAGCTCTCTGAGAAAAGTAATAAAAGCTTTTCACCCCACACAGTTTACTAACTATATTCTTGCTGACTTGACCCTTTTTTATATAAGAATATTTTTTCAACATTCTCAATATACTTAAAATTATAATTTCTTTCTTTAAAATAATACTAGTTCAAATAAGCCTGAAAAACAGAATTAATCACTATTTTTTAAGTAAATATAAGCAAGAGGGGAAAAAATATTCTAGTCAGTAGATTAATAGGACTGTAAAGCAGAGCCAGTTAATCCATTCTACACATTCTACTGAGCTTCTATTAAGCTATCATTTCTCATCTTCAAATGCACAGACCTTAACTGGCTAACAAACCTGAGCCCCTTTGATAGAAGGGGTCCAGATCCCCTTGCAGAAATACCCTACAACACTATCACAAGTGTATACTATAAACTGGAATTGGCAAACTACAGTTCCCCAGGCCTGAAACCAGCTATTGTAAATAAAGCTTCATTGTAATATAGTGGCATTCATTTTCATTCATCCACATACTACCTATGTTCAATTTTGCATTACAATAGCAAAATGGAGTGGCTGAGCCAGAGATTGTAATAAACCACAAACCCTAAAATATTTACTATTTGGCTTTTTACAGGGAAAAAAAAAAATGCTGAGCCCTAACTATAAATCTTCCAACTATTTTCCAAAGGACTGGCAGCATTTGCTAGGATGACTATGCACTGGAAAAAAAGGAATACCCAGACCACTTGGAAAATTACAAGATACTCACTTTAAACAGACAATTAGGAACCCAAAATGCCCTCATGATCCATCAATTAAATAAAGAACTTAGAATATTTGGGTGATAAATGTGTTTCTGGCTGAAAAATGGAATTCTGTCATTTGCAAAAAAAACATGGATAGAACTGGAATCATTATGTTAAGTGAAATAAGCCAGGCACAGAAAGATGAGTATTATGGGATCTCACTATAACACAGAATATAAAAAAATCAATCTCATAGAAGTTGAGAGTAGAAGACTGGTTACCAGAAGGTGGAAGAGTGACGAAGAAGGAAGGACAAAGAGATTGATCAAGGGGAACTAAATTACATTTATACAGGAGTAAGAAATTCTGGTGTGCTGTGCTTCCCCCACCCCAAAAAAAAAAAAAAAAAAAAAAAAAAACTATAGTGAAGACTAAATGGTTTCACCATAAAGAAATAATAAATGTTTGAAGGGATAGAAGTATGACCTGATTTAAACATTACATAATGTAAAAACATATCATAACATCACATGGCACCCATAAATAAGTATAATTTTTGCTCTTATGTATCAGTTAAAAGTAAATTTAAATAAATTCAAAAAATAAATCTAAGTAGACTAGCATCTTCATAAATACAATCTTGGTTATTTTCCAGTTGCTGGATATATAACTGGGAAGAAGTATTTGGCAACTGGAAGAATTTCCACAGTGGCTCTCTCACCCGTGGAGTAAGAGTCATTATTCTAGGAAAGGCCAAATGAAAGCCCCTACAACTTGCCCTCCCCACCAGAAGAACAATCCAAAAGCAGTAACACATCCCCAAGGGAAGTACTAAGATAAGTGACACCCTCAAAGACTTTGAATAATTATGAATTATCATAAATTTAATCAGGTTGTTATACCAACTGCAGCTGCTATTCCAGATGTGCTATCTTTAATGAAGCAACTAAACAAAGCCTCTTTGATTATATACAGCCACAAAATGACAAATACTTTTATTTCTATACCAATCTGAAGTACTAGCAGAAGATATCTACTTTTGCCTGGCATGACCAACATTATATCTCACAGCCATAGTATATGGCTCTTCTATTTTCTGCCAAAGGATAATATAAAGAGGCAGTGACCTTTTTAAAATTAATAGAACAAATACATATTTAATATTCATTTTGAAACATGTAAGAATCTTAATGTTTTACATGCATTATTTTATTAAACTCAAACAAGAGGTAGACACTACAATTATCCACATTATAGAGTTCTAGAAATACAAGCAATAGAGAGACTGTGTAACTTGAGTAAAGAGTGGCAGATTTGGAATTGAAATGCAGATGGTATAAATCCAGAGCCCCTTTGCCTAAGAAGATCTACTACACTAGTGTGATGGATAGAAGAGCTATTTTGTCTGCACATTAATCTGTTCATCAGTTGGCAGATATATGAGTTGTTCGCATCTTCTGACTATTATAAATAATGTTGTTAAGAATGATCATGGATTATCATTTCTCTTGTGTATATGTACTCTGAAAGTAGAATTAATGGGTCATAGGATAAGTCTCTAGCATTCTGAAGATCTACCTAACTGTTGGCCAAAGTGTACCAATTTACAATCTTAATATCAATATTTCCCCACATTCTCATCACCACTTATTACTGTCTTTTTCAGAGACACTGTTCTCTTATTAACAATTTATAATTAATGAAACAAATGAGTCAAAGATACATGCATTTTAAAAGGCAAAAATTGGAATCAAATAGGAAACCGTTCACATATGAAACTGGATTTATAAAGTACACCAAGTAACAGGTAAAACTGTAGGAGTGACAAGGAAGGAATATGGACTTTTAAATCTATTTCAATTAAAACAAAAATAATAGCAAACATTGAAATGTTTTATCATGTGCCAGGTTCTGTTCTAGGTATTTTACATATTTAATTCTCAGAAAAATCTTATGAAGCTGATTTCTATTTACTGATGAACCTGAGGCACAAAAACACGGTTCCACAGCTAACTGGTAACCAAGAATATCTGTATACCATACACTTTGTCAGGAAGAATAACCTTGAGTTTACTACAAATCAATATTTACCCAACATTTAGATCAGAGAAACTATTTTGGAAACTGCCCCCCAAAATCATTCATACATGTGGGTATGAATGTGTATTCTACCCATTCCTATCAATAGTCGAAAATTATTGATCTTTATGTTAAAATTAGACCATGAGTGCAAAATACCTACTCAGGGGCCCCAGAAAATTATTCTTTTTTTTTTTTTTTTTTTTTTTTTTTTTTTTTGCCATTAAGTCTTAATGGCAAATTAAGTTCTAAACATTTAGGATATAAAGATGTAAAATATTAAATACCCTATTTTTTGGAAAACTAACACCCATATGCCTAAATTAAACCCCTTTCATTACTTAGGATTCACCGCATTGCATACTATCCTTTCTTTGAGAATTTCTGCGCTCTTAAGAGACTATTTTAATCTTACGGAGTCTCAATTCCTATAAAAGATAACATATCCTTTCTTTTTTAAAAAACCTTTTTCCACCTTTACTGAAGTATACATGACTGTTGGGACTTTATGTCTGTCAAGGGGATGGGGCTCTGGTTGCTTACCACGCCCTTTGGAGGACCGGGGCTAAGCGAGGGGGTGTGGCTATGACGTAGCGTGAGAGTCCGAACGGCCCTACTGGTTGATTGGTTAGTTCTAGGCCTATATAAGTTCAATACCTTGTTCAATAAATTTGAGTTTTTGGCTCTGGCTTTCTACAAAACTCCCCCGATGTGGCGTGTGTCCGTCAAGCAGGCGGGGGGAGGCGCCCCGGTATTTTTGCCCGCTAAGCCTATCTTCGCCAGGTAAGCTACTGTCCTTTCTGCGGGCAGAAGGAACACCCTTTTAGGGCCCCAAAAGGGGGGTAGCTTTAGACCTCAGCCCCATTAATAACTCAGCAGTCCCGACAGGTTGGCGCCCAACGTATTATTTATAGTGCACAATGTGACTTTTTAATATTCAATACATTGTGAAATAAGAAATGATGATGACAATCAGGTTAATTATCACATATATCTATCACCTCATACAGCTGTGTGTGTGTGTGTGTGTGTGTGTGTGTGTGTGTGTGTGTGTGTTGAGAAGATCTTAAGATCTACCTTCAAAGTAAATTTCAAGTATACAGTACAGCAATATTAACTATAGTTACTATGGCATACATTAGATCTCAAATTATTCATAACTGAATAACTGAAACATTAAACCCTTTGACCAACATCTCCCCATTTTCACAATACTCAGCCCCTGGCAAAAACCATTGTTCTCTCTACTTTGATGAGTATGACTTTTTAGATTCACATACAAATAAGATCATGCAGTATCCGTCTATCTGTGTTTATTTCATTTAGCATATTTTCCTCCAGGGTCACACATATTATTGCAAATGGCAGGATTTTTTTTCTTTTTAATACTGAATAATATTCTGTTGTATATAATAAGTTGCAATTTCTTTATTCATTCATCTATTGAGGAACACTTTGCTTTGTTCCACATTTTAGCTATGATAAATAATGCTGTAATAAACATGGGTACAGCTCTCTCTACAAATTATTGATGGTGTTTCCTTTGGATACATCCAGACATGAGACTGCTAGATGATATGGTTATTTTATTTTATTTGGAGATCTCCATACCATTTTCTATAGTGACTATGCAATTCACACTCCCACCAACAGTGCACAGGAGTTAGGGGTTCCCTTCTCCACATCCTCTCTTACACTTGTTATCTCTTGTTTTCAGAATACCTAGTATATCCTTTCTTTCACTATCTATAAAAGGCACACCTGGTTTTATACTTGACAGGTAAAATAAACTTCACGGCATACATTGGTAAACTTTAGATCTCTTTGCTACTATTATCATATTCACTTTTTTATGATTTCTCCTTACGATTAAGCATTTCTTATTTTGTTGCATTTACTGAAATGTCTTAAAAATTTGTATAACAAAGTGAAATAAAACAATTTGAAAATACAATGAACATAGTCATGCTGAAGCACCTTTTATTCTAAAATAACAACCGATAAAATCATAAAGCATTCTAATGAATTAAAAAATTAATGCCTAACATGATTTAAAAAACCTAACGTCAACATGAAAACCTTACCCTAACAAAAGTATGAATAAATGCTTGCTGTGCATATGCAAGTATATGTAAATTACTTATATGTAAACTATTTGAACTAGTAAACCATTTGAAGTAGTATCCTTTCAAAGTAAAAAATACTTAATTCAATAAATCTCATTGTAATCCCTATGATCATCTTACATTTATAATTCATTTGGTAGGATTAAATTTATTTTTAATATTGCTGGTAGGTATTTAAAATTTAAAAGGATTTTAAGGCTAAAAGTAAAATTTAAAGGTTGCTACAAAATGTTAGTCTGTAGGTCAAAGGAATGACTAATCTGTTAAAATAAGATAGATGTATACGTGAAATATAAAATATTTCACATCCTTTTTAACATATTGCAAAATACCCTAGAAATAGTGAAGCCTTAGAGAGATTATTATTTCATGTAAAAATCCCAGGTTGGGGGAAAGCATTGGTGAGGGGAATACTTACCCTTCTCCTCCCATTCTTGTTATCTTTAGGCGAAAATCTACAGAATTCAGACTTGGAGGTTTCCATTTCAAAATATCATCGCATCGACCAGGCTTATATTTCTAAAGTGAATTAAAATGATGATAATAATTAGTAAGAAGCTAAAAAATTCAAGATTCAATTTATTAAATGTAACATTACTTTTATTAATAAGCAAAATTACTTCTTTTCTTTTTTATTTTTATCTTCTAAGAACAAATGAGACTAAATATATCCCTCCTTTCTGACGGCCCTTCTCCTTTTCCTACCAAAGACGCAGACCTTTCCTTATGAAAGCCCAGAAAAATAAAACCAGTTTTTCAATCTAATCTTTGTATGACTTAAAGAAAACTTGACAATTTTTTTAAAAAACTGTTTTTTACTTACTCGTATTTACTGAGGGATAAATTACAATGAGCAAAATTAGACAATGAATTTTAACAAATAGATACAGCCATATAACTATCACCAAAATCATAATACAGAACATTTCAGTGACCCAAAAGTTGCATCCCAACATTTGCAGTCAATTCCCTCTCCTTAATTTTTCATAACAATGATCTACTCTCTATAGTTGTGTGGCTCCTAAGGAATGCATAACAACAACATAAGGTTTTTGAGATACAGTTATGCTGGTTATGTATTAGTAGTTTGTTCCTTTTTATTGCTGAGTAAAATTTCTTTGTATACATATAACACAATTGCTTATGCATTTACAATTTGATAGATATCTGGGTTGTTCATAGTTTTTATCTATCATGAATAATGCTGCTCAACATATATACATATTTTCATAACTCCTAAATACCTAGAAGAATGAAATGATAATGTCATGGAATAAATGCATGTTTAACTCTGTAAAAGATCATCAGATTGTTTTCCAGCAAGGCTGTAATGTTTTCCATTCCCACCAGCAATGTATGTTGGTCAACCTGTTCCACATCTACCCTAGGACTATGCATTGTCAGTCTTTTCAGTTTTAACCATTTTCATAATTTGTGTTTCTCTAACAACAAAAGATGTTGAAGATTTTTCATTTACTCAGTGTTCAGATCTTTTATTCCTATTTTTACTGAGCTGTTTGTTTTGTCATTGACTTGCAAGAAGAGTTATTTATATATTTGTTTGATATACGTATCACAAATATTTTCTACCAGTCTTTGGACAACCTTTTCATTTTCTTAACAATTTCTTTTGAAAAGCAAAGTGTATTTTTTTATTTTAATGAGGTCAAAATTAGCAATTTTTAAATTACATAATTTGCAATTTTTTTGTGTCCTGTTTAAGGAATCTGTTTCTAATCTAAAGTCACTAGAATTTTCTACTGTGTTTTCTTAGAGAACTTTCATAGTTTTAGCTCTTATTTTTAGGTAGATGATTCATTTCAAGTTTACTTATTTATATGGTGTGATGTAAAGGCTTAGTTAACTGTTCAGCAGATGAATATTAAATTAATCTAGCACCATTTGTTGCAAAGATTGTCTTTTACTCATTGAATTGTCTTGGCACCTCTGTCAAAAATCAGTTGTTAGAGATATAAGTATATTTCTGTCCTCACTAATCTGTGGCATTCACATATATGCCTTTCTTTCTGCTAATAACATGATCTCAGCTTATAAATTTTGCAAATAGGTTGTATAAGTCCTCAAAACTTTTTTCTTCTTTTTCAAAACACTTTTAGCTAATGTGACATTTAATTTCCACATAAATTTTAAAATCAGCTTGTCAATTTCTATGAAAAATAAGCCTCCTGGGAATTTAATCAGGATTGTACTAAATCAATAGATTAGGAGGAAAATGGTATCTTAAAACTGAATCTTATTATTAATAAATACTAAAAATCCCTGTACTTATTTAGGTCTCCTTAAATGAAGCTCCGCAATGTTCTATAGTTTTCAGTACACAGGTCTTGTTCAGCTTTTGTTAAATACATTTCAAAGAAAATTTTTGGTGACATTATCCACGCAAACACTCAACTTAGTTTCTATATACCAGCAATAAAAATCCAAAAAGAAAATTGACAATAGCTTCTAAAAGAAAAAAATACCCAAGGATATATTTAACCTAGGAAGTGAATGATCCATATATAGCAAAAACTATAAAACACTGATAAGAGAAGTTATAGAAGGAATAAAAATGGAAAGAAACCACACATTCATAGATAAAAAGACTTAATATTGATATGATGTCAGTACTACTTAGAGCAATCTATAACAGAGTCAATGTATTTCTTATCAAAATTCCAACATTTTTCATAGGAATAAAAAGGCCATCATATAGAATTTCAAAGTATCTGGAAGAGCTGAAATGATCTTTTACAAAGAACAAAAATATTCTCACTTTCTACTTCCAAAACTTACTCCAAGCTATAGTAATCAAAGCAATGCAGTACTGGCATAAGGATAGACACAAAGACCAATGGAATAGGATTAACATACCTATACATTCATAGGCAAATAATGTTTTGCAAGGGCACCAAGTCCATTCAATGAGGGAAAAATACTCTCTTCAAGAAATAGTGCTGGGACAGTGGGATTTCCACATGTAAAACATTAAAGATAGACGCTACAATTAACTAAAAATGAATCCAAAACCTAGATATGATAGCACACATAATAAGTCTTTCCACACATAAGAGGAAAATACAAGGGTAAATCTTCCTGACCTTGGATTTTGGAATGTATTTAGATTGGGCTTCAAAAGCATGGACAACAAAAGAAAAAAATAGATAAAGTGGACTTCTTCAAAGTTTAAAACCTTTAAAGTCCGGCACAGTGGTGCACAACTGTAAATTCTAGCTACTCAGAAGGATAAGACAGGAAAATTTTAAGTTGGAGTCCAGCCTGGGCAACTTAACAAAACCCTGTCTCAGCCGGGTACGGTGGCACACGCCTGTAATCCCAGCACTTGGGAGGCTGATCAGGTGGATCACAGGTTCAAAGCCAGCCTCAGCAATGGCAAGGCACTTATAAACTCAGTGAGACCCTTTCTCTAGTAAAATACAGAAAAGAGTTGGGGATGTGGCCCAGTGGTTGAGTACCCCTGAATTCATTCCCGTGCCAAAACAAACAAACAAACAATAACAAAAAAAAACCTGTCTCAGTAAAAATTTTTAAAAGGTCTGGGAATATAGCTCAGTGCTATGGGAATGTAGCTTGCCCAGCATGCATGAAATCCTGAGTTCAATCACCAGTACAAAAAATTAAAACCTTTGTGCATCACAGGACACTACCAAGATAGTGAAAAGAGAACCTACGTGATGAAAGAAAATATTTGCAAATTATGTATCTGATAAGGGTTTGATATCCAGAATATATAAAGAACTTACACAATTCAACAACAAAAAGACCAACAACCCAATCTAAAATGTCAAAGGACTTAAATAAACATTTCTCCATAGAGATACACAAATGAAAAAACAAAAAACAAAAAAAAAACCTAATGCTACAGTTAGTCATTAAGGAAAATCAAGACAAAACCAAAATAAAATGACATTTCACATACCTATAAAGGTGTCTAAAATCAAAAACACAGAAAATAACAAGTAATGGTGAGGCTGTAGAGAAATCGCAATCTGTATACATTGTTGGAAGAAATGCAAAATGATGCAGTCACTATGGACAGCTGCTTGACAATTCCTAAAATACATGATAGAGAATTACCATCTGACACTGCAGTTCTACTCCTTCCTGCACACTCCAACAAATTGAAAAGTTTCTCAAAACGGATACTTGTGCTTACATGCACTCAATGTTCACTGCAGCATCATTCACAAAGTCAAAAGGTGGAAATAACCAAAGTTTTTACCAACAGAAGAATGAGTTTTAAAAGGGAGTATATACATGCAATGGACTATTATTATTCAGCCACAAAACAGAATGAAGTTCTGACACATGCTACAAAATGGATGAACCTCAAGAGCAATATGCTAAATGAAATAAGCCAAACACAAAATAATATTGTGCTATTCCACTTATATGAAAGATCTAGACTAGGCAAAATCATAGTTAACAGAAAGTAGATTAGAGGCCACCAGGGATAGAAGTGGAAGATAAGGGAAGTCATTGCCTAATGGTTACAGAATTCCTGCTTATTGTGATTTAAGAGTTTTGAAAATAGACTGGAGATAGTTTTACAACACAGCAATGTAGTTAAATAGACTACTGGAAAAAAATGTTTTTTTTTAAACATATGTGAATATTTATTGTGCTCTTATTATTGACTTCTAATATACATAAAATATAAACGTGAATGAATCATAGAAATAAGATATTTACATATTCAGTTTATGTTTAACCTAATTGGAATGCATTTATTCAACACAATCAAAACTTAACTTGAATGGATTTTATTGTAAAAAGTAATGTATACAACATGGTATTTTGTATACATAGTGAAACTATTACAATCAAATTAATATATTCATTTCCTCACATAGTTAGCACGTATATGTGCATAAAAGAGTATGTAAAATCTATTCTCTCAGCAAATTTCCAGTACACAACACAGTATGATTAACTACAAACGTTGTGTTGTACATTAGATCTTCAGGCTTATTCATCTTATATAACTGCAACTTTGTGCCCTTTGACCAGTCTCTCATTCCTGGCCCAGGATAACCACTGTTCTACACTGTTTCTACAAAATTGACTTTTTAAGATTCCACACAGAATTGAGATCATGCAGAGTTTTGTTTTATATGCTGGGCTTAAATTACATAGCAAAATGGCCTCGGGTTCCATCCAAGTAATCATAAATGGCAGGGTCTCCTTTTTGAAAACTTGAATAATATTCCATTTTATGTATATGCCACAATTTATCCATTCACCCACTAAAGGACCTTGAAGTGTTTTTATATCTTGGTTATTGTACATAATGCTACAGTGAACCTGGGATATCATTTTCTTTGGTATATACCTAGAAGTGGGATTGCTGGGTCATATAGTAGCTCTATTATTAATTTCTCACAAAATATTCACACTGCTTCCCATCATGACTATAACAATTCACATTCCCACCAACAGTGTGCATGGGCTCCTGGCTCCCTTTTCTCCATATCTTCACCAACACTTGTTATCTATTGTCTTTGTGATAACAGCCAACAAAATATGCATGAAATGATATCACATTCTGGCTTTGATTTGCATTTGCCTAATGCCAACTTTAATGTCTCCTTTGGGAAAAAGACTATTCAGGTCCTTTTTAATTTGGTTAATTGGGGGATTTTGTTTGTTTAGTTGGTTGTTTGCTGAGTTGAGTCCCTTATACTAGCCCCTACTCAGATATATAGTTGAAAAATATTTTCTTCCAAAGATAGGCAGCCTTTTCATTATGTTGATTGTTTCCCTTGCTGTGCAGAAGCTTTTTAGTTTGAAGTAAGCCCATAGTCTATTTTTCCTTTTTGTTACTTGAACGTTGTCATTTAGTATTCAAAAAACCATTGCCAAGACAAAAAAGTCAAAAAGCTTTACCCCTATGCTTGCTGTCACATCTTCCTTGTGACAAGTGAGCAAGGCTCCTTGTCTGTAATAATAGGGAGAGAAAGCAAGGCATCTCTCCCTCTTCTAGGAACGATGTAAGACAAAAATGGCGCCGCAATGGTTAATTCTATCTCTCTATTCTTACTGTGTCTCCGTGTGACCACTAGGGGCTCATAAATTAGCTATTAAGCATAAATATGACCACACAAATTTACACTGTGGAGTCTGAGCCAGGAGCTCTATAGCAAATTCTTTAGTACATGAGTAAAACAGGTTTATAATTAAACATTAGGCTTGTAAGTAATGATTAAACTTGTGGCTCTTGCTGTGCCCCATAATTCAGACTTTTCTAAGTTATAGTTATAAGGTTTTAAGTTATAAGGCTTTCTTGTGATTGATAAGGATTCTTTTATCTTAGGTAAGTTTAGGATATTAGTCTAAGAGATATTGATATAAGTTTTCCATGGTAGAGACCCCTTAGATCTAACACTTGATCAAAGGAAAAATACCTGTTAGCTTCACTTCTGAATAATAGCTATACTTCCTTCTTTCTAGTTCAAAACAAAGTTATCATAGGAAACAATAGTAAGTTGAGTTCAGTTAAGGTTTAGCTATGATATACTGGAGCAATCTAGCCATGAGAAATCATGAGTGGACTTAAGGGCATATGGAAATAGGTTTAGGTGAAAACATGTTTTGTACTGCTATACGATTGTTCTTGACATTTAAGATTGATCAATGTATGCTTTTTCCTATGTCTTTAGATAAGATGAATCAGTGATATGTACTTAGAACAATATCCTGTTTTCCTTTATAATGTATAACTCTGAAATTCTTTAATGTAACCTCAAAAGCTGTAACGTAAAAGACTGTGCTGTCTGGGCTATAAAAACTCGGGTAAAAAAAGTAAAGTCAGAGTTAAGCCTCCAGACTTGTGTGCTGCGTGGTTTATCTCTCACATTTTCGCCGACGTCTTCACTCCCCCTTACCGAAGCTGGACTCCGGCAGCTTGCTACCAGCTTTACAGTTCCAGGTCTTAACATTCTGGTCTTCAATTTATTTTTTGTTGATTTTTAATATGGTAAAGATAAGAGTCCAATTTCATTCTTCTTTTCTATGTGGATATTCAGTTTTCCCAATGCCATTTATTGAGAAATTACTTTTTCTCCAGTGTATTCTTGGTGCCCTTGTCAAAAATTAAGTTGACTTGGGGTTAAAAGTGTAGCTCAGTGGTAGAACATGACATACTTTTAAAAGGCCTAGGTTCAATCCCAGTAAAAACAACAAGAAAAACTCAGTTGACCATAGACATTTAGGTTTATTTCTGGGCTCTCTATTCTGGTCCATTGGTCTATGTTTGTTTTTACGTCAGGACCACACTATTCTGATTAATAGAGATTGATAAAATAACATGAAATCAGGAAGTGTGATGCCTCCAATTTTGTTGTTCTTTCTCAAAACTGCCTCGGCTATACAGGGTCTTTTGTAGTTCCAAATAAATTGCAGGATAGTTTTTTCTGGTTCTATGGAAAATGCAATTAGTATTTTGATTAGGATAATGTACATTTATATATAGTTCTGGGTAGTATGAAAAACATGAAGTAAATTGAAAATTAGAGTAGAAAACGTAGGATCTACTAAAGGAAAAGCAAATATGTAAATTCAGCAAAGACATTATGGAATAAGGGGCATATTATGGGAAGGATAGAAAGAAAAAGTTGCTAATGAGTATCCTCATTAATATTATTTTTAAAATGTGAAAATCAAATTGCTTTTCTAAAATCTAACCAATTTTTATAAATTTGAGAAAAACTGCAAAAACCCTAGTCATAGTATCACTAATTTCGAAGAGAAATCCATATGACAACTGAATTGCTACACCTTTTATATTGTAGCATATTTAAGATTATGTATTATGTTCCCCCAGGTCTTATGTTTAAACATGAATAAATATAAAATGAGATATATAATTTTTCAACAGAAATTTGTGTGCATGTATTTGCCATAACAGATTCATTTGCAAGATAATAACAAATAAATCCCTCTAAGCTTCCTTTAAATATCAATTGCTTAAAATGTGAAATCTGAAAAGTTTTCCTTTGTCAATCCATTAATGAAAAGAATCTGATAAAAATTTAATCATATTCCTAATAAGACATATTACAGAACTTTTAGTAAAGTAGCTCAATATGGTAATAAGGGTTCAAAAAGAATAAGGAGAAAGAAGTATCAGCAAAGTAAAATGGACTGAAAAAGAAATAATGAGTCTACATACTTTGAAAAAGGTTATGTCCATCCCTTTTCTAGCCATTCATAGCCTCTGTGACAGGAATTTTATACATATAGACAAATCATCATTCACTTCTGTTCCTTATTTATTTATATAAATGACTATGAGTATAGGATCACTTAGAAAATAGCAATCCAAGTTATTAAATTTAGTAAATCTTGATGATTGTACAGTTTAAAATTATCTCATAATAGGCAATGTTATCATTTGAATTCCCCCCCACACACACACAAAGTTCAGGTGATATACAAACCTCATCTCCAAATTCATAACTATTTAAAAGTGGGCTTTTAGGAGGTAAAATTAACATTAGATGAGCCAGGCACAGTGGCACATCCCTGTAATCCCAGAGGCTCAGGAGACTGAGGCAGGAGGATCACTAATTCAAAGCCAGCCTCAGCAAAAGCAAGGCACTAAGCAGCTCAATGAGATCCTGTCTCTAAATAAAATACAAAATAGGACTGGGGATGTGGCTCAGTGGTTGAGTACCCCAGAGTTCAATCCCTGGTACCAATAGAGAGAGAGAGAGAGAGAGAGAGAGATTAGATGATGTCATCAGGGTGGGGCCACTATAATGGCATTAGTGGTTTTAAATAAGAGTATACACTCACTCTGTTTCACCATGCAATGTCCTCTGTCATGTTATAATGCAACTAGAAAGCCTTCACCAGATGCTGGCACCATGCTCATGGACTTCTAGAACTATAAGTCAAATAAACTGCTATTACATAAAAACTACCTGGTCTCAGCTCTTTTGTTGGAGCAACAGAAAACTGCTAAGTCAAGTACCTAACAGAAAATTCTAAAAGCATTTTAATACATAATTTTATTTGTATAATAAATATCGAATATCATTCATATTCTCCCCTTTAGAAATCAAGACTCAATCTTCTCTAGTAAAATTTCAGAGCAATTTTGTGTAAATTAATGAAATGTATGATAAAAATGTAGGAAATAATATCTTTTAAGTACTATAGTTTCCAATTATTAAATGTAGATTCAACAATAACATATTCTATGAGTAAAATGTACTGAAATACCTATTAGAATGTAAATTCTACTTTAGCAGAAATCATATCAACCTGTGCCTGTAAAACATGAGTGAAAAGCTTAATCAGCACATTAATAAGAATAAAATAATAAGAGTCTGGGGATGTAGCTCAGTGGTAGAGCATTCACATATCATGTTCAAGGCCCTAGTTCAATCACCAGTATGGAAGGAAGGAAGGAAGGAAGGAAGGAAGGAAGGAAGGAAGGGAGGGAAGGAGGGAGGGAAGGAAGGAGGGAAGGGGGGGTAATTAGGAGAATTGTAAGACTTGTAAAATATCTGCCTCAGGTATATTTAAATTTATTTTTAAATAGAATATTTGAAATGATGAAATAAGTTAAATAAGCAATATTCATGAAAGAGTATATAAAGTACTATCAAAACAATCATGTTTATGATCCACAAATAAGGGAAAAGACATTATATAACACAGATTTAAGCCTTAAAAACAAATATTTATGATCTATCACATATGAAATATAGAATCTTGCCAAACTATAAATAAGAACAATAAACAGGAACACAAAATATCCTTTCAAACTACATATTCTAGTATTTAATTAGTAATGCATTTTAATTTCACTAAATGTGCCAACATGAATTTAGATTAAAATAATTATCAAAAATATATTTAACTGATAAATGCAAAACTTAGTTCTACAGAAATAAATCTAATTTTATCAGGTGAGCTATTGAAAACAACCAGGAGTAGATTTATGTCACAATTTTCAATGTGACCTAAGATATCCCATTACCACCTTAAAGAAACAATGCAGTGAATATAAATATCAGGCAACAAAGCTGTTAACAAAGTAGCAAATATGAGCTGACCCTGGCTTCAGGTAGATGGCCATATGGCAAAGGGAACTCTTAAAGGAGACAGAAAACTAACTGGAAGCACAAGTGTTATATTCCTTGTGTAAAGCAGTGGCTCTCAGTAAGGCGCCATCTTGCCCCAAGAGGATATTTGGAAATAACCTGTCAATTTTGGTTGAGTGCTAGAAAGGGAAGGAGGTGCTACTGCCATCTAGTGGGTAGAGGCTGGGGATGCTGCTAAATAGCCTACAATGCACAGGACACTAGCCACAACAAAGAATTATCCATCCCAAAATATCAGTTGTGTCAGGGTTGAGAAACCCTGATATTAACAAATCTAGTGGTAATAAACAGCAAACAGGGCGATATGTTTAGTCCTTCTGTGATTCTATCAACTTAATAATTTTTTTAAATACTATTTGTTTTAGTTGTACACAATGCCCTCGTTTTTACGTGGTGCTGAGGATCTAACTCTGACCACACACATGCTAGGTGAGCGCTCTACCACTGAGCCACAACCCCAGCCCCTCAACTTAATAATTTTAAGCAAGTCCAAAGTGTGGGCTTCATCCATCTCCTTTGTAAAAATATAGTAATAGCACTTTGCTTGCCTGAAACAAAACTTCTAGACTAGAGGTATCTAAAATGTCTTGCAGCTATTGGAATTATTCAATAATTTACAACTGGCAAAATGTGAGCAGTTATGACATCAGAATATACATTACAGGCTCTACTTTGAAACTTGATACTTCATGAGGCTCACACTTATAGCAAAGAAAGATCCCTGTTTCTGACTATGTTAGTTTTATTACTTATTGTTCTAGCATTCATTTTAAAGAAAACTGAAGAAATTCTAGATGGTAATGCTACCAGAGACAGCAAAACAATGGAATCAATTTTTAATAATACACATTCTCCACACATCCATTCTTTGCCTTTACACGTCTATTTTACTGGTATTCACTATATGTAATCCACTCTTGCAAGACTCCAAATATAACCAAAATGAACATTACTACCAAATCTTCATTTCTAGTCCTAATTTTTCTCCCAAGGAAATCTAGATTCTCATTTTCAAACGTAAAAGTATGTTTATCAAAGGCCTCCTTCATTATGTCTTGGTGGCGGCCTAAAGTTTCGACTCTACAACAGAATCATTTTATATTCAAAAAACTAGGTCCTCTCCAATCTAATTTTCATTTCTGATTAATATGAATCTCTCAACCAGGCAGGTTCTAAACTTCTGAATCATCTTGGTACAATCTATACCATTTTCAGAGTACATCAATTATTTCCATTCTTCTTTCATCCAGGCTACTATGATAACGTAATAGGTATCCAGACTATCAACAGGCCCTATTCAAACATAATTGATTCTGACTACATCTGGTTAGATGGCTTACTGCCTCTTAACATACATATAAAGCCTCTTAACCTAACATCCAAACCTCCCCATATCTACCCTTATTAGTCCTCTCTAGTTTTTATCCCACCCATCCTGTGCTCCTAACATAGAAATATAAAGACAATAATAATTTCTAATGGCTACCATTTATTATTTATTTTCCACCAGTCTCTAGTGCTGAGTGCCATTTAATTTCAGAATAAAATTTATATAAATATAAATATTTATATTCACGAATCACAAATCTGAGGTAATAAGGAAGTTGGGTAATGTGACTAGACAGGATAAAAGATATTCAAACCCAGTTATTTCACTTCAGCTCCCAAAATATATATTAACTACCACATTCAACTGAGCCAATGGGCCAGATGCTATAGCACGTGCCAGTAACTCATCTCAGCACATCCCATCAACTCCAGAGGCTGAGGTGGGAGAATCACAAGTTCAAGGCCAGCTTCAGCATCTTAGTAAAACCCTCAGCAACTTCGCAAGACTCTATCAAAACTTTAAAAATAATTTTTTTTAATAAAAAGAAAAAAGACTCTATGCTGGGCACGGTGGCACACGCCTGTAATCCCAGCACTTGGGAGGCTGAGACAGGAGGATCGCGAGTTCAAAGCCAGCCTCGGCAATGGCGAGGCACTTAGCAACTCAGTGAGACCCTGTCTCTAATAAAATACAAAAAAGGGCTGGGGATGTGGCCCAGTGGTCGAGTGCCCCTGAGTTCAATCCATGGTACCAAAAAAAAAAAAAAAAAAAAAAAAAGACTGATGTATCTCAGTGGTAAATCTCCCCTGGATTCAATCCCCAGTATACCACCACCCCTCCAAAACAAACAAACAAAGAAATAAAAATAAATTAAATAAATGGAGCCAATGCAAAGATTAAAGAGTTCACACCATATATGTTAATATAAACAAACTCAAAATGAATTAAAAGTCTGAAAATTAAAACTTGAAACTGGAAAAATTGTAGAAGAAAACAGAAAAAATCTTGACAGTAGCCTTGCAATAATTTTCTGAATATGACACTGAATGCACACAAGACAAATGTAAAATTAAACAAGTCAGACTACATCAAACTAAAAAGCTTCTGCACAGAAAAATAATAATAAAATGCAACCTACAGAATGAGAAAAATATTTGCAAAATATATATCCAATAAGGGGCTAATATCCAAAAATATATAAATAAATCATACAACAATACTAAAAATATAAATAACCCAATTAAAACACAGCATAAGGACCTAATGGACACTTCTCAAAAGAAGAAATTCAGATGACCAACAAGAATATGAAAAAACTCCTATCTTTAACCATTGTTGTGATGCAAATCAAAATCTCATTGGGAATTCACATCACACCTATTAAGGTGGATAATACCAAAAAGGCAAGAGATAACAAATGTTGTGAAGGATATGGAGAAAAAGCAACCCATGTATGTTGTCAGCAGGAATATAAATTGGTACTGCCACTATGGAAATAGTATGGAGAATCCTGAAAAAAAATTAAAAGATAAAGCCACCATGATCCAGCAACCCCACCTCTGAGCCTATCAAAAGGTAATGAAAAAAAGAATTGCTAGGAAATCTGCATTCCCACGTATAGAACAGGATTCTCATAATAGCCAAGAAATGAAAATGTCCTTCGATGTATGAATGGATAAAGAAAACATAGTATTATGTTTAATCAAATATTATTCAGTCTTAAAAAACAAAGGAACCCCTACCACTTGCCACAACAAAGATGGAGCTAGAAAACACTATACTCAGCAAAACAAGCAAAACATAGAATGAGAAATACTGCATGATCTCACGTGTGGAATCTAAAATAAAACAGTCAAACTCATGAAAGCAGAGAGTAGGATGGTGGTTGCCAGGAAGTGAAGGGATAAAGGTGGCCAAAGAGTCCAAAAATAGTATCTATGTGGAAGTAATTGATATATTAATTAGCTGATATGTGGTAATCATTTCACCCTTGTGAAATCAAAATATCAAATTATATACCTTAAATATATACAATTTGTACAGTCAAAATGTCACAAAATAAAGAATTTAAAAGAAAAAATGATAAGGTAGCATGTGTTGCAGTAAATTCAAAAGCTCTAAAAATTTATGAATCTATAAGTCAAAGATAATATGAAGAAGGTATGAGAACTAAATCTAAGTCTATGGCAGGGTTCTTCAACAGTAATACACTGACATCAGGCCAGGTAAATCTTCATTGTGAGGACTGTTCTGTATGTTGTAGGTTTTAATAGCATCCTTGGCCTTTATGGGATGCCCAGTAGCAAAAACTACCACCCCCACAGTAATGATAACCAAAAAATATCTCCAGATGCTATCAAAAGTAAAATCATCCCCTGGCCTGAAGTAAGCATTCATTCCCTCTGCCACATCCCCCAAAATATCTATCAATCCACTACTAGGTCTGTGTCAACTTCTGTGCTACACACCAGAGAGATAAAGACAATGTAAAATTTCAGACAAATTAAACAATTACAATCAATTGTGAAGAACCTAATAAAATACGAAGTTTAGCATGCTATGACAGCATGGGAAATATGATCAGAAGAATTAATAGAAGCTTCCCAAAGGAAATATATTTTAAGCTGAGAATTATAAAGGCTTTTAAGATGAGGGTAAACAGATACAAGAGATGTACTGCAAAATGTAGGAATTAAGACATTCAGAGTGCTTCACATAAAACACACTACTGCATATTCACCCCTGAGAACCTACTTTTATAGGTACTAAAAAGTATTACTGTAAATGACACAGACACAGTCTCTGCCTTCATAATACTTACAGTCTAGTGAAGGAAACAGAAGTTTTAAACGTAAATAAAAATCAATAATGGTGGCAAATGCCTTGGGGAGAGTCACACTCACCTGTCAGACCAGCTTCCCCAAGGAAGCACACCTAATGGAATATTCAAAAAGAATGGGAGTAACACAGATAAAAAGAAAATAGTCTGAGGCAGAAAGAACAATTTATGTAAACAAGTACATTTATAGACTATTTCGGTATTAGCTCTTATAAAACAAATTGGTCTACCAATAGAAAGAGCCACTATACTTCTGAACTTTAACAAAAGGAAAAATCCATTTTCTCACTCTAAATTGACAAAATGTGTCCTATTAAATATTTTCTTCTAAAATTTGGAACAGTTACAAGATGAGGAATAGGAGATGTCAGTAAGTTCCATTTTTTGCTATGATTCTCTTGTGCCCCCAGAAGTTAACATGAGAGAACAAAATATACATTTAAAAATATACATGAAAAATTTTGGGGAAAAAAAGTACAAAATAATATGCTACCTTTTTTTGGAAAGTAGAAAAGGAATAAGAATGTATGCTTATAAATGCATAAAGAAACCATGGAAGGATAGATAAAAAACTAACTGGGGGAGGTAGGAAGTATGAGAAGGAAACTTCTGTAATTTTAATACATGTAGTATCTAGTAAAAGATTAAAAATATACCACTATAAAACACAAATTTTTGAAAATGTCTATCTCTAATGTTTCAACATTAAATATTATCAACAAAAAGAACTATCCCTAATTCATTAAGTGTTTAATAGGTATCATTTTTATAAAAACTCATTTTGTATTCCATTTTAATCTTCAAGGAATTTAATGATTCTTTCATTTGTGTGGAATTCTTATTTCAATTAGTTTTCCCTTTCTCTCCCACCAATCTATCATCATTAGCAATTCCTTTTAATTTTACAGTAACATTATATACCTATATCCAGCTAAGCATGATTACAAATTTATCATCTGTAGCTCTTTGTCAAAATATACTGGAAAACATATTTTATTTATTAAGAAAACTAGAAAATGATATTCTCCTTCTTCTTCCTTATACAAAGTGGGCTAAGGAAATTTTGCTGTGCTCTAAAAGTTGAATAAGAAAAAATATTTTAAATAAACAAAACACATTTTCCTTTTTGGCACTTCACTATTACAATTCCTTGGAAATTATTATATTTTTCAATTAAAAAAAATAACACATTTTGGGAAAAGATAGGATGACACTTTCCTAGTCTGCCAGGAAACAGAGCCCTTCTTCAATTGAAGACCTATCAAAATATGCAAGCAAATGTCATGGAAACAGAAGCTCTCACCATGGTAACACCATTCCTGCTACAGAGGAAAGCCACTCTAATTCGTCATGTACTTCAAGACAAGGCATTAGACTAATTCCAATTTTCATTTTACAATCTATCCATAACAGTCAATATACATGACAGTAGTAGAGATTTAATAAAAATATTAATATTTCACAAGAATGTAATATTAAAACCAAACCTGACTCTAAATTTACATACAAACTGATTAATGCCTGAGACATAAAAACAATCTGACCCACCTTAGAGAAAATCAATACAGTGATGAAAACATTAAAAACCAATTACATCACTACTGCTAGAAAGTAAATACTCTAAACTCAATCCAGAAACAATTATATGTTTCACTGGTAGATCTTCTTAAAAGGTAATTTTTCTAAAACTATTTAAAATATTCCTATCCTTACCTCAACTGTGCAATCCACCATATATAATTATTTATATTTCATAGTGGTGGATTATTTGCCCACATTTTTATTGCTGCATTATAGCTGTACATAATTGTGGGGGTTTTTGTTACATATACATACATGCAAATAATATAACAATATAACAATAAATGATGGATTATTAATAACATAAAAATTCTTGTATGGAAACATAAGTGTCTCTCAAAGGTGATTCCTAAAAGACTAAAAATTAATCAGTTCAGTTATTACCAAAAGTAAAAGGCTAATATGCTACATAATAACCATTAAAATCCCCTTGTAAAAGCTGGCAAACAAGAATTAATGTTACTATCAACTTTGTAAATTAAATCACCTAATACCTATAACATTTCAAAATATTTATTTTAAAGAAACAAACCACAAAAAATAAGCAATTCAAAATAGCAATGAAATCACAGAACTGAAAACCATATAAAGAAAGAAGTCTAACAAAACCTACTTAGTTTATGATATACATTGGCAATAAGACAGAAAATTCAATTTGAAAGTGGCTCTTTTTTAAAAATAATCATTTCAGTTTGATGAAGGCCTGAACCATAAACCTTAGGAAGAATACAGATTTATACTGAAACTAAGCAGCTAATTGTTTTTTTGAAGACAACAGCAACTTTTATTTCTCAAAATGTTTAAATATTTTGTCACATACAGCTTACGTTTCCAAAAAAACCACTATGTGGCAGACTGAATGTTTGTTTGCCCCCAAAATTCATATAGTAGAAACCTAACCCCAATGTGATGGTATTAGAAGACAAAGACTTTGGAGAGGTGATTAGATCATGAAGCTGCTCATGATGGTGTTAGTGTCCTTAGTTTAAAAAAACAAACAAAAACAAAAACAGGAGAGTTCCTTCCTATGCAACATCAAGAGGATGGCCCTCTGTGAACCAAGAAGTGGGTCCTCACCAAATGCTCAATCTGTGCACACCTTGATCTTGAACTTCCCAGCCTCCAGAAATATTAAAAAATAAAAATCTGTTATTTACTAACACTTGAGTTTCTGGTATTTAGTTATAGCATATCAAATATATCAAATTAATATACATCATTTATGAATGATACAATTAAGCCACCTTTAAATTTAAAAATATTAAAGTTATTTTTTAGAAAGTTGTTAAACACAGGGAAAAACAAATGGCAGCACATGATTAAAAAAAAAAAAGTGATGGCTGCGAGTGTAACTCAATGGTATAATGCATGCTTAGCATGTGTGAGGTCCAAGTTCAATCACCAGCAAACACACCTCCTACCCACCCCCAACTGAAGAAGAAGAAAGAAGAAGAGAAGAGGAGGAGGAGGAGGAGGAGGAGGGGAGGGGGAGGGGAAAAAGAAACTGACTTTAAATCTAATTTTGGTCTCTAACCTGAAAATAAACAGAAAGTACTATAATTTAAGAAAGATCACTCTGGATATAGAATGAAGACTTGAAGGAGACAGGAGTGGATGTTACAAGTCAGGTTGGAATACCATTGCAATTTTCCAGGCAAGAGGCAATGAAGGAAGACAAGCTGAATTAGTGTTTAACAGTGGCAATGGAGAGAAAAGGGATTTTTTAAGAGACACAAGACTTGAGATGGGGAAAGGAGAAGGTGACAAAGATGACAACTACATTTCTGATATAAGTAACTGAGGTAGAAAAGAACCAGGCTATACAGTTTGTATGTTTGCTTACTTGATAGTTTTGGGAGTAAAAAAGAGTTCAGCTTTAAAATATATTGAGTTTCTGGTGTTTCTTGTAGCAATATCAAGGTAGGCAATCAGACATCATGGGTGTGAATGAGATTCCTAAAGGGAGAGTAGAACATGAGAAAGAATGAAGGTCCAGGCCCCAAGCTTCTAACTCTAAAATTCAATGCTAGTAAAGGATGAAGTTCTTGAATTGAGACAGGAAAGAAACAGCAAAAGACTAGAAGAGAATCAGGACCATGTGATGTCACAGAAGTCATAGAAAACAGTATTTCAAGAAAGAACGAACAGTATTACAAACTAACACTAGAGGATCAGTGGAAAACAAGTTTGAGACATAATCTTGATTTTTCAATGGCAGTCACTGGCAACTTTTCAAAAAAGATACTGCTTCAACATCATTTACTTAGCAAGCAAAGCCCTTTTTAATATATAATTTTATCAGAAAGTACAACATATAAAAGTAATATCAATTAAATCAAGGCCACTGTGAGATAAGCAAAATACTTACCTAGTATCCTATGCCTTCATGTGGTAACCGTGAGGCAGTTCACAGAAACCTAGAACTCTACAGATTATGGAATGGAAACCAGTGAACTAGAAAATCCTGAAAGTACCTTTTTCAGCTCCGATATTCTAAACTTCAATCAATGTAATTTCATTCACTTTGTTTGAATCAGGGCTTTCATGATGATTATTAATGGCTGCTCTGTGTTTTAATCAAAATCAGATACTGGTACATTTCTATACAAACACAGAGAAATATCCTAAGCTTTATTTATTTATTTTTTAATTAAATCAGTGATGGGCTACTCCTCCCTTTTTTTCTTCTAAAAGTAGTAAGTAAACTATGAGCCATTTTAGGTGCATCTCTAAAAATAGAATATAAAATCAAAGGCTAAACACATTTGCTTCTAAGTTCATTTTGGGGGTTATCCTTGAACAGAATTATCACTTTAATATAGTGTCTTTATCGTTATCTTCAATATGTTTCTAGGATTCAGAACATTTTCAAAACAATACTAACATCTTCTACCTTTTACTTAATTCATTCATTATTATTAATCTAATATAGAAGAGTTAATTTCTTGCTAAGTTTTAAGTAATCAGCAACAAACACATTTTGATGAAGAAATTTTTTTTACAAGTGGATGCACAATGAATCCTCTTCATCTTTCACCATTCATTTGTCTGTGGAATATTTCTGTGGTACCAAGGGATGCAGAAATAGTTAAAAATCAATCTTTGCCTGCCCTTCATCAGGGCTTCTCCACTTTAGACAGACTCACTCATTCACAGTGCAAGGCAGGCTGATTACTCAAAACAGTCCCTTTCTTGATTTAGTTGAATTACTGAAGGAAAACTACAGTGTGAGAAATTGTGGAGGATTTTCTGGTGTGATAGATTAAGCACATGCATTTATATCCACTTTGATTTGAAACTAATATGAGATTTACAGAAATAAAAAGATATCTACAGAAAAAAAAAAAGAGAAAGAAGGAGAGTTGACAGTAGCAGAAAAAAACATGTTAATACATTTTTGAAAGCTAGAAAGTAGATGGAGAAGTTAATAGTGTTTAGGGCCAGGAAGGACACTGAATACTAAGTGCTTGAAAAAAAACTTTTAAAAAGGATGCCAATGCACAAGCTGGAATTGTAGCTCAGTGGTAGAGCACTTGCCTTGCAAATGTGAGGCACTGGGTTCGATCCTAGTACCACATCAAAACAAATAAAGGCATTGAGTCCATACACAACTAAAATATATGTATATATATATATTTTTTTAAAAGGGTGCCAGTGCAAACAAGTTATGCACACTGCAGTACTATACATCCAATCAAGTAATATAAGGATCAGATAACTGAGAAACATTGCCAGGGTGACTTGTGACATTGAAAACGAGGAGTCTGGTGAAAGTCTACCTCAGGAGCACTAAATCTCGAGGTTCCCCCTTGCACACTTGGCAAACAGCAAGAGATTATGTTTATTATACAAAAATGCAAAAGGATGGAAGCTTCAGTCTAGAAGATTCTTTAAACTAGAAGGTAAAGTGAAAGTTTATCTACTGTAACTTCCCTACTCCATGAATACTGATATCCAGGGAAATGCCATTAAGCAAGAGACTGGAGAAATGGTCTCTGGACAGACAAGAATTCCAGTGAAGAGAACCATAGATGCTAGCATTTGGATGGCTATCCCCCAATTTAAAAGGGCAAAATTTATGTACACTTTGACATTTTTTAAAATAAGTTTACCTCCAATAAACTGTATTTTTTTCATAAGTTTATGTATCACTTACCCTGTACTTAATTACTAAAACTAAGTTCATCAAAAAGTTTTAGACTTGCCGGGCGCGGTGGCGCACGCCTGTAATCCCAGCACTTTGGGAGGCTGAGGCAGGAGGATCGCAAGTTCAAAGCCAGCCTCAGCAATGGTGAGGCACTTAGCAACTCAGTGAGACCCTGTCTCTAAATAAAATACAAAAAAGGGCTGGGGATGTGACCCAGTGGTCAAGTGCCCCTGAGTTCAATCCCCAGTACCACAAAAAAAAAAAAAAAAGTTTTAGACTTTCCCAAAAGAAAAATTCTTAAATGTTAATAAATTTTACATTAAAAGTTTCTGGTCTGGCTGGGCGCAGTGGCACATGCCTGTAATCCCAGCATTTGGGAGGCTGAGGCAGGAGGACTGCGAGTTCAAAGCCAGCCTCAGCAATGGCGAGGCACTTACAAACTCAGTGAGACCCTATCTCTAAATAATATACAAAAAAAGGCTGGGGATGTGGCCCAGTGGTCGAGTGCCCCTGAATTCAATCCCTGGTACCAAAAAAAAAAAAAAAAAGTTTCTGGTCTGATCAGGGGTCCTAAATTTTTCATTTTGAATACAAAGCCCAAAAAGATGAAATCAGAAGTTATGCTGGACATTAGGGTCTACAGTTATTATTTGGCTATGTCATTAAACTGTGGAATCAGTGGTAGGCTGAAAAATGCCCCCCTTAAGATATTCAAGAAACTTACATGGCAAACTTCATGTGTATAATTAAATCAAGGGTCTTCAGGTGGGGTAATTATCCTGGATTATCCAGATGAGTCCTAAATGAAACCTTTACATGAGAAAGCGGTAAAAGGATATTTGACATGCAAGATGGTAATGTGGCTGCTGAAGCAAGATATTATATTCCTGGCTTTGAAGATGCAAGATGGAATCACAAGCCAAGAAATGCAAAAAATATAGTTTCTATAAGCTATAAAAGGCAAGCAAAGCCAGGTGCGGTGGTGCACGCCTGTAATCCCAGCACTTGGAAGGCTGAGGCAGGAGGATCGCGAGTTCAAAACCAGCCTCAGCAATGGCAAGGCACTTAGCAATTCAGTGACTCCCTGTCTTTAAATAAAATACAAAAAAGGGCTGGGGATGTGGCCCAGTGGTTGAGTGCCCATGAGTTCAATCCCTGGTACCAAAAAATAAAAATAAAAAAGGCAAGCAAATGTTTTTTCCCCTATAGCCTTCAGAGGAAGCATGGCCCTGCCAACGCCTTGATATCAACTTAGTGAAACTGATTTTAGGTTTCTACCTTCAGAACTGAAAGAAAATAAATGTATGTTGTTTTAAGCTATCAAGTTTGTGGTAATATGTCAAAGCAGCCACAGGAAACTAATATAATAATTAACACCACAATATTCTCTAAATTGTAATCTCTCAGGCAGGTACAGTCACATGCTTGTGATACCAAACTCGAGAGGCTGAGACAGAGGATCACAAGTTCGAATGCAGCTGGGCAATTTAGTAAGACGATGTCTCAAAAACAAAGGGTGGGGGGATATGGGGTATGGCTCAGGGTAGACTGACACTGGGTTAAACTCCCAGGACTTTAAGAAGAAAAAAAAAATTTATTTCCTAGGTAACACTCTATGATTTCTGCCATATCTAAATACCACCTGTATTACTATTTATCTACTATATTTCTTTACATTAATTCAGTCTAAAATGTAAAACATATATTTGTAAATGGCAACTTAAACCAAATGGTATACCATTTATATCATAAATAGAAAATGGTATTGTTTATCCTAAATAATAATTACTCCTAAAATTAGATAAGATGAAAATTAATGATAATAATTACAGAAGATATGCTGCTTATGGAATAGTCTTAAAGTAGGCCTATTCTTTTGTTGAAAAATGAAACATTAGCAAGTCACAGATATTAAAAACGAGAAATAGATTTTCCCCTATGAAAATAAAAACAGAATGGGACTAAGTTTCTCATTGTGTGAAGCAATGTTATTTAATTTCTTGTCCCTGGATCATCTATAATTATGTATCCTCTCACCACTGGAAGCTACACCTGTCTGTAATCAACTCTCTTCTTACTTCTTTATTTCTTACTTCTTTATACAGAAGATGTAGAGCTGCTAAAAAGGAAAATTAAGGTATTTCCTTTGAATATGCAATATCAAAAAAAAAAAAAAAAAACCCACACATTTCACCTGGTAAAGAAAAGGAACTTGATGACAATGTATAAGCACAATGACTTTAATTCCAAAGAATTAGGTGAAAAAAAACTCTTTTAAGTATTCCTTCTTTTAAAGCCATTAAGAGAAATCATTAGGGCTGGGGTTGTGGCTCAGCGGTAGAGCACTCGCCTAGCACGTGCACGGCCCAGGTTCAATCCTCAGCACCACGTAAAAATAAAGGCATTGTGTACAACTAAAGAAAATAAATAAATATTTTAAAAAAAGAGAGAGAGAGAGAGAAAAATCGTGAGTCAAGAATTATTAGAAAATGTCTTAAATTCTGCTTTCTTATTTCAAATATAATGCTTGATAATGTCATTTTAGTTCACGTTTTAATGAAAACTAATATATGTGTATACATGTGTGCATATATATATTTTTTTTTTTAAGAGACAGAAATTTGTGTGTAAGAGATAAGTAGGATCAAATCAAAAGTCTGAAAGTAAAATGTACTGTTTTAGTGGTGGTATTTAAAACAACAACATAGTAAATACAAATTGGAAAAATTAGCCCATGCAGGAGAATCTAAGATCAAATCTACAAAACTAAAATAATTTTAAAATAACAAAAGCTAAAGACTTGAATATGAGAAATTTTACATGTAAGGGGGGTGGGGTGGAGATGTCTACTGCTTACCCTGAATAGATTCATGCTAAATTGGAAACTATTCTAGTAGCATAGTTAATATAGACCTATATTAGAATGTCTTTATTAGGTTTGACAGAGATATAATAGGAATGTAAAAAAAATGAATTAAATAGAATGAGAATGTGACTACATACCACATCCTTGGTATAGCAAGAATCTGTTTCACTAATGATGAAACCCCACTAAATGACACACCATGAACCCAAACAAAGGTACACAGCAGTGGTAAAAATTAAGAGAGTTAAAGTTGGCAAAGTGTGCTTTGAAAAAAATAAAAAACTAGACAGAAAATGATCCTAAGAAATTGTAATTACAAATGCAACATATCAAGATACAAAGCCTGAGTCATTAAAAATTCATGGAAAATTTTTTTAAAAAAGAACCAGAGACTAATAAGAAGCCCAGTGTAATGCTCTACCATCAATTAAACTTTAACAAAAATAGGCAATTTAAAACATCTTTTCTAATAAGATTAGTGTTTCATGAACATAAATAAATCTGTTATGATAAATTACAATTATTGGTAGAAATTGAAAATGTCCACTGATAAATAAAATGTAATACTTTCAGAACCATTTCATGTACTGTATAAACTTAATTTAGAAGGTAAAGTATATAAAAGTGAAAATTCTAAAGTGAGTGATGTCAGGAAAAAAAATTAATAGGAATATAGTCACATAATCCTCATATAATCAAAATTTTTAAGAAGTCTATTTTATCTATTTCAATTATCTAAATTTCCACTCAAGCGATATATTATCTTTAGGAAAGTAAAATAAGAAGAGTTCCCTCCTTTTCTGTTATTAAAAATTCATTACTCAATGCATTTTCACCAGATACTCCCAGAAAGAATTCTTAAGTACTAATTAATATTCATGTACATTCATCATCATATGATCATCACAGAAATTTCAAAGCTAAACTGTTGTATCATCTACATTTTACAGTTGAAGAACAGGAGAATCAAAGAGATATTTAGTGGCTTATTGTAACCACAGACCAATGCTAAATCACTGGGAAGTCTCTCAGGAAAATGTGCAAAGGGCAAAGATAAGTATTGTTTCAGGAAGAAAGGGTGTATGGATTCTGCAAGAAAACAAATGGGAATTTAAAGTAACAAAAATTCTTGAAGGAAAAGAGACACAGCATGATAGATTATACATATGCATGTGTAGCAAGGAAGAGAGCAATCAATTTAAAAGATGTTTGCTTAACTTGGTAAAATATAAAAGCAGTTGAATCTGAAAGGCTAAGGGAAAACATAGAAAGATGAATTTCCACTCCTTTAACAAACATTTTCCAAGACTAATGAGCCAAAAACACTATCCTAGACACTATACATTTAAAGAGCAACAAGAAAGGACTAACTTGAAGGAGATGGTTTTTGCTGTGAGAATAATCTTTTTTTTTTTTTTTTTTTTTTTTTTTTTTTTATGGTACCGGGGATTGAACTCAGGGGCACTCAACCACTGGGTCACATCTCCAGACCTTTTTTTTGTATTTTATTTAGAGACAGGGTCTCACTGAGTTGCTAAGTGCCTCGCTATTGCTGAGGCTGGCTTTGAACTCGCGATCCTCTTGCCTCAGCCTCCCAAAGTGCTGGGATTACAGGCGTGCGCCACCGCGCCCGGCTGAGAATAATCATTTAAGTGTATTTTCATTCTAAATATATTTGGCAATTAAGTAACAACTGTTCAATTAGAAGATGACAAAGGACATTACTCTTGGCTTCACAAAAAGCAAAGTACTTCCCAATAAATTTCATGTAACAGGAAGCAAAGATGGGACTGAATATGTAGAGGAATCCAAGATCTCATTGAGACCCAAACTATTTCTCTTTTTAGTCACAATGGTACATCTCTCTTGGACTAGTAGCCTCAAAATGAGATCAAATAGCACCAGAGAACTTACAGAGTAGAATGAGGACCCTTTGACAGGAGATAGTTTAAAATCCCAGAATGTAATTTTTTCTCTTTGTTTTTTTTTTAATTTTTTATTATTCTAATTTGTTAAACACATTTGCAGAGTACATTTCATTTCATATTACATACAAGGAGCACAATTTTTCAAGTTGCTGGTTTAATATAAAGTATTTTTACAACAATTGTGTCTTCATACATGTTATTTAGGGTAATCATGGATAACTCAATGTAATTTTTAAAAAGGAGGAATATAAGAAGTAGAAAAGGGATTCGTGTAATATTATTATATACTATGATTTGGAAGGAGGTGAAGAATAAGGAAATGTAACCTTATTTTCATTTGAATAATAAGGAAATGTAACCTTATTTTGTGCTGCCAGTTGGAAACTAAAGAAAAACATTATTACATAGAGTTAAAACAGTTGAAGACAACAAATAAATTACATAAAAATGCCATGAAATACGTAAGAAAGGGGACATGAGAAGTCAATTTATCTATGCCTGTACTGTTCAATACACATTAGGCCATTAAGCACTTGAAAATTAACAAATCCAAGATGTGCTGCAAGTGCAAAATTCTTCCTGGATTTCAAATACCTAGTATAAAAACAACAACTTCTATATTGAGTAAATGTTTAAATGACAATTTTTTACATAGTAGGTTAAATAAATACATATTGTTAAAATTAATTTCATTGGTTTCTTTATAATTTTCTTAGTGTGGCTACTGAAAAATTTGAAGTATATTTGTAGCTCATATTTGTGGTTTGCATCATACAGTCATGAACTGCTTAAGAATGGAAACAATTCTTAGAAATGTGTCATTAAGCAATTCTGTAGGTATACAAATATTATAGACTATATTTATACAAACTAAGATGGCTAGGACACCACTAGGCAATATAATCTTATGGGACCAGTCTTCTACACAGTCCTTCATTGGTCGAAACATCCTCATGAAATGCATAAGCTGTATTTCTATCAGTCGTCACTGGTCTCCTTTCTATCATTCAGCCTTGGTCTCCCCCAAGCAAGGCTTTCTTCAAAATATAATTTTATAAGGACTGGAAAGACAGTACACATAAGAGCAATTATAAGCTACCTAAATAGCTTAAATATAAAATAATATGGACCCAATCTGACAAAATTAAAAAAAAAATAGTAAAAATAGTCCAAAACAACAAAGCAATGAGCCACTTAACAGAGTTTAGTGATCATTTAAACACAATATCCTTTTTAGAAATGCATAATATAAAGCGGTAATAAAGATGAAATAAAAAATTGGGGTTGAAAGTTGATTTGGTAGTCCACAACAGTTATAGCAATAAAAATAAATGTATCTCTATAAAAAGAAGGAAAAAAGGATAGCAATGCCTTAGAAGAAAAGGATAAAACAAAATATATAAACTAAGAGTAAATCTAAAACTCCTGGAAACTTCTGACATTTAAAACAGAAGTTTTGAGCTACAAAACTTATTGTGCCTTTTTGCTAATACTATAGTATATACAACAAAAGGTTGAGTCAGTCAAAATCATAGGAGGCAATGAGTCCATTTTAGACTAAGAACAGCCTCCTGAGTTTATAGCTGAAACAAAAACCATATAAGGAATAGTGACATCACATCTGGTTTGCAAGATCACTCAAACCAAGAAAACAGAAAACATACAGTTCAAGAAGTGGGGGATCAATCAGAGAAGAAAGGTAATGGAATTTCCAGAATGAGACAGTAAAATGGAATCATACCAAAAAAAGGTCATGCAGTAAGACTAAGAGAATGGAACACTCAGAAGTATTCCCTGATAAATTTGACTACACTGAAAAAAGTTTAATAGTTCTTTTAGAAAATGTGAGGTAATGTGCCTAATAGAAGAAAAAGTAGGACCAAATCTACATCATGTCGCTTTGGAACTGACTTCCTTAACAAGACTACTAAGCACAGGTAGTAAAATCAAGAATCAACAAATGGGATGATAACAAACTAAAAAGCTTCTTCACAGCAAAAGGAACAATTAAGAATTGAGAAAAGAGAGTCTACATAAAGGAAGAGAAATCCTTGCCACCTGCATGTCAGATAGAGCATTAATCTCTTGGATATATAAAGAACTCAAAAAAATTAACACCAGAAAAACAAATAACCCAATCAATAAATGGGCAAAGGAACTGAACAGACACTTCACAGAAGAAATACAATCAGTTGACAAATATGTGAAAAAATGTTCAACATCTCTCACAATCAGAGAAATGCAAATTAAAACTAGACAGAGGAGTGGGGCTGTAGCTCAGTGGCAGAGTGCTAGCCTAGCATGTATGAGGCACTTGGTTCGATCCTAAGTACCACATAAGATAGATAAATAAATAAAATAATTATTTACCTAAAGACTACATGGAGATTTCATCTCACTTCAGTCAGAATGGGAATTATCAAGAACACAAGCAACAGTAAGTGTTAGCAGAGAAGTAGGAGGAAAGGCACACTCTCACATTGCTGGTGGGAATGCAAATTCGTGCAACCACTCTGGAAAGCAGTATGGAGGTTCCTTAGAAAACTTGGAATGGAACCACCATTCGACCCAGCTATCACATTCCTTGGTTTATATCCAAAGCAGCATATAACAGTGATGCAGCCACATCAATGTTTATAGCAGCTCAAGTCACAATAGCTAAACAGTGGAATCAACCTAGATGTCCTTCAATAGATGAATGGATAAAGAAACTGTGGTAAATGTACACAACGGAATATTACTCAGAATTAAAAGAAAATAAAATTATGGCATTTACACATAAATGGATGAAGTTGGCAAATATTATGCTAAGTAAGTCAATCCCAAAATACCAAAGGACAACCGTTCTGATAAGTGGATACTGATCCATAATGGGGGGAGGGAACACGGGAAGAATAGAGGAACTCTGGATTGGGCAAAAGGGAGGGGGAGGGGAGAGGGCATGGGGGTAGGAAAGATGGTGGAATAAGATGACATCATTACCCTAAGTACATGTATGATTGCACAAATGGTGCAACTCTATATCATGTACAACCAGAGAAATGAAAAACTGTGCTCCATTTGTGTACAATGAAATAGAATGCATTCAGCTGTCATGTATAACTAATTAGAAAAAAAAAATGCAAAGTTAAGGACAATAGTCTTGGTGGAAGAAATCCAAAAGCTAATAATTTTAATGGTGAGTCCACAAGTGTTAAAGAGAGTTTAGCAAAGAGGGAATGAGGGAAAGACAGAAACTTTAGTGGACAGAAAAGGCAGAGGAAAAAAATACCAAGAGACACGGAATTGAGCTACCCCAATTGTCCCCTTCTACCCCCAAAGTAATTACCATGTAAAGGAAAAGGAGAAAAATAGGAGGATTTGGATGTGGTGGTAGCTAAGTAGCTTGCCTAAGTGAGAAAAATTATTAATGTCTTCTAAGAAAGAAATGTGAAGTGAAAGGCTTTGTAACAATGTATGAACAAGAAATTAAAAACATGCTTTCTTTTTCAATATAATGGCATGGAAGGGAAAAAAATCAAAAGAGATGATGATTTAGGGAGAGAGGAAGTAAAGCAGAAGGATAAGTGGAAATAATCTATGGAAAAGAAGTTATGCTTTAAAAACATGCAAATACGATGAGAAAGAAATAACGTGGGAATAAAATCTGAGAAAAGAAACAGATCAAGAACAAAAAAGTCTAGGAAGGAAGGAAGGAAGGAAGGAAGGAAGGAAGGAAGGAAGGAATGGGGGGGAGAAGGAAAGAATACAAGCAACAGCCAGATGCAGTAGCACACACCTGCAATCCCAAAGGTTCAGGAGGCTGAGGAAGGAGGATTGTGAGTTCAAAGCAAGCCTTAGCAATGGCAAGGCACTAAGCACCTCAGAGAGACCTTGTCTCTAAATAAAATAAAATATAGGGCTGGGGTGTGGCTCAGTGATTTAATGCCGCTGAGTTCAATCCTTAGTATACACCACCCAAAAAATACACTCTTATATTGCTGGTGGGAATGCAAATTGGTGCAACCACTATGGAAAGCAATATGAAGATTTCTCAGTAAACCTGAAATGGAACCACCATTTGACTCAGTTAATCCCACTCTTCAGTCTATAACCAAAGGACTTAAAATCAGCATACTACAGTGACACATCCACATCAGTGTTTATAAGAGCTCAATTCACAATAGCTAAAATATGGAACCAATCTAAATGTCCTTCAACAGATTAATGGAAAAAGAAAATGTGGTATATATACACAATGGAATATTGCTCAGCCATAAAGAAGAAATTATGGCATTTGCTAGTTAAGTGGACAGAATTGGAGGCAATCCTGTTAAGTGAAATAAGCCATTCCCAAAAAGCCAAAGGCCAAATGTTCTCTCTGATATTCAGATGCTAATTCACAAGGGGGCGCAGGGGGTGGGGGGCATAACAGTACTTTGGATCAGACAAAGGGGAATGAAGGGAAGGGGTGGGAATGGGAATAGGAAACATAGTAGAATGAATTGAACATTACTATCCTATGTACATATATGATTATATGACCACTGTAATTCTACATCATATATAACCAGAAGAATGAGAAGTCATACTCCATATATGTATAATGTCAAAATATATTCTACTACTATATATAATAAGAAAAAATAAAATAGTTAAAAAAAAAAAGAAAATGTGAGGAAAGAAATACTGAATATTCATTTGACCAAACATGATGTAATTATAATAGAATAACAGAAGGATAAAGAGGGGTGGCAGGTGTTGGTAGAATTAGAAGGTTCAATCCTATTCTTCAATAGTAAAAGAGAGAGAGAGAGAGAGAGAGAGAGAGAGAGAGAGAGAGAGATTGTAGAGAAAATAGAAAGCTAAGAAAAAACAACAAAAATTCACAGAAATGTAGAAGTAGAAGCAAAACAGAAAAAATAAAACCCAGCTAAAACAACAGAAAATTATTGGCCCCCTAAGACTGTCATGTTAGATATATACAATAGTATGAGAAGAGACCACCCTATTCTTCAGTATAAGCCAAGCTATTTTCATTGAATTTTTAGATCCTAGGCACATATTATTACGTATTATTTGTAACATATGATTTTGTCTACAATAAAAATATTACAATAAATAGGATGGATTCAAACTAAAAAGCTTCTTCCCAACAAAGTAAACAATCAATAACATGAAGAGAGAGCCTGCAGAATGCAAGAAAATCTTTACCACATGCACCTCAGATAGAGCACTAATCTCCAGGATATATAAAGATCTCAAAACAACTCACAC
The DNA here is from genome assembly GCA_025594165.1 of Tamias sibiricus. Lineage (NCBI taxonomy): Eukaryota > Metazoa > Chordata > Mammalia > Rodentia > Sciuridae > Tamias > Tamias sibiricus. Next base: position 75,332,795 of record CM046666.1, read on the forward strand.
CAAAAAAAAAACAAATAACCCAATCTATAAATGGGCTAAGGAACTGCACAGATATTTCACATAAGAAACACAACTGATTGACAAATATATGAAAAAGTGTTCAACATCTCTAGCAATTAGAGAAATGCAAATCAATACTTACTACTCTATGATTTCATCTCATTCCAGTGAGAATGGCAATTGTCAAGAATACAAGAAAGGTACACTCATACATTGCTGGTGGGAATGCAAATTGATACAACCATTATGGAAAGTGATATGGAAATTCCTCAGAAAACTTGAAATGAAACCACCATTCAACCTAGCTATTCCACTCCTCAGTTTATACCCAAAGGACTTAAAATCAGCATACTACAGGGACACAGTCACATCAACATTTATATCAGCTCCATTCACCATAGCTAAACTGTGAAACCAATCTAGATGCCCTTCAACAGATGAATGGATAAAGAAAAGTGGTATATTCACACAATGGAATATTACTCAGCCTTAAAGAAGAATGATATTATGGCATTTGCAGGTAAATGGATGGAGTTGGCAAATATATCATGCTAAGTAAAATAAGCCAATCCCCAAAAACCAATGGCCAAATATTTTCTCTGATATGTGGATACTAAGTCACAACAAGAAGGGGGGAGCACCTACGGAAAAGAGAGGTACTTTGAATTAAGTAGAGGTGAGTGTAGAAAAGGGAGCAGGTATAGGAGTAGGAAGGATAGTAGAATGAAGCAGACATTATTACCCTATGTACATATATGATTACACGACTAGTGTGATTCTACATCATATACAACCAAAAGAATGAGAAGTTATACTCCATTTATGTATGATGTGTCAAAATGCATTCTACCATCATGCAATAACTAATTAGAACAAATAAAATATATATATAATACCTCCATTATTATGAATATACCAAAGAAGGGAGGGAAATTAAGAAATAAGACAGTAGAAATCCTCAAGAAACTATCACAACCAGATCCACAGAAATAATTTAAAAATTATATATATAACATGATGAAGTGTCAGGCCTTCTGACACTGGCTGAGAGGATGGAAAGCTGGCTTTCTGGCTGCTTGCCACGCCCTGTTACAGACCTAGGCTAAGCAGGGGGCATAGCTGTGACGTATCGTGAGAACCGAAACCGCCCTACTGATTGGCTACTGTCCATTATAAAGCGCTGTCCACCTTTTCAATAAACGAGTTCCTACACTGACCAGTGACCGGGGCTCCCTGGTATGTTCCTGGGCCTTCTAAAGGCGGGGGAGGGAATATCAGCAGCCTTTACTTTCCCAATCTAGTCTCATCGTTGAAGTAGGACCCTCTGGCCTCTTTTGCTGGACAAAAGAGGTCCATCCCAGGTACAGGGGGCTAAAGACCTCAACCCCTTATAATATCCCAACAATGAAGTAGCATTTATCCTAGGAATACAAGGATGGATCAACATGAGAAAAATCAATGTAATTTACTACATGCATGGTATAAAAAAGAAAATAGCATAATCTCAACAGATAGGGAAAAGGCATTCATGCCTTAAATATCCCCCAAAAGAAACTTGATTAAAGTTAAGATACACATGTATTAAAATGTACTTTCTATATAAAAGTATATATATTTATGAACACACACAGACAGACATATGAACTTACTCCAATAGGCTGAAAAATAAGTCCATCCATTTCATGACTGACTTCTTTGGCAAAATTTCCTTCAAGTAGCTGTAAAATAAATAGCATATATTCTTTAGAAATACAATAATCACTTTTAAATTATTTTAATTTCTTAATAAGCTTTATAAAAACGTAATATACTAGCCATTAGAATTGAAATACCAAAATAAAAGAGATGGATACAGAGGGATCTAGGTTAATATACTGTAAGATTTTTTTTAAATAATACATAAAGGTTTCAATTTCAAGAAAAGCTACCCTGAACTACAATCCTAACTCAACCACCAGAAAAAAAAATGAATAAAAAGAGTGAATATAATTAATAATAATGCATTATATACCTCAAAATAGTTAGGAAAAAACATTTTGAATATACTCATGTTAAAGAAACAAAACTGTTTAAGGTGATGGATATGCTAATTACCTTGAATTGATCATTACCCAATATATACATGAATCAAAACACTACACTGGGTCTCATAAATATGTACAACTATTATGTGACAATCAAAAAATAAAATAAAATGATCATGAATAAAGAACTGAAGATATTCTGAATGTGTTATGTTATTAAGCCAGCAAAAAAGGAAAAAAAAAAACAGATGTACAAAAAACAAAGTGAAAATAGATACTCTGAAAAGTAATAAAGGAAATAAAAATACGCAAAAAAGGAGACAGCAAAGAAGCTTGTTTGGGGACAAGATTTTCAACCACCAACTAGTTTAAAAATGAGGAGTACAGTCCCCACAAAAAAGATAACTGACTAATTAAAGCAAAAATACAAATAATGCATTATTGTGTTAATAACATGTAGAAGAAATATATAAAAGAAAATATGATGATTCTATAATATGCTTCTTAACCCAACTATCAAAGTGATATACTTTTTTTAATTAGTTCCTTTAATTACACATGACAGAAGAATCCATTTTGATATAATTATAAAATAACTATAAAAACTGAAAATGAAAAACTTTAAAACAACTGCTACAATATCCACAAAGATGGTATATGCCTGATACAACTAAAAAGTGGAGATACAATAGAATTAAAACAGAATAATGGCAAGAAAAAAAGAAAATTTAAAATGGGAATACATGAGGGAAATCATGTAGTGAACCAAGTAGGAAGATGGTAGATTTAAATGAAATTTTAGCAATAATTACATTAAATTTAATGGTATAAATACTCCAATCAACAGGCATAGAGTGCCATACTTCTTTGTAGCTTAGTGAGCTTTGGCTATACCCTCCTCAGCAAGGACAGGGATTTATCCCTAGTAGTAAGAAGTCATCTTCATCTCAAATGACTCTCTCTCTCTCTCTCATATATATATATATATAATATGCTAATTACCTTGAATTGATCATTACCCAATATATACATGAATACACACACACACACACACACACACACACACACACACAGAAAGAGAGAGAGAGAGAGAGAGAGAGAGAGAGAGAGAGAGAGATTCAGCTGGCTTAAAAGTACAAGGATGGAATAAAATGTTAAATACCAACACTAATGAATAGAAAGCTTACATTAATTAAGGACTTAAGAATGAGAAATATTAAAGATAAAAAGCAACAATACATACTAACAAAGCAAGTCAATTCATCAAGAACCTACAGTAATCTCCAATGTACATATACCTTTAAAAAAATCTCAAATGCTTTTATAAAAAATCCTGATGTAATAAATAAGAAAATAGGGGGCAAATCCTCAGTTATACATGGAGAATTTAATACTGCTCTTCAAGTAAATGAATCAAAATGTAGAAAAATATTCATTAGGAGTTAAGACATTTTGACAAGACTTACAGAACATGAGCAAACAGAAAATCAGTATGGATATGGACAACTAGAAAAATCACCATATAACAACCTGCCCTAATATCATTCATAGAATACTCCACCCAACAATAGAACACACTTTTTTCTCAACTGCACACAATACATTTAAACATTAAAGTCATACAAAGTATATTCTCTAACCACAATGAATAAATTAGATGTCAGTAAGAAAAATATATTTGTGAAGTTGCCCCATGTTCAGAAAATAACCAGTATACTTCTAAAGAATTCATAAATAAAAGAAGAAATCAATAGGAAATTTTTAAAAATATATTGTACTTAAGAAAAACTACAATAGAATGACACTTGAAGGACAAAACAAACGCACACTTTACAAGTAAGAAAAATTCACTGCATTAAATGCCTACTTAAAAGGAAGATAGGTCACAAATCGGCAAACTTGACTTCTACCTTAAGAAAGTAAGGAGAACTCTAAAGAATTTAAGAGTCACAAATATAAGAAAGAGTCACTTGAGATGAAAATGACTTCTCCCTACTAGGGATAAATATAGCCAAAGCTCACTAAGCTGCAAAGAAGTTGTGAAATGTCTCTGAGTTTTTAAAAATGGAAGTTGTGGTCAAAAAGCAGGAGGCAGGAGGATGGAAAGTTTGAGGCTAGCCTCAGCAAGCTCTTAACCAAACCCTGTCTTAAATTATAAATAAATGAATAAGGGGAGGAGCTGTGGCTCAGAGGTTAAGCACCCCTGGGTTCAATCTATGGTGGAAGGCAGGAAGGTAGAAGGGCAGGAGGGCAGGAGGGAAGAGTGAAAGGAGGGAAGGAGGCAAGGAGGGCGGGAAGATGGGAAGGCAGGAAGGTAGGAAGGCAGGAAGGCAGGAAGGTAGGAAGGCAGGAAGGCAGGCAGGCAGGCAGGCAGGCATAGGTTTCCAAAGCAAAAGTGACTAAATCAAAAGAAAGTCACTGAAATGAAAATTTTATAGAAATAGGCCAAGGTAACCAAAAGGTCAAACCAAATATGAGAAAGTTGTATGCAGCAAGGATGATGGGCAAGCTTTGAGAGGACAGTTTAGTTTAGGCACAGTCTCCACAGAAAGAGGAAGAGTTGCAAAAAAGTCTTAATGTACTTAAAGTAGCATAGCTTGAAAGGTCACATTTTACTTAGGAACTTATATGTCAGACATAATTTAAAACTTACTTTGGTATTATTTTGTCTCTGATACTAAATTCCAAAATAAAATGTCTTATACTTTTTAAGTTACTCCATATCTTTTTCTGCTATTCTACATTTTAAGTAAAATTTACTCATGTATTACCTTGAAATACTAATGCAAGAAGTACTAAGCTAAGCTTTTGTTAGATAATTTACTGGATGATCAACAGCTCAATAAAAATAAATTTATATGCTGTGTTCATTAGGTGAATATCTCCCAAATGCCTAATAATGCTAGAAACCAAGCAAGGGGTACTGGAAACCCAATGATAAAATAAGCCTAAACCAATATGGTTAAATAATACCTTCATTTTAATTTGACAATAAAAGTAATTAAATTCAATGATGTCATTAACCATTTGTTCCTGTCAATCTTTTGTCAGAAATACAGTTCTGGGGGCTGGGGTTGTGGCTCAGTGCTGGAGTGCTAGCCATGGGTTAGATCCTCAGCACCAAATAAATTAATAAATAAATAAGTGGGTTTTTTTAAATACAGTTCTGCTTAAAGTAACAAAAATGTCTCTAAAACATTTCTGATAAGTAAAAGAATCTTGATGTAGAAATAATTGCAAAACCCTGAAGTGAATAAGTAGACTATATGTTCAATTACCTAAGTTAGGATACATTCCTTTTCAGAATTATAATTTTCTTGATTATTTTCCCTCTAGATAAAATTAGAAGATAATTGTATGAAAGGAAAAACAGTAGACATAATATATCAAATAGGCTTTAATAAAACAGTAGCATTTCGTAAGGTTTTATTTCTAAAACAAATTTGTTCACTTATATACTTAAGCTTATCACTTGAATACCATCTGCAATGTCATTCAGAAGGCATGCAACTTGCCATGGACCAAAGATTACAAGAAATGACAAAGGTTATACCAGATGATTGACTCTGAATTGGTATTTTATATGTCTATGAATCAAGAATTGAAAACCAAATCATTATAAATGCATAAGCAGAAAACGATAATGCACAAAGGCTTGAAATTAGAAACATGAGAAGCAAAATAGAAACTGTAAAGTTACAAAGCACACAAAGAAGCCTTTTAGAAATAATAAGGAAAATGATAGCTTAAGACTACAGCAAAGAAGAAAATGAAACAGCAGTGTTATCTGGAATACTAATTGGCATTATCAATTCATTATAGAATAGAAAATATACCAAAGGAATATTTAAATAAGAAAAGAATAAACTCTCTCCACCTTGCAGTTCTGGTCTATATTACTCACATCACATATTTTCTGGAAAGTCCACACAATCTCAATTGACGAGAATACTCAATGAGGTAATTATATCTGTTGACCTTTATAACATGTTCTCATCACCCCCCTAATATCTCAGGTTTAGTTTTAACAATCCCCCCCCAAAATGTGCGCTCTCCTACATATTAATTTTTATTTTTTCATTCCCAAAGTCTAATTCTGGTTCAGGTTAAGATTATTCAATGGGTCCTAAATTAATCATTTTACAATAAGCCATACTTGCTCACCACAAAGCCAATATGGTTATCTTCTTTAAAATGAATTATTTGATTACCACTATTTACCAATGTTACCTAAACAACTCCAATGTCGTTAAAGTTAGTTAATCAAAATATAAGTAGCTTTTGCAATACCATCATTGGCTTTTTCACTATTCTGCATAACTGCAATTAAAATTAGGCTTAATAGTTCTGGTGAATCCCAACTGATAAGGTTAAAAATCTAAAAACAAAATTTCTCTAGGACAGTTTATTACTTTTCATTGTTGTTAGTCTTAAATTTTAACCAAAATTCCCTTGTGATTCCACAAAGAAGCAGATCTAGTACTATACTCTTATTAAATGATTGACATTTTCTCTCACCAGATTTCCAATTATTTTTAATTTCATAATTTAGGCACCATTTATTCACTTAACAAACATTCACTTACTGTCAGTAACTGACAACCACTCTATTAAGTGTTTAAGGTTTAAAGAGATCAATCTTTAATTTGGAAGAACTTTGCAAGGTTCGGTGCCAGGGAGTAAGCCTGAACTGGACTGATGTATTCAGATGTTTACTGAGTATTAATTATGTGTCCTTTTTTAAATGATGAGAAGAGCAAGGAAAGGAAGAAGTAATACATACAAAACTATATTTTAGGTACTTCTAAGCAATTACCAGTACTGACTCAGTTTAGCCTCCTAACCATAACATGAAGTGGAGACTACTATTACACCATTTTAAAGTGAGAACTTGCCAACAGTCACAATACAAGCAACTGAGAACCCAAATTCATTCCAGTTGCAGAGTCCACATTCTTAACTGATATTCTAAAACTAGAATGTCACAGGCCCAGAAATTTCTAGTGTAGGTTAAGGCTCCTTCAACATACTCTCAAAATACTGTGTGTTTTCCTCCAACAGAGACTTTTCTCATTTGTCTGATTATCAGATTAATCTGTAGGCTTTTTAAGGTCAAGAATCACATTTGTCTAACTTTCAGGAAAAATTAATTTTAAGAAGAGTAAAAACTAAAATCTATGACTTAATAGTCTTCCCAACCAGTGGATCTTGCTTTTCTACCCACAAAACAAATATATTTCTTACCAGCTACAATCTGGATACAGAGTCTAGATGAACAAAGTTTTAATGGCATCCACGAATATACACATTATGGGAAAAGGAGTGTTTTATTTTATATAGATTTAGATACATATAGGAGAGGTTGTCCAGAAAAAAGTGAACTTTAAAAACTATGCTAATGGGCTGGCACAGTAGCACACACCTGTGATCCCAGTGGCTCAAGAGATGAAGCAGGAGTGTTGCAAGTTCAAAGCCAGTCTCAGCAACTTAGCGAGGCTCTAATCAACTTAGTGAGACCCTGTCTCTAAATAAAATACAAAAAAGGGCAGGGAATGTGGCTCAGTTGTTGAGTGCCCCTGGGTTCAATGCCCGGTACTAACAAAATTAAACAAAACACACACACACACACACACACACACACACACACACACAAAAAACTATGCTAAGGTAAATTGATGTGTAGAAATGAGGAACATTCAAAGCATTTTAGAAATGGCTGTGATCCATGACAAATTGTTTTGGAAAGTCAGTTCTAACATCAGTGAATAAAAACAGTTTGGAGAAAGAAAGTTAACCTAGAAACAAAGAGATCAGTTAGGACACTATTATTGCTTCCACTGGAAATAATGAATAAGGAATTGTTTATGGGAAAGTTATTAAGTAGAAGAAATTGTTTTCGGTTTTTTGTTTTAAATCATATCCTCTTAATCTCTGCCACGAGTCAAACATCTGTGACTTTAAAATTCTCTCATGCTTTTTTGTTTTTATTTTATACAACCTATTAGTATAATACATTCCATCTATTTTGTACTTAGCCTATCACCTCTGACTATAATGTAGTATTGTTTTTTTTAATAGATCCTTGTACTGTTACTCACTTTATGTTTATTTAGCACACATTAGTTGAAATGAGAATTGACTGTGTGCCAGATTACTATAATTGATGCTGAAGATATGATGTATATAAGATGTGATTTTTAAGTTAACATTATTATCACTTAAGTGTAAAATAAAACACAATTACAAATATGTGAAATATGCAAAACTAAGAATTCAAAACCTGCTTCATCTCCTGAGCCACTGGGATCACAGGTGTGTGCTACTGTGCCCAGCCCATTAGCATAGTTTTTAAAGTTCACTTCTTTCTGGACAAACTCTCCTACATGTATCTAAATCTATATAAAATAAAACACTCTTTTTCCCCACAATGTGTATATACGTGGATGGCATTAAAACTTTGTTCATCTACGCCTGTAATCCCAGCACTTTGGGAGGCTGAGGCAGGAGGATCGCGAGTTCAAAGCCAGCCTCAGCAATGGCGAGGCACTTAGTAACTCAGTGAGACCCTGTCTCTAAATAAAATACAAAAAAGGGCTGGGGATGTGACCCAGTGGTCAAGTGCCCCTGAGTTCAATCCCCAGTACCACACAAAAAAAAAAAAAAAAAAAAAACCTTGTTCATCTAGACTCTGTATCCAGACTGTAGCTGGTAAGAAATATATTTGTAAGAAAAGCAAGATCCACCGGTTGGGAAGACTATTAAACAGTTTTTGAACGAATAGAATATGATAGACACTGTTTTAGTCAGATTTTTTGTCATTGTCACCAAAAGACCTAACAAGAACAATTAGAGGAGGAAGTTTATTTTGTCTCACAGTTTCAGAGGTTTCAGTTCATATATGGCTTTGGGCCCAAAATGAGGCAGAACATCACAGCAGAAGGTAGTGGAGGAGGAAAGTACTTCAGGACATGGCAATCAGGAAGCAGGGGAAGCTCTGCTCACAAGGGATAAAATATAAACCACAAAGTGGCACCCCCAAAGTCAAACCCTTCTCCAACTACACACTAGTGCCTATAATTACCACCCATTTAATCCAGATGGGCAGATTAATCCAATATAATAATCTACCTATCATAATCTAATCATTAGGTCATGACCATTGTGATTTGATTATGTCATCTCTGGACATTCTTGCATCGTCTCACACATCAACTTTGGAGGGATATTGCATATCTAAACCATAACAGATACTTAACAAGAAACATGTACTACAGTGAAAAAATAAAACTGAACTGCATATGTGGCTGGTCTGAATGTCACCAGGGATAAAAAGCATCAAGATTTCTAAAATTCAAAAATTCATCCTCTGTTTAAACAGGTGTCTATGGAAGAAATTAATTTTACCAAAAAGAAGTATTATGTTTTACCTAACCTACCGGATACTTTATGGGGAAGAGGTATTTTGCAACAAATGGGAGTACACCTTGCAACCAAGCCTGCAGGTGTTAAATGTGAAAATCTACAGGGTAATCTTAACCCTAAAAGAAATCATTATCAAAAAGTACAGGGTAAGCTTAACCCTAAAAGAAATCATTATCATAAAGGAAAAAGATATTTTTCTTCGGGGCCACTGAGAAAATAATTTTGAAAATTTTTGATCAGCCAGTGTGGTCCCTCAGTGGCCCCTATCTAAAGAGAAATTATAAGCAGCCCACCTACTAGTTCAGGAACAACTAGAAGCAGGACATATAGAACCTTCCACCTCTCCCTGGAATTCCCCCATATTTGTGATCAAGAAAAAAAATCAGGAAAATGGCGACTGTTACATGATTTTAAGAGAAATTAATAAAACCATGCAAATCATGGGCCGTACTCAACCTGGACTTCCTAATCCTGTAGCTATTCCAAAAAATTTCCATCTTATTACTCTTGATATAAAGGAATGTTTCTTTTTCATTCCCCTACATCCTCTGGATGCCCCCAGGTTTGCTTTTTCAGTTCCTTCTATCAATAATAATGGCCCTGATAAAAGATATCAATGGAAAGTGCTACCGCAGGGAATGGCTAATAGCCCCACCATATGCCAAATATATGTGGACAAAGCAATCCTGTTGCCGCCTGAAGCGCTTGGAGCAACGGAGCCGCGGGAAAAACTTCAGAAGCAAACTGGAGACAAACAGCTTTTTATTCTGATAACTTTTCTCTCTGGTTCTAACAACGACTAACACACGCCAAACACACCACTAAAATGGCGCTGACCCGATCAGCAATTTCGGCCAAGTCACTCGAGATCCCGCAACAAGTCCCGTGAGACTACGGGAGGCGACAATGCCCAAATCTCCACGGCTCATAGTCAACCGCAATTCAAGTCAATCCCCAAACAGGGCTCCTGCACAATCCAACCCATTAAAAATAAATATCCAAACCTCATGTGTCTACATTACATGGATGATGTTTTACTGGCCCACCCTAATCAAAAAATCTTATTTAATATATTCAGTGACATGGCAGAAAATTTAAAAAAATATGGATTATATATAGCAGAAGAAAAAGTTCAAACCAGATCACCCATGTTATATTTAGGATTTAAAATCATGGATACCTTTGTTAGACCCCCCAAAATTTTAATAAATAAAGAACATTTGCCCACCCTCAATGGTTTCCAAAAACTACTGGGAGACATTAATTGGCTTCGCCCAACACTAAACCTCACTACTGGCCAACTAAAACCTTTATTTGAATCCTTCAAGGGGACCCTGATCCATCCTCACCGCGAACACTGACTCCAGATGCTAGGAAAGCTTTAACGTTAGTAGAAAAAGCCATTGAAGGAGCTCATTGTGACAGATCTGGTTTAACTCAACCGCTGATATTGATTATTATTTCTTCACAATATACACCCACAGGAGTATTTTGGCAACAAGGGCCTTTATTATGGATACATTTGCCCGTCTCTCCTAAGAGTATAATTGAGTCTTATACCTCCATGGTGGCTAAACTTATTCTTCAAGGACTTAAGACTTCTACTAAAATATTTGGCATTCACCCTGCTACTAATATTACTCCCTATTCATCATCACAGATTGAATATTTATGCTTCAATGATAATGACTGGGCTATAGCTAGATGCTCTACTTCTGCAAATTTTGATAATCATCTTCCTAAGTCTCCTATATTATCTTTTTGTATCAATCATCCTATTATATTTCCACAGGTAATAAAAAAATCAACCTATTCCTAAGGCATTAAATGTATTCACAGATAGGTCCTCAAATGGTACTGCTGCAGTAGTCACTAAAAAAGAAAATATAACTTACATAACTGCACACAAATCAGCTCAATTAGTGGAACTGAAAGCTGTGGTAAGAGCTCTGGAAAATTTTAGAGAGCAGCCCATGAACATTTTTTTTCAGATAGCCACTATATTGTACATGCCGTCCCAAAATTAGAGCTAGCAGGACCAATAGCACCTCATACTCCAGCCTTTAAATTGTTTTATCAAATACAAAAACTTTTGTGGGCAAGAAAAGAACCTCTATTCGTAGGGCATATTAGAGCACATACCAACTTGCCTGGTCCCCTCCATGAAGGTAATCAAAAGGCTGATGCTCTTACCCAAACAATCTTTATACTTTCAGCGATCCAGCAAGCTACTTTATTTCACTCCCAGTTTCACGCCAATAGCACCACCTTGCAGCGTAGGTTTAAAATCACAAAGGAGCAAGCCAGAACAATTGTAAAAGATTGTAAATCTTGTATGACACATTGCCCAATCCTCATTATGGTGTTAACCCTAGAGGATTAATGCCCAATCATTTGTGGCAGATGGATGTTACTCATGAGCCAAGTTTTGGAAAATTGCGATTTATTCGTGTGACCATAGATACATGCTCAGGCATGATTTTTGCTTCCTTACATTCTGGAGAAAACGTTAAAGATGTTACATCTCATTGTTTGCAAGCTTTTGCTACATTGGGCATCCCTAAAATGCTTAAAACAGATAATGGCCCTGCATATACGTTCTCATCTTTCAAACAGTTTTGCGCGAAATTCAATATATCCCATAAAACAGGCATCCCATACAATCCTCAGGGTCAGGGCATTATTGAAAGAGCAAACCGCACATTGAAAATTATGTTATTAAAACAAAAAGAAGGAAATTGGAAAAGTCCTAGGGACAGATTGGCAGTTGCCCTGTTTACCTTAAATTTTTTTAACTTTAGACTCTAATGGTTATTCTGCTGGAGACAGACATTGGAACCCACACCAACAACATAAACCTTTGGTTTACTGGAAGGATGTTCTTTCAGGTACATGGAAGGGTCCAGATCCAGTATTAATTTGGGGGAGAGGATCTGTTTGTGTTTTTCCAAAACACGAATTTTCTCCAATATGGCTACCATCTAGATTAATAAAGCAGGTACCAAATCAAAAGGATCAAAATAAAGTTGTTGAAAAATCAAGATTAATAAAAAAAGGTACAAAATCAAGAGGACCAAGATGAAGGCATGGAATGATTCCCTTAAAAGAGACCTTCAAAATATTTCACAACTTAAGTGTCATTCCTCCTGGCCGGGATGAGGAGATCTCACTTTAGTGTGCACACAATTGTATTTTTTCTCTTTTTATATATGTCTTTATGTCTGTGCATTTGTCTAAATTTCATGTAATTGTGATGTCACAAATATATGTTTGTAGGTTTGTGTGTCTGTCCAGTGTGACGTCACAAATAACAAAGCGCTTATGAAAATATAGAGAGAGATAGATAGATAGATAGATAGATAGATAGATAGATAGATAGATAGATCCAAATAACTTAAATTCATTTAAGTTTAAGAGTATTCAATTTGGGTAAATAATTTAATAAGTGAAGGTACCTTCAATTTTGATTTATAGGTGTCCCAGGGATTTCTCTTTAGCGAAGAGTATGACTAGTGCTGTATAACCTGATATTTTGGTGTTCTGACATAGGAATGTTTATTTGTTTTATAGCTGATTAATTTGAGTTATTTCAACAGATAATTTCATGGAAGGTTACAGAGACTCGAGGGTTCCAGCTAACAAATTATTTTTTCAAAGTGCCTTTAGCTTTTCTTTAATCTATCTTTAATGCAGTAACTACCCTCAGTCTTTCTTTGTTTTGTTCTGAATATGATATTTTGCCAGCTTATGTTTGTGGGAGCTCAAGCAGCAATGTGTGTGAGCAGAAATCAACTTTAATTTTCTAATCTAATAATTCTATTTTTTAGTTTGACAACTTTGACTCAGTGCTGGAATAGCACTGCCTTTCCTTTAATAGTTGATGCTTGAGTTTCCAGGTAGCGGGCCCTGAAGATTTGCCGGTGGCATTGTCTAGACATAAAAAAGACGGCTGGTGCTACAGCAGCAGGGATCGCGGTCGCTGCAAGCATCCCTGCTGCTCAAGCATCAAACAACCTCACCAGCAGTGTGGCCTCTGCTCTGCATGCATGGGGCCTCCTAGATCAACGTGTTATAACAAGTGGACATTTTGATCTTTCATTGTTTGGGACTTTACAGGACAATGCCTTGTGGGTATTTGTCTAGAAAACTCAGTGTGTTACTTGATAAAACTTAGGGCAGCTGATTTGTTTAAAAAATCTGATATGCTATGCAATTTGGCTCATCAGCAGAAGGCTTGTCACCTTAAAGCCACAGCATCTCCTCACAATTGGACGGCTATTAGTCATCATACACAGTCGATCCTGAAGGGCTCCATTGGATGGCTGGTTAGCCAATGATGGGTAAGATCCCCAGAGGGGGACAACCTAAGACAGGCACATTCGCACGGGACAGTCTCATGTGGCCGACATATCAACCTAAGACAGGAGTAAAGGGCACAGCCTTGATTATCCGATGACAGGTAAGAATGTTGGTTGCACACAGACGTCCTAGAGCATCCCCTCTTTTAAAACAAAAGGGGGAAAATGCAGGAGCCCTGATTGGAGAGATGGCTGAGATTGCGGTTGGCTGCGGGCCATAGAGATGTTCGGGCATTGCCGCCTTCCGTGGTCTCACGGGGCGTGGCCCGAGATCTCGCGAGATTTGAGCCGAGATAGGATCGGGTCGGCGTCATTTGTTTGTGGGTTGTTTGTTGGTGTGTGGTGCATGTTGGAGTCATTATTGGAGCCGGAGAGAGAAGTTATCAGAATAAAAAGCCTGTTTGTTTCCAGTTTGCCTCTGAACTTCTTCCCGCGGCTTCATTGCTCCAAGTGGCAATTGTTTCAGACAGCAACACTCAACAACATTCTAGCTCAATCAGAAGAAAGAATATCACAGTCTGAAGACAACTCGGCAAATATTACATTCTAATAGCAATTTTTTAAACATTAGCAAATGAAAAGAATATACAAGATCTCTGGGAAACCATTAAAAAGATGAAACATCTACATAATAGGCATAATGAAGGGAGAAAAACTACAGCAAAAAAATTCACCAAGTTTTGGGAAATACATGGATATACAGATATAGTAGGCATTAAAAAACCAAAGGCCGGGGGATGCGGTTGTGGTTCAGCGGTAGAGAGCTCACCTAGCACCTGCATGGCCCAGGTTCGATCCTCAGCACCACGTAAAAATAAATGCAGCAAATAAATAAATACTTTAAAAAAAAAAAAAAAAAGGCCGAATGTTTTCTGATTAGTGGATGCTGACTCATGGGGGGGGGGGTGAGGGGAGCTGTGGGAAGAATGGAGGAACTTTGCATTGGGTAAAAGGGAGGGAGGAGAGGGCCAAAGGTCAGGAAGATGGTGGAAAGAGACAGAAATCATTACCCTAGGTACATATATGATTGCACAAATGGTGAAACTCTACATCATGTACAACCAGAGAATTGAAATGCTGTGCTGTATTTGTGTACAACGAATTGAAATGCATTCTGCTGTCACGTATAGCTAAGTAGAACACATTTAAAAAAAAAAAAAAAAAAAAAAAACAAGTAGACTTGACCACAATTTCTCCATAACATTTTATAATTGCCAAAAGTACAAAGACTATTCAAAGCTGCAAGAGAGGAATGCAAAGCCACATTTACAGGCAAACCCATCATAATAACAATCTATTTCGAAGCAGAATTCTAAGACCAAGAGAGAAAGAAATTATTTATTTCAATTTCTGAAAGAAAATAACTGCCAATTAAAATTACTATACCCAGCAAAGTTATCTCTCAAAAAAGTAAAAGGAATAAACCTTTGAAGAAAAGGGTAAACAAAGGGAATTTGTGACCATTAAATGAGCACTAGAAAAGACAGCTGAGGAAATACTACACTAGAATACACAGATAAACACAATCAAGATAGCATGGGAAACAATTGAGCATTTTATATATATAATGTCTAAAATTATAAATATAATATCAAACATTATAAATATCAATATCTAAGATGAATAAGAGGAAGAAAGGAGCATAGACTCTTTAAAAAAAAAGAAGAAAAATCCACAAAATCAAAGTAACAACTATAAATTTTTCAATAATTACCCTAAGTATGAATGGTCTTAATTCACTAACGTAAAGACACAGACTGGCTAGGCAAAATACTGCATGCCTATAATCTCAGTAACTTGGGAGGCTGAGGCAGGAGAATCATAAGCACATGGAACTTTTTTAAGAAATACACTGTATATTAGGTCATAAAATTAATATTAACAACTTTTTTAAAAAATGAATTAATTTCTTACATCTGATTAGGTCACAATGGAATGAAACTAGAAATCAACAGCAATAAAAAACACCTCTGAATGAACAATAACTCACTAAATAACTCAGGAGAAATTTAAAAATTCATAGAATCAAACAAAAATAGAAACACAGATGAAGTTATGGGATGCAGTAAAATTATGAATAAAAGAAGTTTACAGCAGTGAGTACCTACATTTAAAAAGGAGGGATCTCAAATAAATAACCTAATAATACATATCGATGTCTAAGAATAATAAGAGCAAACTCAAAATCAGCAGAAGGAAAGAAATGATAAAGAGCAAAAATAAATGACACAGAAACTAAAAGAATAAAAGGGATCAATGATCCAAAGAGTTGGTTCTTTGGAAAGAGAAAATTGACAAATATTTAGTTCAACTAACCACGAGAGAGAAGACCCACGTAAATAAAATTAGAGGTGAAAAGACAACATTATAACAGGTACAAATGAAATTAAAAGGATCATTAAAGAATATTTTGAAAAACTACATTCAATAAATTGGAAAATCTAGAAGACATGGAAAAATTTCTGGACACATGTGACCTAACAAAATTAAACCAAGAGAATATTAAAAAAAAAATCTAAATAGATCAGTAGCAAGAAATGAGAAAGAAGCAATAATCAAGAGTCTCCCAACAAAGAAAAACCTAAAAATCAATTTTTTGCTGCTAATTTTTGCCAGCCATTAAAAGAAGAACTAACACTAGTGCTCCTCAAATTATTCCATAAACAGAAAGGGAAGGAACACTTCGAAACTCATCCTACAAAACCATTATTTACCTTCTTCTAAAACCTGATAAAGACACAACAACAACAGAAAACTATATACCAATATCCTTGATGAACACAAAAATCCTTAATGAAACACTTGCAAATTGAACCAGGACCACATTAAAAAGATCGTATGCTATGATCAAATTGATTTCATTCCAGGGATCCAAGGATAGTTCAATATATGCAAATGAATAAATGCAGCTCATAAATAGAATCAAGGATGAACTATCACATGATCATCTCAACAGATGCAAAAAAAGCCTTTGATAAAATTCAACAGTCCCTTCATCATAAAACTCCTGAATAAATTAGGTATAGAAGGATAATAATTCAATATAATAAATGTTATATATGACAAACTCATAGTCAACATCATACTGAATGGGAGAAAACTGAAAGCATTTCCTCTAAGATCAGGAATAAGACAATAGGGTTAATTTCACTACTCTTAGTCAATATAATACTTGAAATTTTATCTAGAGCAGTGAGTTAAAGGAAGGGAGAGAAGGAAGGAGAGAGGCAGGAGGGGGGAAGGGGAAGGGACCAACCAGGGATAAGAACAGAAAATGAGAAAATAAAAGTAATCCTATTTCCTGATAATATGACTATATACTTAGAAATCCCTAAAAACTCCACCAAAAGACTCTTAGAACCAATAAACAAATTCAGTAAAGCAGCATGATACAAAAGCAACATGCAAAAACCAGTAGCATTTCTATTCACCAATAATTAACTTGCTAAGAATGAAATCAGGAAAATGATCCCATCTACAATAGCATAAAATGAATGAATGGAAGGAAGGAAGGAAGAAGACAGGAACAAGAAAATCAAAGAATTCTACGCTGAAAATTACAAAACACCACTGGGAATGGTGGTACATGCTTATAATCCCAGCAACTCAGAAGGCTGAGGCAGGAGGATCACAAGTTTGAGGCCAGCCTCCCCAATTTAGCAAGACCCTGTCTCAAAATAAAAAATAAAATAGAAGGACTGAGGATGTAGATCCATGATAAAGAGCCCTGGCTTCAAAAAGGGAGGGGAAGGGAGATGAGAGAACAAACAGAATAGAATAAAGAATCCTGAAATGAATCCATGCACTAGAGCCAACTGATTCTTGGCAAAGGTACTCAAACCACATACTGAAGAAAAGACAGTCTCTTCAACCAATGGTGCCAAGAAAACTAAATATACATGTGTAGAAGACTGAAACTAGTTCCCTCTCACCTCTGTACAAAAATTAACTCAAAATGGATCCAAAAGCATTGGCATCTTAACTACAATATATAACATTAAATATTTACTATGTATCTGGCAAAAAAAAAAATGGATCCAAAAGCCTTAATATATGACCTGAAACTTTGAAAATATTAGAATACCACTTCAAG
The DNA here is from genome assembly GCA_025594165.1 of Tamias sibiricus. Lineage (NCBI taxonomy): Eukaryota > Metazoa > Chordata > Mammalia > Rodentia > Sciuridae > Tamias > Tamias sibiricus. Next base: position 75,350,692 of record CM046666.1, read on the forward strand.
ATATTGACATAAGCTAACAATCTCCTGAATAGGACTCTAACAGCTCAGGAAACAAAAGTAAGAATTAAGAAATGGGATTACATTGAATTAAAAGGCAAAGAAAACAACAGAGTGAAGAAACTGCCTACAAAACAGGAGAATATCTTCCAGCTATTCATCTGACAGATGAACGTGTCAAGAACACAGAATATATAAAGAACTCGAAAAATTCAACATCCAAAAACAAGTAACCTAATCAATAGATGGGGAAAAGATCTGAACAGACACTTTTCAAAAGAAGTACAAATGGCAATATATGAAAATGCTCAATATCTTTAGCCATAAGGGAAATGCAAACCAAAATTACATTGAGATTCCATATCACCCTAGTCAGATGGTTATTAACATCAAAAAAAATAGTAACAACAACAAATGCTGGTGAGAATGTGAAGAAATAGAAAACATTATACACTGTTGGTGAGAATCTCAATTAGTACAACCACTACGGAAAGCCGTATGGAAGTTCATCAAAAAGTTCAAACTACAACAACAGACTACGTGCCTATCAACAGCTCAATGAATAAAGAAAGTATGGCACAGATATACAATGGCATATCAGCCATAAGGAAGAATGAAATTATGTCATTTGTAGGAAAGTTAATGAAACTAGAGGACACTGTGATAAGCAAAATAAGACAGACACAGAAAGATAGGTATATTTTTTCTCATGTGCAGACAATAAATAAATAAATAAATAAATAAATAAATAAATAAGACCTGAAAAAAGAAGAGGGGCAGAATAGGAAGAGAAGAAAGGGGAGAACAAACCTATTAACTTACAAAATTAATATCTGTTAATAGTTTTTTTAAAGTTTCAGATTTTGGAGGATTTTGGATTTTTGGATTGGGGTGCTCAATCTGTACTTAGGTATAATTTAACAAACTATGTACAAAAAGCTGTATTAGAACAACTATAGAACTCTTATGAAAGAAATCAGAAAAGAACTAAATAAACGGAAAGATACTGCAGGTTCATTGAAAGCAAGATTATAATGATCATGATGCCAGTTCTTGTCAACTTGTTCTATAGATTAAATACCATTAAAATCAAAATCTTAGCAAGCTATTCTGTGGATATTGAGAACTGCCTCTAAAATTCACATGAAGAGTCAAAAGACCCAAAATAGCCAAGACAATACTGAAGGAGAAGAACGAAGGCATGGACTGACACTAGTCGACTCAAAACTAACTATAAAGTTATGAAACTGTGGTATCGACACAAGAATAGACAGACTGAGACTAGAGCCCCCCCCCAAAAATATATATATATATATAAATAATCAAGTGAGCAATGGCAATAAAATGGAGAAAAGGGTAATCTTTTCCAGAAACAGTACTAGAAATGCACATATAAAAAAGTTAAAACTAAAGTTGCAAACTTATGATTCACACATATTTTGGAAAATCTGTTATACATCATTGAAAAAAGTCTGCTTAAAAAAACTACATAGACCCTAAATACATGTATGAAGACAAAATTGTTGTAAAAATACTTTATATAAAACCAGAAACTTGAAAAATTGTGCTCTTTATATGTAATATGAAATGTACTCTGCAAACATGTATAACAAATTAGAATAAAAAATCTTAAAAAAAAAAAAAAAAAAACTACATAGAGCTGGGCGTAGTGACGCACGCCTGTAATCCCAGCACTTGGGAGGCTGAGGCAGGAGAATTGCAAGTTCAAAGCCAGCCTCAGCAATGACCAGGTACTTAGCAACTCAGCGAGACCCTGTCTCTAATAAAATACAAAAAAAGGGGGGCTGGGGATGTGGCTCAGTGGTCAAGTGACCCTGAGTTCAATCCCTGGTACCAAAAAAAAAAAAACCTGTATAGAAAGAATGTGCCAATTAATTTTAGAAAGCAATTCTCAAATTTCTGAAAAACACACTGAAATAAATGCAGCAGAATAAACTATGCTAAAAACCGTATGTGTGAAATACAGGGCATTTCTAGAAGCTATTCAATAATACAAGAGGAACCAAGAAAAATATAAAAGATAAAATATATATAAGATTTTTTTTAAAACATGTAAAATAACATTTTAAACAAAAAATAACTATTAGGCAATACTGAATTAAGAAAAGTTAATATTTCTAAGCAAATATGACTAAGCAAAATTCTAAACAGAAAAAAATGTATCAACTTATTTGGAAAATAATTCATAGTGGAAAAATAACGGATAAAGGTTTATATGCTAAAAATTTTTTTACATTAGAAAAAAGACTATGTAACAGCAATGAAAGATTTTAATATTCTTCTTACTCTATTTCAAACTTAGAACAAAAATATATTCATACAATATAAAAACTACTGCTATATTAGGCAACAAAAATTCCAGCAAACTCCTAGAAAGAAATTGCATCTACAGTCACTAATATGAGAGAGAGAGAGAGAGAGAGAGAGAGAGAGAGAATTTAGAACTATGAAAGATAAATTTTAGGGGCTGGGGCTATGGCTCAAGGTAGAATGCTCGTCTCACACATGTGAGGCCCTGGTTTCAATCCTCAGCACCACATAAATAAATAAAGTAAAGGTACTGTGTCCACCTACAATTTAAAAAAAAAAAATTTTTTTAAAGATGAATTTTTTTAAAATAGAGGGGAGTTAACAAATGGGAAATTTTAAAACATTCTTTTAAGTATTACTCAAAGTAAATGAAAATTTTAATGATTGGCTTGTGGGAAGGATAAAATATTTATGGCACCCAGTTTTCTCCTGGAAGCATTTCCCAATTCTAAACTACAAATAAGTAGATATTCCTTAAGAAAAGGGCCACTGCTGAGAGATACAGCTAGAAGATTTTGTTAAACTTACAAAAATAAACAAAATTGGAAGGGACTGAAACACATAGGTGGACCTCCCCTTAAGGTTATGGCAAATTTTTGAAGTTACACAACAGATATACAGAAAACAAAATTTAGAAAATACATTATGTGCAACACTAATACAATAAACTTGAAAATTCTGATGAAATTGATAATTCCCTAAAATTTAGACATTAATAAAACCTCTATTATCCATTCAGCAGTTTTAGGCTATAGAAACACAGGAGCAAATTTTCCATCACATTATCTGTCTCATCAGAAAGTATGCGCACATAAAGTTTAACAATGAACAGGGTATCAATTAAAATCAGATAATTAAATAATGATGTTTTATAATATAGAATGTTAATATACGACAAAGCTGTCAATGTAATGCTGTGGAAAAGAAAGTCATTGCAACAAACAGTACTGAAATATCTACATATCCTTACGGTGCGGGCAGGGGATGATGCAGGTACAAACAGAGAATGAACCTCAATTTCTATGACACACTGTACACACTAACATTAATGTGGGATGAACTGTACACAAAAACATAAAGGCTAGATCACAGGCTCTCAAAACATAGGAGAATACATTTCTGAGTTTGGGTTAAGCAAGCTAAGATTTCTTAACAGAAAAGAAAAGAATAGTAACCATATAAGAAAAAAAATTAACAAATGTAACACTTCAGTGAATTTAATAATTCCAACTATCAAAAGACAATATTAAGAAAATGAAATACCAAGTTACACAAATGGTGAATATATTAGAAAAACACATACTTACAAAAGACCAATATGCAAGATATTCAAAACTTCTCAAAAAAATCCAATAGAAATTAAAACTGATAGTAAATGGAAATCTATCATTTGTTTTTCACAATAAAATTCATTAGCACAATAAATACTAAGGACAGGACAGGAAAAAGGCAGAAGTGAGCTAAGCAGCAAGTCCTGATCTCTCCTTAGGACGCAGAAAGGAGACAGCAAAGAAAAAGCAAATTGAGAGGGCCCTTCAGAGAATGAGTCTCACAAAGTAATCTTTCCATTAAAAGAAGTCATTAATGACACCAATGGATGGGCAAACATACAAACATTATGAAAAAATGAGAGAACAGACCATCCCAAACAGCCCCATAATAGTTCAGCAACAGGCTTCATTGATACCACAGTGGAGGAAATGTCAGAGAAGGAATTTAGAAAGTTCATAGTTAAACTGTTCTATTAGCTGAAAGACAATGTAAGAAGTAAAATCAGAGAGAAAATACAGAAAGTGAAAAATCACTTCAATGAAAGAGATTCTGAAAAAGAACCAAACAGAAATTGATGAAGTGAAAGAATAAATAAACAAAATAAAAACTTCAAAGGAACATATCACCAATAGATTAAACCACATGGAAGATAAGATTTTCAGACCTTGAAGACAAAGTATATAATCTGAAAATAAAATGAATCATAAAGAAGATAAGAGACCATGAAGAGAATATTCAAGAAATCTGGGATAACATTAAAAGGTCAAATTGAAGATTCATTAGGATAGATGAAGGCTCTGAAATAAAAACTAAAGGAAAGCAAAAGCTTTTCAATGAAATAATATCAGAAATTTTTCCAAACCTTAAGAATAAGACGGAAATTGAAATAAAAGAGGCACATAAGATTCCAAATTTGCAAAATCACAACAGATCTACTCCAAAATACATTATTATGAAAATGCCTAATATAAAGATGGAATTTTTAAAGCTGCAAGAGAAAAATGACTAGTCACATTTAGAAGTAAACCAATCTTAACTGCAACTGAGTTCTCAACCCACACCCTTAAAACCAAGTGGGTTTACAATAGTACATACCAAGCTCTGAAAGAAAATGAGTGCCACCCAAGAATACTCTACCCAGGAAAATTAAGCTTCAGAATTGAAAATTAAATTTAGAGACCTTCCATGATAAACAAAAGTTAAAAGAATTCATAACTAGAAAGCCTATACTATAAAACATACTCAATAAGATTTCATGAAGATGAAATTAAAAATAAAACTGAAAAAAAACAGCATACAGCAGAATTATACTAGAAGAACAGTCAATTAAAGGAGAATCAAGTCCAATTTGAACATCAGAAATGAATCAAAATGGCAGGAAATAAAAGTCACCTCTCAATAATAACATTAAATGTAAACAGTCTAAACTCTTTGATCAAAAGACATAGGTTGGCAGATTAGATTAAACCTAAAAATATGCTTTTTGCAAGTGACTCACCTCATAGGCAAAGACATCCACAGACTGAAGGTGAAAAAATGGGGAAAAACATACCATTCACATGAAACTCCTATACACAAGCAGGGTTTGCTATTCTTATACCAGATAAAGTGAACTTCAAGTCATGATTAATCAGAAGACACAAAGAAGGTGACTTCATACTGCCTAAGGGAATCATTTATCACCAAGATATAATGATCACAAATATTTATTCTCCAAACAACAGAACATCTATGCACATCAAACAAATCCTTTTCAATATTAACAATCAAACAGACCACAATATAATAATACTGCATGACTTTTAACACACCTCTCTCACCACTAAATAGATCATCCAAACAAAAACTGAGATTCTACAGAACTAAAAAAATAAAATTAATAATATGAAACAGACATCTACAGAATATTTCATCCATCAATAACTGAATTCACATTACTCTCAGCACCACATGGAACATTTTCTAAAATAGACCACATTTTAGATCACAAAGCAAATCTTACAATTACAAAAAACAAAATAGAAATAATACCTTGCATTCTATCAGATCATAATGGAACAAAATTAGAAATCAAGAATGACATAAAAAATAAAAACCATTCTAACATCTGGAGAGTAAATAATACACTTCTGAATGATGAATGGATAGCAAAAAGAAGCAGGGGGAAATTTTTTAAAAATTCTTAGAAGTAAATGAGTATAATGATACAACATATTAAAACCTCTGCTGTCATTTATAACATCTTAGAATAAAAATTTTTTAAAAATTAAAAAAAAAATCTCTGAGATAGGAAGAAGGCAGTTCTAACAGAAAAATTCATACCCTTGAGTTCATACATTAAAAGAACAGAAAGATACTAAATAAATAACCTAACATTACATTTTAAGATACTAGGAAAAGAAGAACAAACCAAGACCAAAATAAGTAGAAGAGGGGACTGGGGTGGTGACTCAGCAGTAGAGCGCTCGCCTAGCACATGCGCGGCCCGGGTTCGAACCTCAGCACCACGTAAAAACGGATTGTATACAACTAAAGCAAATAAATAAATATTAAAAAAGATAAGACTTCTGGAAGATGGCCGACAGGAGGGAGGTGCTCTCTGGACACAGCTACTAAAAGACGCTTAGTGGGAAGTTTGAGCACGTTACTAGCAATTCTCTTGCAACTGAAAGGGAGCCAGACATTCCTGCACCTCTGGACAGTGAAATAAAATGTTCTCCGGACCACGACGAGCAGGGGCAGAGTCAAAGAAGTAGAGTCCAAAGCAGCACTGTCTGCGCTGCAGGCGCAGCTGGCCGATATCATCTCACCAAGGGGACAATCCACACAGCGGCTTTGAAACCGATTGTAGAGGAGAAATAGAAAGAAGCCTAGAGGCGTGGGTGGTGTCCACGTAGAGCTCTTTCCCACAGCCTGCCAAGCCAATCCTGCATACTCTGGAGTGACACAAAGGTATGCAGAGCTGCTGTTGAGCCAGAGGAGAGCACCGCCATCTTTGAGGAGTACAGTGGCTGACCCAGACAAGGGGGAAAAAACAGAAAGGAAGGACAGCTGCAGACATCCAGGGTGCAGCCAATGCTCTGAAAACAGCACACACCTGGGTGAGGCTCGGGTAACAAGCAGGGGAGGGCGTGTCTGAAGCCAGCGCAGCGGCCCAAGAAGCTATAACTGTGGGTGGGCTTGGGGAAAGGGTACCTTCTGGAGGGTCCCTTTCCTGGTGCCATGCATCTACTGACACACAACCTCCCTGAGCCGCTCTTCCGCTGGGCCATTCTGCCACTGGCCAAAGGTACAGCCTTGATTCCACTGGCAGGATCTCTGTCTAGACGCGATCTTTTTTTGGCTGTGTTTTGCTTTTTTTTTTTTTTTTGCATTGATTGACAGTGTGTCGGTTTGTTTGCTTCTGCTCCTCTTTTCTTTCCTTGTTTTCTCCCTTCTCACTTTTGCATCTTTTCTTCTTCCTTCATCTTTCCTATTTACACCCTGCCAGTACATACTAAACAGAGGCAAAAACAAGTTATATGCAGAATTTGGGAGTTCTAGAACAGGCGAAATTGAACTGGATAGCAAAGTGGTGTTATATATAGTTCACTCTATTTTCTTGACTCTCTCTCTCTCCTCTCTCTTACACCAATTTCTACTCTGTTATCATTTTTTTTCTTTTTCATCTTACTTTATTTCTTCTCTCAACAGCTGGTTTATATATAAATTGGTTAGGTTAGGTTTATATAAAAATTGGTCTTTCGACTTATTATCTACTCCATTCTCTTTCCTTTCTCATCTACTGATACTAAACAACTTCCACTAAACCACTTCCATATAACTCTCCTTTCATACTTTCCAAGAAAGAACAATCCAAGACACTTCCTTCTTCCTAAACATAACACCTCTGTGTCTAATACTTGAAGCTATAAAACCCCATCAGAAGGGTACAGAGTAAATTGGAAACAATATCTGGGTTAACCAAATCTGTACATTGTGATCAAACTTGGATTTTATGAATAGAAAGTGTTAGATTTTAAAGTATAAAGGAATTATAAGGGGATCTGATAGCACTGTCCTAAAGAAACAACATAAGGCTTTAAGGTAAAATCGAAATAGTCAAGGTCCCACAGTGCAGGAAGAAAAGTCACAAAAGCAACATGAAAAAAATAAGGGAAGAAAGTGACATAAACAAATCAAGATACCTCATCAGTAGATTCCATGGCAAGCACAGTTGGTGAAATGGCAGAGATGGAATTTAGAAAGTACATATTCCAAATGTTTATGGAACTTAAGAATAAACTCAAAAATGAGATGAGGGAGCAAGTACAGGTGGCAAAAGATCATTTTGACAAAGAGCTCAAAAAATAATACAGGAAGTAAAAGATTACTTCAATAGAGAAATAGAGGCTCTAAAGAGAAACCAAACAGAAATTCTAGAAATGAAAGAAGAAATAAACCAAAATAAAAGTTCAATTGAAAGCATCTCCAACAGAGTAGACCACTTGGAAGAAAAAACCTCAGACAATGAAGACAATATATACATCCTAGAGAAGAATTTAGACTATACAGCAAAACTCGTTAGAAATCAAGAATATAACATCCAAGAATTATGGGACAACATAAAAAGACTAAACTTAAGAGTGATTGGCGTAGAGGAAGGGGCAGAGATTCAAGCCAAAGGAATGAGTAATTTATTTAACGAAATAATTACAGAAAATTTTCCAAACTTGAGGAATGAATGGGAAAACCAAGTTCAAGAGGCTTACCGAACACCAAACAAACAAAATCACAGCAGACCCACACCAAGACACATTATAATGAAAATGCCTAATATACTGAGCAAGGAGAGAATACTAAAAGCCTCAAGAAAAAGGAAGCAGATTATATATGGGGAGAAACCAATCAGACTATGTTCAGATTTTTCAACCCAGACCTTAAAAGCAAGAAGATCCTGGAATAGCATATTTCAAGCTCTGAAAGAAAAGGGATGTCAACCAAGAATCTTATATCCAGCAAAACTGAGCTTTAGATTCGAAGATGAAATAAAAACCTTCCAGGACAAGCAAAAGTTTTCACAACTCGAAAGCCAGCACTTCTGAACATCCTGGGCAACGTTTTTCATGAAGAAGAAGAGAAAGATAACAATGAAAATCAACAAAGGGAGATATTAAACTAAGGGAAATACCAACCAAAAGAGAAACCAAATCAAGCTAAAGACCATAATTCAAATAAAAATGGATGGGAATAAAAACCACATCTCAATAATAACCCTGAGTGTTAATGGCCTAAACTCGCCAATCAAAAGACACAGATTATCAGAATGGATTAAAAGAAATAACCCAACAATTTGCTGTCTCCAAGAAACACACCTCGTAGAAAAAGACATCAACAGACTGAAAGTGAAAGGCTGGGAAAAGTCTTATCACTCACATGGCCTGCGGAAACAAGCAGGGGTTTCCATTCTCATATCAAATAAGGTAGACTTCAAACCAAAACTAATCAAGAGGGACAAAGATGGATATTTCTTACTACTCAAGGGAACCATTCATCAACAGGATATAACAACCATAAATCTATATGCCCCAAATAATGGAGCACCTACATTCATCAAACAAACGCTTCTCAAGTTCAAGAGTAAAATAGACCACAACACAGTTATTCTAGGGGACTTCAACACACCTCTCTCACCAATGGATAGATCATCCAAACAAAAGCTAAATGAAGAAACTTTAAGCATCCTTAAAAAAATTAATAATTTAGACCTAATGGACATATATAGAATATTTCATCCCTCAGTAAACAAATACACTTTTCTCTCAGCAGCACATGGCTCCTTCTCCAAAATAGACCATATATTATGTCATAAGGAAACTCTCAGCAAATATAAAAAAAATAGAGATACTACCCTGCATTCTATCAGACCATAAAGGGATGAAATTGGAAATCAACGACAAAACAAGGAATAAGAAAAACTACTCCAACAACTGGAAGCTAAACAACACGCTACTGAATGCACAAGGGGTTGAAGAAGACATCATAGAGGAGATTAAAAAATTCCTAGAGGTAAATGAGAACACAGATACATCGTATAGAAATCTCTGGGACACTATGAAGGCAGTAGTAAGAGGAAAATTCATTGCACTGAGTTCATTCCTTAAGAGGAAAAAAAACCCAACAAATAAATGACTTAACATCACACCTCAAAGCACTAGAAAAAGAAGAACAGACCAACACCAAGAGCAGTAGAAGACAGGAAATAATTAAAATCAGAGCAGAAATTAATGAAAATGAGACTAAAAAAAACATTCAGAGAATTGACAAAACTAAAAGTTGGTTCTTTGAAAAAATAAACAAAATTGACAGACCCTTAGTGATGCTAACAAAAAGAAGAAGAGAAAAAACTCAAATTACTAACATTCCTGATGAAAAAGGCAATATCACAACAAACAACTCAGATATACAGAAGATAATTAGAAATTACTTTGAAAACTTGTATTCTAATAAAACAGAAAATATTGAAAACATTGACAGATTTCTAGAGTCATATGATTTGCCTAAACTGGAACTGGAGGCTATACACAACTTAAACAGATCGATTACTAGCGAAGAAATAGAAGACGTCATCAAAAAGCTACCAACAAGGAAAAGTCCAGGACCTGATGGGTTTAAAGCTGAGTTCTATAAACTTTCAAAGAACTAATACCAATGCTTTTAAAACTATTTCAAGAAATAGAAAAAGAGGGAGCTCTTCCAGATTCTTTCTATGAGGCCAATATCACATTAATTCCAAAGCCAGGCAAAGACACATCCGAAAAAGAAAACTTCAGGCCCATATCTTTAATGAACATAGATGCAAAAATCCTCAACAAAATTCTGGCAAATCGGATACAAAAACATATCAAAAAGATAGTGCACCATGATCAAGTGGGGTTTATCCCAGGGATGCAAGGATGGTTCAACATTCGGAAATCAATAAACATAATACATCACATCAATAGACTTAAAGATAAAAACCATATGATCATCTCAATAGACGCAGAAAAAGCATTTGACAAAATACAACACTCCTTTATGTTCAAAGCTCTAGAAAAATTAGGAATAACAGGAACATATCTCAGCATTATAAAAGCTATCTACTATGCAAAACCTCAAGCTAACATTATCTTAAATGGAGAAAAATTGAAAGCATTCCCTCTAAAAACTGGAACAAGACAGGGATGCCCCCTCTCACCACTGCTATTTAACATAGTACTGGAAACTCTGGCCAGAGCAATTAGACAGATGAAAGAAATTAAAGGGATCAAGATAGGAAAAGAAGAGCTCAAATTAGCACTATTTGCTGATGACATGATAATCTACCTAGAAGACCCAAAAAACTCTACTAGAAAACTTTTACAACTAGTAAATGAATTTGGCAAAGTTGCAGGATACAAAATCAATACACATAAGTCAGAGGCATTTTTGTACATCAGCGACAAAGCCTCTGAAAGGGAAATGATGAAAACTACCCCATTTACAATAGCATCAAAAAAAAAAAAAAAAAAAAAAAAAAACCTGGGAATCAACCTAGTGAAAGACCTCTATAACGAAAATTACAGAACACTAAAGAAAGAAATTATAAAAGAACTCAGAAGACGGAAAGACCTACCTTGCTCTTGGATAGGTAGAATTAATATTGTCAAAATGTCCATACTACCAAAAGCATTATACAGATTTAATGCAATTCCAATCAAAATCCCAATGTCATTCTTCAAAGAAATAGAAATAGCAGTCATGAAATTCATCTGGAAAAATAAGAGGCCCAGAATAGCCAAAGCAATCCTGAGCAAGAAAAGTGAAGCAGGGGCATCACCATACCGGACTTTAAATTATTCTATAGAGCAACAGTAACAAAAACAGCATGGTATTGGCACCAAAACAGACTGATGGACCAATGGTACAGAACTAAGGACACAGAGACTAATACATATAATTTCAGCCATCTCATATTAGACAAAGGCGCCAAAAATGTACAGTGGAGAAAGGATAGCCTCTTCAACAAATGGTGCTGGGAAAACTGGAAATCCATATGCAACAAATTGAAATTAAACCCTTACCTCTCACCATGCACAAAACTCAATTCAAAGTGGATCAAGGACCTAGGAATTAGACCAGAGACAATACGCCTAATAGAAGAAAAAGTAAGCTACAATTTCCAACATGTCGGATTAGGCCCCAAGTGCCTTAATAAGAATCCTGTAGCGCAAGAATTACTACCAAGAATTAATGAATGGGATAGATAGAAACAATCAGTGAGGTGAATAGAGAGCCAACTAATTGGGAACAAATATTTAATACGTGCACATGAGACAGAGCACTAATTTCTAGAATATATAAAGAACTTAAATAACTTTACACCAAAAAAACAAATAACCCAATCAATAAATGGGCTAAGGACTTGAGAAGACACCTCTCAGAAGAAGATACACAATTAATCAACAAATACATGAAAAAATGTTCAACATCACTGGCAATTAGAGAAATGCAAATCAAAACTACTCTAAGATTTCATTTGCAAATCAAAACTACTCTAAGATTTCATTTCACTCCAGTCAGAATAGCAGCTATCAAGAACACAAGCAACAATAAATGTAGGGGAGGATGTGGGGGAAAAGGCACACTCATACATTGCTGGTGGGACTGCAAAATGGTGCAACCATTATGGAAAGCAGTATGGAGATTTCTTGGAAAACTGGGAATGGAACCACCCTATGACCCAGCCATCCCACTCCTGGGTCTGTTCCCAAAGGACTTAAAAACAGCATATTACAGTGACACAGCTATCTCAATGTTTGTAGCTTTGCATTGAGTGGATTAAGAAAATGTGGTATATACGCACAATGGAATTTTACTCAGCAATAAAAGAAAAGAAAATAATGGCATTTGCAGGTAAATGGATGAAGTTGGAAGACGAAATGCTAAGTGAAGTTAGTCAGTCTCAAAAATCCAAGTACCAAATGTTTTCTCTGATATTATAGTGAGGCTAGTTCATAGTATTGTTGGATGGGGGTACATAGGAGGATTAGAGGAACACTAGAATGGTTAAAGGGAAGGGAGGGTAAGGGAGAGAGCAAGGGGGTAGGGAGGGGGAGAAAAGAAAAAAAAAAGGTGGTTGAATGAGTCAGATATCATTTTCCTAAATGCATGATTGAAGACCTGAATTGTACGAATATACTTTGTATACAAACAGTTGTATGTAAAAAGATGCTATATACATGCACTATGAATTGTACATATTAAAAATTATAAAAATAAAATTAAAAAAAAGAAAAATAAATAATAATAAGTAGAAGACAGGAAATAATCAAAATCAGAGCCAAAATCAATGAAATTTCAGATTTAAAAAAATACAAAAGATTAAGAAACAAAGGGTTGATTTTTGAAAGAATGAACAAAATTGATAAGCTCTTAGCCAAATTACCCAAAAGAGAGAGGAAAAACCCCTCAAATTATCAATATTGGAGATGAAAAAGGAAATATTACCAGACACTAATGAAATCCAGATGATTATAAGAAACTATTTTGAAAATTTATACTCCAATAAGCTAAAAACTTTTGATAATCACAAATTCCTAGACAAACATGGCCTACCCCTACCCAAGTTGAACCAGGATTGTATAGAAAACTTAAACAGATCACTTTTAAGAACTGAAATTATCAAAAGTGTTATAAAAAGCGTTCCCACAAAGAAAAATCCAGGCCAGGCGCAGTGGCACACATGCCTGTAATCCCTTCCACTTGGGAGGCTGAAGCAAGAGGATCTCGAGTTCAAAGCCAGCCTCAGCAACTTAGCAAGGCCCTACGCAACTCAGTGAGACCCTGTTTCTAAATAAAATATAGAAAGGGCTGGTGATGTGGCTCAGTGGTTAAGCGACCCTGAGTTCAATCCCAGGTACCAAAAAAAATTACAGAAAAACCTCGGAACACATGGATTCTAAGACAAGTTCTACCAGACCTTTAAAAAGAAGAACTAATAACAATTCTCCTCAAATTATTTCATGGAATAGAAAAAGAAGGTACACTGCCAAACTCATTACCAAAACCAAAGAAACATAAAGAAAACTTCAGACCACTCAAGACCAATATCCTTGATGAATGTAAAAGGAAAAATTCTTAATAAAACATTGGCAACCACATACAAAAACATATTGAAAAGATAGTGCACCATGATCATATCAGTTTCATCCAAAGGATGCAAGGTTGCTTCAATATATGGAATTCAATAAATGTAATTCACCACATAAACAGACCCAAGGACAAGAATCACATGATTAGATAGCTCAGTATATGCAGAAAAAGCATGACAAAGTATAGTACCCATTCATGTTCAAAACAGTAGTAAAAGTAAGAATAGAAAGAACTTGCCTCAACATTGTAAAGGCTATATATGATAAAACCAAGGCCAGTATTATTCTAAATGGAGAAAAACAAAGCATTTCCTCTAAAAATATGTACAAAACTAGGATGCCCACTTTTACCACTCCTATTCAACATTGTCCCTAAAACTCTAGACAGAGCAATTAGGCTAGAGAAGGAAATTAAAGGGATATAAATAGGAAAAGAAGAACTCAAATTATCTTTTTATGCTGATGACATGATTCTATATTTAGGAACCTCCCCCCAAAGAAAAAACACTCCACCAGAAAACACATCTAGAACTCATAAATGAATTCAGCAGAATAGTAGGATATAAAATAAACACCTATAAATCAATCATGTTCCTATTAGAAATTAAAATCAACTTATCCTAAAAGAAATTAGGAAAAGTATCCCATCTACAATAGATTGGGGGGGGGGGGGCGCCACTCGGGAATCAATCTAACAAAAAAGGTGACGGACCTATACAATGAGCACTATAGAACACTGAAGAAGAACTTAGAAGATGGAAAGACCTTCCATGTTCTTGGATAGGCAGAATTAATCACTAAAATGCCCATACTACCAAAAGTGCTATGCAGATTCAATGCAATTCTCATCAAAATTCCAAAGACATTGTTCACAGAACTAGAAAAGGCAGTTATGAAATTCATTTGGAAAACTAAGAGAACAGAATTGCCAAAGTAATCCTTACTGAGAAAAATGAAGCAAAAGGCATCACAATACCGGACTTCAAATTATACTACAAAGCTATAGAAGAAAAAAAGGAAGGTAGAAAGGGAGGGAGGGAAGGAGGGACATGATCCTGGCACCAAAAAAAGCACGTAGACCAATGGAATATAAGACACAGAGATAGGCCCATACAAAACACACATTGAAGAAAAGATAGCTTTTTTAGCAAATGCCGCTGGAAAACTAGAAATCCATAGGTAGTAAATTTCATTCTATGTCTCACTCTGCACAAAACTCAACTCAAAGTGGATCAAAGACCTAGGAATTATACCAGAAACCCTTAACACAGTAGAAGACCCAACACTCCAGCATATCAGCTCAGGAACTGATTTCCTTAACAAGACTCCTAAAGTGCAAGAATTAAAATCAAAAATCAATAAGCGGGATGGAATCAAAACACTTCCTCAAAGCAAAGGCAGCAATTAAGAACATAAAGAGAGAGCCAACAGATGGGGCTCCTCAGATGGGGTATTAATATCCAGGATACACAAAGAACTCAAAAAACTTAACAACAACAAAAAATAACCCAAACAATAAACTGGGCAAAGGAACTACATAGACTCTTCACAGAAAAAGAAATACAACTGATCAACAAATACATGAAAAAATGCTCAACACCTCTAGCAATTAGAGAAATGCAAATTAAAACTACATAGATTTTCATCTTACTCCAGAGTCAGAATGGCCAATTATCAAAAATACAAGTAATAATAAATGTTGGCAAGAATGTTTTGGGGAAAAGGTACACTCATAAACTGTTGGTAGGACTGCAAATTAATGCAACCACTATGGAAAACAGTATGGAGATTCCTCAAAAAACTAGAAATAAAACCACCATACAACCCAGCTATTTTAATCCAAAGGATTTAAAATCAGCATACCACAGTAACAGCCACATCAATGCTTATAGGAGCACAATTCACAAGAGCTAAGTTATGGAATCAACCTCAATGCCAATCAACAGATGAATGGGTAAAGAAAATGTGGTATGGAGCATAACTCAGCCATACAGAAGAATGACTTTATGGCATTTGCCAGTAAATGGATAGAAATGGAGACTAACATGCTAAATAAAATAAGCCAGTCCCAAAACACCAAAGGTCAAATGTTTTCTCGGATATGCAGAAGCTTATCTAAAATGGGGAGGAGGGGTAAAAAAAAATTATAGAAGATCAGTGGAGCTGACAAAGGGGAATGAAGGGTAGGGAGAAGAGATAAGATAGGGAAAGAGTGAGTATGATCTCATTTTCTATGTACATATACTAATATACCACAGTGAATATAACCATCATGTACATCCACAAGACACTAATTTAAAAAAAAATAAAATCTAAAAGGAACACGGGAGGGAGGGAGTAAGAGAAAAAGGAAGTTCTGGGGACTGAATTAGAACAAATTATATTCCATGCTTTTATAATCATGTCAAAATGAATCCTATTATCATGTATAACTAAAGAGAACCAATAAAAAATACTTCAGACAATAAAACTCAAGTTTTTAATATATTTATTTATTTTCTAAGTAAAATGCGGGGGGGTGGAATCAGAGATCAAGCCGGGCATGGTGGCACAGCATTTGGGAGGCTAAGGCAGGAGGATCGCAAGTTCAAAACCAGCCTCAGCAATGGCAAGGCACTTAGCAACTCAGTGAGATCCTGTCTCTAAATAAAATACAAAAAAGGCTGGGGATATGGCCCAGTGGTCGAGTTCCCCTGAGTTCAATCCCTGGTACAAAAAAAAAAAAAAAAAAAAAAATCAGAGATCAAACTCATCAAAGATTTGAGAACTTGCTGAGAACTAGACAAAGGTAGTAACATAATTTAAGGACAATTCCAAACACATACATGACAAAACACCAACAGACATTTTAGTGAGTGAAAGAGAAAGTCATAAAAATTAAGCAGCAAGGTATAAACATAGATCATAAGATAAATAATTTAGATTTGACTTTAAGTGCAAAAAGAATCTATGATATAGGTACAAAACTCCTAAATATCAGTAAAATAATATATAAATATAAAACTGTGTCATCTAATATAATAGTCACATGTGGCTATTTAAACTTAATTTACATGAAACAAAATGAAAAATTCAGTTCCTTAGTTTAACTAGTCACAATTCATGTACCCAACTGCTGTATGGGGCTAGCAGGCGTGATAATAGCAGACTTTAAAAATTTTCATCATCACAGAACATTCAACTGAACAGAAAATACACGGACCATAAATATAATGCCAACAAAAGAAACCATATAAAAAACTTAAACTTCTATTATGTTTTCTTAAATGTTAGTAATAACTGATAAGAATTAATCTGAAAAATTATTTACAAAATGCCAACATTCATAATAAAAATACTTAAAGGAATTCTCTCAGTTATCATCAGAGCAAACATTAAAAGGTACATTCAGAGTTGAGGCTATACAGTAATAACCAATACAATATCCCAATTAATTGGTCATCTATTGTTTAGAAGCTAGCTAAGGATCCTACCTACACTGAAGAGAAGGAAGGAGATTACACAAAGGTCAGTGGGGGTCATCTTTAAATTATGCTTACCTCATGAGTAGAGGCAGATAGTAGCAAATTTGCAGTGTATTTGACAGCATAGATCAGAACTCAAATTGCATTCTTTTAATTTATCCTAAAGATATACTCATGAACTTTCACTAAGTTATGCAAATATTCATCAGAACATTGTAATAAAAAATTTAATAACATCCTAAACATCTAATAAAGGAATACTAGCCTAAAATCATTATTTTTTAAGTAAAAAGCCTATTTTCAAACTCAGTGTGTATGCATATGTTTGCCATATATATATTGTTTTTAGTTTGTTTTTATTTTTGTTTTTTGTTTTTGTTTTTTTTCCTCATGCATGTAAATTGTACCTTTGCTTTGTGGCTACAACCAGTTTGTTATACAGTAGTGTTAGTATTTCTCCCATTGCAAAGCAGTGTCCTCTGCTGGTCTTCTATTGTAACAGTTCACTACTGCTTTCCACCAACTACTCACTATACAAAATCACTTTAATTATGATCATTGTTTTTAAAATGTTACACCTGCACATGACACTTATGATTGCCCTATTTCATGTATTCATATAAACTGTCTAAAAATGTCCCACTATCTTACTCCATCCCTGCACCCAGCAAACATGTTCAACCAAAGAACAGAAGACTTATGGCCAGAAGTAGAGAAAACAAACTCAACATGGATCTCAGCCTAAACCACACCTGGTTTATTAGAACCAATTTAATAAGCAAGTGAATGAGGAATCAAAGTTTTTTCCTCGATTATTTCATAGCCCACATTTTTAAATTTCCAAAACCAAGATATACAATACAATGAAGGATATATCATGGTTTAACTGGCAGAGGTTTCTCTATCCAGTGGCACATAAAATAAGGCCATGGTCTTTCAATTGATGGTATCTTATTTGATTAAAAAAAGAAAGGAAAGATATAGAAAACCTGGGTCTTTGTAAATGACAGAATTTTCTGAAGACCTTCATGAACTTCATTACTTAAAAGCTGCAGATCCAATTGTTCACTAGAATAGCCATCCATGGTTTACAGATTGTTCTCATGTACTTGTCTTCAGAAACTTAAGTCTTAGGTAAGTTGCTTGAACCTACAAGTTTAAGGCCTTCACCAAAATGATTTCTAAAAGAAATTTTATGAATAAACATACCAAGTGAATGTTATTCATAAAGTTATGGATAAATTATATAAATAATTATGAATAAATATACCAAATTAGTTAGCATGATTATGCTATGTATCAGAGATCACCAATCTGACTCCACATCAAATCAAGTACCTTGTGAAGTCACCATCATAGACTGAATATTCTATCACTAAACATTCTATAATAAATTTAAAGTAATACTGTATGTAAAATAAAGAGCCACAAATAAATTTTCCTAGATATTCATAAATTACTTGAAAAACTTAATTGAAATCCTTCAATGACAACACACAGGTTTCTATAGTTTTCCTTTTGGTGAGACTGGCTCTGGATGGAGTATTAAAAACTACTAGATGTGGCCGGGCACAGTGGCGCACGCCTGTAATCCCAGCACTTGGGAGGCTGAGGCAGGAGGATCACAAGTTGGAAGGCAGCCTCAGCAATGGCGAGGCACTCAGCAACTCAGTGAGAACCTGTCTCAAATAAAAAACAAAAAAGGGCTGGTGATGTGACCCAGTGGTTGAGTGCCCCTGAGTTCAATCCCTGGTACAAAAAAAAAAAAAAAAAAAAACTAGATGTGTTCAATAACCAACAAATATAATTCACATAAAAAATACATCCTTGATTTTCCTTATCCACTCTAAAAAGTTTATGTTTTTCTCAACCATGTCTCAAAGTCCATTTTCCTTTGTACATCTCCTATTAAGAAGGGGACAATGGGTATGACAACAACACACACTGCAGGTTTTAAGCAAGTCTGAGGTCTTCAAATACGTATACCCAGCAATATGAAAAAGGTAGTAATGAATTCCTTAATTTAAAAAATTAAGATGTGTTACAAAAATTACTTTTAACCTTATGTGCTGGAACTAATTACCCTCCATCGTTTCAAAAATAACCAACAGAGGGTTGACTTGATTTTTATACAACTGGAAAGAGCAGAAAACTATTCTTTAAATACAGCATTTTATTTAAAATTTTAGTAGACCTAAGAGGTTGGTTAGACTTCAAAGCCAAAGTATCTCTTCATGTTTTCAAGAGTGTCTCACTTCTCAAAAAGTTTTCAGTTGAAGTGAATATACTAATGTGATATCAGTTGTGAGCCTTTAACTTGCAATAAATTCACAATTAGAGTTTAGAGAAAAATTATCTGACCCAATTGTTTAAGCAAAGTAAATGCTTCTTAATCATTTTTGCCAATATTTTTTTCTTCTGAATCTCCTAATAATTATCTCCTGAATGTGAACTGTAAAACAATTATAATTATAATCTACTATACTTAGCAAAAACACAGAAAATCCTCCATGTTATGATTATTTTCCACTGAAATGTTTAAAATATATTTGGCACTAGATATAATGATTTCTTCATATTTCAATGAACAAAATTTACTACCTCAAAATAAGTTTTCTGGTATGATAAATCTTTATGTTCATTATACAAAAGCACTTAAGAATTTTCCTTATTATTCCTATCATTTTCTTAAATTTACCTCTAAAATGATAAATGAATGAGACTGAAAGGATCCATCAAGCCATATTGAATATTAATAATAAATAACATGTTAATAGAACAGATAATACAAAATTGAAAACCACAAATGTGAGAATATATAATTACCATCATTTTATCTTATATCATCTGCCTTCAAATGAAAATGCAATCTGACCAATATCTCTAATTATGCAAAAATTAGGCATATCACTGAAAACCTATGTGTGAACAAAAGATCTTCACATTTAAGCAACTAATCTGTCTTCTCTTCAACCACAGTCACATTAACAACCCATGAAAGGTTCTTTTTTTATTATGATACAAACAATACAAAAATGATAAACAGAATATTTGTATAAAAATAACAACCCTTATGGCTAGATTTTTCTTAGTGAATTACTTGTTGTGGACAAACACTGCAAATTTAAGAACTGCAAATTTATATTTAATCATAAAATAAAGAAAAGCAGGGCAATTCCTAGGAAGAAAAACGGGTGTGAGATTAAATACATAGAAATTAAATACACAGAAAGCCTAAGTCTCCAGCCTAACACAGTATGCAAGTAATAGATACACATTTATAAGATTCTTTTTAAGCTAGAGTGCATATGCCCTTGGTAAATTAAGTGCAGTTATAAAAGTAGCTTTTGTAACTCTCATTTAATCCTCTCAACAGTTACTAGAAAGGAGATTATAACACACTCTCACTATATACAGCAAACATTCTATGTTGAAACAGCAATAAACAAATTATCAAAATATTTTTTACAAAACTTTCTAGTTTAACTACACATGAGAAAGTAAAATGATCCCAAGCAGAGAAAAGTTTTACTGTTAGGAATTTAAGATTGTCAGTTCTTTTTCTTTTTCTTTTAATTTTTTTTACTCGAGGATGTGGAATGGAGGAAGAGCAGCAGAGGTTTGTTTTTCTATTCAAGAATAATTTCCTAAAACCATTCAAGATTGATATCTTTATGTACGCTTTTTTTTTTTTTTTTCTATTTCATTTTCTTTTTTCCCCTTGAATATTCTTTGGATGGTAAATAACACAACTGACTTATCCTAAGGGTACAGAGTTCAAACGGACAGACAATCAAGAATGAAGAAATAACTTACTATTTCAACAGAAACTGAGTTTTGGAAGTGGTTAATCCAAGATCAGTCTTAGTCATAGTAAAGTAAAAATAGGGAGTGCATCAAAGAAAAAAGATGAATTACTACTTTCATCAAAAAGACAGAAAATAAACAAGCAATTAGATGAGAAAATAAGACAAGTCAATCTTATTGCTTTAAAAATGTACAGTATTTGAGTGGTCTTTCCAGGCCCTGGGTTCGATCCTCAGTACCACGTAAAAATAAATATAATATAAGTATTGTGTCCAACTTCAACTAAAAAATAAACACTTTAAAAAAAACTAATAGTTGTGCCAGAGGAATGAGAAGAAGTTGTGCTCCATTTGTATACTACATGTAAAATGCATTCTACTCTTATATTAATTCATTAATTAAAAAACTAATAGTTGCACAGGTGGTCATACAAGAACTTTTATAAAAAAATGTTTGAAGCAGAATGATCTATAATCAGCAAAAAACAGCCCAATTATAAATCAACTGAAGAATGGATTTTAAAATGTTGTGTATCCATATAATGAAATATCATACAGTTATTAAAAAGTAACAAAGTACTAATAAATATTGCAACAAGGCAGAACCATGAAAACACCAGGCAATGTGAAAAAAGCAGTCACTCATGTTCTCATATGAGCACAATAAAATTAAATTTTTAAGTTAATAATAAATAAAAGGCTCCTCCCCTAGAAATTTTAAACCTTCTTAACAAGTTTGGAAGACGGGGGGCGGGAGGTGCAATACTCTTAAAAGTATGACAAAGAAACTATCAGATATTAAACCGTAGGTAAAAGCATTTTGCCAGAGGAGAAAAAAATTATACAGCTACCTTTATTTTTTTATTTTATTTTATTTATTTGTTTGTTTGTTTGCTTGCTTATTTATTTATTTTGTACCGGGGATTGAACTCAGGGGCACGCGACCTCTGGGCCACATCCCCAGCCCTTTTTTGTATTTTATTTAGAGACAGGGTCTCACTGAGTTGCTAAGTGCCTCGCCATTGCTGAGGCTGGCTTTGAACTCGCGATCCTCCTACCTCAGCCTCCCAAGTGCTGGGATTACAGGCGTGCGCCACCGCGCCCGGCTACCTTTATTTTTTAAATCACAGTAAAGAACCACAAAAACAGAAGAAATGTAACATCTATAATCGATTATTTTCTTAAACTCTTTGCAAATAATTTGAAAGCACAAATGAATGACACAATTTATTAAGAAATTCTAAGTTACCAAAACAGACTCTGGTAGGGCAGTGGTTGTTACTAGTTTATAAATTAAAATCCTACCAGAATGAAACTTCTTGGATGCTATGTGTAATTTTTATGTAAAAGTACTGGCAATACAATATCCTACTTATTCTCTTCAAAGCTAAACTATGCAATAAACATATAATAGAAAGATATAAAAAGAAAAAATTGGGTCCCAGACCAAGTTTCTATTTGTAAAGATAAAAGCCTGATTCTGAAACATGACAAATTTCACAAAAGTTATATACTTCCTTGAGGCTTCTTAGGAAAGGTCAACTAGACTTCTTTTCAATGCCAAATATGACACTTTATCCTTTCAAAAACTTCTAAAATGTTTTAAATGTTTATGTGTGAACAATCAAGAACAGGACCATATGATATGCAGGCTCAAAATGTGTCAATGTTCTGATGAGGAAAGTGGAGCTTTATGATAAAAAATTAACATATTTCAAACAATTAAAACCACCAATTAGAGTTGCTAAAGCCACTACCAAAACAGACATTCAAAACTATAAAGAAATAATAAGAAGAAATAATAAATATTTTTATAAAAAGGAGAAAAGAGAGAGAAGAAATTAATAGATTCAATGAATCATAAAAAGCCTAACATTAGAGTGAGAGTGACGAGAGAACACACTATATGAAATTTGTGTACAGATAAGTTAAAAATCCCACAAAAGCACTAGTAAGAAATGAAGAATGTTTTAGTCAATGTGCATTATATATATCATTTTTTTTTTTTTTTTTTTTTGGTACCGGGGATTGAACTCAGCGGCACTAGACCACTGGGCCACATCCCCAGCCCTTTTTTGTATTTTATTAGAGACAGGGTCTCACTGAGTTGCTAAGTGCCTCGCCATTGCTGAGGCTGGCTTTGAACTCGCGATCCTCCTGCCTCAGCCTCCCAAAGTGCTGGGATTACAGGCGTGCGCCTATATCATATCTTAACCGCAAAAAGTCTAAGGTACATTTACTTTTAAAAGTTAAGATATGGTAAACATTCTAGAAAACACTAACTATTCAGTAGTAATAATAGCAGTAGGAATATCTATTAAAGATAATAATGTAAGAGAAGGAAAGAGAAAAGAAAAAGGAGAATAAATAGGAAAATGGAAAGATTAAGCATAAACAGAATTAATGTGTTCATGTGGGATTGCAAGGGAAGGAGAAGAGACAATAAGTAGAAGAAACTACAAGATGCTAAACAGAATGGAAACAGAAGACATTCCCTAATGTAATAAAAGAAAAAATATAGCATCTAAATGGATCTATAGGCCGGGCAAGGTGGCACACGCCTTTAATCTCAGATGCTCACGAGGCTGAGGCAAGAGGATCGGGAGTTCAAAGCCAGCCTCAGCAACTTAGCAAGGCCCTAAGCAACTCAGTGAGACCCTGTTTCTAAATAAAATACAAAATAGGGCTGGGGATATGGTTCAGTGTTAGAGCACCCTGGGTTCAATCCCCAGTCGGAAGGGAGGGAGGGAGGGAGGGAGGGAGGGAGGAAGGAAGGAAGGAAGGGAGGGAGGAAGGAAGGAAGGAAGGAAGGAAGGAAGGAAGGAAGGAAGGAAGGAAGGAAGGAAGGAAGGAAGGAAGGAAATGGATCTATACACAAAATCCTAACAATACTATAATAAAATAATCTAAAGAAAATTTTGGCAATAAAGAGCTTCCTAAGCAAGACAGAAAACCTAGAAGATGTAAGAAATACATTACCAAATTTGACAACATAAAAATTGAACTTTGCATTTATGAAAAACACTATATAGTTTGCGTTTTGGGTGCTTTTTTACACGCCAAATAATTTTCTAAGGTATTTACAAACAACACTTCAATAAATTTACATAATAAACCCATAATTTATAATCTCAAATTATAGATGAGTAAACTTTGGCAAAAATTTTAAGTATATTAGAAAAGATCCCAAAGCCAGTAAAAAAACAGAACAATGCAACACTCTGGTCTCCTGCTCTAGAACTGATGATCACCTCTACCTTAGAATACCTCTGCCTTGCTGGGGAGGAAAGGACAGTGAGCAGTGGTAGGAGAAAACAAGCTCTCTCATCTGCTAGCGTGGCCTTATTTGGAAGGCAAATTGGTAGTAGTTACTAATATTGTCTATAATCTTTACACCAAAACTTCTATTAAATGTATGCGTGTGTGTAAATAAATATACTCATATATTTATGTATATTATATATGTTTTATATACTATATATTAAAGCATACACACACACACACACACACACACACACACACACACACACACACACATATATGTACCCGGTCTTCTTTTTTTCATGTCAAGGATTTATAATTTCTCATTCTATATAATGCAGACAAATTAAAAAAAATCACAATCTCCAACTGCCTGGACCTGAATTAAAGAGATAATGTTTCCAATTTTAACCCCAACAACTAATTCATCAATATAATTATCAAGGCAAACAAAATACATTTTTAAAAGTAAGAATACGTACCAAACAATGTCTACCTTCAGAAGGAGTAGGATTACACCTAAGAAATGGGTTTCACTCTAAATGATTCTAAGCTTCCTATAATACCAGCAGTTCAAGAGACTAAGGCAGGAGGATGGACCACAACTAGCCAACCTCAGACCTAGTGTCAAAATAAAAATAAGAAGGACTAGGGATATAGCTCAGTAGTAAAATGCCCCTGGGTATAATCCCCAGTACCAGGGGAGAGGGGGAGAGGGGGAGAGGGGGGGGTGTGGAAGGAAAGGAAAGGAAAGAAAAAGGAAAAGGAAAAGGAAAGGAAAGGAAAGGAAAGGAAAGGAAAGGAAAAACATAACCTGGACCATGAATCAAAACCTAGTACAAGAAGCAGGGAAGCAACCTAGTTTAGGTTTCTACCACTGCAAATATTACTAAAGAGGAGAAGCCTGAGAATCACACAAGTTTGGTCAAAATAGTACTATATCAATTCAAGTAATTAATTACAGGCAGGAAAAATGTCATTCATATTCTTCTCACAAATTGAATTATGATACATGAGTTAGAAAACAATAATAACTTTACCTTCCTTGAAGTATATATGTCAAAAAATGGCTTATTTCTGACACTAAATGGTTCCTGTGTTTTGTCAATGAGCCCACTCTTCATTTTTTCATGTCGAGGATTTATAATTTCTCGTTCTATACACTGCAGACGAATATTAAAATCACAATCTCCAACTGGCTGGGCCTATATTAAAAAGATAATTTTTTGAATTTGAACTTCAGCAACTATTTATCAACATAATTATCAAGGCTGCCACAATGAATACAGTCATCTATGTAAACATAATCCTGTACAGTTGTCCAATGCAGTCTGTACAACCACCCATGCAAGTCCAGATAATTAGTCTAACGACAGAAATACATCTTAACATATATACAGCTATTTTAAAATTATAACTGCATAAAACAGTATGAGAAAGTACCATAAAATTCACTCTAAGTTGATCCACAAGTCTCACATCTGAATTTAAGCATTAATACACTCATCAATCATTTTTATTACTTAATAATTCAGTAAAATACCTGTATAAAAATTAAAATCCACATAATTTGGGAAAGCATGAGTAAATGGTACATCAAAATAGCAGAATTATCTACAATGCTTTTTTATTGCTTACTTCTAATACTTTACAGAATTAACAGTTTAGGAGACAAATACCTCCTCCGAAAATACAAAAAAAGTTTACATAATATGTTCAAAGTTACAGTTATAAAAACATAGCTTTCCTCTCTTCCCCCCCAGTATTTATTTAGTGTCCTTAAAGCATATATGTTTGAACCATGAAATAAAAACCGCATGTACACTTTTGAGGTGAGAGTATGGACTTGCCTTATCCATCCATATATAGGAAGACATCTATAATGCATCCTCTGGTTGACAGTAATCATCTAGATTAGAAGGCATCCCCTCGATGGAATATCAACTACTCTTCTCTACTCTGCAACTGGAAACCTTTTCATGCATTTTGCCTCCATCTTTTCTGTCTTGTTCCTCTCCTCCAGTCTTTATTATGTAACCTAATATTTATCCTAATGTTTACACAGGGACAGCAGCACTTGCCTCAGGGATGAACATTAGATATACCTAGGGTATGTGTTTTTCTCAGCTTTGGAAGGATGATGACTTTGATGACCCAAAAGAATAAAAAATAAGACAAGTCAACCAGAGCTAAGCATTAGGTGAAACATGTTCTTTTTACAAGGTATACAATGGTTTGTAAAGGGTATTTATTGAGGAAATGCTAATAAATAACCACACAGTTCATGTGTGACCATTTTTATACAACCTATGTCATCAACAAGATTGAAAAACTAAAATGTTAGGCTTGTTTATTAGGTCTAGTAGAGGAATTCAGACACCTACAAAATTAAAAGTGGAACAGGCAAGGCTTTTTTTTTTTTTTTTTTTTTTAATCTAACAACTGTTCAAATATATGTAAGTAATCTAAATTCCCTCTTAGATGCTTTCCAACCTAAAATATACATCAATTCACCAAAACAATAGGAAAAAAGACAGAAAGCATGTTCACCTTCAAGTCTACTGGGCCTACAGTAAAGGAAGCAATTGACAGATATGTGTAGAATCATTATGAACAGACTAGGGAAAACATTCAATAACTACTGACTAACGGGCCTCCCTGTTTGCTGTTCTTCCTCACTTCAAAACACTATGCATGCTGTCACTGAAGTTCTCCTTCAAAATGAGAACAATATAATCATTTCATTACCTTAAATAGTATCCTATTACATGGAAAACTAGGTTTAAATGCTTTATTCAAATAAGCGGGGCCCCTCTCATTAATCTGTGGATATTAAATATTAAAAATATGTATATAGATAGGACTGTATAATATGTTATGAAGCAAAAAAAAAATAGAATAGAATAAAAATAAATAGTTCTCCTATGTTCTTCCCAAATTCCAATAAGCTACTTATGGAAATGCGACTTCTTTGGAAGCCAGTGTACTAATATATGAATTCTCTAAAATCAAGAAATCATGTATTACTCATCTCTACATACACAATATCTACAGTACTTGACACATAAAAATGATTGATGAAATTCTTCCTAAATAAAATAATAAACAAAGGTACTAAAAAGATTTTAACTAAGATTTGGGTCTCTAGCCACCATAATTATGAGCCAAATAAGTCTTATTACTTTGAAAACAACAGGCTCAGATAGTTTGTTATAGCACTGAAAAATGGATAAATAAATCAATGAAACCTCCATAATAAAGGACATAATTACATATGCATCCTGATATCAGAAATATGAAAAAATATGTGACTTAATTCATTAAGTATGGTAACGGGCATAATATAAATAGTTATGGAATGAACATTCATGAAGCTAACGATGATAAACACAACTAAATCATTTTTACAGCAAAATACAAAAACGGAATTTTTCAGAAGGTCTGAAACTTTGATTTCTGCACATCAATAGACACTGATTTGGAAGAGATATCACTAGCCAAATGTATAACCAAAAATGATTTCAAATCCAAAAAAGATAATTCCTATGTATTAAGAAAAAAAAAGATAGGCAACCAAATAGAAAAATCAAAAATTTATAAAACTTACAATTAAGTCACCAAAAAATGTAATAAATATAAATATGAAACATGTTCAACTTCATTAGTAAAAACAGAAAAACAAAACAGGATGAAATAACATGTCACAAATATTGAACTGGTAAAAACTTAACTGTTTAATAAAACCATAGCAAATTAGTATAACTACTTCTGAGAGGAATATAGAAAAGCAGCTAATGAAATTGATGTTGAAAACTTAATCAAAAATGCCATTATATAGTGATAAGAGATTGGACTTTTAAAAACACTTCACATGAAAAAATCATATCCCAAAAATGAGAACTCTTGTAGAGAAACTTTCACACACATGTACAAGGAAAAATATAAAACTTAGGTACTTTTAATTCCAGAATTCTTAAATGTTTTGAGTCTGGCTTGAATAATAGATGATTATACAATTTGAATATAGATATGTAAAGGAATGATTAAACCTTTTCACAGAAGTACACTTGAGGTTTTCACATTTACAGAAGTTGTCTATAATGCCTAAATAATTTAGATATTCATATTTTAATTAAAATGAACAAGAAAAGATTTTGAGGTAATCTAAAATATAGTAAATGGGTAGAAATTTAATTTCTAATTTTTTATGTCTATTTTGTATTTTACTTTGGGAAATTTTGCACTTTATTTTTGTTTCTTGCTTGTATTCATGAATAGTATATTTTGTATCTACAAGTTACATATTCAGACTCATGGCTTCAATTTCATTTTCTTTTAAGTGACAGAAATAAAGCTTGTGGGCATTTTCTTAATCAAGCACAGGATAATTAAAATAAAAAACATTTGCTTTACAAAAGAGTGTATTATTCTATAAGAACTGAACTGTTTTTCTTGACTCAGTTGAACTTAAAGAAATCTAAAGGCAAAGATACATGCAATGTATTAGCAACAAGATTTTTTTTTTAAAGCACATATAAAAGTATTAACAAAAGAGATTTCCATCGAGTAACCTGAATCACAGTTTTGCTTTTCTACTATCATTGAGACAGTAACAAATGCTTTATATTTGTTAAAAACATATCTATTGGGCTAGGGATATGGCTCAGTGGTACAGTGTAAAGCCTTGGGTCTAATCCCCAAAATCACCAAATAAAGAAATAAATTAAATTAAAATGTATCTATTATTTCAGTCACGATTTTTATTCTATAAAATATAAATTTTATGAATTATATAAGGTACTTACATTGAATTTAATTATGTCATATATCAAATATCTAGGAACAGCTTGTCCATTTACTTTGTCAATAATCATTTCCTTGAAAGAGAAAAGAAGATAAGTGTTTACATACTTTAATTGCAATTTACTTGATAGAAGTATAGTACATAAGCACATAAATCATAAATATACAATTTGATGAAATTTCAGAGTGAACATAACTGTACCCAGATCAAGTCTTAAATAGCACTCTGAAAATCTTCATTATGCATTTGTTATCTATTGAAATAAAATCATGACAGTATCTCTGTTATACTTTTTATATTTAAATTGCTATGCAATATTTTGTTTAATGTCTGAATCACCCTTAAATGTAATTTAAGAGACTACAAATTTTAAAATCAGGGTCTAAAATTTAAAAATCAGGATCATTTTTATAATAAATTTTGTTTAATACTTATTGCTTTAAATTTTATTATGACAATTATTTTGATCAAAAATTCTACAACTATAAATGGCACCCTTATTAATTTTGGTTTTATGAAGAGATCTCTGAAAATCTATCAAAGTCAATAAAAAGTCAAAACAAATTCTACACTCTGAGAGAAATAATAACACTACAGGAAAGGCAGTATAAAGTGCTGGGAAGTGATAGTGGCCAAATTATACTACCAAGAGTCTAGTGAAACAAACCAAAAAACCAATCATCTCTAAGGACACTAAATCCTTAGAAACTCTATTTTTAAGATAACAAATATCTGGGGCTGGGATTATGGCTCAGTGGTACAGTGTTTGCCTAGCATGTGTGAGACACTGGGTTCGATTCTCAGTGTCACATATAAATAAATGAGGAAAACAAATGTCCAACACATCTAAAAATATATATATATTTAAAAAAAAAAAAAAAAAAAGCCGGGTGTGGCGGCACACACCTGTAATCCCAGCACGTGGGAAGCTGAGGCAGGAGGATCACAAATTAAAAGACAGCCTCAGCAATGGCAAGGCACTTAGCTACTCATTGAGACCCTGTCTCTAACAAAATACAAAAAAAAAAAAAAAAAAAGGCCTGGGAATGTGGCCCAGTGGTGGAGTGCCCCTGAGTTCAATCCCTGGTACCTTAAAAAAAAAAAAAAAAGATTGGCCTTTATGCTATATATGACAAAGAACTACTGAAGGATTTTAATGAAAAGAAGGAAGTAATCTTTTTCCTCTCCTCAACTATTCTCTGAAAAAATAGTGAACCTCCAAAGCCATTCTCAGTGACTCATTCTTTAAATCTTTCAGATCAGGTCACTTGGCTCTAATTATCATAGTCTTTCTAGGTGATAGCATGTTCCAGAATTATATAGCAGAAATGATTGCCAATCTTGTACATATACTAAAATCTACTGAACACCTGAAAATGGTATGTGAATTGAATCTCAACTTTTTTAAAAAATAAACTAAATTTTTAAAAATCTAAAAGCATTTCTTCATATTGAAAAGAATGATAAAACCTCAGATACAAAATATATATTAAATCTCAGCTACATATGTATCACTTATTTTATAGTACCTATATTAAAAACATTAGGTACTATAAAATGACTAAAATGAAATACATTAAAATGTTTAAAAATTTTTTTCCTTTTCCAAAATTTTTCCTATTAACTTTAATGATTAAATGAGAAATCCTTTTTCTTAGCTTAATGTTAAATTTATTAAATTTCACAGACTTGGTTCAACTGAATTAATGCCATATTTCTTAACTCCCATTTCCACATTTTGTGAGTCAAGGAACATAATTTAGCAGGGCAAAACAAAGCCTCAGTGCTTATATTCAACATCCAGACAACTAGGTGGTTTCAGTTATTCTTGGATTTGGAATCTTACAAAAACAATTTTCAAATGAAAATATAGAAGAAACAGGAAATTACAGCGGGCTGTTTTAATTAACTAACTAGAAAAACAGATATGGAAACTATAATTCTGGCCCAAGAAAATTGACATCATGAATCATATTGCTATTTCAAAACCTCACAAGAATCTATTATATTTACAGGGTGAAAAAAAAACAGTATTACTAAGTTAAATCTGTAGATTTTTTTTAAAACATCTTTTTAAGGATTATTTCCTACCTGGAATGCACTCAGCCCATCTCCAACAAAAATCTTTTTCTATAGCAATCTTTCATTTCTAATGCCAACTCCTATATCTTTAGTTCAAATCTTTAGATATGACTTATTTTTCCTCTGAACTACCATAGCACTTGTTTTAAATACCTCTTTGAGTTTGGGTTTTATTTAAAGTTCTCTTCCATCATTACCAATCATTCTACATCCTACCCAATTAAGTAAAATGTCTCAAAGGGGGGTGCCTTCTACATAATACTCTAAGTAATGCCTGCACTCTTGATACAGCAACTTGAGAGGTACAACAAATAGTCATTCAATCAAAAATTACACTAAACTCTGGCAAGTGCTATTACTTAAAAGTCCTTTTCTTCCTTTTATTTTATTAATTATAATGCTTAAAATACTATGCCTTAAATAAAATAAATGTAATACTAACCAATATGCTCGTGCTGTTCCCATGAACCATCTACAAGGGAGTATCTCACCTTGCAAAGAAAGGCAGTGACAATGTGGCAAAAAAGGAAAGCTAGCCATGGCAACCAGGAAGGTGAATGGTCTGTATATAAGCTTACCAGAATTACTTTGTAGGAAAAAAATAAGTTTATTGTTGTATAGATCAGCACATAGGTGTAACCTATGAGTCTAGCCTAATTTATCAATTTCAAAACCTGTTCACCAAAAGCCAAAGAAAACAATAAAATCTAAGTGGCAAACTTCAGAACAGCTAGGAAAGTAGGTGCACTACCTGGTTTGTCAGGTATTAAAGTGTATGCTAAAACAATAAATAGTACTTCAAACAATCTCAAACTACCACTAGAAGACAAAAACATTCATGGAATAGGAAAATGAATCAAGAAAGAAACAATGATAACCCAAGGCCTCAAACATGCTACGTAAGCACTCTACCACTGGGCTACACCCCCTGCCTAACCTACATATATTTAAGTTTCTACATACTAGAAGAAATATTTAAAAAGGAAATACATTTTTCAAAATACAGGACATAACACAACCCTAATATGATAAGAGGACCTCATAAATCAATAGAAAAGAGATGAACACCCAATTGAAAAATATGGAGAGGATTTGAACAGGCATCTCACAGAAGAAATACAGTAACTCATAATACAGTAAAAAATGTTAAGCCTCATTAACAATTCACATGAAAGAAAAACAGAAGAGGAAAAAATTATTTTACTATGTGCCACACACTAATATCATTACCTTACAAACCTTCCAACTTAAATCTTCACAAAAGCACAAAGAATTTAAGTACCATTATTAACCTAATCTCACTACAAATAAGAAACTAAGTATACTGAATAGGGTCCCTCATGCAATAACATGGAGTTAGGGCATTGAATACAGCTATACTGTCCCTTTAAATGGAAAACCATTCTTTCCCTTATCAAATCAGTAAATATTAAACCAAAACAGTGTTTAAGGCAATGGGCAGATCCTCCACATACAGTTGGTATAACTATACATGTGTCCAGAAATAAAAGTGACTACTATACTTTTTTTTTTAATATTTTTATTTATTTGCTTTTAGTTGTACACAATGCATTTTATTCAACGTGTTTTATTTGTACGTGGTGCTGAGGATCGAACCCGGGTCGCCCACGTGCTAGGCGAGCGCTCTACCGCTGAGCCACAATCCCAGCCCACTACTATACTTCTTAATATTTTAAATGGGCACACTCTTGATCCCAGCATGTTGTACAGTTCTCCAACTACACTGCAGGTGGTAAGCAACCAATGAATTCCAAGCCTCCAATGTCATTCCCCCACGTATATATAAGAAAGATGGATCCTGAGAGAAAAAGTTCTCTTTCTGTTTGGGCTGCAATACAACTTGCTTCCCATGTGGAAAGAGTCTTCATTTAGAAAAGAGACCAACCAGACAAGTAGAACAGAAAGATGGAGAGAAAAATAGGGCATAGACAGTGTCATTTGAGACCCCAGATCTAGCCAAGACTGAAGAAAGCCAAGCTGAAACTCAAATTGTTAAATCCAGACTTTTTTTTTTTTTTTCCAGAGGGGGTGGGGAGTGGTACCAGGGATTGAACTCAGGGGCACTCGACCACTGGGCCACATCCCCAACCCTTTTTTGTATTTTATTTAGAAACAGGGTCTCACTGAGTTGCTAAGTGCCTGGCCATTGCTGAGGCTGGCTTTGAACTTGTGATCCTCCTGCCTCAGCCTCCCAAAGTGCTGGGAAAACAGGCATGCACTACCACACCCAGCCAGACTTTTTTCAAGCTGAACTCCAATTACTTGCAACCAAAAGACCCTTAATACACACTATATTCTCACCTCTAAGATTTTTTTAAATATAAAATCACAAAATTTTAGCTGGGCATGGTAGTGCATGCCTGCAATCCCAGTCACTTGGAAGGCTGAGGCAGCAGGAGTTCAAAGTCAGCCTCAGCAACTTAGCAAGGCACTTAACAACTCAGCGAGGCACTTAGCAACTCAGCAAAACCCTGTCTCTAACTAAAATACAAAAAAGGGCTGGTTATGTGGCTCAGTGGTTAAGCGCCCCTGTGTTCAATCCCGGTACCAAAAAAATCACAAAATTTTGAAAGGAAGAAGGTATAGGATATACATTTGAATGTATCTAGGGAAAACTACAAAAAAAAAAAAAAAAAGTCTAAAAATGTCTACCAAAAGAAAATTGGTCAAATAAATTATAGAACTGTTTCTCAAACTTGCCTTATTAGAATCACCTCGTCACTTTTGTATAGCTACCTAGGTCCTGGGAGATTCCAATTCATGAAGTCTAGGATCAGCCATCGGAAAGGGTCATATTTTAAACAAGCAATCTTTAACCCTTATAATTTCCACCAACAAAATAGTTTAGAAACTCCTAACTTTGATGGTTATACATACAGAGAAATACTATTCAGACATTTGTAAGAAAAAATATGTCCCAAAACAAAATGTTAGGTAGAAAAATGACAAGTTTCAAAACAGATGGAACACTGGGTATTTCATGCAAAATTATATAACTATCTTTGTTTGCACATATTTGATCACAGCACTCATTTTCAACTAGGGCAGAGGTAATGACTATTAATAACCTTTTTGGGACTGAAAGGGACTCCAGCCTTCCTAAAGATTCTGACACACTCTGTTTAAAAATGTACGTACTGTGTTGCTATCACTAATGTGAATATATTACATTCTACAGGAGCAGATAGAAGATTGAGCATCCTGCACTAAGTCTGGAATGATGATCATCAAAATGGTAATAAAAGTTACTCCTACATTAGGAGTTCAAGAAATCTTAGCAGCTTTTTTGTAATGTTCTGCATTATTTTAAATTTTATTTAAATGAGCCAATGCTTTTAGAATTGAGGAGGGGAATGCTATTTTCATGAGAAAATTAAGTATTTTTAATTAGGCAAGTTTACAATTACTAAAAACAGATTTTCCAGAACAGTAAAAATTTAATCAGCTTTAAAAATTCAGTAGTGAAAATAACAGTGGTTGCTTTTCAAAGGCATGATTTACTTTAAACAAGTCCTATAGTTAAAGAGTTGGAGGAAAATGTGAGTGTGTGGTATTACATAATTAAAATTCAATTAACAAATAAAATAATGTAAAAAAAATTACTTTCTCAATAAGATATTTTTCAAAAACACAGAAACAAAACAAATTAAGATTCAATTTTGTGCACATATCCTCATACCAAGTAACAATGATAAAAAATCCACTTAACTCGCTTCCCATATCTTTGGTAATTTTCTCCACCAAAGAAAATGTAAGTTGGCAGATCTCTTTTTAAAAGAATGTCAATTCGATGTTAAGTGCAAGTAAAAAATAAAATTTAACATCCAAATAAAAATTAGCCAGGCTTGGTGGCATACACCTATACTCCCAGCAGCTCAGGAGGCTGAGGCAGAAGAATGATGAGTTCAAAGCCAGCATTACAACTTGGCAAGATCCTATCTCTAAATAAAGTATTAAAAGGGATAGGGATATGGCTCAGTGGTTAAGCACCCCTGGGTTCAATTCCTGGTACCAAAAAAAAATTAGACTCAATTCTTAACTTCTTAATAAAAATACACATTAATATACAAGGAAAAGAAAAATAGCAATGTTTAATTTTGTACACATTTTAAAATAAATATGACTTACCCCATCCAAGAGAGTGTTTGATAAGTGCATTCGGAGATCTTTACGAAATGGAAATTCCAAATTTGAAACATGAAACACTGAATTATCTCTATCAATCATAAAAACTTCATTTGTGCCATCAATCAACATCATATAACTGTAAATAAAACATTAAACAGGTAATATCAATATAATATCAAGAAAGGGTTGTAAGAAATAATAGTTGAATGGGTTTTCCTTAAGCTTACAGCATCTTAATGGAATAATGTTCACTGGAGTCCCTTTTCTCTATTATGAGAAATAAAACACCACAAGCTACCTTTTTTGTTTGTTTGTTTTTAACTTTTTCATTTCCTATAGAAAACACAGTATAGGGAAATCTATGTTTTTTAAAGAGACAATGTAAGGAGCAACCTTATAATCCACTTAAGAGAAAAAGTTTCTCTAATTTTTATGAGATCTTAAACATCAGAGTCTCTCAAAGTTTACAAATCACACATACACATATATGTTATTGCATTTTAGGGCTCAACAACCATGAATTAGATATTACTCTCTCCACTTTAAAGTAGGGGGGAAAAAAACAGTGAAAAATTAAGGGATTTGCAAATACAGCCAGACCTCAAACTATTCAGTGCTCTTTCTATCACACCAGTTAGCAAAACAACTAATTCCTCTCTTGAATCACTATCATGATATATATAACCAAATATAATTTCAAATTTATTTCTCATTCATGAATATAAAATTAACATTTTTAAAAACAAACCACAAGAATTCTTAGACTTTATCTTCTAAAACCCAACTTATGAAGGGATTTATAAACTTAATCTGTCTCTTTGAATGGTCAAGTTAACATCTCTGATTTCCCATTGGCAGGTCATCAAAAATGGAGCTCTATTTCACACCATATAAACAATAAAGCCCAGAGAGGTTCAACTTGAGGAAATTACAGACTAAGAGGCTATGCTACCAAATGAACAAAGGCAAGCCAGGGTAAAAATGGAGACTGTATCTAGACACCAAAGTTGTCAAAGAAAAAGAAAAAACTGACAGCAAAAATGAGGATTAGAAAGTTAAGACATGAGCCTCAAAGAAACAGAATCATTTTGTTAACCTGTTTTTATTTGGTGTTAAATGAAAGAGTGGAAGAATAAACTGGTATATCACTGAAAATGGAGGAGAAACTGTATCACACAACCTGCTACTCACAAGGTATGCCAGGAATAAAATAGCAACAACTAAAAGATGGAGCTGAGGGCTGGGGATATAGTTCAGTTGGTAGAGTGCTAGCCTCCAATGCACAAGGCCCTAGTTTCAATCACCAGCACAAGAAAAGAAAGAAAGAGAGAAAGAGAGGAAGAGAGAAAGAAAGAGAAAAAGAAAAAACAATGGAGCTAAAGCAAATTAAAGGACAGAAATTAAAAAAAAAAAAAAACAGTAAAGAGATGGAACTTAATACAGTACATAGAGGCTAGTATAATAGAGAATAACTTGTTAACCATAAACAAAAATTCTAAACAGCAAAGCACACATGTTTAGGATAGGTGAGGAGAACTGATTAAGGCAAAAACAAAGGGGAAAGAGCCACAAGAAAGACTGAAGGAAGACTGTTTTGCAGCTCCTAAAATAATTAGTTCCAGCAGACCCCTGGGGAAAAGATAGATTGCTCAGGATCCTGGTACATATTGAAATAGTTGCAACCCTGGTAGATGGGAAATGTGGAAACTCAGATTTCACTAGAAAAATAAAATCAGCCTCAGTCTGGACTGAATGTGATCTGAGAAACTATTAGACCAAAGGCTAGACAAGCAGGCTCACAAACAACAGGAATACTTCGTCCCTCAAGGGCTTCTTCTTACTTAATCTTCAAAAATAGCAACTCCTGGTAGGTAGGGAAAATTCAGGAATCTTAAAAGAAGTAGGAAATGCTCTGGATTGTTTTTTTCAAAAGAAGTTTAAATCAACATAAGGAAAGGTGAAATAAAAAGCAATTATGGGGGCTGGGGTTGTGGCTCAGTGGTAGAGCCTAGCACGTTGGAGGCACGGGGTTTGATCCTCAGCAACACATAAAAATAAATAAAGTAAAGGTATTGTGTTTGTCTACAACTAAAAAAAAAAAATTTAAAGCCAGTATGATATTACCTACAAATATGATGCTGAAGATTCACAATCCATAATGTTGTTTAAGGACTTGGACCTGCATTCTGCAAAGTTCAATGTTCACTGAAAAGGTATTTCATGACAACACTGTAGGAAAACACTGTATCTTTCTTTCAGGAAGTCAAGATTTATATTAGGATATTTAGTCATAAGAAAACATACAAATAAGTCTGTTTATTTTATTTAGCCCATTGTTTTCTAGTATCTGTTAATATTTAATAAAATTAGTGTTCTACTTTAATTCTTTTGTTTGTTTTTTGTGGTGCTGGAGATTGAACCCACGGCCTTGTGCATGTGAGGCAAACACTCTACCAACTGAGCTCTATCCCCAGCCCTAAAATTAATGTTCTATATTCACAATTTGGGAAAAGCTGACTTAATGCTAACAAATTTTAGAATTCAGGAAAAACAAATGGTTTGCCTCTTTTGGACGTATGATGATGACAGGAATTATGTTTCTTTTCATTAGCTTCCTTCAGCTAAGAATTAAATTTACTGTTTAAATAGAATACATATTAAATATCGGAGCACAGGCACATTTATTTGAGATATACTTTCTTTTTACTTCAGATAGAATATCATTAAAAAATAAATACAGGTCCGCTGGTGCAGGGGCGTGCAGAATGGTCCCCAGGATGGAAACGGAATATCTGAAAAAATGCTTTAGAAATTCCTTGTCCCAGGCACTGGCAGAAGTGGCAAAGGTTCGGCTCAGTGACCCAAGAGAGTATCTGGCTCGCTGGCTTTATCATTACAGGAAAATAGGTCTAGAACATGAAAAGAATATGCAAGAACAGATCCAGCTGAAGGAGGAATATGATAACAGCCTCAAGGAAATAGAAATGGCAGCGATGATGAAACAAGAAGAGCTTCAGATCCAAGAGAAGTGTGAAGAGTGTCACAAAAAAATTGAGTTACCTGACTTTTTCCAAAAAGAAAGTCTCATTCAAGGAGAAAGACACAGAACCCTTTGAGGAGAAGGGCTAGAAGCAGGAACCCCCGCGGGGTGCTGCCAGTAGGATTCCAGCAATGCCTAACCAGTCTCCTCTTTCAGAGCTGGCTGAGGAGATTGAGCAGAACTTGGAATCCCCATAAGAAACAAATCACCAGGAGGCTTTTCCCTGTGAAGTTGCTGATTAAAATGTCTCCTGGCACCAAATCTCCTTCTTAAATTATCAGAATGGGCAGAATTTGAATGACCTTTCCCTCAACGCTGCATTCCTAGAAAATAGCCCTGCAAGGAAAGCTCTTGTCAATCAAGTCGGGATCTGCAGGACCTCTCTAGCCTGGACAGGCAGCTACCCATGAGAACCTTCATCATGTGGAAATCAACTCAGAATAAAGATTTCAAAATAAGAAATGGAATAAATAAATAAATACATATACATCAACAGGTTTAAAAGACCAAGGCAGAAATGGCTTTAGAGGACAGAATTTACTACAAAGAATTGCTCATAAAAAACATAAATTGCATCTGCAGAGATACCAGAACAATTATTTAGCATTTGATAAAATATCATACACATATCATATACATATAAATATCATACATTTTTAGGCTCTGGAACAAGTTGTGGGCTATGATTTGGGGCTTGAATACTAGTCATTACAAATGATAATTACTTTTTTGTGTGATACCTATAAAATGAAATGAGCTATTTCATGTTAAGGAAGGTGGATAAGGAATGTGGAAATATTTCCACAACACACCAAAGTCTCTGAAAGCAGCGAGATAATTTTAAAAAGAGGCAACTATCTCACACTGCAGATACTTTTCTTAGTATATAACTATGGTTCTACTTTCAGTGAACATGACACCCACTAGTTGTAAGAGCCCTAATTGAGGAGATAGCTAAGATGGCGGCTAGCTGAGAGCCATAAAGGTGTTCAAGTATTTTCACCTGATATTCATGCATTTATCTAAGAATCTTTTTATGCCCGTGAACACTGCGTGACGCACCTGTAAGCTCGAGCTGTTAGCACTTGTCCTTGTTAAGGAAAAAAGTATTTAACCGAGTGAGGGTTAGTTAGAGTGGTGGTTAGAGTTGGAGTTGGAGAGGTTGTTGGAGCCGGAGAGAGAAGTTAGAAAAAAGAAGAATAAAAGAACTTTTTCATTTCCATTCTGCCTCCGAATTTTCTCCCACGGCGTTGTTGCTGCAAGCAGCAATCACTACAGGCGGCAACAATAGTGTAACATAATTTCTTAATAATTGGAAAAGCATTTCAATTATAAACAATATTCAGAATTATTTATAGGTATTTATATTATCTCTGTCTCATTAAAAGACAGTTTAGGAGGGAATCCAAGATGGCGGACTAGAGAAAGGTAGCACTCGGTGTCACTTGGTGAACTGGGACTCAATAGTGACAATACTTCTTACTTGCGAGCCATATGCCTGTTCAGCAAAGAAGTCAAGGTCATCTGCCTGGCTGGGCCTCTGGGGCTATAGACGACAGCGTGGGGAAACTCATGTGGACCTCCATCTGCCAACATGGGAAGGCCACTGCCATTCTGGGAGCTGCAGCAGCAGAGAAACTCACCTATGTGCAGTAGTCTGCCTGCACCTAAGGAATTTACACAAGCTCTGAAGTCAGCTGACAGCCACACACGCCACATACCAACAGCCACGGAGCTCAACACTGTGACACAGAAAGTGGGAACCTACATCTTTGGTCACCTCAGAGCCATTTCACGAAGTGCGGGGGCCAACTCCCAGATTGGAACTCCGGCTGATCAGGTACACAGTTTATAACTCCCCTCTCTCCTCAACAGCTGCTACACTGGTACAGTGTACAGGAAGGTGGAGATACCAGCTGACAACAGACAACTCCACCTATTAGATTTGAAGGGAAGCAGGAAATCTTCCTCCAATATTTTTTGTTTTTATGTTTTGTTTGTGTGTTTCTTTTTGTTTTGTTTGTGTTTTTTTCTATTTTTTCTTTTTCGTTTGTTCTTCTCCCACTCTACCCCAACCCCGCCCCGCCCTCACACCCAAAATATGTGAAACCAAGTATTATGCATGAATTAGGATTTTGAGAACTGGGGCATCTGAATAGTATAGTCTATCAAAGTTGTGTTATATATTATTTTTCTCTTCTCTTTTTTACTTTTTTTTTCTCTCTCCACCAATTTCTACTATTTTGACATTTTTTTATTTCTCTTATTATATACATGTGTTTGTTTTATGTACACCTCTTTCTTCCCACTAACTGGTATACACCAAATTACTTCCTCTCTCTTCTACTGCTACTAAACTACCTCCTTAGATTTCTCTCTCACACTTCCTAAGAAATAATAACTCAATATCCTCACCTCCTGCCTCCTCAGCATATCATATCTTTGTCCAGCACCAGAAACTATAAACCCCTTTACAAACCTACAGAGTATATTGTGGATAATAATTGAATTCACTACTTCTGGACATTGTGACTAAACTGTGAATTTCTTAATAGCAAATGTCTGGTTTTAGGGAATAAATTGTTCATATGGGGATCTGTTAACATTTTTCTATAGGGACTCTACAAAGCTATAGGGTAAAAATGAAAAGCCTCGGATCCACAGTGCTAGAAGACACATAAACAATATGAAAACACAAGGGAAGAAAGTGCCCCAAACAAATCAACATAGCTCTTTATTAGAATCCGTGGTAAGCACAGCAGATGAAATGACAGAGAAGGAGTTCAGGATGTACATAATTAAAATGTTCTGTGAATGAAAGGATGATATAAGAGAGCAAATACAGGCAGTAAAAGATTGTTTTCACAAAGAACTACATAAACAAATACAAGAAGCAAAAGATTAGTTCAAAAGGGAGATAGAGGTTCTAAAAAGAAACCAAACAGAAATCCTGGAAATGAAAGAAACCATAAACGAAATTGAAAGTTCAATTGAAAGCATCACCAACAGATTAGACCACTTGGAAGACAGGACCTCAGACAATGAAGACAAAATATATAATCTTGAAAAGAATGTAGACCACACAGTGAAATGGTAAGAAATCATGATCAGAACATTCAGGAAATATGGGATAGCATAAAAAGACCAAATTTAAGAATTATTGAGATAGAGGAAAGCGTAGAGTTCCAAACCAAAGGAATGAGTAATTTATTCAACGAAATAATAGCAGAAAAATTTCCAAACATGAAGAATGAATGGGAAAACCAAATTCAAGAGGCTTACTGGATGTCAAATGTATAAAATCACAACAGATCCACACCAAGACACATTATAATGAAAATGCCTAACATACAGAATGAGGAGAGATTATTAAAAGCCACAAGAGAAAGGTTCGGATTACATATAGGGGGAAAACAATTAGATTATGTGCAGATTTTTCAACCCAGACCTTACAAGCTAGAAGATCCTGGAACAACATATATCAAGCTCTGAAAGAAAATGGATGCCAACCAAGAATCTTATATCCAGCAAAATTAAGCTTTAGACTTGATGATGAAATAAAAACCTTCCATGATAAACAAAAGTTAAAAGAATTTACAACTCAAAAGTCTGCACCTACAGAACATCCTTGGCAAAATATTCCATGAAGAAGAAATGAAAATCAGCAAAGGGAGATATTAAACTACAGGAAACACTAATCAAAGGAGAAACCAAGTCAAGTTAAATACCAAAAATAAACAAAAATGGCTGGGAATATAAATCATGTCTCAATAATAACCCTGAATGTTAATGGCCTAAACTCACCAATCAAAAGACACAGACTGATAGATTGGATTAAAAGAAAAGACCCAACAATATGCTGTCTCCAAGAGATTTACCTCATAGGAAAAGACATCCACAGACTGAAGGTGAAAGGTTGGGAAAAACCATACCACTCACATGGACAGCAGAAGCAAGCAGGAGTTTCTGTCCTCATATCAAATAAGGTAGACTTCAAGCAAAGACAATAAAAATGGACAAAGAAGGAAATTTCATGCTGCTCAAGGGAACCATTCATCAACAAGACATATAACAATAATAAATTTATATGCCCCACATCATGGAGTGCCTAGGTTCATAGTTCAAGAGTCAAATAGACCACAACACAATAATTCTGGGAGACTTCAACATTCCTCTTTAACCACTGGATAGATCATCCAAACAAAAGCTAAATAAAGAAATTTTAGACTTCATTAATACAATTAATAACTTGGACTTAATGGACATATATAGACTACTTCATCCTTCAATAAACAAATACACTTTCTTCTCAGCAGCACATGGGTCCTTCTCTAAAATATACCATATCTTATGCCACAAAGCAACTCTTAGCAAATATAAAAAAGTAGAGATACTACCCTCCATTCTATCAGATCATAATGGAATGAAATTAGAAATTAATGATAAAATAAAAATTAACAAAAGCTACTGCAACACCTGGAAACTAAATAATATGCTACTGAATGAACAAGGGGTTGCAAAAGCCATCAAGGAGATTAAAAAATTCTTAAGAGGTGAATAAGAACACAGATACAACATATGGAAATCTCTGGGACACTATGAAGGCAGTACTAAGAGGAAAGTTCATTGCATGGAGTTCATTCCTTAAAAGAAGAAAAAGTCAACAAATAAATGACCTAACACTACATCTTAAAGCCCTAGAAAAAGAACAAAAAATCAACACCAAAAGCAGTAGAAGACAAGAAATTATTAAAATCAGAGCTGAAGCCGGGCGCGGTGGCGCACGCCTGTAATCCCAGCACTTTGGGAGGCTGAGGCAGGAGGATCGCAAGTTCAAAGCCAGCCTCAGCAATGGCGAGGCACTTAGCAACTCAGTGAGACCCTGTCTCTAATAAAATACAAAAAAAAAGGGGCTGGGGATGTGACCCAGTGGTCGAGTGCCCCTGAGTTCAATCCCCAGTACCACAAAAAAAAAAAAAAAAAAAAAAAAAAAAATTCAGAGCTGAAATCAATGAAATTGAAACTAAAGAAACAATAGAAAAAATTGACAAGACAAAAACTTGGTTCTTTGAAAAAATAAATAAAATTGACAAACCCTTACCCATGCTAACAAAGGAGAGAAAAAAAAAAAACTCAAATTACTAACATCCGTCATGAAAAAGGTAATATCACAACAGACACTTCAGAAATACAGAAAATAATTAGAAATTATTTTGAAAACTTGTACTCTAATAAAATAGAAAACATCAAAGGCATCGACAAATTTTTAGAGTCATGAATTGCACAAACTGGATCAGGATGATATACATAATTTAAACAGATCAATTTCAAGTGATGAAATAGAAGACACCATAAAAAGCCTACCAACCAAGAAAAGCCCAGGACCAGAAGGATACACAGCGGAATTCTACAAGACCTTTAAGGAAAAACTAATACCAATACTCTTCAATTTATTTCAGGAAATAGAAAAAGAGGGAGCACTTCCAAACTCATCCTATGAGGCCAATATCACCCTAATCCCCAAACCAGGCAAAGACACATCAACATCTCTAATGAACATAGATGCAAAAATTCTCAATAAATTCTGGCAAATCAAATACAAAAACATAACAAAAAGATACTGCACCACGATCAAGTGGGGTTTATCCCAGGGATGCAAGGTTGGTTCAGCATATGGAAATCAAATGTAATTTTATCA
Source organism: Tamias sibiricus (assembly GCA_025594165.1). NCBI lineage: Eukaryota > Metazoa > Chordata > Mammalia > Rodentia > Sciuridae > Tamias > Tamias sibiricus. The sequence goes on from CM046666.1 coordinate 75,394,747, forward strand.
CATCAATAGACAAGATAGATAAGAACCATATGATCATCAATAGATGCAGAAAAGGCATTTGACAAAATACAGCACCACTTCATGTTCAAAACACTAGAAAACCTAGGGATAACAAGAACATATCTCTAGATTATAAAAGCTATCTATGCTAAGCCTCAGGCTAACATCATTTTAAATGGAGAAAAATTGAAAACATTCCCTCTAAAAACTGGAACAAGACAGAGATGCCCTCTTTCACCACTGCTATTTAACATAGTTCTTGAAACACTGGTCAGAGCAATTAGACAGACAAAAGAAATTAAAGACATACAGATAGGAAAAGAAGAACTCAAATCAGCACTATTTGCCAATGATATGATTCTATACCTAGAAGACCCAATAAATTCCACCAGAAAACTTCTAGAACTCATAAATGAATTCAGCAAAGTAGCAGGATATAAAACCAACACCTATAAATCAAAGGCATTTATGTATGGAAATCAGTGACAAATTATCTGAAAGGGAAAAGAGGAAAACTACTCCATTTACAATAGCCTCAAAAAATTAAATAAATAAAATACCTGGGAATCAACCAAACAAAAGAGGTGAAAGATCTCTACAACAAAAACTACAGAACACTAAATAAAGAAATTAAAGGAGACCTTAGAAGATGAAAAGATCTCCCCTGTTTTTGGATAAGCAGAATTCATATTGTCAAAATGACTATACTACCAAAAGCATTATACAGATTCACTGCAATTCCAATCAAAATCCCAATAGCATTCCTCATAGAAATAGAAAAAGCAGTCATGAAATCCATCTGGAAAAATAAGAGACCCAGAATAGCTAAGGCAGTACTTAGCAAGAAGAGTGAAGCAGGTGGCATCATTATACCAGACCTTAAACTATACTACAGAGCAACAGTAACAAAAACAGCTTGGTATTGGCACCAAAACAGACTGGTAGACTAATGGGACAGAATAAAGGACACAGAGACTAACCCACACAACTATAGTCATCTTATATTAGATAAAGGTGCCAAAAACATACATGGGAGAAAAGATAGCCTCTTCAACAAATGGTGCTGGGAAAACTGGAAATCCATATGCAAGAAAATTAAATTAAACCCCTATCTCTCACCATGCACAAAACTCAACTCAAAGTGGATCAAGGACCTAGGAATTAAACCAGAGACCATGCGTCCAATAGAAGAAAAAGTAGGCCCAAATCTCCATCATATAGGATTTGGCCCCTACTTCCTTAATAAGACTCCATAGCATAAGAATTAAAATCTAGAATTAATGAATGGGATGGATTCAAACTAAAAGGCTTCTTCTCAGCAAAAGAAACAATCAGTGAGGTGAATAAAGAACCTACTAATTGGGAACAAATTTTTACCACACACATGTCAGGTAAGAGTATTGATCTCTAGAATATATAAAGAACTTAAAAATCTTAATGCCAAAAAAAAACAAATAACCCAATCAATAAATGGGCCAAAGAACTGAACAGACCCTTCTCAGAAGATGATATATATAATCAATTAACAAATATATGAAAAAATGTTCAACATCTCTGGCAATTAGAGAAATGCCAATCAAACCTACTCTAAGATTTCATTTCACTTCATTTAGAATGGCAGCTAGTAACAACACAAACAACAATAAATGTTGGAGCGGATATAGGGAAAAAGGCATACTCATACATTGCTGGTGGGACTGCAAAATGGTGCAGCCAATCTGGAAAGCAGTATGGAGATTCCTTGAAAAACTGGGAATGAAACCACCTTATGATCCAGCTATCCCACTCCTCGGTCTATACTCAAAGGACTTAAAAACAGCATACTACAGAGACACTGCCACATCAATGTTTATTGCAGCACAATTCACAATAGCTAAACTGTGGAACCAACATAGATGCCCTTCAGTAGATGAATGGATAAAGAATATGTGGTATATAAACATAATGGAATATTACTTAGCAATAAAAGAGAATAAAATAATGGCATTCACAGGCAAATGGATGAAGTTGGAGAATATAATGCTAAGTGAAGTTAGCCAATCCCAAAAATGTTTTCTCTGATATAAGGAGGCTGATTCATAGTGGGGTTGGGACAGGGAGCACAGGATGATTAAAGGAACTCTAGAAAGGTCAATGGGGAGAGAGAGAAGGGGAGGGAGTAAAAGGTTAAAATAAAGAAAAAAGATAGTGGAATGAGATGGACACCATTATCCTAACTGCAAGTATGAAGACCGAAATGGTGTGAATATATTTTGTATACAACCAGAGATATATAAAACTTGCTCTATAAGTGTAATATGAATTGTAATGCATTCTGCTATCATATATAACTTAGAATTAAAAAGATAAAGTTTAATTAACTTATTACAAGTTTCATTAAATTAGAAAACACTAATTCACTTTTCATATTAAAGTATACACAGATCACAGAAAACTACATAGATTATAGAAAAGCCAAATTTATAAACTACTTTACTATAAATGTACGTTTTCTAGTTTTACTAGAAACAATCTTTCAATCTTTCTCTGTCATTGAGATGTGACATATATGATCAAAGCCCAAAAACAAGTATTAATAAAATTTAGGATGTACATAAAAGAAGGAGAAAACTGACAGAAAATATTGGCAACTTATAGCACCTAAAAGTCTTAATTTATATTCCTACCAATAATCTATAAGTAAAATGGTTTCAAATATACCATAATTTTATCACAAATTCAGACCCAACTCTGATCATCAATTATATTTCTAACAATTCATCTTATACTCTGAAAATAGAGATCATATCTATATTTTGTTCCTTCCCACAGATCAGACACCTTGTGCCTGTACCTTATCTATTGGAACACACACAAAACACTTGTTAAGCAATACTATACATACAAGGAAGTTCATCATAGCATTTTATAACAGTAAAAACTGAAAATTCAAAGAGCAGATAGGTTAAGTAAATACCACATATATCCATGCAAAAGCATACTATTCAAGCATTTTCAAAACAATGATAAAAAACAATAATGTAAGAAGTGATTCATAATCTGGAAAAAAGTGTAAAGAAAACAAAAATCAGAATGCATAATATGATGACAGGGAAGACAAAACTGTGTATACATATGAGATAAAGACAGGGCATCTAGGTTGGTTCCACAGTTTATCTATTGTGAATTATGCAGCTATAAACATTGATGCAGCCGTGTCTCTGTAGTATGCTTTTTTTTTAAAAAAATGTTGTTTTGTTTTTTATTTATTTATTTGCTTTAGTTGTACACAATGCCTTTATTTTTACATGGTGCTGAGGATCGAACCCGGGCCGCACACGTTCTAGGTGAGCGCTCTACCGCTGAGCCACAACCCCAGCCCCAATAGTATGCTGTTTTTTAAATCCTTTGGGTATAGACCAAGAAGGGGATCTAGCTGGGTCATAAGGTGGTTCCATTCCCAGTTTTCCAAGGAATCTCATACTGCTTTCCAGATTGGCTGCACCATTTTGCAGTCCCACCAGCAATATATGAGTGTTCCTTTTTCCCCACAACCTCTCCAACATTTATTGTTGTTTGTGTTGTTACTAGCTGCCATTCTGACTGGAGTGAAATGAAATCTTAGAGTAGTATTGATTTTATACACAATGGATTACTCACCAATTAAAGAAAATAAAATAATAGCATTCGCAGGTAAATGGATGAAGGTAGAGAATATAATGCTAAGTGAAGTTAGCCAATCCCCCAAATCCAAATGCCAATGTTTTCTCTGATATAAGGAGGCTGATTCATAGTGGGGTTGGGATGGGGAGCATAGGAGTATTAGAGGAACACTAGAAAGGCCAATGGGGAGGGAGTGGAAGGGAGGGGGCAAAGGGTAAAAAAAAAAAAAAAAAAAAAAAAAAAAAAGATGGTAGAATGAGATGGATATCATTACCCTAAGTGCATGTATGAAGACATGAATGGTGTGAATATACTTTGTATACAACCAGAGATATGTAAAAATGTGCTCTATAAGTGTAATATGAATGGTAATGCATTCTGCTGTCATATATATATATTTTACTCTTCTTAAAAAAAAAAAAAGACAGGAAAACCTATACCAAAATGTTAAGAGCTACAATTTCTATGCAGTGGAACTATCAATGATATCTGCTTGCCTCATTATACTTTACTTTCAGAAGTAAAACACAAATTGCTTTCTAAAGCATATAAAAAGGCGAGGGATCAAAGCTACCACAAAATAAATAAGAAGGGAAGGAGGGAAAAAGGAAAAGGGAAAGAAAAGTAATATCTAATCAGACCTAGAAAAATATTTTCCCTTTGGAAAGGGACAATAAAATAAGGATGCTAAACTTCATTTTTCATACTACAGTAGCTTCCAAACAGTAGGTAGTCTTTCTCCTCTAGCCTCCATACAAGTATTTTTTAACAGGCAATACAAACAGAAAACATTGATCAATTAAATTGACTTATTTTACCATCATCCCTGTTCATTCTTGCTAACCCCTATCAAACTCAATATGTTTTTTTCTTAAAAACTTAATCAATTTTTAAAATGTTTATTAGAGGGCCAACCAAGAGCCAAGCCCAGTGCTGCATGGACCTAACAGTGAACAGCACAGATTTTCTTTCCAACTTCATATAATTTATACCCTAAACAAGAAAATAAGATATTAGCCGGGCGCAGTGGCGCACGCCTGTAATCCCAGCATTTGGGAGGCTAACACAGGAGGATCACAAGTTCAAAGCCAGCCGCGAGGCACTTAGCAATTCAGTGAGACCCTGTCTCTAATACAAAAAAAAGCTGGGGATGTGGCCCAGTGGTCAAGTGCCCCTGAGTTCAATCCCCAGTACCAAAAAATAAAAAAGAAAGTAAGACATTAAATAAATAATCCCAGGCATAAAAAGTACTGGAGAGTTGAAGTACAAGGTACTATAGGAGGATGTAAAAGACAGAACTTGTCAAGAGTTTGAAGACCTGGGAAGACATCCCAAAGGAATTCATGTATAGCAATAACAAGAATGGGTTACATTTACTGAGCAGCTAAAATGTGGTAATAAGAGTTCAAAAAACTTTACACTTATTAGCTCATTTAATCCTTACAATACTTTACTGGGTAGAAAAATTATTGCCCCCATTTTCAGATGAGAAAACCGAGACAAACCTAAGTTAAATGACTTACTCAAAGTCATAAAGCAACAAAGCTATTATTAAGACCTAGACAACAGTTAATCTCTACAGCTTCTACAGTATACTGCTATCATGTAGGAGTTAGCCAAGCAAACTACTGTGGGGTGAGCAGGGAAGGGAAAAAGAGGAAGGGCAAGATACAGACTAGCAGTAGCAATATCCTTGACACAAGACAATGTAGCATGTTCCAGCAAGTAAAATCTGCAGAATACTGAAGCATAAAGAGAAAGCAGAAAATTGACATGGCACAAGGCTAAAGAAGTAGTGAGAGACATAGCAATTATGAAACTTTTTTTTACTTTATCATAGAAAATAGAAAATCATTTGTACAAGACAAGCAGAAACCATATGGGTAATTGACATACAGGATATTTAATACAGAAATTAGTTATACAGATGCTGGAAACTGAAAGGGTAAAACAGGAAAGCTGAAGTAACCTAGAGATTAATAATTCCAGGAAGTACTACTACCTGCAGGGCTGGGGAACAAATGGAGGAGGTATGTTATCAGAAGCTAACAGCTTAGAGAACAGTCGTTATGAGAATATTCCTAGAACGGGGTAGAGGAGGTTCAAATCGCTAAGGTTGACACCATATGGTGGGTACCTAGACCTTTCAGAGGAGCCTACAGCTCAAGTTTGAATCCCTATTAAAGAGGCCCAGAATGGAGACTGCTCAAACCTTTAAAGGAACACAGTCTAGTGGGTGAGAAAGTGATACAAGTGGCAGGCACTTCATCTCCTAGGATTCCTGACCCACAAGCTGGTAGCTCTGAGAGGGAAACAACACTGACGGTGAATGCTCCAAGAGAAGATGGAGAATGAAATGACAGGGGTCCTCATCTGCTGAAGGCATCCCTATGGAAACTAGAAATGAGAAGACCTTTCTCCCACCTTCAAAATTCCTACCAGTACTCCAAAATGATAAAACCCTACAAGAAGCATGCTGTTGAGGAAATAGGGAAATGTATTTTAAAGAAACTTGGCCCTCAACCACCAGTATAAAAAAAGAGTAGATTGGAACCAAGATATCAGTAAATAAATGCAGACCACTGAAAAATTTTAAGCAAACTAATGACACAATCTGATAAGCATTTTTAGAAGTTCACCCGTACATAATATATACCTAAATGGGTAGTGGCCGATGGGTAGACAAGAGAAATTATGAGACCTCTGTAGTAGACCAAGTGAGAAATCACAGTGGTTGGAACTACAAAGATAATCATAACTTAGAGATAAGTGGATAGATTCAAGACATTTAAGAGGTAGAATGACAAGACAATAAACTATTTGCTTAATATGGGACTGAGAATGGGGAAAATGAAGGATAACTTCCAAGCTTCTACCTTGAGGAACTGGGAATATTTATTTGTTGAGCCATGTGGTACTTAAAGAAGAAATAATTGTTTCTTTTGTTCAGGAAAAATGACAGACACCATGAGTTCAATCTTTGATATGGATAATTTCCTTTCTACAATAGAAAAACAAAAGCCTGGATTTCCTCTACCCCTATCCCCAAATAAATAGTTTGGAAATAGGCTCAGGATCTAAGCCAGACAATCAAATATTCCATTCCCCGGACTTTTTAGCTTGAGTGAGTGACAGAGGAACAAGAACAATTGAAAAATTACTCATAGCAACCACTGAGACATTGTTAGCAAGTGTCCATGGGGGCTTCCTACTCAAAGTGTTCCTGTGTCCTCACCTTGGCTCTTATCCCTGCTGAAGCTTACTACTGTTCCCCCATATACTTTCCAAGACCAGTTCTCCTAAGAGCTTTCAATATATATCTTTGCATAAATTAGCCAAAGTTAATTTCTATTGCTTATAGTCAAGAATGTTAATGGATATGCTGGTTGTTCCCCACCCCATTTCCTTTTTGCCCATTACAGCTAAGTTCAAGTAAGTTAAATGTGCCTATGATATAACCCTACTGTTATGTCCCCAACATATCCTCAATACCTACCAAGGATTACATAATACTAACTATTTATATATACTACATGACATCTACTTTTCATCCTTCAACAGAGACAAGTGTTAAGCCCAAAGTGAACTTTCCCTATGCATCTTTTCTTTCAAAATAATTTACTTCCTAACCTCTGCTCTTTCTATACCAGTTATATTCCCTCTCTACTCCCACCAGAATTGGCAAACAAGTCCCTGAAACCTAATTCTCAAGGTTGTAGAGCTATATGGAAATAAATTCAGGTATGATAAAAATTTCTTATAAAGAAAATTCAGAGTTTACATACACTTTCCCAGATATAATTTATATAATTTATAAACCTTCCTAACATAAGAGTAGTTGATCAGACTTTGACCCTTGTCTACTACCTGTCATACCTTGTTCAAAAAACAATACAAGAACAGCTGACTTGCCAAACTCCAGTTTTCTCCTTCTCCATGGAACTTATGCACACTTTGCCTGTCTTTCTTACTAGCTCACCGCTCAGTAAATTCTATTCTGATCACCTCTATCTACTACAAAGTATATCCATGCCTGCTTTAACCCATTTTCAACTTTTTTCTTGATTCTTTTCATTCTCTAAAAAATTCCATGTTGAATAAACTTTATCAGAGTTTTATTAAAAAGGAAAAAATAGCCCAGCATGCTGGCACATGCCTATAATCCCAATATCTTGGGAGGCTGAGACAGGAGGATCACAAGTTCAAAATGAGCCTCAGGCCAGGCATGGTGGCGCACGCCTGTATTTGGGAGGCTGAGGCAGGAGGATCGCGAGTTCAAAGCCAGCCTCAGCAATGAGGAGGCACTTATAAACTCAGTGAGACCCTGTCTCTAATAAAATACAAAAAAGGGCTGGGGATGTGGCCCAGTGGTCAAGTGCCCCTGAGTTCAATCCCTGGTACCAAAAAAAAAAAAAAAAAAAAAAAAAAAAAAAAAAAACAGCCTCAGCAACTCCGTGAGATCCTGTCTCTAAATAAAATACAGAATAGGGCTGGGGAATGTGGCTCAGTGGTTGGGTGCCCCTGAGTTCAATCCCCAGTACCAAAAAAAAAAAAAGGAAAAAATATTTTCTTCCTTCTCACCTCCATTAACTTAGTTCTTCATGAACTTAACTAAGTATGATCAAAGCTAGTGACAAGATTTGTTATCAAGCAAAATTAAAATTAAAAGTAGTAAGATTTTTAATTCATCTAGACAAAATAATCAATGTCAAATAATCACAATCTCCGTAAGAAGTCTCTATCTCCTTATCATATAAAATCAAATCAGTTTTCCAAGAGTTTTTTAAACTATTCAAAGTTTTTTATAAACTTCTTATGTTTCAATTATAGTTTAATCACTAGTTGTTGCATTTGTTATTTTTGCAACAGATAAACACAGTAATTTAGCTACCTTAGAAATCAAATAAAATTTATAGGCTAAATTGGGAACCCAAGCAATGACTATACTATAATTCCATGAAAACATAGCTTAAAGTTAAGGAATCTCAGAGTAGCACTTCGGGTAATTTAAAACATCAAATACTTCATTTTATCACTGCTGTTAACAACCACTGAAATGAAAACACAATTATAATATATTCAATTTATCAAAAACTATAAAAATTTTCATTTGGTATTATGAAAAGATTCCAATCCTATAGGTATTTTGAGTTTGGTTTATTGTAAGCACAACAGTCTTCTTCAAAAGGATTAGCTCCTCTTTCATCCTCATATCACATCAATTTAAAGTCATGAAACAGATGTGATTAAGGCTTTATGGTCTTAAATTCACTTTAAGCCCACAGCTTCATTCTATTATGTGATCACTTATGCACACAGTAATTAAACAGACAACACATATTATTTAATTTTAAATTGCAAAGCCCATTCACTACCCCACCAATTTAATTGCTAAATCTGTTTGACCATTCTTTTATCTTAAAATGTTAATTGTATACTAAATAGCAGGCCTGCAGCATATCACAGAAGACTTGGACAATTTGCCAACAATTAAATTTATTCTAGATAAGCACAAGTCATTTCTTTTCTTTTGTTTTTGTTTTGTTTTTAAATTTTTTTAAATTTATTTTTTATTTATAATAATTATAATTCATAGTGCACATATCTTTTTACCTACAACTGTTTGTATACAAAGTACATTCATATCATTCAGGTCTTCAATCATGCATTTAGGAAAATGAAAAGTCATTTCTATTTTATATACTGTTTATACTACAAACTTTCAACCATGTTCTGTTTATTAAGTTTTATTTAAGCTTAATAGTCTTTATTAAACTGTGTGGGGGGGGGGAATCAGTGAAAAGACTGTTAATTCATTATAAGTAAATTTTGAAGACCTACAATAAAGAACTGCAAAATCTCCAAACTTCTCTGTGCATTTATTTCTATTAACAGATATTAATCATTTTTAAAATCAGAGAGAGCATCTTCAAACAGCAAGATTTAGAGTCTTCTGTAAAGCTTCCCATCGACATAAAAATCAACACTATTGGGGCTGGGGTTGTGGCTCAGCAGTAGAGCGCTTGTCTAGCACGTGCATGGCCCTGGGTTCGATCCTCAGCACCATATAAAAATAAATAAATAAAATAAAGGTACTGTGTCCAACTACAACTAAAAAATAAATGTTTTTTTAAAAAATCACTATTAACAGAGTTTGGCACAGCATAGAGTGCAATGTCTATTTATGAATTCTTTCTTCTATTCCACAGAACAAATGACATATAATAAAAATAATCAAGTGTATAGCTAGATAAAAAGCAAATTTGTCCCAAACAACCCGATAATTGAAAAACAATTTAACTATCAAACAATGGTAAGGCTGCTATGGTTATGGACTTGAGGGGAAATTTTCTAGTTCCAGAGCCTATAATTGCAGACTCACTAGTGTTTGCTATCCAGACCCTTAAAGAAGAGATTAGAACCAAAAATCTCATCAAATATTATGAAAGATTATAGATGCCCAATTCCTAACTATATCTTTTAACTTCAGAATTGGAACATCTTTATCCCCTTTTCATTTTGCCTTCCTCCACTGCTCAGAAATATGTACATGTCTGTTTCTATGCCTATATATCTGTACTATAACAATGCCTCAAAACATGTTCTCAAACTACTATTCAAAACTCAACTCCATAATATCTCACGTACCACAAACATTAGATCATATTCAAATTACTCTAACATTCCAAGTTTTCCACAAATTGTAGGTATACCATGTACAACAAATAATCACCTCATGGTGGAAAAGAAGCACACATAGAACAAGTTATGAAACTTAAAATGCAGTTTAAGGAATTTTAACTTTATTTTTTAATCTGGCTGATTTACATTTAACGCAAAATTTTTCTAATAAATAAAATGTTAATTTGCCAACATTAGTATTAAAGGTATTACTTATTAATTACATACTAATATAGTTAACAGAGGTGAAGATATCTAAGTAAAAAAGCAATGCCAATATATAGAAAAACCTCTACAACTATATATGGAAAATGTAAATCTTTAATATTGTACCTAGTATACTGTACTTTTTTACCTTGTGTGTGTGACAGTCTAGTCATTGCATGTAAATATAATTTATTGTGTATTATATAATCAAACATGGATGAGTTACTTTTTTGCTAGTAAGTCAATATCCATTGGATATTTTCTTGGGTAAATTTTTTTGAAGGAATAGATTACAATTCAAAATAAAAATATTTTTAATTAAATCATTTATTTATTCTAATTTATTATACATGCTTGCAGAATGCAATTGATTTCATATTACATACGTAGAGCACAATTTTTCAAGTCACTGGATTTACACGAAGTGTTATCACAACATTTGTGTCTTCATACATGTACTAGGGTATTGATGTCTAACTCATTCTGCCCTTATTCCTATCCCCTTGTCCCCTTCCCTTCCCTCCCTCCCCTTTGATCTATTTAAAGTTCCTTCATTCCTCTCATTCCCCCCTCCCTTGCCATTATAAGTCAGTATACTCATAACAAAGAAATCATTCAACCTTTGTTTTTTTTTGTGATTGGCTAACTTCAATTAGCATTAATTTCTCCAACTTCATCCATTTACCTGCAAATGCCATGATTTTATTCTCTTTTAGTGCTGAGTAATATTTCATCGTGTACATACACCAGATTTTCTTTATCCATTCATCTACTGAAGGGCATCTAGGTTGGTTCCACAGTTTAACTATTGTGAATTGTGCTGCTGTAAACATTGATGTGGCTGTGTCCCTGTAGTGTGCTGTTTTTAAGTCTTTTGAGTATAGGCTGCACCAATTTGCAGTCCCACCAGCAATATATGAATAACTGAAAAACTGTTAGTAAGAAAGTTCAGGGAACATGTGACACAAAAACTGCACAATTTATAACAAGGGGGACTTGTTTTCCTAAACCAGTAGTAATGAATTTAAAGGAGGACAGTCTTCTTTTTTTTTTTTTTTTTTTTTTTTTTTTTTTTTTTTTTTTTTTTTTTTTTTTTTGTTTGTGGTACCAGGGATTGAACTCAGGGGCACTCGACCACTGGGTCACATCCCCAGCCCTTTTTTGTATTTTATTAGAGACAGGATCTCACTGAGTTTATAAGTGCCTCGCCATTGCTGAGGCTGGCTTTGAACTCGCGATCCTCCTGCCTCAGCCTCCCAAGTGCTGGGATTATAGGCATGCGCCACCACGCCCGGCTGACAATATTAATTCTACCTATCCATGAACAAGGTAGATGTTTCCATCTTCTAAGATCTTCTTTAATTTCTTTCTTTAGTGTGCCGAAGTTTTCATTGTAGATTCCCTTCTTTTGTTGATTCCCAAGTTTTTTTTTTTTTTTTTTTTTTTTTTTGAGGCTATAGTAAATGAGGTGGATTTCCTAGTTTCTCTTTCTGAGGATTTCTCACTGATGTACAGAAATGCCTTTGGTTTATGAGTATTGATTATATATCCAGCCACTTTGCTGAATTCATTTATTAGTTCTAGAAGATTTCTGGTGGAATTTTTTGGGTCTTCTATGTATAGAATCATGTTGTCTGCAAATAGTGATAATTTGAGTTCTTCTTTTCCTACCCGTATCCCTTTAATTTCTTTCATTTAATTGCTCTGGCTAGGGTTTCAAGAACTATGTTAAATAGAAGTGGTGAAAGAGGCAAAAAAAGAAAAATCTCTGGGAGTCTACCTTAGTGGCTAAGAACATGCATCTCACACAAACACAGGCTCTTACTATGTGATTTTGCACAAGTTACTTGATGGCCCTAAGTCTGTTTCCTTATCAAAAGTGGTTGTTTCCTCCAAGGCTGTTGTACAAATTAAATGAGTTAGTTCAGGAGGGAAAGGAAAAATACTGGGGAATGCCGTTAGCCAGATTATATTGTTATATTGTGTGCACATATGAATTATGTAACAATAAATTCCAAGATTATAAAACTATAATACACCAATAAAAATATGGCCAAAATTAAAAATGAGTTAGTTCAACCATGTTCTTACCAGTATTGTTCACAAAAGCTAAAACGTGAAAGCAATCCAATTACCCACTGAGGAATGAATAAGCAAATATACATATGTACTCACAAATGCACTCACACTCACACTGGAATATTATTTGGCCTTCAAAAGGAAAGAAATTCTGACATATGCTATAACATGGATGAACTTTGAGGATTTTATAGTAAGTCAGTTAGAAAAAGACAAACCTTAAATTACTTATACATATTTATATATTCCATATAAGGTACCCAGAGTACCAGAGATGCTTGCCTGGGCTAGGGAAAAGGAAAAATGGGGGAGTTACTATTCAGTGGGCATAGTTTCAATTTTGTAAGATGAAAGCATTCTGAAGGTGGATAGTGTCAATAGTTAACCAACTATGTGAATATACTTAATACCACTGAACTGACACACTTAAAAATGGTTAAAATGGTAAATTTTATGTTGTATATCTTATCACAATTTCAAAAATTAGGAAAAAAGAATTAAATGAGTTAATATACAAAGGGTGAAGAACAAGTGATTGGCACATAGTAATAAAATGTCAGCTATTATTATATGATGCCCAAAGCACAGAGTAAGTACATAATTAAGTCTGGCAATGGTTTGGATGAGTGTCCACAATGTCCACATGTAAAAGCTCTGTCCCCAGAATGGCAGTATTAGGAAATGCTGAGGACTTTTAAGTGGGAGGTCCTTAGGTCAGCAGGGACATTCTCTTGCAAACAATTATATGGCCCTAGTCTCTTTCTGCTTCGAGGTTACTGATGTTACCACCTGTTCTGACACACACTCCCCCCCACTGCCATCTGTCACCTTCATCAGCAGCCAAGCCAATGGAGCCCACTGCACTTGGACTTTAAAACTCAAAAATTATGACCTTTTTAAAAAAAAAAAAAAGACTATTTTATAAGTAGCCTGTCTCAGGTAATTCATTCTAGTAAAACAAAGCTAATAAAAGGCTGACTATTACCACTAGTACTACATCACACAATCCAAAAAAGAAGTTGGGAGTTATATTAATGAGACCCTAGGTAAAACACAAAGGATTAGCTTAAGAACCCTGTAAACAGGAAACAGAATAGAGGAGATAAGTGAACCCAGAAATTTTTAAATGTACAGCAAGGTTTCTTATAGACCACAAACCCAAACTCATAAATATATGTACTTAGTCAAAGACATTTTGGGGGCTGGAGATATAGCTCAGTTGGTAGAATGCTTGCCTTGCATGCATAAGGCCAAAAAAAAAAAAAAAAAAAAAAAAAAAAAAGACATTTTTGAATGAATAGAGGCATTTTTCTATGAATGGGTATAACAAAAATAAATCTCATAAAATTAGAAGCTTTACTAGCTTCGCACAGCAATAAAGGTGGACAATACAATTCAAAACAGAAAACTCAACTAGAAACTTGAATCTAATGGATCTCTCAATATTCAATGGATCTCTCATTAGGAAATAGAACTTATTTCCTAAACATTAGAATGATAAAATCAAGCAGGAGTCTAAAATATTCCAATGTATTGAAACAGTTTCTTAGATTTACTAACTGTAGGAGCCCTAATTTAGGAGATAGCTAAGATTGAGGTTAGCTGTGAGCTGTAAGCATTACCACCTTCCATGGTCTCATGAGACTTGGCCCGGGACACTGTGGATCGGGTAGGCGCCATTTGCATGGTCTCGCGAGACTTGGCCCGGTACACTGTGGATCGGGTTGGCGCCATTTGCATGGTCTCAAGAGACTTGGCGCGAGACAGCGCAGACGGGGTCAATGCCATTGTGTGTGTGGTGTGGTGGTGTTTGTAGGAGTGTGTATGGTGTTGGAGGTTGCTGGAGCCGGAGACAGAAGAATAAAAGAACTTTTTCATTTCCATCCTGCCTCCGAATTTTCTCCCCCAGCAGTGTTGCTCCAAGCGGCAATCGCTTCAGGCAGCAACAACTAACCATAATGGTACATATAGAGTTATAGAATTACTGTCCTGGGGCTCTCGGATTTCTACCCCCGGCTCCAGACACTTCCATTCCTAATGGGGCCCATACTGGAGGCTTATGTGTGTAGGTACCAGGATCACTTTCTTCCCCAGGGTTTTCTGCAGACCTTCCCGTGTTGGACGATGTCATCAAAGAGTGCCTCATCCTCTTTGTATCCATGAGCCACTCTTCCCAACTGTTCTCCCATCATCCATTGTCCTCATGTATATCATATGCCTGAATCTGGATTTGGGAGGAATCTCTACCCAAAAAAAGCATTAGAAGGAAATGCCAAGCATTGAAAGTTTGTTTAGAAGCGCCAGCTCTTGGAACAAAGGGGGCTTTCTTTAAACAGAAAAATAAATAAATAAAAGAAGAAAACTCCTCCTCCTCCTCCTCCTCCTCCTCCCTCCTCCTCCTCCTCCTCCTAGCAAGGTGCCTAAGTTACACTCAGAACTTCTAAAGAAAGGGGAAAATGTGAGAGTGGGTGGCACTTGAAGATCCCCCTCTTCTCAAAAAAGAAGACAGCTGCACCTAGCAGTAGGTCAGGGCTGTCACTAGACAAGAAAGCTGCAGCGTCTTGGCTTACCCCTGCCCATTCAAAGAAGACTAACAGTGTTGCAGCTAAAGTAGATTTGCTGGAGGGAATTAGAAAGTGCCCTTCCAAAAAATTAACAGCTACCCCACTTGCCCCCAGAAGAAGGACCCCCAGAAAGAACCCTCCTCAGAACAATGCCATAGAATTCCACCAGTGTTCACTCAGAGAATAAATACTCTGGAGCATCCCAGAAGTTGCCAGAAAAGATAGTGGCAATTGACTGTGAGATGGCAGGCACAGGGCATGATAGTTCCTTGGCTCAGTGTAGCATTGTCAACTATGATGGAGATGTGCTTTATGACAAATACATCCTTCCCCCTCGCCACATTGTGGACTACTGCGCCAAATGGAGTGGTATCTGCAAGAAGAACACGGTGAATGCTACTCCCTTCAAGACTGCTCGGAGCCAGATCTTAAAGATACTCTTGGGGAAGACAGTGGTGGGGCATGCCATCCACAATAACTTCAAAGCCCTACAGTACTTTCACCCCAAGTCCTTCACCCAAGACACCTCCCAAATACCCCACCTCAACCAGAAGGCCAACTGCCTGGAGAATGCCACCATATCTCTGAAATGCCTCAGCAAGCAGCTGCTACAGAGGGATATACAGATTGGGAAAGACAGACATTCCTCTATGAAGTTGAGTGGGAACAACATCTGGCCCAGAATCCCCCCAAAATCTAGCAGCCGTGGGGAGACAGAGGCAGCACCCAGATGAAACAGTGCAGCGGACCAACACCTGGCTCTACCAGCTTCATACTTGTGTCAGAGACACTCTACCCAGACTATATCCATTGAAATTTCACCTCAGCTCTTGTGTCCTGTATCTGGTTAAGTGGGGGTTGGGCCAGGTTGGCCTCAAACTCCTAGGCCCAAGCAATCCTCCTACCTCAGCTTCCTCAGTAGCTGCAACTATAGACCTGTATTACCATGCCCAGCATTTTTTATTCTCAAGTAATCAATGGCATCCTTTCACTTTCAAAAGTGTCCTTACTGGATTCTAAATTGTATGGTCAAGTTATATATCCTAGACTCTGCTTTTGACTGAGTCTGTATCCAGCCTGCCAGGATACCACCTGCCAACTGCTAGAAGAGCCACTATTAGTGAGGTTTCAGTCTTAAGGTTGTAAGTCAATGAGGTAAGAGTGTAGCTTAGAAATCAACTTTTCTAGCCGGGCGCGGTGGCGCACGCCTGTAATCCCAGCACTTGGGGAGGCTGAGGCAGGAGGATTGTGAGTTCAAAGCCAGCCTCAAGCAATGGCGAGGCACTTAGCAACTCAGTGAGACCCTGTCTCTCATAAAAATACAAAAAAAGGGCTGGGGATGTGGCCCAGTGGTCAAGTGCCCCTGAGTTCAATCCCCGGTACCACAAAAAAAAAAAAAAGAAATCAACTTTTCTGATTTAGACAAGCAGTCTCTTACCTAGAATATTAGAGGATTTATTTAATTTAGGTTCAATTTGGAAAGTTGAAAATGAATTTATATGGTTTTAATGTTTTTGTTTGTTTTTTGTTTTTAGTCTTTCACACTTTGCTAAACCAATTCTCTAAATGTCAAATGACTACTTTGATAAATTTTTATAATGAAAAAATGGTACATATACACAATAAATCCAAAAGCTATTATATACATGAAAAATATCATGTTCTTGGCCCATAACCTATCATCAAGATAAAAATTAGTAAAAGCATAAATTATAGTTAAATCTACATGAGTTCAGAGTTACCTTGCCAACCCTCAAAAAAAAATTTATTGTAACAATAAAAATTGACTGATAAAGTCTCCATTCCATCTATAAGCTTATAAATTCAATTAAGAGAGTCTTAGAGAAGTACAAGTAGAATTTCAAAGCATACCTTTTTACTAGCGAAAAAAGCTGTCAAATCAGGATTGAATTTATTTGCCACCAGCAACACGCATCTTGCTAACTGCCACTTTTGTGATCTAGAGTATGCTCCTTCCTTTCCATTAATCTACAAAGAATTAGAGAATTATGGAATCCTCATGGGCTAGAAGGGTTCTCACAGTCCTACTTCACCCAAGTGGCATACACCCACACACACATATCTATAACCCAACTCTAACCTTGCAATAACAGCAGCACTGAAGGCACAAGGAAAAAAAAAAACAGGTTAGATTCAAATACAAGTAAGAGCAAAAGTATTCATATAGATGCTACCGTACACACAAAACTATCTCATTATATGACCTCCTCCATTCCTAAATGTTAAAACCAAAGAATAAACTAACACTTTGTATGCACACCCACAATGACTTACCCTATCACAGCAAGAAGCTCCTGCATCAAAAACTACGTTTTAATATAATATAGATATGTTAGCATCTCTTTGGTTCACTTAAATTTCTTAGTGGTCGCCTAAAGTCCAAAATGCAAGGACTCTAAAATAATAATTGGGAACAAAGAGTATTCAAATAAATCAATGTATCCATTTATTTCTACTTCTTCAAATCTTCATGAGATAAAGACACAAGAGAAAATCTTAAGAAATAAATCTTAAAGATTCAAATAAAAACCAGGCACAGTGGCTCACACCTGCAATCCCAGCAGCTCAGGAGGCTGAGAAAGGAGAATCGCAAGTTCAAAGCCAGCCTCAGCAAAGGCGAGGTACTAAGCAACTCAGTGAGACCCTGTCTCTAAATTAAATATAAAAATGGGCTTGCGGGCTGGGGTTGTGGCTCAGCGGTAGAGCGCTCACCTAGCACGCGTGCGGCCCGGGTTTGATCCTTAGCACCATGTAAAAATAATAAAACGCATTGTGTACAACTAAAGCAAATAAATAAATATTTTTTTAAATAATGGGCTTGGGATGTGACTAAAGTGGTCAAGTATCCCTGAGTTCAATCCCTGCTACCAAAAGATTCAAATAAAGTTTAGTTTAACAATGATTAACATTTAATAAAGCAGAGAGCTAAGTTTTTAAATATTTCCTTATGCTATAAGAGATGACTTTTTTTTTACATTAAAAATTAAAAGTCCACCATTAATGATTAGGTATAGGACTTTGAGCAAACAACTTGATCTTTCCAGCTGTAATATTCTCACACTGAGAAAATGAAGTAGAGTCGTGCTACATAAAGTGTGGTTCCTGGACCAATAGCATTGGCATCATCTGGGAGTTTGAAAAAATGCAGAATCTTGGGCACCAGCCAAGGCTGAATGAATGAGAACTAGAAAGAAACCCAATTGTATTAAATAGCCTCTAGCCACCCTTAACATTCAAACTGCAAAAGAAAATAGAAAAGCCAGATCGCAGATGTCAAGAGAAACTAGAACTTTCTAAAACACATGAAAAAGGGGCCTTCTACTGAAGAATTTGTCCAATAGAACTTTTTAAAAACACATGAAAAAAGGGGGCTTCTACTGAAGAATTTGTCCAAAAGTTACGTTCAATTTTTCCTTTCTTAGCTACAGACATGTTCTTATCTGGAATCCCAGCTACTCAGGAGGCTAAGGCAAGAGGATCTCGAGTTTAAAGCAATTTAGTGAGACCCCTGTTTTAAAATAAAAAAAGGCTGGGATGTAGCTCAGTGGTAGAGCAAACCTGAGTTTAGTACTGGGGCAGGAGGTGATAGTTCTTCTTTTGATCCTAACTAGGATAAAAAAAGCAAAGGGGGTAGGTTAAAAAGAAATAATAATAAGCAATTTTCAATCCATTTTCTAATTTTCACATTACACAACTTTTGAAATTCACTATTGGGAAATTTCAAAATGAAGGAATGCTAATATAATCTACTTTCAGTCAAAACTTTCACTAAATCCAAAAAAAGATTCACCTAATGCTCCCTGAATTACAGTTGAAAATGGGAATGTCCTGGGGGATAACTAGGAGATAACTGAAATAGGGTCTTCCGGTGCCTCCTGCTAGAAAGGTCCCTTGGTGATGTCTCTTCCAGGCTTCACTTTCTGGGACATCACCACCTTTGGTGAAGCACTTCTCTCCACTGCCACAGTAACTATTACTCAAAGTGTTCATTGCTCTGCCTTCTATATAACTATGGAAATATTCTTACCATACTCTATACTCAATTTTAAAAACAACTCTTTTAATGTCTCAGAAGCCACTGGGTTATTAACCCACTAACTCAGCAGTCACTTCCTAAGAACAAGTCAAGAAGTGTGAGTTGACTTAACAGTCAAAAAAGTCAGAGAATCTTGGTTCAGCAAACTCTGACCCTCTTCAAAATATAAATAAAGGAGTTAAGCAGCAACTGGTATAACAATTTTCTTCCTTTAGCCTAAGCACCTAACTAACTGCCAAGGGTTCAAAACTTATAGAGATTCAGGGCTTGGGCTGGGGTTGTGGCTCAGCGGTAGAACGCTCGTCTGGCACATGCGCAGCCCAGGTTTGTTCCTCAGCACCACGTAAAAATACAGCATTGTGTACAACTAAAACAAACAAATAAATAAATATATTTTTTAAAAAAGAGAGAGATTCAGGGCTTATATCAATTATCAGTAAGGTCAGCCCAACCCAGGCTTTTTGAACCTCAGGACTTCCTTTTTTTTTTTTTTTTTTTTTTTTTTGGTAATGGGGATTGAACTCAGGGGCACTGGACCACTGGGCCATATCCCCAGCCCTGTTTTGTATTTTATTAGAGACAGGGTCTCACTGAGTTGCTAAGTGCCTTGCCATTGCTAAGGCTGGCTTTGAACTCACAATCCTCCTGCCTCAGCCTCCCAAGGACTTCCTTCTTTATATTGCTCCTCTTACCTATACTACCTGTCCTTAGCTAACATCATCCCCCTAAGACTCCCTGCATTCTTCAAGTACATGTCATATCATTTATATGCAATTATACTTCATAAGGTTCTCGTCTCTTCTCATTTTAATACCACAATTAAATTTTTACCTTTTTAAGGGCATAAACATGTCTTAAGTTTTCTGTTTTTAATTATGCAAATTCATTCTCCTCCCAAAACTTTATTGCTACACATCAAGATATTTGGCAGCTCCAAATAAGTTGTCCAAACAGTGACAATTTAAAACTTGTCAGAAATTAGAAACTTTCCTTAAAACAAGCTGTATCTTTTTCATGTTTTCATGTAATTGCTACTCAAACAATGAATATTTTCAAAACAATATTTTATTGAAAGGGAAAGACCTAATCCACAAGAAATTTGAGAAAAGTTTACTTTTAACATAGATAACAGATTTTACCATAAACATTTTACTATAAAGACCCTTTTTTTTTTTTTTAATTCAGAAATGAGCTAATAGCACAACTGAGGGGTTTTTTATAACTGATATAATAAAAAACATTAAAAGTATATATTAATGGGGCATCATGTAATGTTTGATATATGTGTACATTACATGTTTAAGTCAAGTTAAACATATTTATCTCCTCAAATATTTATCATTTAAAACTTTCAAAATTCTTTCTTCTATCTTTTTGAAATGTACTGACATAACTGTTATCTATAGTCTCCCACACTATGCAACAGAACCCCAAAGCTTCTTTCTCCTAATTGTATCTTAGTATCCATTGATCAACCTTTCCCTGCCCCTCTCCTCCCACCCTACTGTTCCCAGCATTTTACCATAAACATTTTACTATAAAGACCCTTTTTTTTTTAATTCAGAAATGAGCTAATAGCACAACTGAGGGGTTTTTTTTAACTGATATAATAAAAAACATTAAAAGTATATATTAATGGGGCATCATGTAATGTTTGATATATGTGTACATTACATGTTTAAGTCAAGTTAAACATATTTATCTCCTCAAATATTTATCATTTAAAACTTTCAAAATTCTTTCTTCTATCTTTTTGAAATGTACTGACATAACTGTTATCTATAGTCTCCCACACTATGCAACAGAACCCCAAAGCTTCTTTCTCCTAATTGTATCTTAGTATCCATTGATCAACCTTTCCCTGCCCCTCTCCTCCCACCCTACTGTTCCCAGCATTTTACCATAAACATTTTACTATAAAGACCCTTTTTTTTTTAATTCAGAAATGAGCTAATAGCACAACTGAGGGGTTTTTTTTAACTGATATAATAAAAAACATTTAAAGTATATATTAATGGGGCATCATGTAATGTTTGATATATGTGTACATTACATGTTTAAGTCAAGTTAAACATATTTATCTCCTCAAATATTTATCATTTAAAACTTTCAAAATTCTTTCTTCTATCTTTTTGAAATGTACTGACATAACTGTTATCTATAGTCTCCCATACTATGCAACAGAACCCCAAAGCTTCTTTCTCCTAATTGTATCTTAGTATCCATTGATCAACCTTTCCTGCCCCTCTCCTCCCACCCTACTGTTCCCAGCTTTAGTAACCACCATTCTACTCTAACCTTCTATGAGATCTACTTTTTACATTCCACATAAGTGAGATCAATGTTAAATTCGTCTTTCTGTGCTCAGCTTTTTGCACTTAACTGGAGATGACTCCAGTTCCATCCATGTTTGCACAAATGACAGAATTTCATTGTTTTATAGCTGAATAATATTCTATTGTGTATACGTACCACATTTTGTTTATCTATAGACATTCAGGTTGTTTCCTTTTCTTCACGATTGTGAATAGTGCTACAATGAAGATGGAAGTACAGAGGCTCTTCAGTATACTGATTTCATTTCCTTTGCATATATACCCCATACTGAGATATCTAGAACAAATACTAGTTCTTCTTTTAGTTTTTTGAGGAGGCTCCATACTGTTTTCCACAATGACTGTACTAATAAACATCCCCCCAACAGTGTACGAGGGTTCCCTTTTCTCCACATACTCACCAGCACTTGTTCTCTTTAGTTTTCTTGTTATCAGCCATCCTTATTAAATGAGATGATATCTGATTATGGGTTTTGATTTATATTCCTCATATATATATATATATATATATATATATATATATATACATACATACATACACACACACACACACACATATACAATAGTTAAAGATAGCGACAATATGTTTTCATTTATTTAGTTATTTATTTATAGGTGGTGCTAAGGATCAAACCCAGTGCCTCACATGTGCAAGGCATATGCTCTACCACTGAGCTACAACCCCAGACCCTGATTTGCAATCTTCTGATTAGAGATGTTCAGAATTACTTCACATATGTGTCAGTCATTTGTGTGTCCTCTTTTGAGAA
Organism: Tamias sibiricus; assembly: GCA_025594165.1. NCBI lineage: Eukaryota > Metazoa > Chordata > Mammalia > Rodentia > Sciuridae > Tamias > Tamias sibiricus. Next base: position 75,417,083 of record CM046666.1, read on the forward strand.
ATGTCTATTTAAATCTGTTTTTTGTTGTTGTTGTTGTTGTTGTTAAGTTTTTGGAGTTCCTTATATACTATGGATATCAACTCCTTGTCAGATGTATACATTATAAGTATTTTCTCCCATTCTGTAAATTTTCTCTGTGATCTGTTGACTGATTTCTTTCCTGTGCAGGAGCTTTTTAATTTGATGTAATTCCATTTATTTATTTTTTGCTTTTGTTTCTTCTGATTTTAAGGTCATATCCAAAAAATCTTTGCCGGTCCCAATGTCCTGAATCATTTCCCATGTTTGTTTTTTTCTTTTTTTTTTTTTGGTACTGGGGATTGAACTCAGGGGCACTGGACCACTGAGCCTCATCCCCAGCCCTTTTTTGTATTTTATTAGAGACAGGGTCTCACTGAATTGCTTAGTACCTCGCTATTGCCGAGGCTAGCTTTGAACTCGCAATCCTCCTGCCTCAGCCTCCCAAGTGCTGAGATTACAGGCATGCCCAACTGCGCCCAGATCCCATGTTTCTTCCTAGTAATATTATAGTTCAGGTCTTACATTCAACTCCTTAATCCATTTTGAGTTGTTCTTTGTAAATAGTGAGGGATGGAGGTCTAGCTTCATTTCTCTGCATGTAGACATCCAATTTTTCCAACACCTTTATTGATAAGTCCTTTCTCCAATGCATGTTCTTGGCATCTTTGTCAAAAAGGTGCAGATTGTTGGGTATACTTCTAAGCTCTCTACTTTGTACAACTGGTTTGTGTCTGTTTTTATGCCAATACCGTGCTGTTTTGATTATTACACCTTTACAGTATGTTTTCACATAAAATAGCATAATGCCTCCTGCTTTGTCCTTTTTTACTTAAAATGGCTTTAAAAAAAAAAAAAAAAAAGTTTCACTATGTTGTCCAGGTTGCCCTCAAACTCAATCCTGCCTTAGCCTCCCAAGTAGCTAGAACTACAGATGCATGCCACCATGCTTGACAACAAAGGTATTTTTTAAGATAATTAAAAGCACATGCAGAAGATGCACAACATGATGACGCTTGATTGTATTTAATATTACTGCATGTACATAGGAAAAATATATGTAAATAAGATTATATCTAAATGTACCACGTGTTTTAAATGGGTTTTCATCTCTTCATTTACTAGGGTCAAAAATAAAATCAGAACAAGTTGGGAAACACTGAAAAATTGTCATGCAAAAAGTACAGATGGAAATCTGGAAAACTTCAAACCAACTGGTAAAAAACTTGCAGTTACAGCAGTTTATAAAGCATAAAGGAGGAAGTATTTTGGCCTTTCTTGTATTAGATATTAACATCCCTTTTAGGGCAAGGAAAGCTGTTCAATCAGTTGTCTATAGCTGATTTGTTGGATGTTTTAAGGGTAAGAACAGAATCGTGCTGACAAGGGCCAAAAGCTTTTGTTTTGTGTTTCTTTTATGAGTACAGACAGCATTTCAGGAAATCAAAATGATCTCAAATTTGGGTTTCAAGGGCTAGCCTTGGTGTATAGCTAAACTGTGACCTCCATTTTCATTTTTATTTAATACAAATAAATAATGCTTACTGGATCAGACTATTAGAAATCAATTGGTTGCTGCTAGTCTTTATTCATGTTCACACAAAAATCAGAAGAAATTCTAGATGTACCATCTCAACAGCTAAATACTAAATACAAGTGACTAAATATTACTGAAACTACAAAAATAAATGTAATGTGGACTGACATTAATTAATAAATGCAACTACCACAACCAGGTTGCAGCATAATTTCAGTGTGCAATTGTTTGAAATTCATCATTTAAATGGCAATTTGATTTGTTCTAGACATATTCTGTATTCTATAATTCTAGTTAATAGTTTGAGTTCTTTGACCATGCAAAAGTATTTAATTAAATTTTCTAAATTCTAAAATGTTACTAAAATAAAATTGGTCCAAGAAAGCTCTCCTTACCAGCAAATATATTAGCAACAGCAGCAACAGCAGAGCTGAACCAAAAGCCAGAGACTCTGTACACTAAGAAGAAATGCTTACAAATTCTTCAAATTTCACAATTTAAAACAAAATTGTCGGAAATACAAATTTTCCAATTTCCTTACCTGAATTAACAAACACTAATACCTTTTAGGGACCAAGGTACCATCAAACATGCAAAAACGCAATATAGTTTCTTGAAGAAGTATAATTAAATAAGTACTCAATTACATATGATCTTTTAAAATATGGTTATAGAACTTTCTTTCCCAAAATATCTAATTAGAGCACTGTTCTTCATACCATATGCAAATAAAATAACTTTTCTACCTTATGAACATAAATTTCAGGATATAAGATAAAAGAGCTACATGCCAGCATCGAGTTTTTCTATTAAACTCCTTCACTCCCAACACAGATAAGAAAAATAAATAAACCCTCATAGAATAAAACAGAATTTTCACTTAATTCTCTTCCAAAATTCCAATATAAGAATATCTGAGTTTCCTGAAGCAGACAAAACACTTCTAGAGACTTAAATTATGGCTAACTTTTTTATACAAAAACCAATTTCAAAATAGTTCTTCAAGATCATCTACAAATAATTCAAGTGCCATGCACAAAAGAACATGCTAACATTGTCAAATGTCTATGGTTTCAATAATGTTGTATACATGATCCTGCTAATTCTTACTAAATTTTTTAAAATCCCAAACTACTATTTTGAGATGTATTAAAACACACAATGCAGCCGGGCGTGGTGGCGCACGCCTGTAATCCCAGCACTTTAGGAGGCTGAGGCAGGAGGATTGCGAGTTCAAAGCACTCAGCAATGGCGAGGCACTCAGCAACTCAGTGAGACCCTATCTCTAAATAAAATACAAAAAAAGGGCTGGGGATGTGGCCCAGAGGTCAAGTGCTCCTGAGTTCAATCCCCAGTACCACAAAAAAAAAAAAAAAAAAAAACACACACACACAATGCACTGGATATCATCAGAATTCTACTACAAGCAGCCTGAATTAAAGCTGGTCCTCTGCTGCCATCTAGTGAACTCATAAAACACCAACACTAAACCAGAAGTGACAGAGTATTTTCAACAATAAATCTATTTAACAAATCATTAAAATATATTAATTTTTTTTAAATATTGCCCATGAAATACCACTGCAGAAAACACTACAATAATAAATAAATTCACTGGAGTTTTTTTAACACTAAAAAAGTGTGTATGTTCCACAAGTGTTTTCAAGAGCAATAAATTATTACAATAAACTATTATAAGATAAATGCTCATTTGAGAAAAGTTAACTAGAATAATGTTATCATAGTATTGTTACAAAAGCAAAAATGTCAAAACAATCTAAATTTACAACCACACAGGAATTGTCAAAGTACAGTGCATTCATATGATGGCAGTAAGAATCCAGAATGATTCCTCTTCCTTCCAAGACATCATCAAAATAATAGCAAAGTTTGTTTTGTTTTGTTTTTCTTTTTAAAATACAAAGCTATCTGATGGCTTAAAAACAATAATAAATGTCTACAAGTCCACAAATTCTTTGACTTTCCAGAGATAGAGATTAATTTTCCTCCTCTTAAAGGTGGACTGAGTTTATATATCACTTCTAAAAATAACATAGAGCCAGCGAGGTGGCACAGGTGCCTATAATCCCAGCACTTGGGAGGCTGAGGCAGGAGGATCAAAGCCAGCTTCAGCAATGGCGAGGCACTTAACAACTCAGTGAGACCCTGTCTCTAATAAAACACACAAAAGGGCTGGGGATGTGACCCTGTGGTCAAGTGCCCCTGAGTTCAATCCCTGGTACCAAAAAAAAAAAAAAAAAAATTACCCCTAAAAATAACATGGTAGAAAGTGATTATACATCACTTCTGAAATTAGATGATAAAGGTAGTACTATTTCATATTGGGTGCTTTCTTAGATCAGTTGCTCTGGAGGTCACCGTGTCCTGAGGCACATAGGCAAACTGTGGGAACCCACTTGAAACCCCAAATTTAGTATGAGGATTATTTTAACCTGAAGCTATTTTTGAGATTCAATAGATGCAGAAAGAAGCCTTCTAAGATTTTCCCTTTTATGATTTAAAAGCAGAAAGTTCTGGAATAAGGACGCCATAAATCTGCTCCTTCTGGAAACTCCACTCCCCAGAAGAGTTAAACTATCATAAATCCCCTCCCTGGAGAGTTTTATATCCATGAAGAAGAGGAACAAGACTACTCCCACCTGTAAAAAACAAACTATCACAAACTTAAATTACCATTTGTTTCCCCGGGACAAACATCTATTTGTCTTTCCAAAAGAAACCCATTTATTCTTCCCCTAGAAGCCTATTCTCTACCTTTCCTTTCTTCTATTGTTAGGTAAACTTAGCAAACCACTCCTTTTGTGTACTTTCACATGCATAAGTATTCATATAATACTTAGCTTTTTCTCCTGCTAATCTGCCTTTTGTTAGTATAATTTGCAGGCACCCAACTACAGAACCTAAATGGGTACAAAAAAGCTTTTTCTCCCAAACACAGCTGATGGAGAAACCCACAGATAAGATATGGAGGCCTCAAACCAACAGCCAGTCAGAAACTGAGGCCTACTATCAACCACATAAATGAGCTTGGAAGTGAAGCAGTGAAATAAAGCAGCCCCAGCCAAATGTTTAACTTCAATCTCATTAAAGCCACTAAGTCAGAACCACCCAACTAAATTGCTTTTGGAAACAAGGAGATAACATAGTAGGGTAAAATAACAGCCTAAATGTCCTCATCATATGGTGGCCAGCTTCCTCCAGAGCAACTGATTCAAGAGAATACCCAAGATGGAAGTAGTAGTTCTTTTATCATCTAACCCAGAAGTGACAATCACTTTCTGCCAAATTTCATTTTTTAAAGTGACACAAACCCAGTCCACACTCAAGGAGAGGGAAATAAAAGTTCTATCTCTTAAAGGGAGAATGATGTTTTAAGTTGCTAATTTAAGAGCATCAGCAGATGTACTATTTCAACAAAATCTTGGGTTGACAAGAAATAAATGGTGAAGTGCTGAGAAGTGCTGAGGTACCAACATCCACAGATGGAGCTGCCTGTTTTGCAAAACCATAAAGATCCAAACCCAGAAGCATCAACTTCAAAGAATGATTGGAGAGACCTATGGACTGACAAAGAGGAATCATTTTAAACTAACATACAATAATTGAATTCCTACAAAACACATAGGTTATCGATGGTGACCAGAAGAAAAGACTTCTCTATATAGTAGTATTTAGGGTCCTTTAGCACAACTGCTTATCATAAAGCAAAGGTGAGAAGTTGACAAACCCACTTACATTCACAGAATTTCCAAGTGGTTTCATTTTCCAACATAGTCAACCAAGAACCAAAACACATTTGAGGAAAACTAGAAAAATGAAAAAAGAAGATGAGTCAAGGAATAAAAAAAACATCTTTAAGCCCCCTTTAAACTTTCACAGAGATTCAGGAAGCTATTGTATCCATAAATCAAGAACAGGTTGTCATGGGGGGGCTCAGTAGCAGAGGGCTTGCCTAGCACACACATGTCATAGGTTTGATCCCCAGCCTAGCAAAAAAAAAAAAAAAAAAAAAGGAGAGAGAGAGGGAGAACAAGTTGCCAAAAAAAGTACAAGCAGATAACAAAAATGTATGTGCTCTTTAAAAATTAAAAGCACAGCTGCTGGGATAAGTAATTCAACTAGAAGACAGGAAAATGAGAGAACTTCCCAGAAAATTGAAAAAGAGAAATGATTAAAAAAAAAAAAAAAAAAGTTTAGAAATGGGGGGGAGGTCTAATAATCAATAGTAGTTCTAAAAAGTAAAAATAGGAAAAAAAAAATAGGAAATAAAATGTCAGAGATAAGGTCAAATTTATCTGAATGGAAGAACCCAGGTTTCCAGATTCAGAGATCACTAAGTGCACAATCAATGTGGGAGGGAATGTTAATGTTAACACACACATACAAGAACATGCGCGTGCACGCACACACAATTACATATCACCAAGAAATTCTACACCAAGGATAAAGAGAAAAGTCTAAAAGTGCCCAGTGACAGGGCAGACTACTTATAAGGAATTCGAATCAGAATAATATCAGAACTTTTATCAGTAATAGAGGTTCCTGGAAGATACAGAGGTATGGGCTCAGGTGGTAGCTCAGTGGTAGAGCACTTGTCTAGCATCTGTGGGGTACTGGATTCAATTCTCAGCACCACACATAATTAAGTAAAATAAAGGTCCATTGACAACTAAAATAATATTTTTTAAAGGAAAAAGGAAATACAGAAATACGCTTTTTAGTATCCTAAGGGAAAATTATTTTACCCGAAAATTTATTTACAACCATGACCAACGTGGAGGGAGGGGAAGGGAAGGAGCAAGGGTTAAAAAAAAAAAAAAAAAAAAAAAAAAAAAGATGGTAGAATGAGATGGATATCATTACCCCAAGTGCATGTATGAAGACATTAATGGTGTGAATATACTTTGTATACAACCAGAGGTATGTAAAAATGTGTTCTATAAGTATAATATGAAATGTAATGCATTCTGCTGTCATAACAACTTAAATAAATAAATAAATAAATAAGACATAAAAAAATTTATTCGCAGCCGGGCGCGGTGGCACACGCCTGTAATCCCAGCACTTTGGGAGGCTGAGGCAGGAGGATCGCGAGTTCAAAGCCAGCCTCAGCAATGGCGAGGCACTTAGCAACTCAGTGAGACCCTGTCTCTAAATAAAATACAAAAAAGGTCTGGGGATGTGACCCAGTGGTCGAGTGCCCCTGAGTTCAATCCCCGGTACCACAAAAAAAAAAAAAAAAAAAAATTTATTCGCAACCAAATTATTATTAAGTATAGGGCCAGTGCAACAGCATTTTCATACACCTAGGCATGGATATGAGTTACTTCCTGCACATTCTTAGGAAGTGACTGAAGTAGGTGTCCCTGTACAATGTGATAAACCAGAAGGGGGAAAAAAAAAAAAAACTAGAGGAAAGCTGGGAGCCACGGTATAAACCTGTTACTCCAGAGGCTCAGAAGGGTGAGGCAGGAGGATCTCAAGTTCAAAGCCAGCCTCAGCAAGTTAGCCAGGCACTAAGCAACTCAGTAAGACCTGTCTCTAAATAAAATACAAAAAAGGACTGGGGATATGGCTCAGTGGTTAACCCACTGAGTTCAATCCCTGGTACCAAAAAAAAAAAAAAAAAAACTAGAGGAAAGGAGGAAGAAAAAAAACATAAAACCCAGAAAGCTAGATCCAACAGGGTAACAACTGAGAACACTAGAAGCTATAAACCATAAAAAGTTCTAAGAGAAAATTCTTTGGAACAGCAAAAAAATAAGAACAGATAAAACAATTAAAACCTTGAAAACACTTAATGATAAAGTAAAGACAATTAGTAAAGTATAAAAGTAACTTCTATTTGTAATTCAACAACAAGAATATTTATTTGCAAGGGCAGAGGGGTCATGGCATTAAACTCTGGGCAAGTTAGCTTTATCTTTGATGGTCAATTCCACCTCTGCACTTGTGTGCTCTCTAGCATACCTGGTTTGAGAAATAACAGACACTTCCCAGGCTTGTTGGCTCACTGGCAGGATACGAGGAAAAAGGAGGAAGAAACCTACTTATTTCTTGCTTTGGGCAGCATCTCAGAAGTCACTAAAGCAGCAGCCAAGGGGCTGAGGGCTCCTCAGTGGAAATTCCCTCAGTGGGGACTATTTTGCTGCAACAGAAAGTATACTTTCAACAGCAGCAGCACCTCCTCCAGCACACAGATCAACAGCTAGTGCTAACCAGGCTCCAACCAGAAGCAGCAGCAGCTCACTGATCTCAAGATGACCCTTTTGTTCCTTTTGCTTCTACACCTTCTGATGCCTTTGTAAGCAATTCTAGTTATTAAATCCTTATACCTTTCAAATATTAAGAGTGATTTCTCTTTTCTTGCCATAAAAAAAGAAATTTAAGTCTTCCAGTAATCTAAACAATAGTTCCAGTGGGAGAAAAATGTTTAAGTATTTTCACTATTTAAAATCAACCACATCGGAGGCTGGGATTGTGGCTCAGCGGCAGAGCGCTCGCCTTGCACGTGTGCGGCCCGGGTTCGATCCTCAGCACCACGTAAACATGAATGCATTGCATTGTGTACAACTAAAGTAAATAAATAAATATTTAAAATAAAAAAAATAAAATAAAATAAAATCAACCACAGAATTTTTTTTTAATTTTTAAACTATGTTCACCAGTCAACATGTAAATGCAAACAGGTAACAATATTAAATTTAGGGCTTGGAACTGTGGATGTAGCTCAGAGGTGGAACACTTTCCTGTCATATGCAAGGAGGTCCTAGGTTTGATTTCCAGTACCACAAAAACAAACTAATCAATCAATTAATTAAATAGGGCTGGCATAACTTAAGAGGTAGATGGAAGACAGGGTACTCTTAACATCCTCATCTTACAAGATGATGAGTCAAAAAAAAAAAAAAAACTCTCTTGTGCTATTAGAACAAGAAAGGATTAAACATACATGCATGCTCAATGATGAAATAACAATAATAGAATAACAACAACGGAAGACTTTAATGGAAGGAAAAGTGGGCACAAAGATTTTGATGTGCTACATCAGAAGGAACTCACCTAAAGTTGATTAATAGTGATATAAGCATGTATTAGAAACTTGGGGATAACCACAGAGAAAACTGTAAAAACTTAAAAAGTGATTGTTTTGGGAGTAGGACTGACCCAGGAAGAGTTTAGGACTCTCTATTATAAACTTTCCAGTTCTACTTCATTGTTTAACTACAAACAAGAATTTAAAAGAAATAATTTTATGTTTATATCCAATAAAAAAATATTTAATAAAGTGGGAAAATACTAAGGCTGCAAATAGCAGATTATTAAATAATAAATCATGTATAATAAATAATTTCTGTAGAAGACATATTTCACCTAATTGAAGTTTTAATATACAGGGTCCACTCTAATTTTCTGTACCTCAAATGGGTACCTGAGCTTATAATAAACACTAAAAAATTGTAGAATGAATACTTTTTTTTTTTTTTTTTTTTTTTTTTTGGTACCGGGGATTGAACTCAGGGGCACTCGACCACTGGGTCACATCCTCAGCCCTCTTTTTGTATTTTATTTAGAGACAGGGTCTCACTAAGTTGCTAAGTGCCTCACTCTTGCTGAGGCTGGCTTTGAACTTGCAATCCTCCTGCCTCAGCCTCCCAAAGTGCTGGGATTACAAGCGTGCGCCACCACGCCTGGCTGAATACATTTTTATTCAACTGACAGAGACAGAGAGGAAGACCTAAAAGCATACAAACTAAGACGTAAGCACCAACCAACCAGTGAAATTACAGGCCTGTTTTTTTGGTTTTTTGCTTGTTTCATTGTTTGTTTTTCATTTTTGTCCTTTGCTCTATCTTCATTCTCTAAATTTTCTACAATGAATAAAAATTACTTTATAATGGGAAAAATACTTTTAAAGACATTGTCATTTTTTCATTATTACAAGACCAGAATCACAAGACAAAAAAGAGATTTTTACTGAAATGCATATCAAGTCAAAATAAAGTCACAACTACTAATAATGGATTAGGCTTAGTAAGGTACAGACAAAATAAATGATCTTGACCTAATTATGGGATCTGAAATGCTTCCAAAGTAACAAGATACTGCAAACTTATTATTCATAGCACAGATTGAGTAATTAGTTCCAATACTAGTAAGCAAACTCACAAATCTACAGCTAAAAAGCCTCTCAGTTATTTTAATTAGTTACTTTTAGATTAAACAGCTCTATTCATAATGTAGTGTCTTTATCAGACTTCAAAGTATAAAATCAAATGATACACTCATTTGCACTAATTACCATGAATGCTACAGGTTATGCTTTTCAGAACTTCATAGCCATACAAATTAAATATGTAAAATACAGCATTAAGTGGTTTTCATCAGAGAGTAATGCTACCTCCATTGCTCAGATTTACCTTGATCTGAAATAAAATTTAGAAGCTATCCAAAATGGTTTGGGTACCACAACATATCACAGAGATAGAAAGATATGAAAAACAATTTTTATACAACAATCAGTTTCCGTGAGAAAAAAAAGATCAAAAGAAATAGCCTGTTTTGTTTTACATTTTTCACTGAAGTGGCTGATTATACCAAATGTAGTTGTATTTCTTACTTATTTCACTATGAAACTTAAAATTTATCTGTCATCAAAAAATATGAAAGATATATCTATGAGCACTAAATTTATATTCCTAAAATCAAAAAGAGCAGTCATATTTCATATGGAACATCAAATAATGCTCCAAAGGTAGTTCTTTGGTACCTCTCCTTATTTATTTGTCTTCAACAACAAATAATTTGACTACATCTTTTAATTTATCTTAAAGCTACTTGAGTGCAGGAACTGTACTGTTTTGCTACTGTGTCCTGTATTGCTTTAGATACTGCACAACTATAGTGTAGGTAGAACGTCCCTAATCTGAAAATCCAAAATTCAAAATGTTTAGGTTAGAATATAAAGCCACAAGTGGAAAAATTTACACTATGAAACTTTGTTTCACACATAAATCTATTAAATATTGTATATGATACCTTCAAGCAAAGTGTATAAGGTATACATTAAACATAAATGGATTCTGAGTTTAAACTTGGGTCCTGAAATCTAAAAAATCAGAAATCTAAAAAAATTAGAAATACACAACACTTTCTGCCCCAAACATTTCAGATAAGGGACACCCAACCTATAGGTTAACAGTTAGATATTAAATCAATAAATACTATTTCTACAAAGATACTGATCTCCCATTAAGTGAAAGGTGATAGGAAATTTCAGTTGCCATCACAAAACTATGTCAAAGAAAACTGTTTCAATGACTCATCCAAAACAGAACAGTATATATAGCATACCATTTATATGGAAAATCAGGAAGTAAGGAAAGAAGGCAGCAGGCAAAAAGAAAAGGGCACAATGGGCCACTTGCACCACTACCACCATTACAGCTGCCTCTGATTCCACTGCTGCTAGCCTGAGGTCACCTGGAGGTCTTCTTTCTGGGGTGGTGCAGAAGCTGATGCCGTGCCCCGAGGTCTCTTCTGTGGGCATGGCCTCGGTTACCTCAGACACGAATTCCAATGCTACCTCAGTGATCACTGCTGCCTGTCAATCAACCACCACCTACACCGCTACTGCCATTGCTGCTGCCTCTGATTATACTGCTGCCAGCCTGAGATGGCCTGGATGTCTTCTTTCTGGGTGCTGCTGCCACAGAAAAAAATCACTGCCCCAGACGCAATTGAAGCCGACACTGCTGCTAACCCCCAGAGATGGCCTGGTGATGCTGCTGTTGCAACTGTCTCTACAGCCGACCCGCTGCCTACTGCCAATAACCACCGCAACTAGCAACTACCGCTGCTACACAGCCTAGAATACTGCTTCGGGGGAGAGTCCAGGTTTGACTGCACATGGCTGCACCCACTTTGGGACACCAGCCAGAACCTGGGACCTGGGTGCTAGCAGATTTGCCACCACAAGAGCCTCTGTCTAGGGACTCCAGCTGGGACTAATGTGGGGATGCCTGCAGGTTCGGAGGAGCCTGAGGTCTTCCTGCTGAGTATGCTGGTGGCCCTTGTCTTGCTGCTGCATCTCAGAGTTGCTCCTTTGCATGAGTGTATTCCTGGTGGTCTCTCTGCAAATAGGAGCAGCATTGAGATCTTGAGTCTGCAGCGTGGCCAAGACTAAGTTATCCTAAGCCCAGATCGGTGGGATAGAGAGTGGGTTTGGAAGGGCTGATCTGGGTTTGATGATCCCGAGACGTCAGAGACAGGGCTGAGAACCTGTTGAACACTAACAGAGACAGTTCAACTTTCCAGCAAGATTTATTTTATTTTATTTTTTGATTCACTAATCTCTCTGCCATATTTGGAACAGGATGTTTTTTATGCATCAGTGTATGGAGGACAATGATATATGAATGGTGCTTTGCATTTTTGTTGTATCCATGTCTTTAATTTTTTCTCTTTGTTCATATTCTTCCTCTTTCTTATGTATTTTCTTGTGTTTTCTTTCCAACTTTTCTTCAACCAACAGCCAATCTCTGTTGGCTCCTCTTCCACTCTTCCTGTGAATTTTTACTTCTAGCTTCTTTCTTCCTCCCTCGTGAATAATGTATACTACAGTACTTCTGTTCTCTCATTTACCATTTGAAATTGTAAATCATTTTAACAAATATTCAGTTTGTACTATAGACAGTTATTGAACTCATCATTTTGGGTTAATGCAAGAAAGCAGTAGATGCCTTAGTGAGAGCTATTAGGTTTAAGGCTATATATTGTATACACTGGGTGCTGTTGATGTTGGTCTCACCAGTAAAGGCAAAGAACTGGAAATCTTCAAGGATACTATAGGTATAGAGGGTGAAATTTATCCTGCCTTAGAGCCATAGTTTTAGATGGGAAAACACACCAACAACATGAAAAAACAAGGGAATAAAGCACCCCAAACAAACCAACATGCTTCACAAAAGAAGCTACTGATAACACAGTAAAAGAAATGTCCAAGAAGAAGTTCAGATTGTATATAGTTAAATTGGTATGTGAAATAAAGGAGTGAAATCAAAGAAAAAACACAGAAAGGGAAAGACCACTTCAATAAAGAGATCATTTAAAAAAAAAAAAAAAAAAAAAAAAAACAAGCAGAAATCCTTGAAACAAAGGAATCAGTAAACCGAATTCTATTAGAATGCATCACCCACAGACTGGACCACTTGGAAGACAGAACCTCAGACAATGAAGACAAAATATATAATCTTGAAAGTAGAGTTGAACATGGGGAGAAGATGATAAGAAACCATGAACAGAACATGCAAGAACTATGGGATAACATGAAAAGACCAAATTTAAGAGTTATCGATACAGATGAAGGAGCAGATATACAAACCAAAGGAATGCACAATCTTTTCAATTATATAATATCAGAAAATTTCTCAAACCTAAAAAATGCAATGGAAAATCAAATACAAGAAAGAGGCTTACAGGACTCCAAATGTACAAAACTGCAACAGACCCACACCAAGATACATTGTAATGAGAATGACTAACACAGAGAATAAAGATAAAATCTTAAAGGCTGTGAGAGAAAAAAAAAAAAATCAAATTACATATAGGGGGAAACCACTTTGGATCTCAACTGATTTCTCAACCCAAACCCTCAAAGCTAGGAGGTCCTGGAATAATATATTTCAAACTCTAAAAGAAAATGGATGCCAACCAAGAATTTTATATCCAGCAAAATTAAGTTTCAGATCTGAAGATGAAATTAAAACATTCCATAATAAACAAAAATTAAAAGAATTCACAACTAGAAGCCTACACTATAGAGCATTCTCAACAGAATATTCCATGAGGATGAATTTAAAAAAAAAAAAAAGCAGAACATAACAATTATAAATATCCATGACCCAAACACTGGAACATCTATGTACATCAAACAAACCCTTCTCAATTTCAAGAGTCAAAACCAGCAAAGGGAGGATCTACACTAAAGGGACATTCAACCAAATGAGAAACAAAGACAAATCAAAAAACAAAAAGAAATAAATCAAACTGACAGGGAATACAAATCATATCTCAATAATAACCTTGAATGTTAATGGCCTAAACTCATCAATCAATATAGACTGGCAGATTGGATTAAAAAGCAAGACCCAACAACATGCTGTCTTCAAGAGACTCACCTCATGGGCAAAGACATCCACAAGCTGAAGGTGAAAGGATGGGAAAAACTTATCACTCATATGGATTGCGTAAACAAGCAGGGGTTTCCATTCTCATTTCAGATAAAGTAGGCTTCAAATCAAAGTTAATCAGAAGAGACAAAGAAGGACATTTCATACTTCTTAAAGGAAGTAATATAAGCAGAACATAACAATTATAAATATCCATGACCCAAACACTGGAACATCTATGTACATCAAACAAACCCTTCTCAATTTCAAGAGTCAAATAGACCACAATACAATAATACTGGGTGACTTTAACACACCTCTCTCACTACTGGACAGATATTCCAAACAAAAACTAAATAAGAAAACTATAGAACTAAATAATACAATCAATAATTTAGACTTAACACACATATATAGAATATTCCATCCATCAATGAGCAAATATACTTTCTTCTCAGCAGCACATGGCTCCTTCTCTAAAATAGACAATATCTTATGCCACAAAGCAATTCTTAGTAAATACAAAAAAACAGAGATGATACCCTGAATTCTATCAAACCACAATGGAATGAAATTGGAAATTAATGATAAAATAAAAAATAGACGTTACTGTAACAAATAGAGACTAAATAATACAGAACTGAACGATGAATGGATAGTAGAAGAAATCAAGGATGAAATTTTCATAGAGATAAATGAGAACACTGATACACCGTATTAAAATCTCTGGGACGCTATGAAGGCAGTACTAAGAGGAAAGTTCATTGTATGGAGTTCATTCCTTAAAAGAAGAAAAAGTCAACAAATAAATGACCTAACACTACATCTCAAAGCCCTAGAAAAAGAGGAACAAATCAACAACAAAAGCAGTAGAAGACAGGAAATAATTAAAAACAGAGCTGAAATCAATGAAATCGAAACAAAATAAACAATTGAAAAAATTGACAAAACAAAAAGTTGGTTCTTTGAAAAAAATAAACAAAATAGATAAACCCCTGGCCATGCTAATGAAGAGAAAAAGAAAGAAAATTCAAATTAATAAAATACAAGATGAGGGCTGGGATTGTGGCTCAGCGGTAGAGCGCTCGCCTGGCACGTGGGCGACCCGGGTTCGATCCTCAGCACCACATACAAATAAAATACATTGATGCATTGTGTACAACTAAAAGCAAATGAATAAAAATAAAAAAAAAATACAAGATGAAGGAAATATCACAAGGACATGTCTGAATTAAAGAAGATAATTAGAAACTATTTTGAAAATTTATACTCTAATAAAATAGAAAATATCGAAGACATCGACAAATTTCTAAAGACATATGACCTAAACAAACTGAATGAGGATTTAAATACATGATTTAAACAGATTAATTTCAAGTAATGAAATAGAAAACACCATCAAAAGCCTACCAAGAAAAGCCCAGGACCAAATGGATTCTCAACCAAGTTCTACAAGACTTTCGAAGAAGAATTAACACCAATACTCCTCAAAGTAGTTCATGAAATAGAAAAGGAGGAAACCCTTCCAAACTCATCCTATGAGGCTAATATCACTCTGAAACCAAAACCAGAAAAAGACACATCAAGGAAAGAAAACTTCAGATCAATATCCCTCATGAACGTAGATGTAAAAAATTCTCAATAAAATTCTGGCAAATCACATACAAAGACATATTAAAAAGATTGTGAGCCGGGTGCGGTGGCGCACGCCTGTAATCCCAGCACTTTGGGAGGCTGAGGCAGGAGGATCGCGAGTTCAAAGCCAGCCTCAGCAATGGCGAGGCACTTAGCAACTCAGTGAGACCCTGTCTCTAATAAAATACAAAAAAGGGCTGGGGATGTGGCCCAGTGGTCGAGTGCCCCTGAGTTCAATCCCCGGTACCACAAAAAAAAAAAAAGAAAAAAGAAAAAGATTGTGCACCACGACCAAGTGGGATTCATCCCAGGGATGCAGAGTTGGTTCAACATGCGGAAATCAATAAATGTAATTCATCATATTAATAGACTTTTAAAAACAAGAGTCATATGATCATCTCAATCGATGCAGAAAAAGCATTTGACAAAATACAGCACACATTCATGTTCAAAACAGTAGAAAAACTAGGAATAGTAGGAATATAGCTCAACATTGTAAAAGCTATATATGCTAAACCCAAGGCTAGCATCATTCTAAATGGAGAAAAACTGAAAGCATTCCCACTAAAAACTGGAACAAAACAAGGATATCCTCTTTCACCACTTCTATTCAACATCATCCTTAAAACTCTAGCCAGAGCAATTAGACAAAAGAAAGAAATTAAAGGAATATAAATAGGTAAAGAAGAATTCAAACTTTATCACCATTTGCTGATGACATGATTCTATATCTAGAAGATCCCAAAAAATCCACCAGAAAACTTCTACAACTAATAAATTAATTCATCAAAGTAGCAGGATATAAAATCAACATGCATAAATCAAACGCATTCTTATACATCAGCAATGAATCCACTGAAAGAGAAATTAGGAAAACTATCCCATTCACAATAGCATCAAAGAAAAAAAAATCTGGAATCAATCGAACAAAAGAGGTGAAAGACCTCTACAATGAAAACTACAGAACACAAAAGAAAGAAATTGAAGAAAACCTCAGAAGATGGAAAGATGTCCCATGCTCCTGGATAGACAGAATTAATATTGTCAAAATGGACATATTACCAAAAGCATTATACAGATTTAATGCAATTCCTATTAAAATCCCAATGACATTCTTCATAGAAATAGAAAAAGCAATCATGAAATTTATTTGGAAAAATAAGACACCCAGAAGAGTTAAAGCAATCCTTAGCAAGAAAAGTAAAGCAGGAAGCATCATAATACCAGAGCTTAAACTATACTACAGAGCAATAGTAACAAAAACAGCATGGTATTGGCACCAAAATAGACTTGTAGACCAGTGGTACAGAATAGAGGACACAGAGATAAATCCACATAAATACGGTTATCTCATAACTAGACAAGGGTGCCAAAAGCATTCACTGGAGAAAAGATAGCCTATTCAACAAATGATGCAGGCAAAACTGGAAATCCATATGTAGCAAAATGAAATCAACCCTCTATCTCTTACCCTGCACAAAAATCAACTCAAAGTGGATCAAATACTTAAGCACTAGAACAAAGACCCTGCACCTAATAGAAGAAAAAGTAGGCCCAAATCTGCACCATGTCGTCCTAGGATCTGACTTCCTGAACAAGACTCCTAAAGCACAAGTAAAATCAAGAATCAATACATGGCACTTGGGAGGCTGAGGCAGGAGAATCGCGAGTTCAAAGCCAGACTCAGTAATGGCAAGGCACTTAGCAACTCCGTGAGACCCTGTCTCTAATAAAACACAAAAAAAGGGCTGGGGATGTGGCCCAGTGGTCGAGTGCCCCTGAGTTCAATCCCCAGTACCAAAAGAAAAAAAAGAATCAATAATGGGATGGATTCAAATTAAAAAGCTTCTTCTCAGCAAAGGAAACAACAAGAACGTAGGAGAGAGCCTACAGATTGGGAGAAAATCTTTACCACATGCACCTCTGATAAAGCATTAGTCTCTAGGATATATAAAGAACTCAAAATATTCAACACCAAAAAAACAAATAACCCAATCAATAAATGGGCTTAAGAAACTGAACAGACACTACACAGAAGAAGAAATACAATTGATCAACAAATATATGAAAAAGTATTCAACATCTCTAGCAATTAGAGAAATGCAAATCAAAACTAAGATTTCATCTCACTCCTGTCAGAATGGCAATCATTAAGAATACAGGCAACAATAAATGTTGGCGAGGATGTGGGGGAAAAGGTACACTCATACATTGCTGGTGGCACTGCAAATTGGTGCAACCACTATGGAAAGCAGTATGGAGATTCCTCAGAAAACTGGGAATGGAACCACCATTTGACCCAAAGGACTTAAAATCAGCATACTATAGTGATGCAGCCACATCAATGTTTATAGCAGCTCAACTCACAATAGCAAGAGTACTGGACCAACCTAGGTGTCCCTCAATAGATGAATGAATAAAGAAAATGTGGTATACATACTCAATGGAATATTACTCAGCTTTAAAGAAGAGTGAAATTATGGCATTTGCAAGTAAATGGTTGGAGTTGGAGAATATTAATGCTAAGTGAAATAAGCCAATACCACAAAACCAAAGATCGAATGTTTTCTCTAATATGCAGGTGCTAATTCACAATAAGGCAGGGAGCACTAGGGAAGAATATCCTTACCTTAGATTAGGTAGAGGGAAGTGATTGGAGGGGAGGGGATGTGGGGATAGGAAAGATAATAGAATGAAACAGACATTATTACTGTATGTATATATGTGACTACATGATCAATATGATTCTGCAACATGTACACTCAGAAAAATGAGAAATTATATCCCATTAATGTATGATATATCAAAGTGCATAAATGCATTCTACTGTCATGTATAACTAATTAAAACAAATGAATTTAAAAAAAAAAAAAAAAGGACATAATGTTTTAAGGAATCAAACATCCAACTCTTAACATTGATTATCCCAGGAATAGGATAAATATTTCCACAGGGAGAACTTTCAATTTCTCTATATAATGTTTTATCAGGAAGACATTATCAGAAAAAAGATATTTTAAAAACAGAAAAAAAATCACCCTTGAGAATCAAACAGTAGAAACACTGAAAAGGAATGAGAATATCATCTGGCGATAAAGAAATCCACTCATGACAAGATATAATAGTAAGGATTATGGGCTCTAAGGCCAAACCACCTGCATTCAAAACCCAGTCCTGTTACTTATAATCATGTATGGCCTTGGGAAGTTACTTACCTTTATATGATTCATTCTCCTAATTTATAAAATGGGGATAACAATAGCACCTACTCCACAGAGTTGTGAAAATGAAATGAGGATTTCTGTGTAAAATTCTCAGAAAAATGACTCTTACCCAGGCAAATAAGTCTTAACTGCAAAAACGATTCTTACAGTAAAAATGTATAATACATCTGTGCAATCACAATGATATTAAAAAATGCTAATTAAGGCAATAATAAGATTACATCGTGCTTTAATGAATATTTACATCAATAAAGTTTTAGAAAAAATATTCATTTTCTAATTGTCAACTTGGCTACATTATTACTTTTTTTTATTAAATAAGGAATTCTTTTTAGTATTTATTTGTTTTTTAGTTGTACACAATTCCCTTATTTTTACATGGTGCTGAGGATCAAACTCAGGGCCACACACATGCTAGGCGAACGCTCTACCGCTGAGCCACAACCCCAGCCCCTACATTATTACTTACATTAAATGAAACCACCTAAAACTGTCAATGATGGAGTAACAGGGGCACTACAAGCAATGCTGTTAGGGATTTATCACTATAATCTTTGACAAGGTATATTAAGAGCTTTAAATGCTTTCATACTCTTTATCTAAGTTATATTCCTTTTATTATAAGTGATATAAAGATCATTATAAGGAATATAAGGAATAAATAAGTACAGCTATTCATAACAAAAAAACTGATAATAGTCTCAACGCCTTAAGAATAAACTATATTATTGTGGTAGCAATTAAGTTATGTTTTTGAAAACTGTTACATAAAGGAAACATTGAGGCTCCAGAAAAATAAATACATACATTATAACAATGGAAAATGAACATGTTAAGATAAAAGATAGAATACAGGAGCTGGAGATGTAGTTCAGTAGTGCAACATTTGCGTAGCATGTATGAAGCTCTGAGTTTGAGCCCCAGCATGGCAAAAAAAGAAAAGAAAAGCAGATCACAAAAATAATCATATTATATAATTATTCCAAATTTCCTACTAAGAATATCAAACCTAACACAATTTCTAGCACACTGTAGATGTTCAATAAGCATTTGTTGAATGCATGTGTGAACAAAGAGATATTCAATCTTTATCCTATATTATCTATTTCTCATATATTCAGATCTAGTTGTCTAACTCTTTTGAAAAAAATATTTAGAAATACTAACGAAAAAAGTAATTTTTAATCTCTCCAAGTTTTATATGTTTGCTACCCCTAACATGGACAATGGAAAATTCTAATTTAGGATGATACCTATGTTTGTAACAAAAGTTTTACCTTATATCTATTTAGGTATAAATTATTTAGACAGATTTTGGGAGTAAGTAGTAACTTCAGTTGATTTTTATTTTTAACATATTTTGTTTCAGCAACCCAGGTGTGGGACACCTATACATACTTAAATACAGTGTATAATATACAATTATATAACATGATATTATTTTGATGAGAAAAATATAATTACATTGTAATAGTGTTAATTAACATTAATGTTATAAGCTCTAGATTATTATTTTCAACCAATTTTGATACAACTATCAATTTTGTTGAAATATTCACAGAATTGAAAAACTGGGACTGAATGAGTCAAATAGCATTTCAATGATTGTATCTCTACTAATTAGCACTAACTCTAATACCTACGATTTAATTAAAGAAATTACCATTTAAAGGACATTTCAATCCTTTATACACCCCAAAGATGTAACTAGACAAGATGTATTTCAAAGGTTTTACTTTTGGGGGGCTGGGTTGTGGCTCAGCAATAGCGTGCTCACCTAGCACGTGCGCAGCCCGGGTTCAATCCTCAGCACCACGTAAACATAAATGCATTGCACTGTGTACAACTAAAGCAAATAAATAAATATATTTTTTAAAAAAAGGTTTTACTTTTAACTACTTTCCTTTTACAACAACTACACCACACCCTAACAGAATTCAGAATGTACTGAGAAACTAAGTGTTGATTCCCATGTGATAATGGTTTCCAAAAGAGTCCTCAGCTCTGACAATAACTACCACTGAGCACCATACCATGCATTTTATGTGGGTCTCTTTAATCGATTAGTAGACAAATTCTCAGATGTAGCCTTAAACTCAAATCGCTGGCTAAATTATTATTCTAAATTAGGTCACCGATATTTAAACTGTCACGTGGACACAAAGGAAAGTGGATCCCAAACCTAGCTCAAAATCAAAATCAACTGGGGTGCTTTTCAAAAATACATATTCTCAAAGCCATCCCAAGCCTACTAAATTTAAATCTCTGAATTTTTCTTCTTTATTTTTCTTTTTCTTTACCAGTATAAGCTTCCTATGGAAGTGATGTTAACTGTTGTTCGGTAACTGCTATTCTAAAAAGTTCCACAATAACCTCAAAGTCCATGCCAGAATGTAACTCCACAGGCTTTCTTGCAATGTGCAATAACCAAAGCAGTACTTTTGTCTACTGAATATACGGAGGCTCTGAGTAAAATTCAAACTAGGGGAAGGAGTCAAGTAAGTTCTATGACTTTCTTTTTTAACCAATCAACCACCCGATATCATCAACTATATGGTGTCAAATCAATAAACAGTGGTTCTGACTGATCTCTAGCCATTCTGTTAGTCTCTCTTGCCCATGATGAAAAAGAAACACCGGAGTCATGGTTTTATTATGTCCTTCCTAGTTGCAAGAAAACTGGCCTACTTTTCTCAGCATAGTTGATGAAACTACTATAACAAACAGGGTTGGCGTCTTCAAATGATGTATTCTGGACTATTTTCTCTAAGGGTTTTAGTTATGACCAGAAGTATGGAATTAAACATTTATTAAATCCCAGAATTAGTATAATCTCCATTACAGGAAGGAAACACTACCTTATACCTAATTTCAAAAGCCCAAGTCTGCTAGGCGCAGTGGCACATGCCTGTAATCCCAGTGGCTTCCAAGGCTGAGGCAAGAGGATCGCAAGTTCAAAGCCAGCCTCAGCAACAGTGAGGCACTAAGCAACTCAGGGAGGCCCTGTCTCTAAATAAAATATAAAAAAGGTCAGGGGATGTGGCTCAGTGGTTAAGTCCCCTTATGTTCAATCACCAGTACCACCACCACCACCTGCCCCCTGCAAAAAAAAAAAAGTCCAAGCCCTAGAATATAGAATACAGAACAATAAAGTAAAAAGCCAGAAAAGGGAAGACCAGAGTTGTATTACAGATTTTGCCACAAACAATTATATGATTTGAAGTAAATATTTACTTTTCTGGATTGTGGTCTTCCAGGCACTTCCACAAAAATTCTTTTAAGTTTCCACAGAACACTTCTAAAGTTTAAAAAAAAAATCCTTTCCAAGGGCTGGTGATATAGCTCAGTGGCACTTGACTAGCATGTATAAGGCAAAATCAGCCAGGCATGGGGGCACACGCCTGTAATCCCAGCACTTTGGGAGGCTGAGGCAGGAGGATCATGAGTTCAAAGCCAGACTCAGCAATGGCCAGGCACTTAGCAACTCACTGAAACCCATTCTCTTAATAAAATACAGAAAAAAAAGGGCTGGGGATGTGGCCTAGTGGTCAAATGCCCCTGAGTTCAATCTCCGGTACCAAAAAAAGATAGAAAAAAAGGAAAAATCATTTCCAGATATCACTTTATTTACTAGTGAGTTTGTAAATATTAAGATATGATGTTTTGACTATAATTAATATTTATTAGTAAATAATTAAGGCAGAAGAATTCTTACTTAATGCCAAGAGTCACTAAAGTTCTTAAATTATATATGAAAAGGAACAATTTGCTTTGTAAAAAGATAATAGAGCTAAATTGAAATTTATATCTGGTCTTATCTCTTCCCTCAAGTGGAACTGTAAAAAGAATTAATTGAACAAATCTAAATGGAAATTGTATATGCAATACCTAATTGATCATAAGTTGATTTATTCATTCTGTTCCTAAATTATATAAAATATAGTTTTTAATTCACTGAAAATTATTCAATATCTGAAATCTCTTTAATATTCCTCTTAACATGTATGACTTTTCTAGTCTAGCATCCCATTACCTTATCTATGCTATTCTTACCTGAACATGCAGCTCTAGCTATTAGAATAAACATCCACTACAAACATGAGATACGTATCAAGGGATCCAAGGAAACTACTAACCACCTGAGATAACTGCACTGTTCTTAATAAAACTATGACAGCACCAAATATAGAAGTTGCCTAAACATACTTTAATTTATTCATATAACAGCTATTTCTATAACATACTACTCACAGATCACTAAATACTTATGTCAGAGCACATACAGCATGAGCCATATGTAGAGTACTCATGTTATAACAAAGCTATGTAACATCGTTTTCATCAGGAAAAAAGGCCTAATTTGTCTTTCAAATGAACATATTTAATAAATCAGCTACACATGAAATCCTATCAAAGTACTTAGAACTAAAGGGATGAAAAACTTATTTCAATATTCAAAATTTACTGAAACAAGATTTTAAATAAAACTATATTTGTATTAATTTCTCTGCCTTAAGCTCACATTTTATACTTCCTTATAAAGAAAAAAGTTTGAGATATAAAGATTATCTTGTAAGGAGAATGTCAATCATGGATTGGGAAACTATGGCTCAAAGGCCAAATGTGGTCTGATGTTTTTTTTTTTGTTGTTGTTTAAAAAGTTTTATTTGAGGGGCTGGGGTTGTGGCTCAGCGGCAGAGCGCTCGTCTCCCACGTGCGCGGCCCGGGTTCGATCCTCAGCACCACATAAATATAGATGCATTGCATTGTGTACAACTAAAGTAAATAAATAAATATTTTTTTAAAAAAAAAAAAACAGTTTTATTTGAAACACAGTCACTATCACTTATTTATGTGAGAGCAATGGGATGTGGCTGCTTGTGTGTCACAATGACAGAGCTGAGGATGTTCAGACAGAGACCACACGTATCATCAAACCTAAAATAATTATTGGGAGGCCTTTTATAGAAAAAGTTTGTTGAGCCCTGGATTAGAGGAAAACTTAAAATTTACTGTTCTGTTTTAAGCAGTTCTGACCCATGCATTAGCTAACACAAAGCCCTTCAAGTATGCAGTTTTCAATATAATTCCTGAATGAATAAAAGAAGGGGATTCCCAGTCCAGGACCCAGAAGAACGAATCTTTTTCCTTCTAGAAACATTATACAAATGTACACTGCTTAAACAGATGTGTAATAAAAAGCTTAATAGACATTACATCTCCATAAATGTCTAAATGGCTTTTTTTTATTTCTGCAATAATTTTTCTTATAGAGCAAGTCCCACATTTACTTTATATATTCAGTTCTTCTTGAAGCAGGGTTTGCCTGTATATGTGTGTGCTACATAAGTCAATGAGAAAATGCATATATGGAAATATATATACATGTATAAAAATTAATAGCTATCTTTGAGTGTTCGTGTGCTAGTTGCTTCACTGAATTTGTTTATAATTACTCCAAGGGTTATCGTCCCTATACTATACAAATCTAAACACAACAACTGCTTTCTCAGGTCTATCTGGCTTTAAATCCAGGCCTAGTATATCGTTTTCCTTGAAATATGCTCTTTTAAAAAAAAAGAAAATAAAGAAAAAGAAAACCTGCTACTTGTGTTCCCTGCAGGCCTTTTCCAAATTGGCTCCTTTTAACTCTAAAACTAATACCACAAAAACTAGTAAAAATATGCCCAAGGCAGTTTGGAAGAACTATAAAATACCTTGGCACTGCTGTTCAAGCTGCTGCTTAGACAATCCTTTTGTGTGTTTGCAGAGCTGTTGCTACTGAATTGTTCTTCTAAACCTGGGAACATGCTGTTAAGTCCTGATTTTTCAAAAAAAAAAAAAAAAAAGAAAGAAAGAAAGAAAATGTGATGTGACCTATTTGGTGTGACCGGAGGAAGTATTCTCTACCCTTTAAATAAATTCTCATTACTTTCTAAAATATTTTGTTTTAAATTCAGTTTGAATATATTTTACTATTTGTAGTGATCAGAAAAGTAGGGCTGATCCTGGCAAATTTTCTGATCAGACACATTTCTATTTTTGAAGATTGGCAGATATTTTTTTTTCTTCATTCTGTCTTCTACTTGATTGAGGAAAGGGAATTTGCTGATTCATGTTTCTTTCACTTCATGTGCTGAGTGAAAATGTTTGTGTGTGTTTGGTGGTCTTGTGTTTTGTTTTGTTTTGTTTTTCTGAATTAGGTACTACAGTTTGTGGATTCTCACCAATGTTTTCTTTTTATTTATTCTATTTTGTTATATATAATAGCAGAATAAATTTTAAAAAATAGTAAAAAAAAAAAAAAAAGAAAGAAAGAAAAGAAATTTGCTCTTTTTTAAGTTACTGCTAAAGGATTTACCAAAAAAATAAATAAATAAAAGGAGGGGGATGTATTCATGTTTGGAAATTAACTGACACAAAAATCATGATTTCTTTAAATTTCAAAAACTATACAACTACTACAAGTGCTTCTATCTTAATGTGAAGACACATACAGTTATTCACTAATTAATACAATATATATTTACTGAGTGCCTGCCATGCATGTGCCAGGCACTAGTACTGGGGAAAAGGTGGTTAAAAACAAAAATCTGGAGGGGATATAGCTCGATTGGTAGAGTGCTTGCCTTGCAAACACAAGGCTCTGGGTTCAATCCCCAGTACCACAAAAAAAAAAAAAAAAAAAGACAAAAGTCCCAGACCTCACAGAGCTTGATTTCATCAATTATCAATTCATTACAAGGCTCTTCTTCACCTAAATTATTCCTATAGCCTTATATTTTTCCTATGTCAAATAGTCTGTTATCTCTTACCTTACTATCTGCATTACCACAGTACCTATGAAAAATAATAATTTGGTTTTTACATAATAATTCAGAAACAATTAAAATTAAATTTATACTATTTAATCTCAGCAGAAAGAATAAAATGTAAAGAAATTAATTCTAAAATTTTTATGTAATTCTAAGTCTTCACCACTATACTAAAGACTGGTAATTTCTTGGAGCTGGGGCTGTAGCTCAGTGGTAAAGTGCTTGCCTTGCATGTGTGAGGCACTGGGTTTGATCCTCAGCACCACATAAAAATAAATATACTGTGTGTTCATCTACAACTAATTAAATATTTTTTAAAAAGACTGGTAATTTCTTTTTATTGAATTATAAATTCTACTAATAAACTTAGTGCATAGAAAAATTCTATTATAAAATTCTAATTATATTTTCCCAGAATGCCATTAAAAAGGAGTATTCCACAATTATGAGACAGTTCAATTCCAACTGTAACCATAGAACCCTTTACTCACTTCTTTTAGTATTACATTTATACTCAAATAGAATGGATTCAATAGGCAGAGCCATGAAAAAAAAAATTGGAGAAAGAATATTCAAAGAGTATTCAAAACAAAAGAAGAATCAAGTTTAAAAAAAAACTTTAATGTATTTTAGGAATGGTCAGAAGGCCAACAAGCTCCCTTGAAATAACCTTCTTTGTTTGTACAGGAGTTTTCAACAAAATTAAAGATCAACCCAATTAAGGAGGCATCAAATCTTATAAAGTGACAATCAATTATACCCGTTATTCTTTCATTGAGAGGCATCTTGTATAGCTTAGAAATGGAAGTGAGGAAACACTATTAAATTTCAATGTACTTTCACCAATACTATAGTTTAATAAAATGTTTTTATCTTATCACATGCATAAAATACAGTTTCATGAAAACTTTGAAGCCACAGTTTAGGTTATTTAATCTATAGAAAATGATGGCTGTGTAAAACCCATTTGGCCAGTTCTATCAAAACAATCAGTTAAATCATTCCCACTATTTGACAGGAAAAGTCTGGCTTCATTCTCATTCCAAGTACATAACATTCTTATGCCAATTATCTCACAACTCAATTTTCTACAAGGTGTAGACAGGCAGATACTGGCAGATATAAAGCCCTGCCACAACTGTCTCTGGGTGAAACAAGGTGCTTCAATACAGCTTAAGAAAGTTCTCTTTGTTCTACTGGAAATCTCCCTCAGGAGAGACATTCTTTAAAAAACAGCGAAGGGTAAAAAGAAGTCTTTAAAGGAAAGATTATCACTTTCAATTCATTCCCACTACACTACCCTGCTCAATAAAAACATGAACTGAGAACATCCCAACCCAATCCAAAATATTTTATTGCTAAATCAAACATATATTTCTGTTCTATATAAGATTTAACACTGTTGATCTCTCTCCTCTTTGGTCAAAGTTTACTTTACCTCAGCTTCAATGAAAAAATCTTACCTCCCCTTATTCTCAATAGCCATTCCTTCTTCTACCCAGCAGTCTCCACATCCCTTCCCTATGTCATTGCTGTTATTTGTCTCCTACATCTGAATTTTCTGTTCAGATTTTTCTTCTAGGGCCCAGGTCCAAATAATCAAATTTCCAAAAGATAGTAAAGAAATATATGCAAGAGGTAGCCGGGCGCAGTGGCACACGCCTGTAATCCCAGCACTTGGGAGGCTGAGGCAGGAGGATTTCGAGTTCAAAGCCAGCCTCAGCAATGGCAAGGCACTTAGCAACTCAGTGAGACCCTGTCTCTAAATAATATACAAAAAAGGGCTGGGAATGTGGTCCAGTGGTCCAGTGCCCGAGTTCAATCCTTGGTAGGAAGGAAGGAAGGAAGGAAGGAAGGAAGGAAGGAAGGAAGGAAGGAAGGAAATATATGCAAGAGGTAAACCTAAATAACTTTGTTCTATCATCAACTTATTTCTTTCAAAAAATAATTTATGTTTATACTTATTGAATCAAATGGGGATTTATTCAGGTATAAGATATATGTTGAAGTTCTAAATTGAATTTGATCCAAACTGTTTATGAAACACCCAAATTATGTCACCAATAGAAGAATCATCTGCAAGCTCTATAAAAAGAGGGAGGGTGCCCATCTTGTTTATGGTTGTTTCCTTAGAACCTATTATATTTCCTGACATGTAGTAGATATCTAAGAAAAAGAAACTACAATTCGGTAAATAACTGAAGTCTTAAGGATGGGGATACAGCAGATGATAATTTTCAAAGCTAAGGGAAAAATCAAATAGGCAAGTTCTACTACATGAAAATTCAAACATTCTACAGCTAAAAATATAACCAAAGAGCCAGACGCGGTGGCGCACGCCTATAATCCCAGCACTTGGGAGGCTGAGGCAGGAGGATCGTGAGTTCAAAGCCAGCCTCAGCAAGGCGAGGCACTTAGCAACTCAGTGAGACCCCGTCTCTACTAAAATACAAAAAAGGGCTGGGGATGTGGCCCAGTGGTTGAGTGCCCCTGAGTTCAATACCCAGTACAAAACAAAAGATTAAAGTCATATGCAATGGTTTCTAAAATATACTTTTAAATGAAGGGCAGGGAGAACAATGAGCAAACAACTATCCAGTTCTAAAGTATATGGCATGTGCTATAGTTTGCATGTTGAATGTCATGTGTCAAAGGCTTAGACCCCAGGGTGACACTATCAGAAGGCAGTGGAACATTTAAGAGCTATTAGGCGGTCCTTAGTCTCTAGGGACATACCCTTGAAGGGGACAATGGGACCCTGGTACCCTGGTCTTTTCTTCCCTTTTGCTTCCTGGCCATGAGGTAAATGATTTTACTATGCACAAGCTCCTGCCATGATGTGCTACCTCTCCAAAGGCACAAAGCAACAGTGCCAATCAGTCATGGACTGGAAGTTCCAAACTATAAGACTACACAACCCTTTTTTCTTTATAAGTTCATTATCTCAAGAATTTTGTTATTATGGTCATGGAAAGCTAATATAGTTATCTTTCCTATAATAAGGGGGAGGGGAAGGAAAATAGACATACATGTATCTTCGTTTTTTAATATAATTTTAGTTATCAATGGATCTTTATTTTTTTAATTTATTTATATGTGGTGTTGAGAATCAAACCCAGTGCCTCACACATGCTAGGCAAGCGCTCTACCACTCAACCCCATCCCCATGTATCTTCTTATCTGTACAAAAAGATACACAGGAGGATAAACCAGAAAAATAAAGAGACTGGTTATTTACAGTCAGTGGGCAGGAATAATACAAAAAGATGGATAGGAGAGAGTGACATTTTTCAAATTATACCATGTTGTGTAGTTCTGACATTTAAAGCCATGTTAATTTTTCCACATACTAAGAAAAATAAAAAATTAAAATCCATGTTAGGGATATAGTTCAGTGGTAGAGTACTTGCCTAGCATGTGCAAGGCCCTGGGTTCAATCCCCAGTACACACACACACACACACACACACACAAAAATGAAACCAGAAAAGATGACGGTATACTCAAAATAGAACACAAACAGAAACAAATAAAACTAGTTGAGGGTATACTCAAAATAGAACACAAACAAAAACAAATAAAACTAGTTGTACTAACACAAACAGAAACAAATAAAACTAGTTGAGGGTGTACTCAAAATAGAACACAAACAGAAACAAATAAAACTAGTTGTACTATACATAAAAATACTCCTCTGGAGCAGTTGGCAGGAGAAGAGAAAATAAATAATATAAGCAACTTGGAACATAGTACACTTTGTATACAACCAAGGCAACTGTAAGAATGAACTATATTAAAATGTGCTCCATTCAAATGGTTTTCTCATGGGGCTTTGGAATAGCAATTCCAAAACTACGTGAATAAATATTGTGGATAACAAAAAAATAAGTTTTTCATTGTCAGAGAGGAGGTACAAATAGGAAAGAATAACCTGAATAAATCCTATAGTGTTGAATAAGAATTGAAAATATCAACATAAACCCATGATTTTAAAACATACACAGAGGGTTGGGGTTGTGGCTCAGCGGTAGAGCACTCGCCTAGCACATGCGCGGTCCGGGTTCGATCCCCAGCACCACATAAAAATAAACGCATTGTGTACAACTAAAGCAAATAAATAAATATTAAAAATAAAATAAAATTTAAAAATAAAGGGGCTGGGGTTGTGGCTCAGTGGTAGAGCGCTTGCCTAGCGTGTGCGCGGCCCGGGTTCGATCCTCAGCACCACGTAAAAACAAAGGCATTGTGTACAACTCAAACAAATAAATAAATATTAAAAAATAAATAAATAAATAAATAAATAAACACACAGAAATAGATATAAATGTGTATATGTATATGTGTGTGTGCATATGTATACACATATATACATATATACACATACATATATTGTGCCCTCTCTCTCTCTCTCACACACACACACACGCATGCACATTTCCTAGCTCTTTTTTATTTTTAATATTTATTTATTTGTTTTAGTTGTACACAATGCCTCCATTTTTACATGGTGCTGAGGATCAAACCTGGGCCGTGCACGTGCTAGGTGAGCACTCTACTGCTGAGCCACAACCCCAGCCCCACATTTCCTAGCTTTTTTGAAAACACCTAGAAGCAGTGACAGTCTAGTACTAGTGAGCCCACCAAGTGCCAAGATATTGGTCTCTAAAGACCACTCCTTGGAAAAATGGTTGATTCCAGGACTGGAGTAGGAAAAGTAAAAAATAAGCCTGAAACATCTAAGGGAAAGAGGCCAGTAAGTAAAGAAAGGCTCAAAAAATGATGGGGAGAAATTAAAAAAGACAGAAGTCACTTGAAGGGACTCTCAACGGACAAATCTGAGACATTCTGAGCAATAAAATCATTATTAAAATTGATTATAACCTACAGAATATAATACAAGAACATGAGTCCCTACTGACAGAGGAAAAAGAAAAAATAAAGAAAAAGGAAAAGTTCCCCTTTATAGTTGAATTCTACTATTCTACTTAGCAAGCATTACAGTAGTAACTATTTCAGGTAAGAATCATCAATGAATGTTAAAATTAATGGGATAAAGGATGATAAAAAAATAGGATATTTATGTAATCTCACAGTATCTTCCCTACAGATTCTTAAGAACAAAGGGAAAAATAGTAACTCTATCACAGACAAATCTAGTAGAAATGGGTTTAACCGAGATTAACATGACCAGTAATGGGATAATTTAACATTACATGCCTCCTGAAATGTTTTATCCAAAATCATAGCACAAATCATAAGGAAATATCAGACAATCAATTTGAGAGAAAGGCTAAAAGATAACTGGCCAGTACTATCCAAAAGTGTCAAAGTCCAGAAGGCCTAAGGAACTGTTCTAAAACAGGAAACAAAGAGACATGACAATTTAATGCAACATATAATTATGGACTGGATCCTGGACCAGAAGTAGGATATTATTGAGACTTCTGATGAAATGTGAATAAGGCCGTAGTTAAATAATACAGTAAAGGGTACATGGGAATTCTTTGTACTATTTTTGAAACTTTTTTTTAAAGTCTGAAATAATTCCAAATGAAAAGATTAAAAGAAAATTTTTAAAACTAAGTCTTACAAATGTAACCAAGGACTGGGGTTGTAGCTCAGCAGCAGAGCGCTCGCCTTGCACCTGCATGGCCCGGGTTCGATCCTCAGCACCACGTAAACATAAATGCATTGCATTGTGTACAACTAAAGTAAATAAATATTTTTTTTAAATGTAACCTAAAGCAATCAGAGGTATGAAAACTAAAAACATTTTTTGGGGGGTGGGGGGGTAACTAGGGATTGAACCCAGGGGCACTTAACCACTGAGCCACATCCCCAGTCCTTTTTGTTTTTTGAGACAGGGTCTCACTAAATTGTTGAGGGCCTTGCTAAGTTGCTGAGGCTGGCTTAGAACTTGCTATCCTCTAGCTTCAGCCTCCTGAGCCACAAATAGGCATGTACCATCGTGCCCAGCTAAGGCATCTCATTTTTCAAAGTATGGTTTTACTGAAAAACAAGAAACACAAATCTTGCATCACACAAACTTTGATTTCACCTGTTTCTAGACTATTGTGGTTTAATGTTTATCAATTCACTTACGTAACTAACAAATTTCTCACTGTTTCATTTTTATGAACTTCAGTATTCCTATCTATGTTATTGTCTTTACACTTAGGAAGTATTCTACAATGTTTTAGAATTTATTATAGTATCCTATCAAAACTATAACTCACTGTTACCTCCAAGCCTTGGTTTAGTTAATACAAAATTCCTAGGCGATATCTTTTTTTTTTTTTTTTTTTTTTTTTTTTTGGTGGTACCAGGGATTGAACTCAGGGGCACTCACCCACTGGGCCATATCCCCAGCCCTTTTTTGTATTTTATTTGGAGACAGGGTCTCACTGAGTTGCTAAGTGCCTCATCATTGCTGAGGCTGGCTTTGAACTCGCGATCCTCCTGCCTCAGCCTCCCAAAGTGCTGGGATTACAGGAGTGCGCCACCATGCCCAGCTTAGGCGATATCTTTTATTGCTAACTATACCCAGGTCTCCTACTACACTCAATTCCAGAGATTCTTGAATCTTTATAGTATTACTAGAAACAATGATTAGATACTAAAATATAAAATAAGGATAATAAAAAGAGATCTCACACTTTTTCCTGACAGGGTTTTAAACATAAGGTAGCTTAGAGTTCATAGCTGTTAATCAGCTATTCTGATTCCATGGCATGCAAGACCATTCTACAGCCCCCTCAGGTTCCTTCCACCCTATAAATCAAGGAAGATCCCTTTCCCATACTATTGGCCTCAAGTTCTACTGCACAAAGGGGAGAGTTTCACACTGGTCCAGAAAATATTTCACATAAATTTTCTTCTCCAAGAAAAAAGTATCCAAAAACAGGGGAGGGACTTAATTAATACTTAAGGGGTTCTCCTTTTGTTTTTGGTGAAGCATGGCTCTAAGAAAAATGACATTTCTACTATCTGTGAAAAGCACCTTCACTCAAATTACTTTAGCCAGTTATCTAAGGGTCTGATGGTACTGAGAAACAAACAAAGGGGCATACAACTACACAGGAGGGAAAGTAAATAAAAGTAAGATAGCAAAATATAAGCAACAAATTTTTACACGCTTTATTATTTTTCCCAAGATCTACCATGATCTTAGCCTGAACACTATAAAAAAGGAACATAGGAAGTAAAGTTCATGAAAATATGAAACTTGTCAGAGATTAAATCTATGCCTCAACCACAAATCCTTAAGCCATTCTGCAGTGTAAAGTCTAGAGACAGAATCATTGATCCTCACATTTTTTCACTTTCTCCTCTTAAAGAGGTATGGAATAAAACAATCAGTTAAGACATTGTTATAAGTTATTAAAAATATGTGCCTCAACAATATCCTTAATGTCTGTTAATGCTAACTACCAATTTAATAGACAGATTCAGATTTTAACCTTATCAAAAACAATTTAAAAATGCGATTTTAACATTCTGAAAACCAAGCATTAGAGTTTTCATTTATCCTTCAAAAATATATAACCACAGTGGGGAGGTAGGGGTAAAAATCTATATCTATTTCTGTAACTATATCCATTTTTATATAACCCCTCAAGCACATAAAGCAAACTGTTTCATTTTATCTGTATACTGAATGAATTTTATATCCTACATTAACTTTTAAAGTTATTCACTTTTCAAGTAAATTCAAAATAAGATGAATAAATGAACATATATTGTTAGACACACTTTGTTATTTAACTATTTGAATAGGATATGAAGCACTGGTATTAAAAACAGTAACTGCTATATAACCCAAAGGCAAAGGTCAATACCACAATGATGGTAGTGTTTTTTCTAGGAGATAAAAATCACTTTTTTTTTGGTAGTTGGGATTGAACACAGGGGCACTCAACCACTGGACCACATCCCCGCCGCCCCGGCCCTTTTTTGTATTTTTTATTAGAGACAGGGTCTCACTGAGTTGCTAAGTGCCTTGCCATTGCTGAGGCTGGCTTTAAACTCGCAATCCTCCTGCCTCAGCCTCCCAAATGCTGGGATTATAGGCATGCACCACCGTGCCTGGCTAGATGATAAATCACTTTTTTTTTTTTTTCTTTGTTTACGGATTTTCAGAACTTTATTAAATGAGCCTCTTACCTATAAAAATCTAAAAAAAAAAAAAGGCTAGAAAATGCTAAATTGGGCGGGGGGTAGGCGGTGATTATTGCCAACAGAAAAGACATCTGAAATGAAAATACTTTATATCTTTCCATATTATAAAAATCAAATACAATAAAACAAACATACTAGAGAGCATGCTGTGTCATATAATAGCAAGTTCACCCAAAACTGAAATCAAATTCACGTTTCCATATGTATCTTTTAAGGTCATCAAAAGTTAAATGTAGATGAAGACAAGGTACAGCTGCCACTTTGACATTCAAAAACTTTTCACAAAAATGAATCCCTACGAGCCAGGCACAGTGGCTCGCCTGTAATCTCAGCGCCTCCCAAAGCTGAGACAGGAGGATCTCAGGTTCAAAGACAGCCTCAGCAACAGTGAGGCACTAAGCATTTCAGTGAGACCTTGTCTCTACATAAAATACAAAACAGGGCTGAGATGTGGCTCAGTGTTGAGTGCCCCTGAGTTCAATTCCTGGTACCAAAAAATAAGAAAACTAACATGTAGATGCACTAATTACTCTAAAATGTTTTATGATGAAAAGTTAATAGGACTTCTATGTTAATATCTGTTGAAAGCCGGGCACGGTGGCGCACGCCTTGTAATCCCAGCACTTTGGGAGGCTGAGTCAGGAGGATCGCGAGTTCAAAGCCAGCCTCAGCAATGGCGAGGCACTTAGCAACTCAGTGAGACCCTGTCTCTAATAAAATACAAAAAAGGGCTGGGGATGTGGCCCAGTGGTCTAGTGCCGCTGAGTTCAATCCCCGGTACCAAAAAAAAAAAAAAATATATCTGTTGAAGTCATTACTACAACTATTCTAACATTTGCTGAATGAAGAAATATAAATAGCAAACTATAATGGGTACAAAAAAATAGGAATTACAAAAGAGAAAAAAATTGAAATCTACTGAAGAATCATAAAACTTATGAAAAGTTAGAATCATAAAACTTAAGAATATGAAATTTGAAGTTAAGCTTTGTTCTAAGAATATAAAAACCTTAACAGTACATAAAATTATAAATAGTAGTAGTAAAGATTAAGAGAAAAAGAAAAACTATTCAAAGGAATAAAATATTGAATGAGTCGGGGGAGTCGGTCACTTTTAGATTATAAACCAACAACATATCTATTAAATTTAGATATTCTAAATATCCATGAAACAATGTAGTAGGCAGTAGACATATCAAAAATCATATTATTAAGAGAAAATGCTTTCAAACTTAAAATTTGGAATAGATTTATATCAAAGTAAGAGAAGACTAAAACCAAAAATTAAGCAGAATGAGAGAGAACTACATTACACAGCTTAGAATATGAGCAAAACAAAAACTA
The DNA here is from genome assembly GCA_025594165.1 of Tamias sibiricus. Lineage (NCBI taxonomy): Eukaryota > Metazoa > Chordata > Mammalia > Rodentia > Sciuridae > Tamias > Tamias sibiricus. Next base: position 75,452,024 of record CM046666.1, read on the forward strand.
TACAATTTTTTGAAACATATTTATTTTGCTATTCAAGTCAGAAATTCACACTTCGGAAAGTACAAACCTACCCAAAAAGTAAAATTCTTACAGCATTACAGTTATTTGTACAATTTTTTTAGAAATCTAACTTACCGAGTACCATCTGCTTTCCAGCTTACTTTATATGGCTTCTGCTCCAAAAGTTTAATATTTTGCTTGTCCATGGAAACAGGCTGTGCTCCAGGGAATCCAGACCTTAAAGAAGAACATTTTATTACTATCACAGTTGATATCCACTCAAAGCAATGCATGTCTTAAACCAATCTCAAATGAGTCACACATTTATCAAAATGTTCTTTCTATCATGAAATCAGTTTCAAGTAGAATAATATCACCTTTCACAAAAACACCAAAAAAAGATTGTCTTGACATTTTAGAACATAAGTTTGTAAGGTTCTAAATTGCCATTCTATAATTATTGAGCTAATTTTAAAATACTGGTATGGATGATTAAAATGGTAAAACAAGTACATTCACAAGTCTTTCACTTCAGGAAAAAGTTTAAATTGTGGATTAACTACCTAACACTATCCTAGACCCCATATTTCTCCATCATGACACTGCCAATTTGACAAAACTCTACAGAGTTGGCCAAGTTCTGTTCCAAAGATGCCCAGAAGTGACAAAACAGAAGAAATATAGGTAAAAATTAGGATGTATTGGCCAGGGTTTAACACAACATTAAGGACAATTCTATTTCTTCATTATTTTCACCCTTTTGATAAAATTAATTCTAGCTATTTTATCAGATCTGAACATGCCAGTAATAAAAGTCTTTATGTTAAGAATTTATATTATGTTAGTAAATTATATTAGGAACTTTTCACAAATAACAATCTTTGTTTCCTGGTGTTTAAACTATATTACAATTTTCTGCCTCAGACCAAGACCTGAAAGTAACAGAGAGGAGTAAACTCTCTCCTGAGTCCTCTCCCATGAAATTCTGAAAAATATTTCCAAGTCATATTTAAAACTGACCTTCCCATACTTCTGATTACAAAACAACTGGAGAATGAGACACATTCAAGTTTTACCTATTCTCCCTGAATGAATTGATAAGACCAGCCCAAACATTCAATCAACAGCAATAGAATCAAAATGATAAAACAAGTAATAGACAGTGACAACAGTAACTTCCTATTACTTTAGGAAGATAAGCAAGACATGTAATTTTGACTCAATTGTCTGGATATTACACTGACTACCTTGAAAAAATTCTGACTTTTTTTTTTAGCATTTCATGTACACATATTATCTTCAAGAAATAAAGAAGCTATGTCAATGTCTGTATTAATCTTAAATGTTACAGAGTAATAAATTTTATTTAAAACTTTAAAATGTTTATTACCCTTCCCAGCCACAGAATTGATGACACTTCTGCTGTACCTCTCCTAACTTTGGTTGAGTTGTTACTTGAGTTACGCCTCTAACAGTTACACCTTCCAAGAAAATAGCACCCTTTAAAAAAAAAAAAAAAAAAAAGGAAAAGAAAAATATTTCATTACAGGTCCAATCCATTTATAAAGAAGAGATAAATCAGTTTATATTCACAAATCTAAGCAAATCAATATATGAAGCAGAAATGGTCTGCTCCAAGAAGCTCCACAAACTCCCCCATGAATGTACAGGAGTACTCCCTAAACAAACATATAATTTTCAACATACATACACAGCCCCGTAAAAGCAAAAGCCATATTAGCAATTCTCAGTAATCATGACAGTAATAGTAATTTACTGAGAATCAAGCAGAGCATGTGGTATTCTACACTTTCTCTAATCCTTTCAACAACTACGGAAAAATAGTGGCATATTTACTTAACAGATGAGTAAATGAGGTATAAAGATTTTATTTATTCAAAGGGTAAATGATACCTGACATGGTAATACATCCTGCAGTCCAAGCTACTTGGGAGGCTGACATACGATGATCACTTGAACCCAGGAGTTGCTAACAAGCCTGGGCAACTTAGTAAGACCCCACATCTTTAAAAACAAAAATTTTCAAAAAGATAAAAGGGGAATGAATGACGAAATTTGAACCCAGGCCTACCACTATGCATTCACTGATGGGGCAGTGTGGGGGGGGGGGGGGGGGAGATATTAATTGGTAGAATATGGAATTTAAGGAGGTAAACACCCAGAATCTATATCTTTGTAAACTAGAATAAGAGAGGCAAATTGGTTAAGCCATAGTCTTTAATGTATCACCATAAAAGTTAAGATTATTACTTATTAAATTTTTAATCTACGTTCTTTAACTTAAACTATATAAAATATTCTTTTTCACAGTAATCGTATTTTTGAAATATCACAGAAGTGAAACAAATAGAGAATTTATACATCAAACAAAGCACACTCTCAGAAATTTTAAAGACTAAAGAAATAGTCTAGATTTATAATTACTTTCATAGCCATACAAGGGTTGGCAGTGATCTCAAGAAAAATCTATAAAACAACTCTAGCTGTTAATGTAATTAAGGAATAAAAAGTATGATCTACAAGCTGCAAAGATCAACCTTCAGGCAAAGACTTGGCAATTCAATCCACTTAGGAAGGGAAAAAAGAACACAATATTTGTCCATATACATCCATGTCAAATCTAGAAGAGTCCCAAGTCCTTGCCAGCAGACAGTGGTCCTACTTTCTGAACTTAATTCCAAATCACTTTTCATCATTATCTAATCTGTCTTCTGTTTTGTCTTCCTTAAATAACCAGACTTTAGATGTTTCACGAGCCAAAGGATCAAAGAATACCATCCCCCACTCCTATTCTATCATTATCTCCCTTTCCCTGTCAATGTTCTTGTTTTTTGTTGTTGTTGTTTTGTTTTGTGTTTTTTTTTTTTTTTGTTTTTTGTTTTGTTTTGTTTTGTTTTGTTTTGTTTTTGTGGCACTGGGGATTGAACCCAGGGCCTTGTGCATGCAAGGCAAGCACTCTACCAACTAAGCTATATCCTCAGCCCTCAATGTAATTTCTGAAATGGGCAAAATAAAAAGCAAAAGCAAAATTAGCAAGTTTGTCCCAAAAACACAAACATGTTACTTTTTTTTTTTTTTTTTTTTTTTTTTGGTAAGCAAAGAATAAAAAGGACTAATAGGTAGGTAAAAGGATTAAATATTAAACAAAGCGCTTGCCCAAAATATTACCACGGAAATATTTCACTGTCTATGCAGATGAACAAATTCAATACTTTTAATTTAACAAAGTCAATCAATATTGAGAATCAGTATAGATTTAACTACTGAGTTTAATTATAAAAATAATAACCCCAACCATGTAGTAAATGCCTGTCATCCACTTATTTTACTTCTTCCTTAATCTTTCCTATAATGCTTTAACTTCTTTACTTTTTTAGCTTCCCCTATTTTCTTTTTGCAATAAAGAAAGGTAGGTGGAAGTTCAATAAAAATAGTATACTGAATTTTATACACTAATGATATTTGGTAACTTAAAGTTCACATAATTTCCTGTTTATCATTACAATAGTTTCCTCTGACAAAAAAAAATATCATTTTAATATTATTCAATATGAAACAACTTCAAGGAAAAAGACTAATTTCTAAATTATAAACAGCAATGTCTTAAATCAGGAACTATTTTTTAACATACTATAATTAAACTTTAAAATCACTGACATTTATTTTCACTCCTCAGTAAATTACCATTTCAGGTTGTGACAGTAAAGAAAAATCAAATGTAAAGAAATAATGTATCCTTAAAATGAAATCAAAGAAGTGTATTTCATAAACGGTGTCTAACAGTCCTAAAATGAAAATTTGTAAGATTACCAAAAGCAAGCCAAAAAGAAATAAATGATCCTTCATGGGGAAATTCAGGAGTTTATTATATAAGATGAGGGTAATTTATGTGAGAGACACCTGTGTGTGTGTGTGTGTGTGTGTGTGTGTGTGTGTGTGTGCATTTATGTATATGTATGTGTAGTAAGCACATTTTAGAAATGAGGAAAATACTTTAATGGTTTTATTCAAAGAAATGATCTCAGATATCAGTTCAAAGGAGCAAACAACATAATTTTAAGTTGTA